>JAXQGL010000053.1:0-600000 GCA_037039815.1 Umbelopsis sp. M5902
GCCTCTAGTCCCCCCTGCGCCGTTGGCTCTGCCCCGTCTGTTCCCGGTGCGCCGTTGGCTTTGCCGCGTCTTGTGTGCATCGATTAGTGCCTTCATATGCCTGCGCTCATTCAGCCTCTAGTCCCCCCTGCGCCGTTGGCTCTGCCCCGTGTGTTCCCGGTGCGCCGTTGGCTTTGCCCCGTCTCTTACGTCGCAGTGCTCCAAAGAATAGAGTTAGGGTTAGTCAAACTTTGTGTTAGTTCGCTTTATTATGTTGACATTTCTAATTTTATATTCATATAGAAAATTAACCGATATTCAAGCGCAAATTGTCAAATTGGTCAAGTCAAAATATTGGTTGATCGCACCTGTGCCAGGTAAAACAGATAATTCATCAATATTGCTGAATATATCTTGTGGCAATACATACGTGCCAACAGATGGCGCGACGTACTGTCCAACTTGAACACCGTTACGATATGCCGTGAATGTAAGTTTTGAAGATGCAACAGCACCGTTTTCAACTTGTACACTGTATATAGTCCACGGAGTATTACGAGATATCGTTCCTTGTCCTGCGGACGGATTGTAGATCTCTTTAATACCTACGTAGGCATTTTGCCAATTGAAAGTATGATAACAATTAGGAACAGCACCTGAATCACGTGGTATATCGCTAAAATTAATCGTTTGATTACTACATGATGGAGGGCTGACGCCTTGGTAACAAACGCAGGTACCATTACAAACTTGATAAGTATTGCATTTGTTGGCACAGGCACCACAATTATTAGGATCGGTCTCTTCATTTACACATGTGCCGTTGCAATTAGTATATCCGCTGTTGCAGGAGATACCGCATTGTCCAGATATACAAGTTGCTTGACCGTTTGTGGGAATTGAACATGCATTTCCGCAAGATACACAATTATCGATGTCTTTCTGTTCATTTACACACGTATTATTGCAGCTCGTATAGCCACTGTTACATGAGACACCGCAAGTGCCAGACGTACAAGTAGCTTGACCATTTGTAGGTACCGGACACGCGTTTCCACAAGCTCCACAATTGCTGATGTCTGTTTGTTCATTAGCACATGTATCATTGCAGCTAGCATAGCCACTGTTGCATAAAATACCACATGCTCCAGACACACAAGTAGCTTGACCATTTTTGGGAATCTGACATGGTGAGCATGAGTCTTCAATTCCGCAGGAATTGAGGGTGTTTTCACATGTACATTGATAACTTGTCACATGTACATTGATAACTTGTGCCATTATTTGACAACGTACAATGTTGGCCAGATGGACACGCTGTACAGCTTTTTTCACAACCGTTGTTTTTACATGTACATAAGCCTTTAACACATACTTGATTTGAAGTGCATTTCACGGCAGAGCAAACACTTTCTAGAGTACAGAGAGGTTGCAAAGGAATAATGTTAGTGCCAGTGCCACAAGCAACTGCAGTGGTAATTGCATCTGTTCCAGTCCCAAACAACAAGGTGGCAGTTTCGGAGGCAGTAGCATCATCACCACAGGCATCTGAGCAAATGCTGTTGATATCAACAGTTCCACTTTTGCATGGGATTCTGTAGGTCTTGCCATCAACAAGGATTGTTACAGAGGCTCTGAAGGTAGCATCTCTACAATTTTGATCATTATCGTCATAATCGTCGTAGTCATGTTCGCAATTATGCTCACTCTCATGTTCATGCTCATAATCGTCATCATATTGAGCATGCTTATGATTTTCATCGTCAGTATCTTCTCTGCGCTTTACGATTTTTTGAGCTCCAATGTCCTTCTTATCTGAAGATCTGAAGGAGAAAGCGCATACTGCAGATAGGAAGCAGCAGATTTGGCACAGTGAGAACAGAAACAATAGCGTCTTGTCTCGCATTATATTATGGAAATTCGAATATGTTGCAGAAATGGGTGTTCCAACGATGTTCATATACCCGTGATGGGATCAGATAAGCAGATCTTTTCTTCATTGATATTCAAGGAGGTTCAGGGCAAAGAGGAATAGATACGTTTGATCTGCATATACTCCTTCAAATTATGTACCCCTTCAATTGTCTTTTTTGACGATGCTATAATCATCAACTATTCAGCTAGCAGGTTGACCTAAATTTAGCCGGATACTAATAGTCACATAAGCGAATTTAATCTCTTTGATAAGAAGCTTTATTGCTGGAATCATCCATTCAACATGACTACATATATCATATAACTCATCATCCTTATCATTCATCGAGTATGATTGAATTGAGCTATATTTGTTATTTGTGACTATATGGCATTCATTTTAGGCATAAAATGCCCTATTGGACCTCAATGTCGATATTGGCAAAGTCTTGTCACTCTCCGTTTGGAACGCAGCACTGTAAATCATATTAGTGACTTATATAGCTCCTCAAACAAAAAATCAATAATTTTTTACCAAATAGTTAGAAGGACCTGGACAAAGACCAGAGTAGGAGTCGCCATCATATCCATAGAAGTTGGCACATCCGAGCTCATTGGCACAAAAGCCTGTGACTTTATATCTTCCAGCTGGACCACATTTGGGACTAACACAGCATTGAATGTTAGCGGCTCCCGGGCAGTGCCCCGCATAACTTTTGCCACCCAGAGAAGAACAACTGCTGGTGGTCAAACAAACTCCTTGAGTCTCGTTGTCATCACCTGGCCATTCTCCTTCCTTGCCAACGGATCCAGGGGCATAGCATAGGTCCCCAATTTGAGCCCGAACACCAGACAAAGCAAAGACTCCCAGAAGAGTAGCAACAGATAAAGATAGCTTCATGATATTTGTACACAAGCAACAATGCTGAGATTGATGTCTTATTTATATTACGGCCACCAGTATTTCTTGTTACTTAATTATACCTCGGTTCTTGGGAATGTATTTGCGCACAACAAAACTAGCTTGGCCGTTTGTCTTTATATCAACATCCTCTACTCATTTTACAAATCTCAACTCCCTCAGAGATGATGATTTAATCATGTCTAATACGAATGTGATTTATGCAGCTTACAAGTGCATTTTATGCCTGTATTATTGTTGAAGTCTTTCGATGACCATACATGCGGCACATCCCTGTTATGGATATGCGTTTTGTGCACAATATGTTGTGAAACTAAAAACGTTGCACTGGTCGAACAATGATTGTCTTACAAGCACTATTTTGATCTACTGACTTGGATGGATCAAACACGCTGAAATCTCATTTCGTTACTGGAGGATATGCTTACATAATTTTAAGCCGGTAGAAGCTATACTGGTTTATTCATGTAAAAGGCAAAACATCTGTATGTATATTACCATGTTTTAGAGCCTGGATCGGTGGGAAGAAACCACTTTCAAGCGATTTGTGTTACGCTCAAGAAACTAGTCCCAACTTACTGATCTAAATGAAAATCTTAAAGAGTGCCTTCCGAAATAGGTACAACCTGATAAGATAGTGAGCGAAAATAAGCCTAGAACACGGTACCAAAAGACTTCATTCAAGTTTCAAATATGAAGGGTATGTACAGCCATTTTGTGCTGCGATCATCGCAAATTCAAGTAAACTTCCAGCATAAAAACAAGGCTTTTAAATGCTGACAGAAGATTAATAGATCCTTTATTTTAATCTGAACACTTTGGGTTACTCCAATCCGGAAGTTATAGACCTCATTACTTTTACAATAATGAGTGAATTTTTGAAATACAATTTTGACTTTTTTCGGTCATAAATTCGCTTGCTTACTGCATCTTATCTCCTGCTAGCACAGTATGTTCCAAAGAGCAGGGATATTTGCGGGCTTGGTATATCCCCGGAACTAGTCAGATCACTTTATTATGCACAACACACGAGGTACTAGCGCCACCAAGCACTTTTACACAGTCATTAAACTTTGAGTATCCTGGTATCCCGCTTGTATCACAATTCATATCGCATGATTCACTATGGCCAATATTTCAAAATAGTGTCTGCTTGCTAACCGAGCACCCGGCACCGCGCACCTGGCTATGAGCGGACGAGCTGGCTCTTTCTGCTTTGGTACAATGCTGGCGCTATAATTGTTTTCACGCTTGCATTATAAGTCGCATGATCAGTGATGAACGACTAGTCACGCTAAATCTAAGTGACTAATGAAGTGATTTTATTATTCCCAAATGAGTTTATGGATTGTGTATTGCAGCTGTAGCTGACTATAGATGAATGAAAAGCAGCGGTTATGGTTTTGAGTTACTTGATTAGTCCAAGAGCATGTCCTCGTCATCATCACGTTCGTTCCTTGCTAACGCACTGTTCAGTTCTCGTCGTATCTCCGGAGTGATGCCTGCATGGAACTTGACCTTCACCAACTCTAAAAGGTCTTGTCTTTGCCCAGACACAAGATCTTGTCGATATCTATGTGAAAAGCGTTAGATTAGCATTGGCACAAAACCAAATTATACTAAATCGTACTTACCTTTGCACGAAGACCAAAAGTGATTGATGCCATAAGACAGGCATCTCTCTAGAGTCGGTCTTGAATCTACAGAAATGCTCAACCAAGGCAATTATGACCTTATATGGCAAGGCATACTTTTTATCTAACAGTATCCGGATGAACAAGCTGTTTGGTCCCGTATATTCCATATCTGCCAGTCTCAAAAGTGCCGCCGAGGAGTGCAATACTGGAATGGATACCTTCGAAATGACGCTTCCAACAATAGCAGCTTCCTTCAGTGTGCAGGTTCCGGACTCGCAGAGAGGAAACAGAATGCCTTTGAAAAATGCAGATGGCTTATAAGTTCCTTTCTTAAGTGCCATGTATAACTGGTAATTCAGCTTCTTGGTCTCGGCAATATCGTCTCTAACACGATCTAATAAAACCAGATTGAAAAACCTGTACATATATGTAAGTTTGGGTTCTTCTTTATCCAATGAATGTCTTTAGAGTGCTTACTTTGGAACCTGTTTCGCCTTCAAATTGGATACGAATATACGGGTAGCTTGGTAAGTGGCATGGGGAGTCCAGTTCTCAGGTTGTGTCAAGTACAAAATCTCTTCCCAATTCCCAAGCGATGGTATAATCTTGAAAGCCTTTGGTAACTTTCCGGATTTATATCTACTGAGAAGAGTGCCAACTCTAAAAAAAATTTCCATGTTAGTACAACCCCACATTTGGACTGATGCCATGCTAATGTTCCCCGGCTTACTTGGTATATGCTTCAACAACCTTTGGATCGAGACCAAGTGGCGAAATGTCAGTGTCCTCTGCAACAGAATGTTTATTATCCAAATTACGCAGATGATCATCATGTATTGAAATTTACCTCTCGCTTCCATTGGAGTTTCACCGGCATCCATTGCATTTTTAGCTTCAATCTTTTGCATGATTAGATCAGCAAGAGTCTTTTGTGCACGAGGTGCTGAAGGCATGAACTTGCTCATGATTTCTGCATCTGCTTCATCCACTTCAATTTCTTCGTACTCTTCATCATGGTCACTATAGTTCTCAAACTCTTCGTCACTGGCTTCCATTACCGATTTTGCGAATTGTGAAGTAGCTGAAGGTTGAGCCCCTAATTCTCTACAAAGTGACTCGCGATCAGAAATTGTCAAAAGGCATTTCGAACAGAAGTTCAATGTCTACTTACTCTTGTCCGTTTTCCAGATCAGCTTGCTGTTCCTTTGCAATCTTCAAAATCTTTTTCGACATTTTCGCATCAAGGTATCCGTCTCCCTAAATACAGCGGTCAGCTACATTCATTTCTGCCCTTATCGTTATTGAAATGTAAGTACCTCTTGATCGTCTTCAGGTCGGTTGTTGCGAGCTGCAAACTTTTGTCTTTGCTTTCGAATGGGGGCATGTGTGAAATCATTCTCCTCGCTCAATTGAACATGAAGGGGATCATGTCTCTGAGGCTGTGTCTTCTTCTGTTTATCCTTGGCCATTGCTTTAGACGTTATAGTGGCAAATGTCCTGGCAGTGAAGGGTGCTTAGATAGCTCATGAAACCCAAAAAAAAAAAAAAAGAAAAAAGGGGATTGTGACTGTTTGTCGGTTTCTGAATAAATTCGTGTGGCTAACTCACTGCTTAGCAGTTTCACAAATATGCCTTCTGTCATTCATCAAAAGGTTTGTCCAGAAGGACTGTGCTGGTATGATGATAGTAAAAACTTGTTATGTAAATTTTATGATATCAAAATTTGTAACTATAATTTCACTACCTTTATTTCATGTTTTGGAAAATGCAAGTTTTTGATGTGCCTGTTTATTATAGAGTGGAATAGGGTTATATGACAAGTTATTCAATAAATGTGGTTCCTGCCTCTTCTTCTTCTCAATATATACTTACAATTTTTTCTGTGAGCTGTTAGCAATTTATAATATGATGTTTCTTGAATGCTGAAGCCAGCAAAACCATAGACAAGAAATATGAACAAACATACCTCGTAAACTAGTAATCTAGCTACTACAGTCACTTCAGTCGCTATAACTTTGGAAACCACATAGACCAAAGTTTATGAATGGTCTGCTGCTCAAAAAATTTCATGCTGATATACTTCTGTTTGGGCGAAGCCTGTCCTTGCTGCTTTATATCCTCATAGTTGGTTTAAAACCTTCATCGATTACGTCTTGCGCCTTGTGTCTTGCGTCTTGCTTTGGTGCTCTGATCCATTAGCCAGAACAAGGTAGTAGCAAACCGATTCAATTATACTCAGGATATAACATAGGCTATTGGGCGAAACTTATACGGTAATATTTATAAGAAAAAAATTTTGATGAAGCCATTAATAATATCTAATATTGTATAAGGATTGACCGATTTACGAAGTAAAATAAATGCTAGTGAGACCTTCATACAGGATATATATGAAAAAAAAAGCCAAAATTGAAAAGAGAAGGCTGCCATTTAGAAAATAAGATTCATATATAGTGTGTTAGAAAAGAAAGGAAAAATGAATAAAATGGGTGATTAGATAACTATAGACACAGCGTTATCAAAAGCAATAAATTGTGCTAGCACCTTTGACTGGATAGTTAGCAAGTTAATGATGTTGATGGAAAAGAATTTGCGGCTAGAATATGAGGCTAGAAAATGTACATAACATACTCTATACACATATCAAGTTGCTATTGACACAATGTGTCAATTACCGTCATTGGAGAGTGTTTGCTTCTCCTTTACGGAGAACCACTCTGTATTATATATAAATGAGCATAAATCAGTATACTAAACATTCTTGAAGCATAAAAAGCGCAAAAACAAGCTATAAAATAGCTTATGAGTCTTATCAGATATCAGACAACCATATATATAGACTTTTTGAAAACACTGAGGTGAGCAATTTGCAATTTTCATAAAGAACTAAGATATAGAAATCCTTTTTTATAAAAAATTCCATAGATGCAGGTATTTATTTTTCACCATCATTTTTTATCTCAAAAAGTTTGATATAGTACAATGACCCATTGCATTCAGTGGCTCTGTCCTCTCAGGATATGTACACTGGGAAATATCCCAAAACAAGCAAGGGTTTCATGGTCTAACGGTTATGACTCCAGACTTTGAATCTGGCAGCCCGAGTTCGACTCTCGGTGAGACCTTATTTTTGCAGTTTCATTTTCTGAATCGGAATTTAAAATTGGCTTTGGTTAAATTTTTCGGCTCTTGCCGCAAATCAACAAATTTTTCGCGGATTCCAGCATATTTTGTATAAATTGATCTTTTATTCGTACCCTCAAGCCTTATATATCGAGTGTTATGATTGTGAAAATAAGTATTTTTGTGACTAGCAAACAGTTTGTGATGGTATCGGGTGGTATAGCCGGGACCTTGTTCAGCCATTTTACGGGGTACATTCGATATCAAAGCTGCTATTCATCTCCCTCAGAGCATATTTGCAAAACATGACACAGGCAACGAATGATGCATAAGTTTATAGGCTGGTATGCTCTGAATTTGAAGTCCTATCAGCTTACACCATTTGAATTCCCATGAGATAGATCCAGTAAAGAATATTGATGTTATATATAATCAGGATATTAATGGCAAGGTAGATTTCTTTTGTGTCACACCAACAGCCATGTTAGTATAATGCAGGGCCATCTTCGGTGGCATCAAACATGCATTAGCTGGTAAAGACTAAGGCCAAATTATATGACTTCTTGCTGATACGCTTTTTTACAAACAAGAAGCTGTATTATTACTTCCTTGTAAACATTGTCAAAGACGCGAGATCGGTCTTTTCAGAGATCGTACTTCAGTGGGTAAGTTTACAGGATACTGTCTTAAATACTTTTTTACCGGATGTAAGTCGTAGCACAGACTTTCTAGAGGCATTGGTTGAATTTCACACAGAGATTCAGCTTTCAATACCAAGGAGGGCCAAATATAACTGTCCTGCAGTAGACTGCGCAAATATAAGAAAAGTGAAACAGCTGTGCCAAATTCCTTAGAATGTGATTTGCCATCGGTTTCACATTTTCCCACCCATTACCCTTTACTCAATTTATGGGCAACACTAGCAGCCGTGAAGCCAAGCCTGAAAGTAAAGGGGACGGACGCAAGAGAAAAGTACTATCGACAGCTGTCAACAAAGTGACCAATAACTTTACGAGTTCTCCAACAACTACTCCGTTACATATCAGTCGACCAACACCTATTGGGCATCGAGTAGTATTACACGACCAAGCAACACCACTATCATCTTTAACTGGATTTGGGACTGGGCTGCCTGAAATAGTTATTAAGTCGCCAGGGATAAATCAAAGTCGCGGGTCATCGCTTTTGAGCGACGATCTTTCACAATTAAGCACACCTATCAGCAATTCGCCCCGATCTTTACCACACTCTTTTGGTAGCGAAACAGGTGGTTTGATGATCGGCGAAGAGATGGGACACATCTTGTTTGAAGGAAAAAAGTCAACTAATCGGCTTATGCCACGGCCAACGTCACCGGTTGATGTCCAGACTGGAGCCGGCAAACCGAATATTTACAATTACCAAGATGAAAGAGAGTCAGATAGGCAGCAACGACAGGTACGCAGGTGCACTTCCAACTGTGGTGAATTAGACTATTGACATTTCTTGCTTGTATCAGCATTACCTTTTCAAGAGAGTCTTCAGTGGTAATTATGCTGTACCGCTGGAGAAACCAACCGCTATATTAGATTGTGGTTGTGGTGCAGGTCAGAAAGAGCTTATAGTTGTTTCATTCGCATCAGAACTGTGAACTGACTATTATTTAGGGATATGGGCACAAGAGATGTGCATAAAATTCCCAAATGCCACAGTGATTGGGCTGGACCTATCACCGCCAAGGAAACATGCGCGTGGAATTCGAGAAGAGGGCTTAATGTATGTTGGCAGAGATATCACCAAGGATCTCGGGTTCTTGGAAGGAACTTTTGATTTTATATACCAAAGAGATATGGGGACTGTTGTGCCATCCTGGCGATGGGCTGCTTTGTTAGTCGAGTTTGCTAGTATTCTGAAACCTGGAGGATGGATTCAACTAGTGGAATGCGGTAAGATATTGGTGTTGACTTTCTAATTATTGGAAATGCATCTAATTGTGCATTATAAGATTTGCCATACAAATGTCCTGGGCCGGTACTCAGCCTAATAAATGAATGGTATGACGCTGTTTCCGGTACACTCGACATCAACGTGCATTATGCCGCAGGCATCAAAGATAAGTTAAGGGATGCATGCTTTCAAGATATCCAGGAACAGACGTATGATATACCGATAGGCGAATGGCCGGACGATCCGAGTAAGATCAAAAATATGGAAAATTTTACTTACATTTGGGACCCAAACTGATGTTTAGTTTCACAGGACAAAAGGAGTTTGGATTCTTATATCGAGAGCAGCAAAAAGCATTGTTCAAGTCAATGAAGAAATGGTGGTTGGACGAAATCCATGTAACATCAGAGGACTATGACCGGGTCAGCCAAGAAGCTTTGGAAGAATTTGAAGAATATCATAGTTTCACACGATGGCGAGTTTTTACCGCCAGAAAGCCATTGTAATATCGGCCGACCAATGATATTTCATTAGGCTATTCGTATTTCTTTTGCTGTCATGGCGTCCGAAAGAAACTTTTGTAACTTTCTTTTAGCTTTCTTTTACTTTACCCCCCTTATTATCCTTGTAAAATGGCTACTAGCAATATATTTGACTGGCTTGCTCTACCAATGTTGAAATACCACTGGCATGTATTCAATCTTCTCATATGATGACTCTTGGATCTGGGATCTGAGAAAATACTAATTTAGAATTCGTTCTATTAGGCATGTCATCCTTGCTAGCACGCTAGGTTGTAGTATAATATTCGAAGTTTCACGAGTCGTATCACGGCAATTGTTTCCAAAGACTTTCAAACGGTTTCGAGGGGTAAGCTATTTTACCACGTTGCTCTGGGCGTTTCCCCAAAAAATATCAGCTGTCTGGACTAAAAAAGGCTCTAATATAAATTCTTTGATATTTTACAGTTCAATGAAATCAATTGGAGTATACACGTTGTATCATTAGTGCACTGCATAACGACGGTTATAGGAGCATTCGTCAATTTGTATAGTGGAGAGCTTTCCGATGATCGAGTGTTTGGATATAGCGCCCGACTTATGAATATCAACTCATTATCATGCGGGTAAGACGAACAAAGATTCCAGCTTTTGGGGGCAAAATATCAGATCTGTGTAACGTAGTCAAAATGGCTGACTTGTACTTTCGATGTACAGTTACTTCTTATGGGATATGGTAACAGGCATCAGATACGTAAAGTATCAGGGAATTGGTATGGCATTTCACGGCGTGGCTTCATTTCTTGTATTTATATTAGCCTATGTAAGTGCTGGGTTGATAAGAGTGTCGGTACGCAAATGTCTTACTGTCTACTTAACCAACTTTTGCCTTTGTAGCGTCCATTCTTCAACTACTATGGAGCTGTATTCATGATGTACGAATTAAGTACTCCGTTTCTGAATTTCAATTGGTTTATGGATAAGCTTGGCTGGACCGGCAGCAGAATCCAATTGTTGAACGGCATCGTTCTGTTATGTACCTTTTTTGGAGCAAGAATTGTATATGGTTTGACAATGTCGGTCGAATGTTGGAGTAAGTGTACTTCTTAGTTAAAACTGCCATTGCTAAGTAATGCTTCTAATTTCTAACATTTTCTGAAAAGCTGCGGTCTACCAAGTACGAGATCGAGTTCCCCTGCTTTGTAAGTTTTTCTGCCACAAGTGTGTTACCGCCCGTCACAATTGCTAATACATTGAATCTCTTACAGACATGGTTGCATATGGGTCCGCTAACGTGATTCTCAATTGCCTCAACGTGTACTGGTTTGGCTTGATGATTCGCATGGTAATTAGACGCTTTTCTGGCAAGCCCACGTCCGCACAGCTGGTGAATGAACCGGTCACTCAACCTTTAGCTCAGCCGGTGGCCCAAAAAGCCGAGTAATTTGTGATTACGGATTATAGCCAAACTTGCATTTATCGCATTCCATACATATATTAAAGTATTGTCGATTCCTTGCTTAGGAGGGGACTAGTTGAAAATTTGTGTCAGAGCTGATGGTCTGCAGCTTGAATTACGATGGTGTGTAGTGCAGTTTTTGCGTCATGGCATATGCGAATTAGATGTCTCTGTCGAATACATGCTGCTTTTTGAGACACAATATATACAAGTGTAGAAGCAGAAGTAAAAGTAACATTCACTGCATACATTGTGGCATATAAACCCTTTCAAGTCTATATACATCGTACAATAGATAACAAGACATTATTAGACACATATTATACTGCATAAGCGTACCTTGTAGATCCAAATAATGATGTTTCAGAAAAATAAATTGGTACAAGATAGTAGCACTTGTTAAAAGACCAGCACAATGAGACAGAGGGCTAAATGAAGAACAACTTTTATCCATGCAACGCAAAAGGTACAGATGCAAAACTAGCATAATCTAGAAAGAATATATACTTATGAGTAGTAACTGCTGTGTCTTATGAGAGCAACTGTCAAGACATTGAGTGACAAAGGTTTGATACGCCTAATAATTCAATTATACTTCCTCCCTATCATTGATTTCATGGCGGAATTTAAAACGTTTGGGAGCCTGCAACAAACAAATTCGTGACGCTTATTTTTTTTTTTTTTTTTTTGAGACAGGCTGAATCGTACCTTTGCCATCATGCTCAGAAATTCCAGTTTAAAATCGCTGCAAAGCCTAAAGCAATTGCCAGCATGCAACATACAGCGCTGTATGTCGATAGCAGCTACCAAGCAAAGCGACAAGGACGCCAAGCCCAAGTCATTATCTCAGCGTCTAGGAGGAGGTGCTGGTAGAGGTCGTCCGCTTGCTGCTGACGACCCGTTTGCCACCTTTTTGTCCAATGCACAGAAGAAAGCCCAATCAAACAGACAAGGAAATAACCAAAGACCACAAAAGTTTAACCGAAATCGTCGTGATGGCAAGCCCGCTATCCAATCTAACCAAGCTGGTCAACCTGGTCAATTTGACGATGCTGTGGAGGCTCCCAATAACAAGAAAGCATTTGGAAAATACCAAAACTCTGCATCAGCATCGGACAAAAAATCACTGGATAATGGTCGTAGACGGGAGAGAAAGAGAAACACGTTTAGTGGTAGACAAGGACAAACTGAGCGCGGCCCACTCCCCAAAGCCTCAGCATTTGTATCCAAAGATATCGATTGGTCTTCCTTCAACACTGTCTCTCACCAAGGAGTTATTACCACAGTCACTGACCAAGAAATGACTGAAGATGAACGTGTTGCTCAGCGGCTAGAGATACAGGGTGGTGACTATGATAGATACTTAAACGTTCAGGGCTGCCAGAGCTCAGGACAGTTTAATGCACATATCGTTGAACGACTTGTTGGACAGAACGCCACTTATTCCTTACCAGAAAAGAACAGCTTTTTGGCAACGCTCTCCACAGCTGCTACAGGAAGCAAACCAGTTTCTGCAAAAAAATAGATAATATATAGAAACAAAGTACAAACCACCCAAAGCAAATTGTAGTTTATATGTATTGCAAAAAAGTACCTGAAATTTAGATAAACCGTTTTTGCAAGCAAAAAAGGAGCAAAAGTCGACATGATGACACATACTGAAATGCCAGTAAAAATTTGTTGCTGCAGAGCGTTCAGATTATAACGACGTAAGGGGGCAATGTTACAAATGGCACCAAAATTAAGGTTATAGCATGGGGGTAAGGCAACCCATAAAACAGTGGTTGCTGCCCATCTAGAAGTAAAAAGTTTATCCATGGCCCTTCCATCATGATGTAACATATAGGATGTGCAGGTTGAGCACGGACCTCTACCGCTCAATATTATTTAACCTACTCCTTAAAATTTGCCTTGGTCCAAAAGCACGAAGCTGTTGCATTGGCAAAAATGTGATCTGTGCGCAGGGCTATACAGAGACATAACACGTGGTGTTTCAAACAGTAAAGAAGTTGCATTGGCTATGATTGAAATCAGGCAGAATGAAGTAGCTGAGGAGTTCAGAGTTAGTAGAGCGACAGGCCGAGCCATGCAGTTTTGAGAGATTTTCTTCAAGCTTTTGGATGAGTCAAAATTATATTGTTCTTGCAAAGAGCAGGACAAAGCAGGCTGAGCCGAACAGGGCAGACAGAGAGCATAGGAGATCAGGAGCAGGCCAGAACAGACCAGCAGGTGCTTTGCTGTGCCGCCCAGGGCTGTGACTTGACCCGTAAAAAATGCATCTCCTGACCGTCATACGGTTTGGTACAGAGTGATTTGTTGATATCAAAAAATTGAGAACTATAGTCTAGATAAACATCGTTTTTGTACATTTTTTGTTTTCTGGCAACTTTTGAGTGTCTTTGCGTGCAAGTCCCATCATTGAACTTTCCAGTTGCTGGTATAATTTGAAGACAGTCAAGCCACACACAACGATTTGAGCTGCGACAATTTTTTTTTTTCTTTCCTTTTTTTTCTTTTTCCCTACTCGTTGCATCAGTTCCTTTCCTCCCTTTCATTCTCATCGTTCTTCAAAAGCTCTTCAATGGCTTTTCAGTACGACTTTCAACCACCTCTTCAGCCACTGCCGCCTCAACAGCAACAGTCAGCTCACATGCTCCCCTCAGATAAAACCACATTATGGTAATAATTATTATTTTCCTGACTGACTCAGCAGGCTCAATGCCAACACGTAAATGAACATAATGACTAACCAGCAGTATCTCCTCTTTCTCAACTTTACTCCACTTTGCCTCGAATCATGAATTTACTGCGCCATTGTCAACTGTTCTTTCCCACCTTGACTTGTGCTTCTTCTCATGCCCAACTTGACTCATGTAACGATAAACCTTAAATAGGATGGGCGAGTTGGAACCATGGATGGACGAAACTTTTATTCGCCAGCTTTGGTACAATCTCGGCGAACAAGTGGTGGTGAAGCTGATTAGAGATAAAGTTACTGGGTAAGTTGATTATCTTTCTTACGATATTCACTGTTTGCGTACCTCAAACTTTGGCTGTTATATCCCTGAGTTTATTTTACTTACTTGTGCTTGGCACTTTTTTTTTTTTCTTTTTTTTCCCTCTCTCTACAGCTCTGTTTATGCTTTTGTTGATTTCGCAAATGCCCAAACAGCCGCCAAGATTTTGGCTACTGTCAATGGCAGTCTCATACCCAACACCAACAAAGTCTTCAAATTGAATTGGGCTTCAGGTGGTGGATTGAACGATAGGAGGTACGAATTGTAAGAATGAAATCATTAGGAGCATGCTTGTGAAAAATCTTGCTTATAAAAATTTCCATGGCTTTTTAGAGAGGACAGAGCTCCAGAGTACAGTTTATTTGTTGGAGATTTGAGCAATGAAGTGTCTGAATTGATGCTGTTGGTAAGTTACTAATTTTTGTTTTTATGGAGTGGTCCTTTCTGCAGCCCGTTTGGTCAAATCAAGTGTACTTATTGTTGTATTGTCCAGTCCATTTTTCAAAGTCGTTATGCATCATGCAAATCTGCAAAGATTATGACCGATCCAAACACTGGAATGCCAAGGGGATATGGGTTTGTGCGTTTCCATGAACAATCTGAACAGCAACGAGCTTTGGTTGAAATGCAAGGTGTTTACTGCGGCAGCCGACCAATGAGAGTTTCAATGGCTACGCCAAAGAATAGCAACAGAAACCATGCCGTCATTCTTCAGCAACAACAACAACAGCAGCAGCAACAACAACAAATTTTAATGCATCAACAACAAACTACTCCACCTGCAGTGATGCAACAGCAATTTCAAGATCCTAACAACACCACCGTATTTGTTGGAGGGTTATCCTCGCCAGTGAACGAAGACGAACTGCGCTTGGTTTTTTCACCATTCGGTGAAATTACTTATGTCAAAATTCCTGCAGGAAAGGGTTGCGGGTTCGTTCAATACGTTCATCGTGCATCAGCAGAGATAGCTATTCAACAAATGAATGGTTTTCAAATCAATGGTTCGAGAATCAGATTGTCGTGGGGCCGGTCCCAAAGTGACAAATCCGTTACTCATGTTCAACAGCAACGACTGGGACAACCACCTATGCAAACCGCTTCCTTTGCTCAACAACAAACTCAACCTTTAATGTCGGCGGTATTCCGGTCTGTGTCAAACGATGGGCTCAATTATCCAACCAACCATTTAGCTTCCGAGCAGGTAGCCTACACTGCTACGCCAAGATCGCCTCCTCGTCAATCAGTCAATTTCGCTCAACCTTCACTTGCTTCGAGTTATTCACCTTATTCTGCATCATCCAATTCGCTCAACCGCAGTTTGCTTTCACCAACCAATGTACCATCTGCATTTTTACAATCGCAACCTATTGACTCTTTCGATTTGCTAAATCGCCCGGTCGATATGGGATGGCCCGATGTTAGCAAGGGCTTGCAAAGTGTCAACGGTCCCAATGGGCCTAGCAACGATGCCAGCGACCCTGATCCTAACTGGCGCATGAACGGTATCTTTGCTCAATAAGGCCAGTCAGCCTGGCAACTACTTCTCTCCCAATGTTATTTCTTTGTTATTTCCGTTTTTGAAAATATCTTTATTGCATTACTTCTTCCTTTTTGTGTTAGTATAATTCGTAGTGCTACTTTGTTTCCATTTATCCCTCGTCTTTTTACCACACATTTGTCTTGCCCCCTCTCCCCAAACACTCCAACTCATTGTGTTCTTTTCATTGCTACTATTTGCTTTATTTCTCTTAGATGTTCCCTTATTTCTGTCTGTGTTTCCTCATTACTTTTTTTTTTTATTCTTTCTTTACATTGTCACTGCTTCAGTATTTTCTCTCTTACATCTACGTTTTGAATATTTGTTATCTCTTTATGTTGTATTCGTATTAGCAATGTCCCCTCTTTTTCTCTCTTTAACTCCTTTTTTGCTTTCTCATTATTTTTTTCTTTATTTTCATCATTATTTTCATTTATAGCGATGCATATCTTATCATTATATTATTCCTATTATCTTACCAATTGCTTATTTTTTTTTTAAAACAAAAAATCTTTTTACTATTTTGTCTAGCACATCCCTGTCCAACATCTTTTCAATCAATTTTGCGTTTTGATGGTCTGGACCCCGGCCCCATGTAGACTAACATTGATTTGCACTCTACCATATGTAGATCAACAACAACTGGGCTCTATCAAACGTAGATTTATAACAATTGGACCCAACCATATGTAGACTATCAATAACTGAGGTTTTTATGGCATTGGTATCTGAACAGTAAATATATGAGAAATGAAAAAGAACTAGGGCATACTACAAAAGCGGCAGTACATTTTCTATGAATAATTATAGGGCATAAAGTTGTTGCTAATCCACCCTGGATCTGGCCACACTCGTGCAAACACTCTTCCTCGAATGAGACCATAGGGTACCGGCCCATAAGTTCTAGAGTCGTTGGAGTTGCTTAAATTATCTCCACTTAGCCAGACATGGCCCTCGGGTACCTGTCAGATAACAACAATACGCGGTGGTTAATTTCGTTGAAAATAGCGTCGAGAGCGAAGGCAAAAAGAGAGGCACTAACATCAATGTATTTTCGTTCCTTCTCTACTAATGTTGGATCCTCGCATACATGGTCTCCTGCCTAATAATGATAATAAATCTGTTAAGCAAGTGCTATAGCGCCTTATACCGTTGTTTACATCTCCTTTACCATGCCCAAGATACGTTTGCACACTGCACGCCCAGGATTGACAGGCGATATGCATACCACAACGTCTCCTACTGTTAGCTTTTTGAACTTTTTAGACAGGTGCTCAATGGCCACAATATCGCCGTCCATGTTAAACGTGGGCAGCATGGACGGTCCCATGCACTGAGGAAGTCAGTGTCAGTATGTTAAGGCGTCAAGACATACAGATCAAAAAGGCTTACATAAGTTAATTCACCAACATTCTGGTGGAATAGGTGAATAAGGCAGGCAAATTGCACTACATAGCCTGCTCTTCGCAGTGCATTCATGCGGACTATTGAATGCCTGGACACAATGTCTTTGTCTGCGATTGAACATTCCTGACTCACTTTTTTTTTCTGACTGCTCTTCATTTACGACTCACTGTCAAGCCACTGTCAAGTTGACCATTTATGATAATAGCCTTGTGCATCCATAAAGCTCTCCTGTATATATAAATATGAGCTGCACTCAGGCATATGCCCGCATACCACTGGGCAAAAACTCTAGATTTATTTTGTCTTGTCGTGCAATGCATCAATCTGCCATTCTCAAAGCTGCTGCTCCAGGCAAGCAGCCTGCCAAAAATACATATACTCCAACACTGCTGCTGCCCAAAACACCCTTTCCATTGCGAGCAGACGCAGCCAAACGGGAACATATGTTTCGGGATCGTTGTACCAAAGACTTGTATCAGTGGCAGGTGAGTCAATGGCATCCTCCCTAAAAGTGTCAGAGGTCTATTTGGGACCTGGATTTAACAATTTGACGTTGAAATAGCTCAAGAACAATCCAAAAGAACTTTTTGTTCTCCATGATGGCCCACCATATGCCAACGGCGATGTGCATATGGGTAATTAAGTGTAAAATGGTTTGTGAAAGTGTCGACGTCCAGCTAACAAATGTTTAATTCAGGGCACGCTTTGAACAAGAT
Source organism: Umbelopsis sp. M5902 (assembly GCA_037039815.1). Classification (NCBI taxonomy): domain Eukaryota; kingdom Fungi; phylum Mucoromycota; class Umbelopsidomycetes; order Umbelopsidales; family Umbelopsidaceae; genus Umbelopsis; species Umbelopsis sp. M5902. The sequence goes on from JAXQGL010000053.1 coordinate 18,141, forward strand.
TTTGAAAGACATCATTATAAGATACAAAGTCCTCCAGGGACATAAAGTGCAGTAAGTAGAAAAAGACATACGTAAGATGCCTGGGCAGCTTGCTGAATCCCTGCAGTTACACACCAGGATGGGATTGTCACGGATTGCCTATTGAGTTGAAAGCTCTCGAGAGTCTAAAGGTGCGTAAGATCAAGTTCAAAGGTCGCAGCTTCAAATGAATATTACTGACAAAAATCGCCTCTAGTCAACCGAATCAAAACAAATGAAGCCGTCAGACATTCGCCGTGTTGCCAAGGAGCGTGCACTGAAGGAAGTCGAGAAACAAAAGGCAGATTTCATGAGTTGGGGAGTGATGGGAGATTGGGACAATCCTTACAAGACACTGGGTAAGATAAGGGTTTGACTCATGACATAATTTTCGTGATATCTTGTGACTCATCTCTCCCACAAAGACAAAGGATTCGAGATTCGTCAGTTGCGTGTGTTCAATGAAATGGTGAAAAAAGGTACAATATTACTCATGAAAACGCACGGACCACATGGTTACAATGACTCATAAACCATCACCAGGTTATATCTATCGTCAGTTAAAGCCAGTATATTGGTCACCATCATCACAGTCAGTATTAATTCATTCTGGGCTTCTTTGTATTGGCATATTGCTGACTATGCCTTCGGTATAGGACTGCGTTAGCGGAGTCTGAGCTAGAATACAATGACCAGCATCTGTCCCGATCCGTATATGTTCGTTTTCCAATTGTTCAAGCTGGTACGTATCAATGAGTGTGGATGACTATTGAAAAGACATCAAAATAATATTCATCTATGTTTTCTAGGAAAAGCTTTGGAGAACATCAAAAGAAACCCAGCGTCGCCACTGTATGCATTGATCTGGTCAACAACACCGTGGACATTGCCGGCAAACCGAGCCATCTCAGTGCATAACGATTTGCTTTACACTGTCCTTGATGTGAAAACAAAGGAATCTAATAATGAAACCTACATCGTGGCTAAGGATCTTGTCGAAAGTGTTTTAACCAAGTTGGATGCAGTTGAGCATAAAAGCCTTGGTGAAATTACCGGCGCTGATTTGGTCGGTGCTACTTATAAACATGTACTGAATGGCCAGACAATGCCTGTCATTGCAGCGCAACATGTAACAGCCGAGTCTGGAACAGGTTTAGTGCACACCGCACCAGGACATGGTATGGAGGATTATGAAGCGTGCCGCGCACTTGGTATCTTGCCCTTTAGCCCTGTAAATGGTGAGGGCTACTTCACGGCTGATGCAGGAAAACAGTTTCAAGGGTTGTTTGCATTTGAAGAAGGAAATTCAGCTGTGATTAATCATCTCAAGGAAGTCAAGGGCTTAGTCAAGGAGGAGCCATACAAGCACAAATATCCATACGATTGGCGTACCAAGAAGCCTGTCATGCTTCGAGCTACTGCCCAATGGTTTGCCAACGTTGGCGATCTTCAGCAAGAGGCTGTCAAAGCCCTTAGAGATGTTCGAATGGTCCCAAGCGTTTGTATGTATAGCTCAAAAAGTTAAGACTGCAATGCTTTCCGTCACTGACCACTTCATTTCATATTGAAATTTAGCCTCGCGTCGTCTAGAGCAGTTTACTCTGTCTCGAAAAGAATGGTGCATCTCTCGTCAACGAGCATGGGGCGTGCCTATTCCTGTATTGTATAATAATGAAGATGGCAAGCCTCTTCTCACTGATACCTCTATTGCACATATCATCAAGGTGATCGATGAAAAGGGTATTGACAGCTGGTGGGCAGAAGATGACGATATGGTATTTGTTGCCCCGGAGTATAAGGCCAATGGCGAGAAGTACACTCGAGGATACGATACCATGGATGTTTGGTTCGACAGTGGCACGTCTTGGACTTTGGTAGACGGCTTAGAAGGAAGGTCAGTACATGGTTACATGTGATAATTCTATTGATGCATTCATTGACGCATACTGTTATAGGGATAATTCCAAGCCTATGGCCGATCTTTATTTGGAAGGAAGTGACCAACATCGCGGTTGGTTCCAGTCATCTTTGTTAACTAGCAGTAAGTATTTCAAGTCATTATTGATTCCCAGTAACTTTACGAAGCCTAAGTCTATATTGTAGTTGCTGTAAAGTCCAAATCTCCGTATTCCACCTTGTTAACACACGGTTTTCTCTTGGATGAACGCGGCCTCAAGATGTCGAAGAGTCTGGGTAATATTATCTTGCCGTCTTCTATCACAAAAGGTGGCAAGGATTTGAAGAAGAACCCTGCTTACGGTACCGATATTCTACGATTATGGGTGGCCAGTACCGAGTTTACCAGAGACGTCAGTGTTGGACCTAATGTCATTGGTAAGCTTCTTGATATTTTTTTGACTTTCATACTATTTAAGATTAACGGCAAATCCTACTATCTACAGCACAAGTTTCCGAAGTCATGCGCAAAGTTCGTACTACTGTACGCTTTATGCTTGGAAACCTTTCAGATTTTGATTCAACAAAAGCCGTACCGTACGAGCAGCTCAAGCATGTAGATCAATATATGTTGCACGAGCTCAACCGCTTCACTGATACCATGACAGAGGCTTACGAAGCGTACAACTTTAACGGGGCTATGCAAGCTCTGCAAAACTTCAATTCAAACGCCATGTCTTCCTTCTACTTTGACGTTGTGAAGGATCGCCTATATAATGATACCGAAGATGCCATCACGCGACGCACCGCGCAGACTGTGCTAGCAGCTGTAAGTGTAAATTGAATGCATGACTTGTATGGGGAGGCAATTAAAATATGTCGATTGTAGATTGTAAACGCATATACGCTGACTTTGGCACCGGTTGCTTGTCATACCGCCGAAGAGATCTACGAACAATACAAGGCCCTTACAGAGCATCCTCAATCCTCAGTATTCAAAGAAAGATGGCCCAAAGCTGCAAGTATCTCGTTATTATTTAGTTTATATGCATGTGCTGCTGCTTACATTTTATCTGCTGGTTAACAGAATTCGCAGTGGAATAACGCGACGGTGAAAGATGAATATGATCTCTTGCGCTCAGTGAAGGGAGAAGTCAATCAAGCTCTCGAGCTCGCCCGTCAAGACAAGTAAGATATCATGGTAACTGTGTGTCCTCATAATAATTATTAATCAACTGACCATTATTTTCCAGGACTATCCGTTCATCTCAAGAAGCTGTCATTGATGTCTATTGTGCAAACCCAACTTCAGAAAGTGCGGCTATCTTGCAGAAATATGGTATGGATAGTAGCATTTTAGCCCAGTTTCAAGCAGCTTCTTGTTGACTGACCCAATTTTTTCCTGTTAGAAACTGAACTTGCGTCATTGTTCCTTACTTCTGATGCGAAAGTTAACAAGAACGAAGCAGCAACAGTACCTAAAGGCTATCAACGTGAATGCACTGTCGCTAATGGTGATACCATCATTGTCACAGCGCAGCCAGCTGTGCTTCACAAATGTCCTAGGTGCTGGAACTATCATTCCGAGAAAGACAATACCTTGTGCGGTCGCTGTGCGTCTGTGCTGAAAATATAGAATGTAGATGTTTGATTTCAGTGTTGTATTGTACCATGCGATAGAATTTTATTTTTCCCAATATTGAATAATATTTATATGGTTTGACGTATCAGGATTGTGATTTTACAGAGGCACATTGAGTTTTCCTGGGTCAGCTCGCGTCAGTATGTGGTTGTGTCTTGGTCTATGGTTCGAGTATGTAGCTGATAGCCTTGATGACTTCTGGGGATAGGCAATCGAGTTCTCGACAATGAGTATAAAGCTCCAGATCAGGTTCAAATGGATAGCGGCGAGCCAGATTCTGGAATGTCAGTACACGCTTGATGATGGTAGCTGTAACACGATGTTTAGAAAAGTTGACCAGGGGCTGCTTTAAGAACGCAGAGACATCTTCGTCGTTATGTCGAGTCAGTTGTCGATAAATGCGGTTGGCGTCGGCTGAATCCCACTTGCTTTCTATATATGCGGGCTGTTCCGAGTTGAACACAAGGTCAGATAGATAAATTCCTGTTGTGTTGAATACAGTGATAAGTAATGCTGTCAGTCAACAGTAATAGCTACAACAAGGGCATATTACCTAAAAACGGAATGCAGCCGCCAAATGGGATCTTCACTCGTCCTCTAGTCGACAGCGGAAACCCTCTCAGTGTAGACGTGCCAGGCATTTCGATCTGTACGTCGGTCGATGACATACCATATTCTTCAGCGACCTTTGTCATACTATCTCGCATATGTTTCCAATTTTTTGTCGGCGAGGTGAACGATGATAATTCATCCAATATCTTAAGGTCTGCATTTCGCACCTTGGACCACGTCTTGTGCAGACGCGTCACTGCTGGGGCTTGCAAACCTAATAGGAGTTGCATTAGGGTAGCAAAGTTGGAATACATGCGGCATTTCTAGCAAATGGTTTCAGTAATGATGATCTGGTCCTACTTCACGAGAAGCAGTGGACTCACCTGGGCAATTCTGATGAATTTTTCAATAGTTTTGACGCGCTCATCCACCGACTGAGCTCGGACAACCTCGCTGGCAACCCATTGGCTAACAAAATTGAAACGCTGAATCACATCCTGCACTCCATGTTGTAAGCGAGTATTGAATCGTGGTGGCTGAAAGTCGGCGGCATCTTCTTCCAAATCCATTTGTTCTCCACTATTCACCGTCATCTTTGTCCAACGACAGTGAACGAGCTCCTCCCATTGAACAGCAAGTAAAACATCTCGCTCCACCAAGCATAACTGCTGGGCAATGGTTTCGGAACGCTCATACAAGATGAATGAACGTCGGTTATAGCGTTTTGCTTCCGAAATCGTTCGCGGAATCACATCTTCCATGGGCTTATCCAAGCTCGAGATTCTCTCTTCATCATGTTGAAGCATACTCTCAGGTGGAGTATCAAAGCTTTTGGTCTTGCTCATTGGATGTATTATGCCCTGCATTGGATTATTAATATCATCAGGGGGTGCCAAAGGTTCCGAAAGAGCATCTTGGCCGCCAGCGGACGATGATGCAATGGCCAGAGACGCAACTTGGCTGTTGATATCTGAAGGATGTTCCTCAATTTCTACTTTGCGCAATGCTGACACAACACTAGGCATACGCTCCAGAGACTTGGGAGGAGATCGGGAAGACGGTGCGTTGTTAGAGCTATGAGTGTAGTCATATGACTTCTTGGTGCTATTTCGAACTAAATCAATGTCTTTCAAATGAGGAACCGAGTTTCGTTCAACGTAAGGCAATGAGGCTATGGTATCGGCTGCTTCAGAAGACATTCTCATGGACGAAGCTTTGGCGACAGATGAATGGTGATCGTCATCATATTCATTATCCTCGCTAACAATACTATTTTCGTGAAAGGTGACGGCTTCATAGGCGCTAGCTGTTGTTTTCGTCGCCTCTGATAACCGGTCAACACTGGCGCCACGACGATGGCGAAGCTCCAGACTATGTCTTTTATCAACATCTGTTGCAAGTAATTTGCTGAGTCTCTTACAGTTTCTATGATCGTTGTTCAGGCCCATACAAGCTTCGCAATCACAGTCTTCGTCATCTTCTTTCCGTAATTCTTGAGCAATCATATTAAGAAACCTTCCACTGGCTGTTCTACGCAGATGGTGTTCCACATCATCGCGGCCATCCTTGCCACCGGAGAGTTCCTCTAACAGGTTGTTAAGAGAGCTATCACTGGCTGAATTAGGCATAGCACTTGTTGGTTTGACCACATTTGTTAGGTCGTTTAGCGGCGGCACAGCTGGTATCGCCACATTGTCAGATTGATTCGCACCAACAAGGTACGTCTGCCGAAGGTCTCTTTCGCTTTTGCGTCTTTCTATAACTTTGAGGGAAAGGTTGCGCGAAAAACCATTTGGCATTGCGTTGCGCACGATATCTTTTAATAATTCTGGATCTCCACCTTTCTGATTGACATCCGTTGGTAAATCTGAAGATTTCGGCCCACTCTCTTCTAGTGCTTGCTTGGAGTCATTCTGATGAGAAGCTAGGTTCAAAAAATGGTCTGGCAGACCTGGTCTTTTATTCGCCCGCTTGGTGTGCATGATCGCGTCATCTACGCTGGCAGCAGATCCTTTCTCTTCGGCAATGGGTGTTTTGACTATGCAGTTGCCGTGAATGGTATGGGGTTGGCCTGGGCTGTTGAAAATGTCAAGTGATTTCGGTAGCATCGGTTGTTCAGATGGAGGGGGCGGCAGCTTGCCCTTGTCGTAGAACTCTTTGCGTCGAACTTCTTCCTCCTCCTCTCTTTTGCGTCGCTGAAGTTCCATTTGCCTAGCTTCCAACTCATCGTCTTCAAGCGATTTATCTAAAGTCACAATACTATCGTAGTCTTTCGACATATCAAGTTCATCATCGGTAGTGCCTGGGCTAAGCTCACTTTCCAATGAGTCATCAGACGCGATGCTCAGTGGTCTGCCTTCAAGCCTTCTTTGCCGTTCATAGTCCCTCTCAGCCTCAGTCTGCTGCTGTTCAATTTCAGCTCGCCTTTGCATTTGCAATGTCTTAATAGAGACAAATCTAGGATTTTCATCGTCTCGGTGAATTGTTGAACGTCGCACAGAGTTCTGTAGGAAGCTGCTTCGTATATCGTTCATCGACATGGTGCGCATAACCTTTTTTCCCAATCCTTGATTAATTTGGGATCCAATCTGACCTGAGATGCGGCTTTTCCTATGGAGATTTCCAATCACAACCACTGAAGCCAGGTTTGCATCAGTAATGGCTGTGTTTCCGTCCATTTTCACACCGGTCAATTTAAATTTGCCCATGCTTGGCATAGCAGTTCGACGTGAGTTGTTTTGAAGGAACTTTTCTCGAATAAGCTTTTCTATCTGCTCTTGCTCAGGTGTAGCAGGTGGTGGAGAGACGATCTTGACGTGGTCGCTACGAGAATTGCGATAATGGAGCATTTTCAATCGTCTAAAGATCTTTTTCAAACCTTTCACGATCCTTTGATCGCGCACAGACTGTCGAACAAGTGGATGGAATGCAAGATGATTGATGAATGTGATCAAAGTGGATCGCAATGGACGAGACGGTGTGAAATCATGGAGAAAGTAATTCAACAACCAGTGTCGAATCACCACAAAAGTTCTACAAACACAATTTAGTTGATGAAAGTTGAGTTATAAAGCATCGAAGAGTTCATACCTTATTCGCACTATTCTTCTTGCCTCTTCATCATTGACCAAAGACCAGCGGAAACGAAGTATGAGCAATTTACACAATTGGAGAGGGGAGATGAACGTTCGATAAGTCAAGAAAAAGTCGGTCAAAAAGCCATAATCCAACGTGTTGGTCAATTTCTCCACTAGCTTCTCAACTGTGGCAGCTTCTATAACCATGTTGTCGGTGGAATGTTTGTTATTAGGGTTTGTATGACTAGATTCCATAGAGTCACTAGAGTGTAGGCTGGTATCTCGATCTGAAGACATAGAACCCTTGCGTTGAAATAACATGGAAGGAGATCGTCTTGCTGTTTGAAGTGATGTACGTAAAACATTCGCTGATAATGACTGGCTAATTTTTCTACGAAGGCTGCGAGGTGGCGGCTGAAACTGTACAGGCGAGGTGACATTAGAAGAGAAGCCTTGCACTTTTGGTGAGGAAGTGATGGGTGCACTGACTGTGGTGATCGGCTGAGGTTGTTCTACTTTATTTGGGTCCGGCCCCCAAACAATAATTCTTTCATCCACATCGGATACTAGAGCATCAAAGATTGCCGGTGGATAGTCTAGGAACAGAAGTGGAGGTGCTACATCGTAATCATCAGTAAAATAATTCTCTTTGGCTCTCGTATAAACATGTGGTGATGACTCGGACATTGGGGAACTGTCCGATATCGATCGTATCGACGAATCATTTGATTCAATGCGGCTAATAGTTTTACTTTCGGACTCGTATTCAGGAAAACTGGCAACCATAGGAATCTGAGGTAACGAAAATGTAGGTACAGCGGTGTCACTTTCTGCTCGAAGAAAGGCTGGCCGTTGACTAAAGTCTTCTGAGATATCCGCAAAGGACGAACTGAATATTTGCGAAATAGACTGAGCGTCAGAAGAAGGGGTACGGTAAGATGTACTGATGATACTTCTAGCTTTGATTTCAACATGGCCCTGTTGTTCGTCCGCCCGTTCCCATAAAGGTTTTGGTTCAGTGTATTCTTCGCGACCAAAAACAATTGCTAAAGTGGCGAATTCCTGTCTCCCTTCAGTTTTGCTGCTACTAAGTTTGTTCCGACGCGGTGCCGGTTTAGCAGTCTCTTGTGGCAGTTCGCGAGACAAATTGATGTCTTCCTGCGGTTGACTATTGGACTCACCACTGTCAAAAAAAATTTACACTATTGTTAGCACATAATCGATAACATGGCGGGCACGAGGCAAATATTTTTTGACATTTGTACCCTGATTTCGAAAGGTCCCATTCACTTGAGGTATTGGGCTGAGCTTCATAGAGCTTGGCCATTGTGCTGGCCCACGGTGAAGTGAGATTCCCAGAGTGATTGTCTGTTGTCTGTAGCTGATCCTGCAGCATCTACTCGAGGTCAAAGAAAGCAGGCGAGAAGAAAAGGAGATACTAGGTGATCGCCGCCACACTGAGGTGTACCATAAGGATTTCATGTGGTACAATTTCGCATATTGATCTTTCTTCAAATGGAACCTATCACTTCGTGCATGGATGTCCAGCTGAAAATATACTATTATATGTTGCTGCTGTCATATAATGCATCCCCGCAATGAGAATGCAGGTCTATATTACCGTGCTATTTGTGTCTCTCACATTCTCTAGGCCCATAATGCAGGTGCGGCTGTCAAATTTATCATTGTGAATCAGCTCAAGAGAAATGCAATTGCTCCGCCGACTCGATTATGTATACGGATGCCTCCTTATCACAGATGACCGCATAATCTCGGTCTCTGATTTCTGATCCGTTAGTATTATGGAATTAAGAAAATAAAACTGGCGGAACCGCACCGATGGGTAATGGGCAGTCCGCTTCGTGCTACCATGTGCTCAAAAGATTTTTCGGCAACTTGACCCCTTGTTGGCATGCTTCGAATAGTCTAGCATATATATTGTGAGCAAGGTGAATACCTTTCGGGCGCAGCTTTGCAACATATATATACTGGACGATAAACCTAATAGATGCTGGTGTTTCCATTTGCTTGGGAGTTTACCATCGCGTTATGTGACCACCGCCAAACCACGGCTATTATGGATCAGCGAGAAGAGCTAAAGCGCATGGTAGATCATCGACACCACAATGAGGCTAGATTGAGCGTGACTGTATTTAACACGCTGTTCAGCTTTTAAGGATCGCCATGCTCGTGCACTTTCTCGTGTAAAGAGTCGGCCAATTATAAATCTTTGGTGCAAGATGGCGCGTCATACTTTCTCTGTCTCAAACTTTACAAAGGACAAAAATGATCATAGTTATAAAAGCTGATTATACAGTGTCATTCAATATACAGTGCCTGATCATACAGAAGTCTAATTTACAATTATTACTTGATCTCTTTAACTAGAGCTAAAAGTTGTTGGACTTGAACTTCCAACGCCTCACATCGTTTCTTGATCTCGTCCAATTGGGCATCTTTGTCATTACTGCGGCTGGTGCTTGTTGGTATCGCATCAAACTCCTCAGTAGGACTATCAAACAATGTGGCAGAAGATCCGTCCTGCTTTTGTTTCCCTACTCGAGAGGTTGATCCATATTTGCCGCCAGCATTCTCTTCAATATTAATGGATGTCGATGGTCCTTCGGGCAGCTTTCTGGGCGGGACTGCTGAAGCTAGGGAGATACGGGGAACAGCCGTGCTGCTTCTTGTCCTTGCTCGGAATAACATTCTTCGGTACATTGGTTTTATGGATCCTGTTCTTTGCACCATAACCTGCTGAGCGTTATCCTTGTTTAAGCGATAGGAGAATACTTCCCATAGATAAATCAGGAGCAAGAACGGGAGGAAAACAACGCACATTATGGCCCTATTGAGCTTTAAGAAGATCTTTGCCGGAATCAAATGTTTAAGCGGTAGCAGTACGATAACTTGAAAGAGATTGAAAGGCGGCATGTACTCGAATAGTTCGTCGCTTTGGATCTCTTCGACTGTCTTGATACACATGAGAAAGAGAAATTCCTCATGCGCATTTGAAATAATACTCGAGAAGCTTTCGTTGAAAATTGCAATCAAGATAGTCACAAGTATCAGTGATGATATAGCAATATAGAGATACTATTATCGCAAATAAGCGTCAGCGATTGGTGTACTTTCCATTCAAGTCTCATCAGAAAATTATAGCTCACCATTACGGGCGGACCGAAAATTCCAAAATTTGCGGCGGCATCAAAGCCCATGAACTGCGATCCCAACATAATCCTGAGCATAAGTTCTCCAAGTTCACCCCAACCATAGGTTGATCGACCAAGTGCATAGAATGTCTGTCATTACAAGGATTTTCAGAATAAGAATTCTCATCTTCGTCATTCCAGCAGCAATATTACATTGTGCTTACCTGTAAGAAACCAAGAAAGAAGACTGCCAGTAATGTGAAGAATCTTTTCTTGTTGTCAGTATCATCGTGATCAAATTATTGCAATTGAGAGCCATCGTCTTACATTGTGGAATCAATCAGCATCCTTCGAATAATGATCAAGAAGGTGCCGAAGAACGGCATACTATCGAGCGAAGATAGAAGTCTGGGCCATAAAAGCATGGCATTAATGGCAAGAACATCATAAGCCAGACTGCAGGTATCAGTTCCAGTCACAAAGTGTTGTAATCGGAGGCCAATGAAAGCGAATGAAATAGCAAATATGCCAACATCAAACGCATTCCATAGATTTTGAAAATAGTACGATGGTGCGTTGGCAAATTGGGTTATTTCATTGATCTACAAGATTTAGTCAATATATCTACACACCCTCCGGTAAATTTGCATAAGACAGCGCACTTACGGTCAATCCAATGACAAATATGTCAAACAAAACCTCCCAGCCGCTTAAAAATTGGCATATATCATTATAAAGGATCATGGAGTAGCAAAAAACGAAGAAACAGTAGGTCAGCGTCTCAAAAAAGGCTTTGTAGCGTGGGACTCGTAATCTGGACAATCGTAATATATGCGGCTCGGCCTCATTAAGCGTTGCTACTTTGATGGGTAGTGGGACTTTCTGTTTGTCCACAGTTTGTGAAGGAAGGGTGTATGCCCATTTAATTCTCGAAGAAGGGTGATCTGAATGAATTCACGAGAACGTTAGTTGGCTCCATTTTAGATAATACTGATGTTAATTATGAGCTAGCTTACCAATTGCCGAAGCAAAGAAAACAATATTGCCCCGCCAAATGTCATCTGTAATATTGTGTTTGCTGAGAAGTTCCAAAGTGGCAACTTACACCAAATGTGCATGCTTACCCAGTACCCGCTGAACTAACGGACTTGATACAAAGTTCTTGGCAAAGCCTTCTATGGCAACTTCCAAGGCATTCATGGATGAAGTTTCTATGTTGTTCTTTCCCAGATCAAATGACAGAAGGTTGGTGGACGAGTGCTTTGATGCTTGAGTAGGGACAAAGTCGTGTGTCAAGACGAATATCAACATGTCCGGAGAGTACGCCTTAAGCAATCTGTGAAAAGTGTCAAAAAGGAAAGCAAGTAGACATTCTGTAGTAAAAAATTTACCTTATGGCTACAAGCTCGCATACATCTGCGCGAGTCTGATACACTTTGGTATTCCCAAGGTCTCGATAGGACTCTGCAAAAAGGATGGAATCATTTGTCTGGCTAAGAAATTTGCATATAAGTCTCACGCACCTTTGAGAAAATCTGATCTCGCACTTAGCCAGCAGAACACAGCTGCAGGGTCCTTTCTGGTCGCCCAATGTTTTATTATCGGGAGAATGACGGTAACGTTTATTTCGGGCAGTTGCAGTGCTGAATGAGGTATACTCGTCTCGAACTTGGAGTTGACAGTGACCTTGACTTCGTCAATAAGGTCTTGGACCAGCCGGTCGGTTTGCAAGCCGTCTGCAGGTAGCAGGCAAGTGGCTTCGTCGCTCATTTGTTGTTACCTGATTAGCTTGGAGACAGCCTCGGTTGGTTAAAGTCGGCAATGACATACGTGCCAATTTAGAACGAAGCAATTGGGACTGCCGATCGTTGCTTTATTTTCATCTTCAAAACTTTGTCATAGACGCTTATCTGTTATTGTGGAGTAAAGCAGCCCAATCATGGTAATATCAAGTGGGCTTCATTTTTCTCGGTCTAGCTGCCTTTTACTGCTCCAGGTAAGCCGTATGGAGATGATTTCATAGTTAACCATTTCACGAACGAAGCTAAAAGATTTTATCCGGTGCGCGCGGCGGGTATACTCCAACCCATTTTATTTCATCATTATTCGGTATTGAAAATTTAAAAAGGACAATGTTTCTTCGACCTTTCGCACGTTCGTCAAACAAACAATTTATTCGAACAATAACCAATATGTCTTATAATATTTCTATCGCCGGGAAAAGTATCCCAGTACAGCCAGCAAGCTCAGACCTAGATATAAAGCCCGTCTTTGAGTTTCAGCCTTTCAAAGACTGGTGCAGTGCATTCGAAAAAGAATTGAGTCATTCCAAGGATCTTAAGATCAACTCCATTCAAGTGCAGAATGTCGACTACTTTAAAGGCGGAAAGCCTGGATTCGTAAAGTTCAAAGCTGACGTCGAATTGACGGAGAGTGGCAAAAAAGTGCCAGGCATTGTTTTCATGGTAAAAGGCGCCGTACATTTTTTGACGCGCCCTTTTTTTTGACAAAGAAGACTAAATATGTATGCATTACAGCGTGGAGGCGCTGTCTCAGTGTTGATTGTGCTCAGAGCGTCTGATGATAAAGAGAAAGGTGATCGGGTGTTATTCACTCTTCAGCCTCGTATACCAGTGCCGTCGGCACAGCTTCCAGAGTTACCGGCAGGTATGCTGGACGGATCAGGCAATTTTTCCGGTACAGCAGCACAAGAGATTGAGGAGGAGACAGGTGAAAGATTTGTGTGATTGTACACACCATTCAAATCCATGCCTGTGTGCTTACTTTGTGTGTTTGTTTAGGCTTGAAAATTAAAGATGATGAGCTAGTTGATATGACCGAGTTAGCGTATGGCAACAAGTGGCGAGGAGTGTATCCATCTGCTGGAGGTTCAGGTATGTAGCCATCGAGTATATTAATGAAATGGATCAGTAACTAATCAGTTGACCATGTGATAGATGAGTTTTTGCGCCTCTTTTATTGTGCTAAATCCATGCCCACCAAGGAGATTGATGATTTAGAAGGAAAGCTTACTGGATTGCGAGAACATGGCGAGGCTATTACTCTCAAACTTGTCAAGCTCGAGGATGCCTGGAAACTCTCGCCTGACGCAAAGCTGTTGTCAAGTCTAGCACTTCTTGATGCGTTGAAGCGATCAGGAAAATTGTGAGCATGTAGAGTTTCAAAGTTCTGATTAGTCTGCTTATCCTGTGTATCTCTGTATATTTTATTTTGCGAATATAGCGGAAATAATAGCTCCCTTATGCCAACCAGCTTCTTGCTATATTTTATCCAATTGGGTTCCGAATTGGTGTTCTTGTTATAAAGTTGAAAGTCAACATATGCATTAGTTGACTAAGTTAGCTTCGTTTCAAGAGAAATAGGGGTGATTTATAAGATATGATGCCCATGAGCAGGTTTAAACATTTTGATGCAGGCAACATATTGTGCTGACTGGCTTTCAAACCTCTGGCAGGTTCGTCTCTAAATGTTGATAACGGACCAATCAGTGCTGAAAACCAGATCTTTACGAAGTTTTAACTCCCATTTTGGTAAAAAGATGCTTATGAGTTTTTCATAAGTATCGTATATCCACGTCAGCTTGCCGCCGCTGAAGTAGTATGCATTAGTTATCAATCGTTTCAGAATTCTTCATTATTCCATCCAATTCCATCCAAAATTTGGGACTCACCTATATAAATTTCAACCCTGAACCAGCGAGACGGCGCTTGATCTAAAACATATTCACCATAACGCCTTTGAGCAAGTTTTAATACTCATGTCTTCCGATCCTCAACCCGATTTACCCGCAACAATGCGAGCACTGCAAGTCTCACGTTACGGAGACCCTTCCGTCTTGCAGTACGTAGAGACCAAAACCCCTCAGCTTACAGCGCCTACCGACTTGATTGTTAAAGTTCATGTCGCTGGCGTCAATCCAGTAGAAGCAAAGATTCGGTCAGGCAACGTTTCTACAGTCATCAAATCGTCTCCACCGTGCATTGTTGGTAGAGACTTCAGTGGCACGGTAGTCAGTAAAGGCGATAAAGTGACAAAGTACAATATCGGAGACGAAGTTTTCGGTATGCTGCCTAACGCTCTCGGTTTCGGCGGAGGAGGTTCATACGCCGAGTAAGTGATCAATGTACATGTTTAACTCTGTTAAAAATAGCCTGTTGACAATGCTCATGTTCTACTAGGTATATTCGAGTCCCAGTTGGAGAGACTGCTATGGCCAAAAAACCGGCAAATGTAACGCATAGAGACGTTGGCGGAGCTGGTGTGCCAGTTAACACGGTCTGGAGAGCTTTAGTTGTTCAAGGAAAATTGAAATCTTTGACCTCTCCCAAAGTGATTGTCGTTGGAGCTTCGGGTGGTGTTGGTACCTATGGAGTGCAAATAGCCAAGGCTTTAGGAGCCTATGTGGTTGGCATTTGCAGTGCCAGAAATGCCGAGCTCGTCAAAAGCCTTGGTGCCGACGAAATTCTCGACTACACCGTTAAGGACAGCGTTTCAAAGTTTGCCAGCGAGAACAAGGACACATATGACATAGTACTTGATGCCGTTGGTGGTGATGACTATTGGAAGCTACTTGCACCTACTTTAAAGCCAGCCGGTGTTTATAGCACAGCAGCTGGACCAGTTGAACATAATGGCTCTGAAAAGGTCGGCTATGGTCAGATAGCCAAAATAGTCGCCACAGTGGGAGCCAGAAAGCTTTTCGGTTCTAGGAAATATGAAATAATTGGAATGCTACCACCAGACGATATGACCGAAATTGCAAACCTCTTTGCAGAAGGTAAGGTCAAAACTCATATACCCGCTGAGCAAATCTTCTCTCTCAAAGATGGTGCCAAGGCTCATGAAATGATTGAAACCCATCGCTCGGTGGGTAAGGTTATTCTTTTGGTGGACGAATAGGATCGGTCACTTGCTTCTATCTCTATATATAATTTGATTAATAAAATAATGAAAGACGTTCAAAAACTACATAAAAAGGAACTACACACGTGACTTTCGTGTATTGGGTGTGTGCTGTGTGTTGCGAGGCTGGATGGATTTGCGGAGAGGGAAGTTTGACGCAAGCTCGTCTGAAGTTTGAAACTCTCGGCAGCACCTTGTACAAGCAATATCTTTTTGCTTAGCAACTTTTCCTTATCGGTACTCGGTGAATTTGTAACCTACTGTCAAAATGAATCCTTCACTGAATGGTCCGGCTCCGGCCGAGGACCAGGCAAAGCTACTGGACGAAGCATTGAATGTTGTGAAACTTCAGGCTCACCATATGAAGAAATGCTTGGTATGTATAATAATGTCTCTTACGTTGCAATACCAGAAAACATTGAGTCGAGCAAAGGGCAAGGTGGTGCGGCTGATATAGCTTTGGCGGCATCTACCATCTTGCTGAGTGTGCTTCATAGTGCTCAAATGAGTCTTTGCTTGGCAGCGCTTTTGCAAATGACTAATGCCGGACTTCTTGTAGGATAACAATAAGCTTACCGATGGTCTTAAGCACTGTTCAACCATGCTTTCAGAGCTGAGAACTTCTGCTTTGACGCCCAAGAACTATTATGAGCTTTGTAAGTTTGGATTTTGGAACTTTGAGCTGTGAAGTAGATATGGGGTTTTAATTGCTTCCACACTTCACGATAGATATGGCTATTTTTGATGCTTTGCGCCACTTGACAATCTATCTTATTGAAGCTCATGCTGCCGGGCGACATCACCTTGCAGACTTGTATGAGATTGTTCAATATGCCGGTAACATCGTTCCGCGTTTGTACTTGATGATCACTGTCGGTGCAGCCTACATGAGCGTCAAGGATGCACCGGTTCGCGAGATTATGAGAGACATGATGGAAATGTCGCGAGGTGTGCAGCATCCTACCAGAGGTCTCTTTTTGAGGCACTATCTCAGTGGCATGACGCGTGACTATCTGCCGGTTGGAAATGCTGAAGGGTATAGTATCGACTCGATTTGATAATATCATGCACCTGGGAAAGATTAAGAAATTGAGCTAATCATCATACACTAGACCTGAGGGCAATCTCAACGAGTCCATCAAGTTTATTTTGACCAACTTTACCGAGATGAATAAGCTTTGGGTACGTCTGCAACATCAAGGCCATTCTCGCGACCGAGAAAAGCGTGAAGCTGAGCGAAAGGAACTCAAAATTTTGGTCGGAACCAACCTTGTCAGACTCAGTCAATTGGAAGGCGTTGATTTGGAAACTTACAAAACTGTATGTTATTGCGCGCCTGTCGTATACGTATAGCATGAATATTTAATTGACCATTCAAATCGTTGTAGACCATCATGCCAGGTGTCCTTGAACAAGTCGTTAGCTGCAGAGACGTCATTGCTCAGGAATATTTGATGGAGGTCATCATTCAGGTACATACATAAAAAAGACCGTATATCATGTATATAATTGAATATTTCTAATCATATTGCATTAGGTTTTCCCCGATGAATATCATCTTAGAAGCCTCGAGCCTTTCTTGTCAGCCACTGCACAGCTTCATCCCAAATTGAACGTCAAGTCAATCATTATTGCTCTCATTGATCGTCTTGCAGCCTTTGCTGCTCGTGAGGCTGAGACAGAATCGGAAGATCAGACCAGAACAAGATTGCTTCAACTGACCGCTAAAGAGAAAAGCAAAAGAAAGACCATGGCCGAATCAAATGCCGAGAATGGCGATGATGATGAAGAGCAAGCCGTCGAAGACGAAGAGAAGGCTGAAGAAGAGGTTGAAAATGCTCCAGCAAGTAATGGAGAGGAGAAGACTGCTGATGCTGATGTTGAAGACGAATACAACGCTGACGGTACAGTCAAGAAATATCGTGGTATACCCGAGGATGTTGAACTATTTGTTGTTTTCTGGACGCAAATCGTTGAACTCGTCAAACAACGTCCTGATCTGACTGTTCAAGACCTCACTGCTCTATTGGTGTCATTGACCAATCTTTCCTTGTCCTGCTATCCAGAGAAGATCAACTATGTTGATCAAGTTCTCACTTATGCTAAAGATAAGGTCATAGAATTCTCAGACACCCCAGATCTTCATTCCAAGATCACAGAGTCAAATCTGTTGGCATTGCTGTTAGCACCCATCAACAGCTACCCAACTGTCCTAACTCTGTTATTATTGGATAGCTATCAGCCTTTGTTGGCATTACAAACCTACAGCACTCGCAAAGCGGTCGCCCAGGCCATCATATCCAGCGTGCTTAGAAATGAAACCATTATCAGCGAACCTGAAGACGTCAACGGCGTGCTTGAGATGTGCGATGTTCTGATTCGGGACCAAAAGGACGCACCAGTTATCACCACCGCACAATCACCTGCTTATGGTAATAACCTTAATAGAAAGACTGAGTTTATTAGCCCAGAGCAGGAGGAGCTCGCTGAGGAGCAAGGATGGCTGGCAAGAATGATTCATCTGCTCCGTTCTGATGATGAAGATAAACAGTTCTTGGTAAGTGAGAATTTCATTGTTATTGTATATACCATTGACCGGTTTGATTGACAAATTCAACACCTTTTAGCTGTTGTCTGCTGCCAGAAAGCAGTTATCTGAAGGTGGAGAGCGTGTGAGATACACCTTCCCACCTTTGGTGATCTCTGCCATACAGCTTGCACGAAGATACAAGCGTCAAGAAAACCAGGTATGTTACTATGTACATGTTGCAATTGTCTTTGGCCGACATATTTATTGACACGTTTATATAAGGATGAGAATTGGGAAAAGAAGATTGCTGCATTGTTCCGTTTCATTCATCAAGCTGTAGCACTACTAGAGAGCAAGACTGAGTCTTCCGACATGTGTTTACGCTTGTATCTACTTGCTGCGCAAAGTGCAGATGAATGCGGCTTTGAGGATGTGGCCTACGAATTCTTTGTTCAATCTTTTACGATATATGAAGACTCGATTTGTGATTCCAAAGCACAATACCAGGCTATTACCTGCATTGTTGGTACTCTGCAAACGACTCGTGTATTCTCATTCGATAACTATGATACACTCATCACCAAAGCAGCTTTGCATGGATCCAAGTTGCTCAAGAAGGCAGACCAATGCCGTGCAGTTTACATGTCATCACATCTTTGGTGGGCCACTGAACGCTACAACGAGGCTGATAGCGAAGATAAGGAGCTTTTCCGTGATGGAGAACGCGTCTTGGAGTGCCTGCAAAAGGCTCTGAAAATAGCCAACAGCACTTTGGATCCCATCACTAACGTTGAGCTCTTTGTTGAAATTTTGAACCGCTACATCTACTACTTTGAGCTGCGCAATGAAGCTGTCACTGTGAAATATCTCAACGGCTTGATCGATCTCATCAACACCAATCTAAGCAACATGGACAGTCCAGATCAGCACCCAAGATCCTCAAGCTCTTCCTCATTGTTTGAAATTGACGGCCCCGTGTCTGAATATGTTAAGCGACACTTCAGATCGACTTTGCTTCACTTGCAGAACCGTGCCGAGGTGTCTCGCGCTCAGGTTGCTCATGATAGCAGTTATGAAGGCGCTCGCTACGAGGAGGTTGATGTTGGTGAAATATAAGCTTAACCATTATTCTTTGTGATTTTATAAAGAAACAGACATTTGCGTGGTTTTATCAGATCTCTCTCGCCTAATGTCTGAACTCACTCGATAATAAATAAAAAAAAATGATCCCTCATTCCTATGAAGAAAGCGATTTTCTTTATGACAAAAAGCTCATAATTTCAAAAGACAATACTATTTGATTTGGATACATATGATGTCTTTGATACAGCGAAATATATATGTTTATATACGTAACAGTAAACAATTATTTGGACATCTATGGATCGATAGGGGTCAGCAAACAGTGTCACTTGCGTGTGTGCTCCTCTACAACTTGCTCGTCGTTTTCACTTACCATCATCTTGACAAACTCCTCGTAGTTGATTTGACCGTCGCCATCGACGTCAGCTTCACGGATCATTTCATCGACCTCCTCATCAGTCAACTTCTCGCCTATTTTTACAGATTTTACATAAAATTTGGATGAAGGGCAAAACCAAAAAGGTGGGACAAAGTAATATTTAAGGCAGAGGAAAAGAAAAAAAGGTCAGCGTTGCGCATATTGTGCATAAACATGAAGGGAATTTTTTTTCACGAACCGAGAGAAGTCATGACGTGGCGCAATTCAGCAGAGGAAATGAAACCGTTGCCGTCCTTGTCAAAGACCTTGAAGGCTTCTTGGATCTCCTCTTGAGAGTCAGTGTCCTTCATTTTTCTAAAAGTAGAAATCAAGTTAGTAAACCCGTTGTGACAAATAAATGGCACTATATCAGTGGCCTGCAGCCTTGTGATACCGTACCTGGCAAGCATGGTCAAAAATTCACTGAAATCAATGTTTCCGTTGCCATCGCTGTCAACTTCGTTGATCTAGTGATAAAACCAGTCAGTATCGCCGGAAAGGGGCCGAGCGGCCAAAAATTGAGGGCATGCCCAAAGAAAAAACTTTACCATGTCTTGAAGTTCGGCCTCGGTGGGGTTAAGGTTGAGGGAGCGCATAACAGTGCCGAGCTCCTTGGTAGTGATGCTGCCATCACCGTCCTTATCGAACAGGGAAAACGCCTCCTTGAACTGCAAAATACGGTTGTAAAATAAGCAAAAGGTGAACCAAAGTAGCAAAACCGGCCAAGATGGACTACCAGCGCATGGCTGTGTTTCTGCCAAGCCAAAAAAAAACCTTGTTACTTTACCTCAGCAATCTGCTCTTCGGTCAGTTGATCGGCCTAGAAAAAATAAATCACATAAGGTGAGACACTAGTCTAAGCAGAAGAACTTTCTTTTGTGATGCAAGCTTTGTTACCATTTGGTATTGATTAGTGAAAGTGATGAATCTTTATTACAGCGGGGCACGCACGCGACTTTATGACTTCGATGGGATACGTCACATCCATAAACGAGTTTCAAGCTCCGTCTGATGCGGCGTCCGTTAAATCAAACTACATCAAAAGTGGACTGTCTATGACTGCAAAGCCGGCGGCTACACCACCCTCATTTACTCCATGTCCTTTGGTTCGAAGCAAATGGCCGGCAAGTTCATTTAGAACTGCCTGGTTTCCATCGCTATTTTGACCGAGAAAAAAAGGGATTAATCAGTTGGTTTCCACTTGCCAAACACCGGATAAGCAAAAAAACAAAAAGGGGGAAAATTGCTTTCCACAATTAACTTACTGCAAAAAGGTTCCATATATACCAAGCTCACTTATCACATCGCCTTCTATAAGCTGACCCTCACGAACCATAATGTTTTTCAAAGGAGGTGATCGAATCAGATCCATCAAGATATATGCATCCAACCGTTTGCCTTCCAATCGCTTGAGCTCAGTTAAAATGTCTTTGCCGTACAAATTATTGCCTCCGCCTTCGCGTTGTGGCTTCATGACATATTTTTCAGGATTAGCTAGTGCCATCTGATATGCCTGTTGTCCGTGCTCGGTATGATCAAGAGGATAGAGTCCAGCAAACGATTCTCGAAGTTCCTGGGCAACTTGCTTGTCGACGTATTTTTCAAGACGACCGGGTATGGCCAGGACTTGCTGAACCTTTTTAGCTCCAACAAGCTGGTAGGCAATGTTTGGACACTTGATAGAAAGCGATCGTTCAATCAAGAGTCGAGCGGCCCATTCCTTTTCAGATGGATGGTCGTCAGGTGAATAGCCTGCTCTAAAGTATGTTACAGCTATTTCTTTTCCATCGCTAGGCAAAGGTCATTGTCAGTATCAAGTCAGTAGTACTATCTCATATTCACACACAGGAACTCACATGATAAGCGCAGATCTGTCTTTATCGAGATCGCCTTGCTCTTCTATTTCCTTTAGAGTCCGTCTAATAAGTCGAATAGTATATCTAGCGTTGACGGGTGCCATGTGTTAATTAAATATTACTGCATACTATAAATCAATGGTAGTACAAAGACTTACTTTTCCAGTAAGCGATATTCAATTGCTCGTTGATCGAACGCATTGCGCTCTCCAGGTTGAATGACCATCAAGACAACAGATCTACATATGAGATTAATTACTTGAATGCATCGTGAATATTGCATATACCTAATTTTTCATACCCAGGGACATTGTACAGCTTGTAAGCTTGAGCAATTCCACCTGCAATACCATCAACTGATTTATTTTCTGGCAGTTGATCCAATTTAACTTGATTGTCTTGATAGTCTGTAGCACGCAACAAGAATCTATATGCTCTCCTTGTCAGTGAATCCAGATCTAAATTGCATTGGTAAAGTTACCATACTTACCGGTGGAGCTGACCAGTAACAGCACTCAGGCCACCGAAACTAGATGCAATTGTGTTGAATTCTACTTGTTGGATAATGGCGTCTTCGGTCTTGCCTCCTTCAGGCACATGCAGCAAATAATCACATCGATGAATTCCGAGTGACGCTTTCTGCAATCGAGAAAAGTCGGTTGTCAGAATGTGTCCATAAATTCCGCCAATCGTTCCTCACTCCTCTCTAACCTGCTTAATCCCTTCTGATCTAACTTTCTTGTATATATCGTACAGATTCTCCATGAAATCGTCTACCTCTCTTAGTCTGTCAGATCGCACTCAGTATGTTAGCAATGATATCACGGACGCGTAGTACTAATTCCCCTCGGTATACGCACGTGTCCATTATTTCATTTAAGAAGGCATCGTCTTGGCTGAGCTTGTGGATAAGGTCATTCCAAATAGGCTGAAGTCTTTTAGCCTTTTCGAATTCAGCTCTACGGAATGGAGTAGGGAACAAGCTGACTGGAGCATGAGTTACGGCAGCATTGTTGGCAAAGTGGACCTGCTTGTCAACAGTAGGCCGCACAACCAAACCGTTGGCCAGGGCATAGTCAATAGCAGTATCTCTCAAGGCATGCAAGTCTTCCTTGTTGAGGTTTGGGGGGTATGAGCCTGGCATGAGATGAAGTTTAAAAAGCTGAAGAAGCAGGTACACTGGGATGATGAATAATGGATGGTACTGCTTTTTTTTTTTCCCGGTGGTCGGTGTGTCAATTCACTGTCAGTCATCCAATCCCTTGCAAAGCAATCAGACAAGGCAATGACGCCATACAAGATGAACAAGTCTAATGGGAATATCTATTTATTTGTCAATGCGTGAAAGAGGTGAAAAGCCTTGGCGTTCAAGCCATCTAATGAAAGCAGGCGATAATACACAGATTACGTTGATAAACGTAGCTACGGATAAACTAAAAAGCACTGTACAGTCCATATGATACGTGCGTTAAACCTTGTTTCCTGTTAAATCGTTGAAAGACGAAAAAGTTTACGCGATGTCAGCTTATATGCGTGAACCGATATATGTTGTATTGGCATGATTGTAGACAAATAGTAACTAGAAACATGCCAAGTAGAATTGGTTACTTTATAGAACAATGGCTGAGCGCAAACCGGGCAAACGAAAGTTGCGGAGATGCTTGGCTAAAAAGTTTCAGTGATTTTAGTTTCTTTAAACTCTTTGCACTTGTTTCGTATTAGTTAACCTTTTCAATCGTTTCTCCAATGGACTTGGTCCGGCGTGCGAGAGCCTGGTCTTCCGCTTCAACGGATACCGCCTTCTCATTCGGTTCGGCAACCAGTACTACTCCGTTGAATGAACAAATATCAAGCCGTAGCTATTATGAACCGAAAAAGAAGAAGAATAACAATAACAACCTAGAATTATACTGGCAGCGAATTGCTCTATACTTTACTGAAAAGATGAGAAATCCTCCGTGGAGAAAAGCTCAAGTACAACACGCAACGCGAACTTTTCATATCACCAAAAACCGTACGCACAAATTGGAAGACCCTCAAACTGGAAAACCATTCATATCCAACACCATTCGTACGGCTCGATACTCCTTTTGGGACTTTTTACCTCGCCAATTGGTAGCCCAGTTCTCCAAGCTTGCCAATTTCTACTTTCTATTTGTCGCTGCAATACAGCTCGTACCGTCATGGTCGCCCACCGGCCGATATACGACACTACTACCACTCGCCATTTTCACTTCCATAGCCATGGCTCATGAAGGGTACGACGACTGGCGAAGAAGCATTGCAGACAAGCAGGAGAATAACAAGACCGTCAAAGTCCTTCGAATTTATCATTCGCACTCTGCAGCAGAAGCAGAGTCTATTGATTCGTCAGGCAATTCTGGAAAATGGTACTCCCGAATGTTCAACCGGCCGTCTAAATCCGCGAATTCCGAGTACCCAATGACCGACAAATCTACGGGTGATCCGGTCTGCGTATGGCAGTCTGTCAAATGGAGTGAGCTCCGAGTAGGCGACTATGTCATGGTCGAAAAAAATGAATGGATCCCGGCTGATCTGATCCTCTTACATTCTCCTGAGGAGCAAGGACTTTGTTACCTGGAAACTGCGGGTAAAGTGTTTTAGCCTGGGTTTATGGGATAATATAATGTGGCCCGGGTGTAACCTTGTAATTAACCATATCGCTTTTTGGCAGCTCTCGATGGAGAAACCAACCATAAATCACGTCAAGCAGTCTCGTATACCAATGCATCACTCGCTTCTCCAGCTGACCTGGCTTCATTCGAAGGTAAAGCATCTAACTGCATTTCACGTCTCACTGCATGACACGCAGCAAGTCAGCTTTTAAAACTGCTTTGATCTGATCTGTTCTTCTTACACTCCCTCCTAACCCCCCACAATTGATAGGCACCGTGGTCACTGAAATGCCAGATCCAAACCTTTATCAATTTGATGGCTACCTTCAGCTACCCATGCGCCAAACTCAGATCAAAAGCAGCTTCCCGTTGACCATCAATAATATCTTATTGCGAGGCACACTATTGAGAAACACAGCGTATGTGTGTGGCCTGGTGGCGTTTACAGGAGAAGAAACCAAAATTAGACTCAACAGTACAATGAGCCATACCAAATCACCTCGGATACAAGGCGCCATTAATAAGGCTGTCATTGCCATGTTCTGTTTTTTGCTTGGTTTATCGGCCCTGTTCAGTGCCTTGTCAATCACTTGGAGCCGTCATAACCATAATGGTGCATGGTATCTACATCAGACTCATCAAGACGAAGTCGGTACCGTGTTCCAGTTCATTATCCTCTTCAACACTTTGATCCCTATCTCACTCTATGTCACCATGGAGATTGTCAAATTCTTGCAAGCCTGCTTTATTAGCTGGGATAAAGATATGTATCATGCAGAAACTGACACTCCAGCTCAAGCGCAGACCTGTACCATCAATGAAGATCTGGGTCAGATCTCTTTTGTCTTCACTGATAAAACCGGTACTTTGACGGACAATTGCATGGAATTCCGTAAATGTAGTGTTGGTGGTTTCTCATACACTCATGAGTCTGACGGAGGGCCTCTTATTGCTGAGACACCTACTCAAGGTCGAAAGAGGAATGTGCAAGATTTGTCTGACCAAAAGGGACATCACCACACTCCTTCTCAACGATTCAGTAGATTTGATGGAGAACTTTCAACTTACTCACTTGCTCGACGAGCTCATAGTGTCAAAATGGATTCGGCTGTCAATGCGCATACATTAAGAGATCGCTTTTTCCTATTGGCGTTAGCTATATGTCATACAGCTGTTCCAGAGAAATCAGCAGAGGAAGACTCTGACAAGGAAATTATATATCAAGCTGCTTCACCGGATGAAGCTGCTTTGGTTGCTGCAGCTAGAGATCTGGGCTTCACTGTGATTGAGCGGACGTTGAGATCGGTCACATTGAAGTTGGCCGGCGAGGACGAGCCTTGGGTGGTTGAGATACTCAATATTATTGAATTTACCAGCGATCGCAAGAGAATGTCCGTTGTTGCCAAATTGCCAACTGATGAGATCATTTTGATATGTAAAGGCGCTGATTCGGTTATTTTGGAAAGGATGGAGATACCGAGTGAACCCTCACGAGCAGACGATGCTTTGGGCATTGAAGCCGTGCCATTATCTCCAGTAACCCCCAGATCACCAAGCACCACTGGATTGGATGGGTTGCGAGATACCCGATGGGAATACACCAGGACCCTAGAACACCTTCAAGATTTCGCTACCGATGGTTTGCGAACACTATTGTATGCGTATCGCATATTGACTCCACAACAATATTCTGATTGGAACGACTCTTTCCAGGAAGCTTGTTTAGCCGTATCTGACCGTCAGTCAAAGATCGATAAAGCGGCAGAAGTAATTGAATGCAATTTGCGCTTGATTGGAGCGTCCGCTATTGAAGATAAGCTTCAAGATGGCGTGCCTGAGGCTATTGAAACCATTCGAGCAGCTGGCATGAAAGTTTGGATGTTGACCGGCGACAAGAGAGAAACTGCCATCAACATTGGATACTCTTGCCGCCTGATCCAGAGCAATTCAACACTCATTGTTCTTGGTGACCAAACTGACTTGCGCCAATATATGGAGCAGGCTATCCACGACTTGCAAAATGATGTTGCCACTCATGCTGCTTTTGTAGTCGATGGTGCCACTTTGGAAACCCTTTCACAGGAAGAGGATCTGTTAGAGTTGTTTTGTCATTTAGGTTGCCTTTCAGACACAGTCATTTGCTGCCGAGTCTCTCCAAGTCAGAAAGCACTCGTTGTCAAGTCGATTCGCCAGGCGGCACCACGAGCGGTGACGCTGGCCATTGGAGACGGTGCCAATGACATTGCCATGATTCAGGAAGCTCATGTCGGTATCGGCATTACTGGAAAAGAAGGTATGCAGGCTTCCCGAGCCTCGGATTATTGCTTTGCACAATTTCGATTCTTGTGCAAGTTGCTTCTTGTTCATGGTCATTGGTCGTATGTACGAGTCTCTCGCTTCGTTCTTGGTACCTTTTCCAAGGTAGTCACCTTCTACTTGACACAAGGCATTTTTCAATTTTGGACTGGGTATTCAGGTACCTCACTATATGAATCATGGACTCTCAGCATGTACAATACATTGTTCTCTAGTCTTCCAGTCATATCGGTTGGTATTTTTGAACAGGATCTGAAAGCCAAGACTCTGCTGGCCAATCCTCATCTTTACATCCAAGGACAACTTAACTATTCGTTCAATTTACGCATATTTATCACCTGGGTGCTTACCTCCGTGTACCAGGCGATTATTGTAGTTCTGGTCCCGATATCACTTATTAGTGAAATGCACAATTTCACTGATGGTGGATATCTGCTTAGTGGAGCTCCTCAGATATACACTTTGGGATCCCTTATTTACACTATCATCGTCATTGTGGTGACGCTCGTCATCTCATACGTCGAAAACCATAATCAAACGTGGATTTCTCATCTATTTGCTTGGATTGAGCTCATTGGCTTTTTCATATATCAGATTATCTATGGATACGCCTACCCACTTAATAAGAGCTGGGAATACTCTGTCCATGGTGATTTTATTAGGATGGCTGGTGAACCGACTTTTTGGTGCCTAGTAGTTCTTGTTGTCACCATCGCGCTGTTACCCAGCGTGGCCATGAAGGTCGTCAAAAACACCGCCTTGCCAAACGTCACTGCCGCTTACCAACAAGCCGAAAAAGATCCGGAATTAAGCGAACAATGGGATGAATTGGCTTCAAAGTGGAAGTATCAAGACCCTGAAACACCAGACCACGAAGACCAAATCAGTACTGAAATTGTTCCTTAGGACCTCGCTACTACTGCTTAAATTAAGATGTACTATACTTTTTGCCTTGGCTCGACACGTAGCTTAACCCATAATTATGTATTATAGAATTAGAACATTGTGAACTTTCCATCAACATTTACAATAGAAGAAACTTTCTCATTGAAACTCATGACTATCACTTTTTTTGATTAACCCCGTCACCGAACACGAATACGATGGTAGTCAGCTCTCTCACACAAGATGCTGAAGTCTTTCATTCGAAGCCATTACCACCTGACTGATACGAGTGTGATATGCGCACATGTCTGGCCAAGTGAGTGTAAACAGCTTTTCGCCGAGGTTACGGTAATTCTCGCCACTCATACACGCCAATCCCAACCTTGCTATATCAGCTTTTGTCTGCATTTTTCGAACATGTATGTAATATTAGAATGCGATGGGCCATATCTAAGGGAAAGTGTATTTCGAGAAGGAACAAATTGTGACGGACGATCTACAAGGATTATATTTAATGTTCAGCATGCTTTGCTGAGGGGACGTTATAGCCGATCAAGTTTCTGCGACCAACAATCTCGCCGATAAGGAAGAAAGTGTAGATCTCGGCAGCAACAACACCGCCTTTGGCGATATCACGGAGAGTCAATCCCTTGAATGCGTTTCTGTTGAGGTTCTTCTCGACATATGTACGGGCCTCAGAGAACTGTTGTCCAGAAGGGAAAGCCATGCCTTCCTTCTTGTAAACAGTCTTTGCGATCTCGGCGGCGACCTTTGCGTTGTAAACTGTGACAGACAGAAATTATATTAGATGTCGTGCTGGCAGTATCAATGAGAATATGTATTGGGGACTTACCAACTGGCTTTTGGATAGCTATAGCCCGAACGTCAATATAGATTCAAGTTTAGGAGTAGAAACGGTTGTACAAGTCGAGCGAATGTAAGAATTGAAAATTAGAATTTCGGCCATATAAGCCAACCTTTGTAAGCTATGAAATCTCATTCACATACCAGAAAGTTTGGACAAGAATCCTTGAGCGGCACCGGTCAATTTGGCAGACATTCTATTGGAATTGGAGAAAGGGACCGTTCTTTTGTTGTGCCTATTTTACAGCTATTTGCTCTTCCGGACGGTGTGAGACGTCATCATCCAAAAATTTCCAAGCGAAGATTGTGACTCGCTCACAAAAACACATCAGCCATGCTGTTTATGGCATCACTGAGCAAACCAAAACTGGTCTATTGACGCCGCATCTCACACACTAACATAGAAAGATATAACGGCAGACCTGTAAACTAAGTTGATTGAATATGTAATTTTGCTGGTTCATAATATATGGATCAGGATCAGCATGTCATATTGATATGGGGATCGTTTTAATTTGCGAATTACTGTTAACCAACCAGAGTGTGCCTTGCAATTGTTGCTTAATACACACTTGTACTAAAAAAACCATCAATTTGCTCTCAACTTACCTTTGCTTACTGACATGTGCTACACACTTTGGTGGTCAAAGCGTGCAAATGACTCTTGAGTGTTTGACAGCTGAGCTCAAGCACAACGTCGACTTGTCACATCGGATAAACGTGGCTACAAACGATGAGCAAACATGTATTATATATTATAATGAAATACCCAATCGTGCCATTTTCATTTCTGCTGATCTTTCCTTCCTAGAGGCTATTCCGATTTCTGTTTGGAAATATGAACGCAATATCATTGGCCAAAACAACGAAAATATATCAAATCTCATCAATCATCCAGGGAGACTGATTGTTTGAGACGCTCAGGATGCCATTGACGTTATATCATGACTTTCAGTTTTACTCTTTTAGATAGCTTGTTTGGCAAATGGATTTAAGGAGTACTGCCAAAATTTGATAGGTCATGTCACGTATGTTGATGGCTGCAAAATTACAAAGTAAGAAGCAACTACCCCGTTTGAAATAATAAAGACAAGGTCATAAGTCCATTTTAAGCTTCATGCATTGCTATAGCCTGATGTTATAACTGAATTGACTCCTTAAAGTTTCTTTGCGAGTGCGATACTCCTTGTTTTCGCGTCCATTCGTCGATCAAACCCTCTCAGCCATCGACCCCGTCAGCAGATCGCTGATCACTTCTAAAGTCAAAATCGCCCAAATAAAATGTGTTAATACACTAATTGCTTCCAGCTTTTCAGTTGGCCTTGGTTTGCTCGTATAAAGCTAGAAGTAGATCGAAAATTGTCGAATTCTAATCTTTTCTTTCTTCTTTTCCCTGGTACAACACGCCCCCAAATTGAAATCACAACATTTTCTGCCTTCAATTCTTTTCCCTCACACCATGACAACTGCATCTGCACCGAATAATACATCTGAGCCTTTGCAGGACAAGCAATCGACTTTTAACTATTCAAATGCAGACGCCAAGGATCTCAAATTGCATACGAATTCTGTAAAATATCAAAAGGAAGAATCTCAACACTTGGGAACTCAAATGATGCATTCGAACTCTGCGTTCTTGCCACGTATGCATCAACATTTACAGCATACTGATATGCACGCAGTAGTATCTCCTCCTTTGACACCTTCCACGTCACCTGCAGCTTTTCTACAGAATAATATGCATTTCAAACGCAAGTTCTCTGTGGACGTTGGCCCATTCGGGTTTAACAGTAGCCACAGTGCTTCGATGATTCCTGCTGTGAACGCAGTGGTACAAGAAGAGTTCTATAGGCGACATTCTACCTGTTCTGACATGTCGATGGATGAATATACCCATAATACGGATCAATTCAGTTTCATTACTCCAACCGAAATGGGCCAAAGTCATTCAATGCAGGGTTCACTGCCATCTCCACCTCGGGTCGACCATCGTTCTCATTTTACTCAATTTAACACGCATCCTTCACAGCAATTTTATCAAGGAAATTCTCAGCAATTTCATCAGTTGCAGACCCAAATGCAGCAACCTGAGCACATGCATGCATCTCAGTCCAAGAGAAAACCCACTGGCAACCGACATGTATGCAAGTATCCATATTGTGGCTGGAGCTTCAAACGTTATGAGCACTTAAAGCGTCATATGCTTGTACACACTGGAGAACGTCCGCATATATGCGATTACCCTGGATGTGGCAAAAGCTTTAGTCGCTCAGACAACTATGCTGCACACTATCGTACCCACACCAGACGAGCAATGCTTCAACGAAGAATGAGTGGCGTTGCCTCTGAATATGTTCCATCTGATGTATCAAATAATGACATGACAGCGCAAAATAATGATAAATTTCAGGTAATCTGTTAGATATCAGCATAAACCACTTTTTCTATTTCTGCACCTTACTGACTGTCTCGGATCGATCTGATCATCATCAGCATTACGCTACACCCGAATCGTATAGCATGCGAGAGAATAAATCCGAGCAGCAGAGTCTCCACAATCCATCGTCACCTCAAAGCCCCAGCACTCCATCTGGTCTGTCTCATATGATAGATTATCAGCAACAACACCCAACTCAACATCTCTATGATACCCATACATCTTCGTTTAACGGCATGACTAGACAATTCATGCTCATGGAAGACCCCATACCCACTGAATCATTCATGGAAGCGTCCCCAGAGAAGCATCCAGAAGCTGGCTCTAGCCGTCGTATGTCTTCATCTAGCAAAGGCTCTGGTAAAATGCATGTCTGCCAGGTGTCTCATTGTCAAAGAAAATTCAAACGACTTGAACATCTTAAGCGCCACATGCGCACCCATACGCTGGAACGGCCGTTTACCTGTACTATACC
Organism: Umbelopsis sp. M5902; assembly: GCA_037039815.1. Taxonomy (NCBI): domain Eukaryota; kingdom Fungi; phylum Mucoromycota; class Umbelopsidomycetes; order Umbelopsidales; family Umbelopsidaceae; genus Umbelopsis; species Umbelopsis sp. M5902. The sequence goes on from JAXQGL010000053.1 coordinate 48,901, forward strand.
TGGTTGCAACAAATCTTTCTCTCGTTCTGATAATTTGTCGCAGCACATCAAAACTCATCAAAGACGGGAAATGCGTGCTTATGGAGGAACAATGGAGTCTACCAAGCCTAGATTCAGAAATTCCAACTCTCCTGAGCATGCTACTCGCAACCACGAAGACCAAAACAATGTGGAGATGATGAACTTGAACTGGCATGCGGGCAATGTCAGTAGCGTTGGCTGTTAGCTATTTAGAATTGGTATTTATTGCTCTGTGAATATCTATTTGTTTTTATCGGTTGCATGCAACCGCTATTGCCCCATGACTTTTTTCGTGGTTAAAAGCCATTTTATCTGTCGCACAATTCAATTTGATTCTCTTTCCTTGCTCTTTGAGTTTTTTTTTTCATTCGTCCTTCATCTGTTTAAATTGTTTGGTTTTTCCGTACATAAAATTGCCTTTTCATATTCTAATGTTGCTGTTTTGCAAATCATGCCCAAAACATGTCAAACGATATATAGACGTAATGTTTTATTCCTTTTGAGTACAAAGTTTAATCTCTGGCACTGCCATCTCGAGGTCGATACGTAATTCCTCGTCGATCCAACTCGTCCTCCACGTCATCTGGTATCCGCCCAGAAACTCGCACGGCGTATATACCGCGTGTAAATTTATCTGTTGATACGCCTGTATCAGTGATATATGATGAGAATTAATTCAATCAGTGGCCATATTACCTATACGTTGCCATTTGCCAACCCAGCTTTCGTCCGGTCGCATCATAGCAATCACTCTGTTAAGCATAGCGTATGAGCAATCAATAACGAAATATGCGTGAGCAAGTTAGATTAAAGTGGTACTCACCCATCAAAGTTTGCGCTTGTACATTCCGCCACACGCTCTACGTTGCCTCTCATTTGCATGATATCTTCACAGTTCTCGCAACCTGCTTCTCTAAATTGTGAAGCATTCTGTACATTATTCGAAAATGAGTATTGTGCAGGCACAGATCAAAGCGATTATAGACGTCAGGGTAACTTACTTTTACAAGTGAGCACAGTAAACACGCCCGAAGTTGCTTTTTATCGTGAGGTAGAACATTGGCCATTGTAGAGAGATCCTTTGGCTTTTTTGTTGCGCTTGACACTTGTTTGGTGGACTGTGCTAATATTATTTGAAAGTCCGACCTATATCGAACATGGCATTCAGGAGCGCAAATCGCCATCAATTACAACATAACATTTTTCTGCAATATTGTAGGGAATAGAGTAAAAGGATTTATGTAATACTCCAATAATATCTCAGAGATTATCAAGAACTTTATCATTAGATCCGTTGAGCCACATATAAACAGCAGCTTGACAGTGTAACTTTGCTATATAGCTGTCTGTCTTGTTTGTTCTATAAATTGTGAAAATATTTTGGTACATTGTGAATATTAAGAATTAAGATATTTTCATGATTGTTATAATACTTGAAAGGATTTTAGTACAGATTTGGTACGATGCCTTGACCATTGCTCTGGCTCAGAGCTTGTATGTTTGCTAAGACTTCAACTATTCTTCAAGGTCAGAAAAGAGGCTGCTTTCAAAAAAGTCCAGAGCAAAAGCCTTATCAAGTTCGTTGTGCCATGCAGTTTTATGGATATTGCTCGGTGGTGCCTTAAAGACAACTTGTTCAATATAGTTTTGCACATTCCCAGCAGTATCAAAGATCTCAGTCTTGAACTTTGGCTTTAATACGATTGGCAAGGCATTAGAAGCAAAGGAGATAGAAAGAAAGATCGCCAAGAATAAAATAAACCTCATAATTATGAGAAGAAAAGCATTTAAGCAGAAGTGGGAATTTGAAAACATATGGTTTCTCCTTCATACCAACAATGTCGGTGTCGGTTCGGCAAATCAGATATTTTGACTAATTCAATGAAGCAGTCGTCTCATAAGGTGAAGCCACAGATTCCAATATGGTAGATATGACGAGGAGGGTTCATTGAAAACTGGAAGACAGTGACTGATATCTGTAAAATAAACGTTAATTTAATTTGTCTTCCAAAAAGCTCAAATTAGCATTCCAATGAGCTGGCCCATATATGCAGAGTTGCTCTATCGTGTGTGTACCCAAATATCCAGGTACCCCATCCCATAAAGGGGATGATGAGCAACTGGTAGCACTTTCTCATCGAGCCTCAAAAGCAAACCTATCTGTAAAACCTTGCAAACTACGCCATTATTCCGGCCATCCTGCCTTTACCTGGACGACTGGTCAACGTCCAGATTGTCTGATGTGATTCGCGTTTATCTCTGTGAACAGAGTTTTTACCACTTTAAGCTGACAAGAGACTTGAGAATCCTTTTGCAATCAAAAGTCAAACAGCTGCAAGCAGATTACATCAACAACATCGTCTTTCGTTTCCTCACAAAAACCAAACAACAGCCAATGAATGTTAACTTTTGATGAAAGTGCATTTTATGCGGATGTGAGAAAGTTGAGTTATGCTACTATTGTGTCAATAATTACAATGTAAGATGTCGGTGCGATATAGAAAGATCATCCATTATAAAGCGCAGGGAATGTCATAGGAATACTATTCGCTGGAACATTGGCCGCGCATGGCCATTGTGCAACAACAGTACTGGAAATAACGGACAATCATGATGGATATCGGAATTGGTCTGTTTTTTAGTCCTTATGCATGTTGAGGCCAGGCTGGCTAGACTCTGGTAATGGAGTTGGAGTCGTTGATGTTTCCGAGTGCAGACCGGACTGATCAATGTTGGCGTTCTCGCCGAATCTTTGGCGAGCAAGTCTTGCCTGTTACAACACGTTAAGAAATGAAACTTTGTATTCCAAAACAACAATAAGCGCAACCGTGTCTTACCAATTCCTCATCAAGCTTTCCCTGCTTCTTCAGTTCCATACGTCGGTTCACCATGACACCGATATTAACGACATAGTATACTGTATGGCGTGGTTATGGCGTAAGTATTGTGGTTCTCGGCAAATAGCAAAGCTAGCATAGACAGTGACAACGGGTACAAACCTGTGGATCCCGCTAAAAGAAGAACAACGGATTTTTGAGCAATGTCAGCTAATGAAGACCCGGCCGGCATGTTTGTTTTTGGTTGGTATTAGCAATGGAGAGTGGGTTTTTTTGCGGGGGCTTTTTTTTGGCCTATGATTCCCCGAAAAAGTGACTTGCTTTCCGCCCCGAAAGTCTCCACATTGACGCAATCAGTTCGAGAACAATGACTCAGACTGCCTTCGCCTATTAACACCCTTTGTAAAGCATACAGAGGGTCATGAAACTTATTCAACTCAACTACTAATTCACGTCGAAGATTCAACAGATGCGATCCTGCATATCCTGATAAAGCGAACTATTTTTGAAATTTTAGTCGCCTCCAATGGAAATGTCAAAACTTCCAATTCAGGACGGCTCCGTTCGTCTTTCGGTGGGCCGACTGGGACCAACGCATACCTCTCACTCATGACTGTGACCAAAGAATATATTGGTAGCTCCGCAATCTATGGGAATGGGATGACCAAGGAATCCTAGCACAAACAGCAGAACACACCATCTTTGTCGATTCAAGTGACCTTGGTTGGCGGAGTTTATCACGGTACACTCGTTCCAGGTCTATGGTGTCGCGACGAAACCGCTCTGTCTATAAATTGGCGAGAGTTGAAGGCCATAGAACTTATCCTTTGCGCATTTTTGCATCTCGAATAACACATTATTCTCATAAAGACTGACAACACGACAATCATATCATATATAAACCGACAAAGAGAAACACAATCACTGAGTCTGAGCCAAATCGTAACGGAGATCTGGCAGCGATGTCTTCAAACAAGCATCCAAACCAAGCACAGCATATATCAGGCTCACAAATCAACTTTGGCCAGTTTGTTGTCAAGGTCAGATATTTCTCAAAACATTGTGGCAAATCCAAAATTCCTACCATGTTCGCCGGTAACATGAGGGTTCCAAATTATCAAGGCAGGCAGAGAGCAAGAGACGAAATGGTGACTATTCATACAAGTACGTTCATGCATGGTAAAACTCTGGGGTTGTCACGGCGTTGACCTCTACGGGACAGGATTTCCTACTTTATCTCAAAATTTGTCTCTCGGAAAAATGACTCTCCTTTCGCAACTAAGGCCATTTCACTCAAGTGGAAAACAATTCAGCAACCCTTTCCTGGGCCCAGTCCTCGTTATTCCGACTCAAGAACACACACATCTCACATCCCTTCCGTAATATCACCATGGACATATCCGAATTGGAAGCTGTCCCTTTGGAAGTTGTCAGGAATGGTTTCAGGAAAGCGGTCGTCTCTACACTTACTTCTTCGGCGAAATGTCTGGCCAACCTGTGTTCTCCCTACCGACAAGGTCAGCATATCTTCAGGAACAGAGGTTGGAAATAGAAGGTGATATATATTTGTCAAACTAAGACTTATTGCATTGGTTATACTTTGGGACTGCTCCCTGGCGAATCTTGGAAAAACTACCAGCCGAAAGCTAAGCAAGCAACCATAATTTAATATGCGATAATCGTTTGAGAGGAGCAACGCAACCAAGGACAACATACTTCGCGAGAAAAGTGTTCGTCAGCAATTCCTTAAAAGAAAACAAGGGCGAGTTGCTACAACAGTATCTTATCGAGTGCTCAATCGTGGAGCCACTCAATATCATCAAACAAGAAACTGACCAGTAAAAAGCGAAGCCTTGTCAAATAGAAGTCTTTACCTCGGTCTAATTTTATAATAGCTTCGCATTAGTACATTTTGCAAGTGATGTGGGCGCTGCGACATCCTATCACATTTATTGCTTGCTAATAAAACAAATATGCAAACGCATTGAGGACGTGGTGGTAAATCCCAGTTTAGGGGATAATCGGCCTGTGATATACGTAAGGGTGTTATATAGTTTACAAAGATAATAACGAGATATGAATTATAACCTTATTTTCAGGTCAAAAATTCAGATACAACCGCGGATCATTAGCTCAACAGGCGTGATTGCCGCTGCCGTTGCGGAAAAGGCAAATTTGATCTCCCTACTGCCATGAAGATAACTGATACCAATGCTGACACTGATACCAATGCGACCTCCGCACTGACCACTAAACGAAAATCGCCATCGCCATTTTGGAGTGACCTGCTCAACATCCTTTTTCATGTCGACCGCCTCATCCACCCTGATACCACCTGAATCCTCGTGGACTGAACCCTCTCTCAAGTGCAAGGAGTTTCTTACCTTCTCCTCCACCTGGACCTGTTCACGCTGATCCATCTTTTCCGAGAAGTTTACAGTATATAGAGCTGGTGTAGAACGCAGGGAGCTAAGACTACACAGCACACTTAGGAATCATTATACTGACAGAAAGACCCTTTTTATATTTTTTCTTTTCTTAGTCCTTTTCCTCCACAATGATGGTTCTCTACGGGGGTTTTATGTTCACAGTAACAGCTTTGTTTGGAAGTAGCAATTTGTCCTATAGGACCCCATGAATACACTTCAATAAACCATGATAATTTTTCAATTAGTGTAAATTCATTCCTATTAGATTTAATAGATAGGATCATGATGCACATTATTCGATTGCCGCATATTCGCCCGCGAGCGCCGGTTACGCTTCTTAACACAACAACAGTGTGCGTAGCAGGCTTGCACAGTGGTGCAGTTATGTTTCACGATTTTTTCGGCAAAAAAATTTAAAAAATAGCATGCTCCATAATATCAATATCGTAAGTATGACAATCATCAGTTCAGTCCGGAGCATTGAACGAACATGAGCCTAAATATGCTGCTTCAGAGTTTAAAGCAATGAAGAGTTACAGACGGAGAACAAAGTTTGTGATATTATGATGTTGAAGTCATTACGACGATAATGGTTGTCGAGAATTTGTATGGAGGACCAGTATCTCATGGTAATAACGTCTGAAAGCGGCGCACCTCGAGCTGGTACCAAATCAGAAGCCACAGAACGTCGTTTTTAAAGAATTGATGCCAAGTTGCCTCTCTTTGCACAATCACTAATAATTACGATATAATTGTTATGCATCTCAACTGCGGTATATTTATTTATATACTGGCTGTGTATTTTATCCAAGCTTTCGATTTCCCGCAAAATAGCTACTATTCAATTGTCAAGAGGATCCGGCTATGTGGTTCATTAAATTTACAAACCACTCAACGAATACTCGCCGATCTTTGCTTTCAAATAGATCAAGCACTACACTCCGTTCCATTACAATGTAGCTATCTTGGCTAAGCGTCCTTTTTGTTTGCAAGTCAACAAGATACTGGTGAGGGAACCGCACATACCATATAGCTACAAAGCGGTGGCTGAACTCAATGCCATAGACTTCGCGGTCTTTAATATCTTTCTCGTTCCAGCTGTCCTGCACAATCGCCAGAGATTCAGCAGCTTTTTGCGGTATCGTGCTTTCATATTTTTTGGGGTTTCTCGTGGGAGCATATTCGAGCGTCTTAGCTTCTACCCATATGTAAGGAACGATGTTTCTTTTATTAGGCTTGAAAGCAATGAATCCGTCCGGCCGAACTTTGCCCTCTCTCGATAGCAGTAGCGTAATGGTGTAGTATTCTATATGCATGTAGTCCCAGCTAGGATACTGCTGTGAGCGCAATCCCATTATCTTCAGAAACGAGCTGCAAATGCTGTTCGCCAATGTATGTGTAAACAATGTCTGTTTGTAACCTTCGTCCGATGTGGATGATAAATCTGATTCTGTGCTTTTTCTTCTTTGAACAAGGTCTATAAGCGTTTTCATTAAGGACGTTATATGTGCTATTGTGTTTGGATTTATTCCCTGCACCGAATTATAAAATCTGTCCCAGTCGTCGTCGTAAATATCGTCGCGAGTCATTGCCCAGAATAATGTGAAAGGTTCAAGGTTGGCTTGCATTTCAAATGGCATTTCTTGGTCTAGCTCATAAAGAATGCGTAGGGAATTCATGTGCTTTTCTGTCCAATTACTAGCGATTTCAATATTTCCTGCGCTGTCATAAAGCCTATCCAAGGTATAAAGTTCTGGAATCGACTTCCATGCTTTGATTGCATTTTTAATTTTCTGCGATGTCATTAAATGTTATCCACAAGAGATGACCAGAGGAGAAAGATATAGGGATTATGCATTCAAGACTGACGTACACGATACGTGTAAAGCTAAGTGGTCATCACTTTCTGAAGCCTAACGAAATAGAAGTCTTATGCTCAGTCTAACTTCATAATAGCTTCGCATAAGTACACTTTGTCAGTGAAGTGGACGCTGCGACATTCCATGACATATATTGCTCGCCAAAAAAAAAAAATAAAATAAAAAAATTGCAAATGCATTGAAACCGTGATGGTAAATCCTATTACAGTGGATATGCAGTCATGATATACATAAGGGTATTATATAGTTACAAAACAATAACGTAATATGAATAAAAGTTGAGGTTCTTGCAATTTCACTTCACAAAAGCGAAGAATGATTCGGAGAGAGTTGAGCTCCGGCAGGATCAAAACCGTGTCTATTACACATAGGCTTTAGTAATGGTTTATATATATGATTTTTCTGTATTTTTAATCGTTAGATATTTTGTACAAAGAAGAGCTGGATGACTTGGAAGCCGAATATCGATTAATACTAAAGGAAATAGCTCGGTTTCCATCACAGAACATATTTATGAACCTGCTTTATGGTAAATTCTGCGAGCTTTTGAGGGCATATGAATTCGTCCGCTGGATCGCCTAATGCGTTCAAGTATACAATTAATAATTTTATGCATAAGATACAGCAAGGAACATGTTGTCTTACCTCTTCAACCACTTGAGGTGAAATGTTTGGGAGCTCATGGTCTTCTGGAGAGGTATTGAAGGTAATTCTCGGTGGCGGTTCCTACTCATAATTAGTGGTATGGCTACAAGAGGCGGTCAACCAGATTTAGGTACTCACATTCATGAAAGGGCATAGATCGGTAGGTAAATAAGCCGCATGATTAGTAGCCCACTCTTTTCGGTTCTCCAATTCCTCTACAGGGGCAAACTTAGTTTAAGCAAGGGTAGCGTCATCTGTGCTATTTCCTTCAGGAACCAACCTAAATAAAGGTCTTCAAATTTCTTCAAGCAATCTTCGAGAAGCTTAGTTTGCTTCTGTTGAGCTTTTTGTCTTCTTGCAATCTCAATTGTCAAATGGTGGTATGAAACTGCATACTGATTGTACCTATAAAAATGGTGGTCAATATGAATTCCACCTTCAAATCGAAACGTTCCTTGATGAAGTACATACCAGTCGACCAATACCCAGAGATTCTCAAAATAATTATTGAGTGTATCTTTACGTTCCTGAAGCTCTCTCTAAAGGATTCTTGTCACTATGTAAGCAGTTCGCAGCTGCTAAGTAAAAAAATAAATGATTCATACCTCTATCATTATCAGCTTCTCAAATATGCTATCCAATGTGCCCTTGGGTTCTCCTATCTGCTCAATTTCCAGAAATAAATTTGCCAACTCATCTGAGGCATCTCTATATTCCTCACTTCGGTGGCGCAAATCATTTCGAGTATCTTCAACTTCCTGGAGGTAAGCTTGTAAACTATCTATGATGTCCGGCAAATGGTCATGGTCATCTTGCAAAACTACAATTCAAGCCCACTATCAGTACATGTATATAATGAATTGCTATTGTTATCCGCCTGTGACTAACCTTTAATATCCAGTGGCTCATTGGGATTTGCCTGTAACACTCTGAATAGTCAAAAGGATTGTCAGAGAGTTACCACTGCCAACTGGTTTTCACACATTTACTTTTACATACTTCATTGCCTCGCCAACTTGCGCATAATGTTGCAGTAAGCTGTTCAAGATATCAGCCATTTGTGACAGAGCATGTTCTTGCCCTTCCTTTTTGTCAATGACAAACGACGACGCGCTTTGTTTGAAATATTTCGCAATAATAGCTTTTTGTGTGTTTTGGAGTGACTGAGTGGTGTTACCTAACGATTTTGCCATTCCTTGTAATGTAGAACGCAGTTCCTGGTATAGGAAGATATAGCATTAGGACATAATTCAGTTAAAGATATCAATCTTCAAACTTTGCGAGTTACCAACCTCAACGGCACTAATTTCATCATCTGTTTGTTGTTGGAGATCGAGCACTGCTTGATCATCAATATAATCGAACAGCGTTTTCCTTCCCATATATGAGTGTCGGCTAGTATCTTGATCAATATTGTGCTCCTTTGTATATTTACTATTTACTTCTAATATCTCAGGATCGATGTAATGTTTTTTGAGAGTTTCAAACGTCTGCTGGACTGCCATCGATAAATTCCCCAGTGCTACTTCCTTTGACTAAGCCCATTGATAGTTATTGCTATGGAGCTACGCACGATCATTGCCTATTGGTGACTCTGTAACAAACCTTAATGAATCCTTGTAAGTCTCCTGCTGTCAAATATATAAAGTCGTGGACTTTAATAAGGGTATTGAGCTGTGTGGTGATGTGTTCATTCAAGAAGAGTAACTTGGGCCATTGCGTCTCCAGGATCTCCGCAAGTGATTCCGTTTCTTTTCTACATTGATCAGCTTGCCCACCGATGGCCTGCCCGGAATGCAGGGCTTTCTTTGCGAATAGGAGAATATTGATTAAGTCCTGCTCCATACTATTGCAATGTCCAACAAGTTGTGCCAGCGTTGCAGCTGACTTGGGTTATAAGTGATAAATGCACGTGCACAATGTTTAAATGAACAGAAAGGAATACAAGTCGCATGCTCGATATTGCACCATTTATTATAGCTACAGATACAATTCATTGCTCATTCTGCTTTGCTGAGTATAACTCATCTACACCAGCTATAATTCAGAGACTTAAGAAGGCACAATGCCTGAATAATTGGCACCACCAAGCGGGCAGTTATCAACGGTGCCTCCAATGCCACCGTTGCCCCACCAGTTGGCTTGCCAATTGTTGGTGCCAGTTTGCACAGCAAAAATGATAACTCCGGCAATACCAACACCAGAATCGAGACCGGCGGAAGTGACATAATTGTATTTTGTCCACCATTCATTTCTGTATCTGCGGATCCAGTACATGAAGATAAAGCCACCAAGGCACCACATAGAAAAGTTCTACAAAGAGGTGTTAATTAAGTTGAAATGAGGAAAGTAGTGAAATATATGTTGATAACTTACCAATGGCACAGCTGGGGGCATCATACCAGTAGCGTTCAAGATAAGGGGTATATGAACATATCTAACCCAGGAGTTAGGGTATTTCTTTGCAAGGAAGTAGAAGGGTACGGGAAGGACCAAACCAATGAGGAAAAACCAGAGCATGCTCTGGTAAGGAGAGCCACTCGCAAACATTCTAGCTGGGCCGATAGCTCCCCAGATGATGGAGGCAGAATAGAAAGTATGAGCTTGATTGCAAGTGAAGGGGTAAGCTTTTTCAGTACAGATATTTGGTACTGTAGCCATGAGCCATTTTGCGGTGGCAAGATTGACCAGGCCACCGAGGAATGTGCCGATAACTTGGACAGCAAACATGGCACGTGGTGGAATTTTACAATAGTGACCGAGCTTCAAGTCACTAACAAACGTGATGCCTTGAACCATGGAGATGTAGCCATATGTTTTGAAGGTGACATTGGCAATAGGGTGGCCAGGAAGGGCGAATCCAATAATGAATTCAGTGAGAACGTTAAGACCAGGTGTTTGATTAGTGATAGCCGTGATAATGCCAATTGGAAGAATGAAAATAGCAGACAAAGCCAAAGACAAAATAAGACCCCACCATGGCAGCTCGATGGGCCAGGCATAGATGACACCAAATGAGATTCCAAATGCAACAATGTATACAGTATAGTACCACCATGACGGTACTTCAGGATATGCTTTCATCAATCGCATATGGATATCTTCATCACCAGTTCTTGAGCGCTTGTATTGCGCAATAATTTGTTTACCATGGAAAAGAACAGTGTGGGTCAAAACTGATGTAAGACCAGCGAACATGATGCCATAAGTGAAAGCAAAAAGCACAGTCAAGCGAGCGGGGCCGTATTCCTCGTATGCCGTTGCATTGAGTGTATTGTCTGCGTTCAAGACCATGCTATTATCCCAAAGGTCTCCATCAACGGTATAGAGACTTGATGAAACTATAGGATATGCCTTGGCTCCCCATACATTGGAGTAATATAAAACCGGAACAATGAACCACGAGACAAGAGCAAAACCAACTGAGAATAAAAAAATAATTAATTAAAATATCATAATCTTTGTGTAGCTCGGATGGAAGTAATACTTACCGGTGATGTTTGCTGTAGCCCAGTATGGAACAATAAGTGGAGATGAAAGGTAGGAGGTAATGGTTGCCCAATCGAAAGAGACGGCGAGCATACCCAGACCACTTTGAGAGCCAGTAAGTTGAGACAATACGACATTATCAGGTTTGATCCAGCAAACCCAAGAGAAGTAAGTCAAGACTTGGAAAAAGTAACCTGGCAACCAATAGTAGACGAACATGCCGCAAAACACCATGAGGAACCACTTCAAACGTGACGGACCAGTCCAGTTGGTATCCTTGATATGAAGCGATCGGAATAGGGAGATGTTGACCAAATTGGATGGCCAAACCATAGATGAAGGGTATACTAGGTAAGGTCGGAGTACACCGGCCATACCGTATCCGACTAATTGAGTAGTCATGACAAGAAGAAAGCCACCGCCCCAGCCAATGTTTTGCTTGTACCACAGTTGTTGTACGGTGATAATATCAATGGCATAGGAGGTTTGGTAAGAGCAGTTAGCCATAACGGTAATCAAAACATGCTCCTTCATAGAGAAAGGACCAGGGTTGAAGAATCTTGATCTTGGTATGACTTTTTCCATGAGCTTGGCAATAGGGAAAGAAACCAACTGGATAATGAGGGGCGTAAGTGTAAGAGCCATGGCACGGTACCAGAAGAACTGGTTGACAAACGCTAAGACAGCAGTAAAGATTATGCCCAACAAGAACACTCTGAGAGTCCACACTGGGATAGTTGGGTCATCGGTACTGTCAATATGTAAAAAGTTAAGTGTGACAGATCATGATAGTAAATGGTTGTGTTTGACAAAGTTCACATACTTTGGTACGACGGCGGCAACTTCTTCAATAGGAGAGTTGTCTTCATCGTGTCCGTCATAACTGGCGGCATCTTCCTCATCCTTCACGTAGTCTTTTTGATGATACTCGGTCTTTTCATTTATGTGATCATCGAGTTGATTGTCAACTTGTTCGTCGATATGAGAGCCATTGCGCACAACATGAGGTTGCAAGTCATGTATAGCGCCACCTTCACTCATATTTACCGAGGATTAAAAATTAGGAATTTAAGAAAGTAGAGATGATGAAAAATTTGACCTCCCTAAATGTCGCTGCTTTTATATCAAAAATTTGCTGATCATGCAAAGGTAATGAGAACTGTTTATTTTTTTTTAGAGTTATAATTGCAGTTTGAATTCTGCAGCGTCTTCGCTTTGAACATTCAAGTCCAACCAGTAGTAAGTTCTGCAAAAGACATACCATATTGAGATATAATTTTCCACTTTTAGCATCTTAAGTTGTGCAACGTAGTGAGAAAAATACAAAATCCCCAGTAAAGAGCGCATTATTTACTGCTTATTTTGGACATGGAAAAAGGCTGGGACATAAATGCTTCAGGTTTAAAGTGGGGCAACCAACCAATTACATGCGCCAGGTTTGCCTAATATGGATGGTATCACCTAATTAAGCAATATTTTCTTTATAGAGGCTCACGGGCCGCACCCGCTCAATCTCCGTAGTGGGCAGACTCTGTTATGATTAGATGGCATTTATGCAAAGTACATGGGCCAACAAGTTAGGAATGCATTAGAACTAGCTCAGACAGATGCAAAGGTGTATTTTTATCATCATACAAATATCTGCGCGTGTATATTTTTTATTCAGTGATTATAAAAGTTCTGCAAAAAACTTTCGCATTATTCGATAGATAAACTAAGAATTTCAATTTGACGTAGTATGTTAGACTTATGGAGTTTCTGTCATGTTAAGACCAGCATATGGGCAATGGTCGACGGAGTCCGCGTCGTAACCCCACCAGTTGGGAGTCCAACCATACGGATTCTCGTCGTTGGAAGTTCCCATGCTGACACCAAAGATGACGATACCGGCAATGGCTACACCAGAATCCAAGGCAGCCGAGGTGACATAGTTGTACTTTAGCCACCATTCGTGTCTGTACTTGCGAATCCAGTACATGAAGACGAAGCCACCGGCGCACCACATGGAGAAGTTCAATGGGACAGCTGGAGGCATCATACCAGTAGCGTTGAAGATAAGAGGAATATGGACATACTTGACCCATGAGTTAGGATACTTCTTGGCAAGGAAATAGAACGGAATGGGAAGAACGAGACCGATCAAGAAGAAGTACAACATGGCAGAGTATGGGGAGTCTCCAGCGAACATCTTGTGAGGACCAATTGCTCCCCAAATGACAGATGCAGAGTAGAAAGTATGAGCACTAGGGCAGGTGAAGGGGAAAGCTGCTTGGGTACAGATGTTGGGAATGGTACTCATAAGCCAGCGAGCAGTTGCCAAGTTTACAATACCACCAATGAATGTTCCAATGATTTGGACAGCAAACATGGCACGAGGCGGAACCTTTGTGTAATGGCCGAGCTTGAGATCACCGACGAAGGCCAAACCTTGAGCCATGGAGATGTAACCGTAAGTCTTGAAGGTAACGTTTGCGATGGGATGTCCGGGGTAAGCGAAACCAATAAGGAATTCAGTAATGACATTAAGACCAGGCTGTTGGTTAGTGATGGCTTGGATAATACCAATTGGCAGAATGAAGATAATGGCCAATGCAATGGACAAGATAAGACCCCACCAAGGCAGCTTAATGGGCCAAGCATAGATGACACCGAATGCGATACCAAGGGCAACGATGAAGATGGAGTAGTACCACCATGAAGGAACTTCAGGATAAGCGCGCATGAGCTTCATGTGAATATCTTCATCCTCGGTTCTGGAACGCTTGTATTGTTGGATAATTTGCTTTCCATGGAAAAGCACAGTGTGAGTCAGTACGGAAGTGAGACCAGCAAACATGATACCGTAACTGAAGGCAAAGAGGACAGACAGACGAACAGGACTGTATTCTTCGTAAAGAGTCTCGTTAAGAGTGACATCGGCATTCAAGACCTGGGTGATGTTATAGGGCTCACCGGTAATGGTGAAAAGCCCAGAAGAAACAATTGGGAAGCTTTGTGCACTCCAAACGTTGGTGTAGTAAAGGATGGGGATAAAGAACCAAGCCATCGTGACGAAACCAACAGCAATGTTGGCGGTAGCCCAGAAAGGAACAATGAGAGGTGACTGAAGGTAAGATGTAATGGTAGCCCAATCGAATGAGATGGCAAGCATACCAAGACCTCCATAACCTCCAGTAAGCTGAGCGAGAACACGGTTATCAGGCTTGATCCAGCAAGCCCAAGAGAAGTAGGTCAAGACAGGGAAGAGCAAACCGGGCAGCCAGTAGTAGACGAACATGCCGCAGAACACCATGAGGTACCACTTGAGACGCGATGGACCAGTCCAGTTGGAATCCTTGATGTGAAGAGAGCGGAAAAGGGAAATGTTGACCAAGTTACCGGGCCAGACCATGGAAGATGGGTAGACAAGGTATGGTCGGAGTACACCGGCCATACCGTATCCAATAAGTTGAGTGGTCATAACAAGTAGGAAGCCACCGCCCCAGCCAATATCTTGTTTGTACCACAGCATTTGAACTGTGATAATATCAATTGCATAGGCAGTGTTGTAAGCACAATTTGCCATCATGGTGATGAGAACGTGCTCTTTCATGTTAAATTGACCGGGATTGAAGAATCTTGATCTGGGAATCACTCTTTCCATCAGCTTTCCAAGAGGGAAAGAAAGCAACTGGACAATCAGAGGGGAGATCATGAGAGCCATGGCACGATACCAGAAGAACTGGTTCACAAAACCAAGTAGTGCAGTGAAAATAATACCCAAACTGAAGACACGGAATGTCCAAACAGGAAGAGTAGGATCATCAGTGCTAAACGGGGATCAATGTCAGTAAACGGGAAGCAACACTAGATCAGTGTCAAAAAACCAGACATACTTTGGGACAACAGCAGCAACTTCTTCAATTGGCGAATTCTCTTCAGGCTCTTCGCCATCTTTGTTGTATTCTACGTCGCCTTCATTATAGTAGTCGGTCTTCTCGTTATATTCGCCCTTTGCAATGTACTCGTCTGGAGTAGTAGAGCCGATAACCTCCTGAGGCTCATGATCGTACCGCTCTCCGATTACAGACATGCTGATTATCAATCGATGAGCGCTGCAAAAGATGAACTATACAGTGAGAATGAAAAGGATATAAATTGCTTGTGGTTTTCTGATGCTTCTTATAAGTGTGTAAAATGGTCACCAAGATACTGATGAGAGGAAAGTATGGCTTGCACAAGAGTGGCCAATGAAAATAGTTCATTTACAGGCACCTTCCTTTATTGGTTGGTTTGACCTTTTTGAACATATGGCGTTTCCAAGGAAACTAGGTTTCCTTATTTGTGATCTGAATCTTTGGCATGGTCTTATTTTCGCTTAATAGGTCCATAAAATGCCAAGAATATGATAAGTCGTCTTGGTTTGGTTGTGCTTCCGATATTTGCTTAAGTGAGTATCTATCGTTCTTAGTAAATTCAGACACTTGTCTTGTGCCAAAGTTCATTGCCAACGACCATGTGCCGTCCGATAAGGAAGTTCAGTGCGACGGTTCTTATTACCAGATGTTACGCAAGATTTGCCATCAGTAGAAGCTCGTCACAAGTGGCAATTGGTCGTAAACAAGCTCAAGCACCATTTCCTTGGGTATACAGGCTCGTGCTGCTCAAGTTACACCTGTATTTCGGGACCTGACTTAGGATTATCCTATTTAGGCCGATATTTACAAACTGGGCAAAAGTACATGCAAGCCAAAAAGGAAGTGTTCGACACAAATTACCTCCATTAGCATTCTCGTGCAAGCTGATTTGAGATATTTAATGGGTTGTGTCTTCCTGTATTTCTTTCAGATCTGAGTTACAACGAACTTTCTTTAGTGGCATTGCCTTTCTGATAAGTAATACTAATAGTTAGCATATAACTTTGTTGCTCTTTATGAGCTTGATACATTGTTAGAGTGTTTGATCCTGATTCTTGAAATGTCAAGATGATAATAGGCATAAGTGGCATATAGTAATTCCCGGAATTTTTTTTTCTCAATTATATTACCGGGCGAAAGCACTTTATGTTCTCATCATTCAGGTAAATTCCCAGGACCTAATTCAGGTCAAAAGGAAATTTTGTTTCCTATCAGTAACGGTGGCGCTGGAAACAGAACTAAAAAGTTTGCTTTTTGCAATATGACCGCAAATCCCTCACACTTGTCGCGTAAGGAAACATAGCCTATAATGGGCTGTATGAAAGAACCTGTTCTATCTTAGTCTGAACATCAGAAACCGGTCTTTCAAGCGTCCTCGTCCTTTTTTAATACCAATTCATATCAGATACAGCAATTTTGATGTAATGTATGTGGATATAGATACATCCAGAATACAACAATCTTGAATTTTTCAGAATAACAACACAATTATTAGCTCTGTAAGGTACTGGACAACGGGGCGTACTGGAAATAAAGTTACAGTTCAAGTTTTTCTGTGCACACAGTGTGCACACAGACTTCAATAATTTTTCTCATAAATGGCTCAACATTACACAGGACCCGTTTCATAGACCATTTAGTACTGGCCAACATTTTCATATATAATCATTGCTGTCGAAGACCACCTACTCACAAGAGACATTACTACCATTTTAGCTTTGTATTACGCGAGAACGGAACTTTACGAATACGATAATTAACTCTAGGCCAACAACATCTCCAGGTAATATCGTAAAGAGTGTTGATTTACTTTTAAGGACAAAATTGATACTTTGGGAACGGCGGCAGGACAATTCGGGAAGTCCATCTTTTTTGCCACCCATGTTGCCACTTGACTTGTGACACCAAAAAAGTTAGTGCAATATGAGATGAAGCCCGTGGCTTATCTCATTTTTGTCTGGAATTTATTAATGGAGAAACAAAGCAATGCATCGGATGTGCTTGTCGTACAGTAAAAAGGGTGACTACTCAACATGTATCTCTAGGCAGGAGCTTACATGATAAATTCGCGTACCTTCAATTCTGGGCAAGGCAGTCGCTTGTGACGGTCCTTTTTTTTTTTTTTTGGCTGGATATGTGATTCAAGCTGCAAAGGAATGAATTGAGATCAATAATGGTTGACAGTAAAATCGGGCAAAAGGTAGTACTTACTTTTTTCTGTCGAAATACGTTATATCCTTAGTTGACTTTGATGGCTTCTTTTCTTTTTTTTTTTAAGCGCACGAAACCTAACAAGACGTATGACAATAAACATCGTTCTGGCCCTGCTTATGACGCTAAGCGCAGAGTAACCGAGAAGACAGATTTCGTAAAGGAACTTCAACAATCTTACTCGACAGCAAAGAAAAATGTTCTCCGTCCAAGAAAGTATACTGTTAGCATTGCCATACCCGCAGGAATCCTGGATACGGCCCCAACACAGGAATTGAAAACCGTTTTAGCAGGACAGGTATGATCCACATGTTGAAAGTGCATCAATTGATTCAGATAACTGATTATAAGGTTAGATCGGAAGAGTTTTGGCATTATATAACGTTGATGAAGTGATAATATATGATGAGAAGGCTAGGAACACTTTTTCGGGTGAAAACAGTGGTCATGTCGGTAATGGACCTTCAAATTTGTTCTTAGCCAGAGTGCTACAATATCTGGAAACACCACAGTAAGATACATTTCCTTCCATGACAAAGAACAATTGCTCGCATTGCTTAATAACATCCGCAGATATTTGAGAAAGGCACTGGTTCCAATCAGCAAAGATTTGAAGTTTGCAGGTAAAAATCGAAATGCATCACTGTACCTATTAAGACGATATGATTAACATGTGATTTCTATATTTCAGCATTGCTGTCTCCATTAGATTCACCACACCACCCTCAACTGGATGAGAAGACGAAATATAGAGAGGGAGTAACTGTTTCAAAGCCTGTGAAGGAAGGTCGCGGATCTTGGGTGGATGTTGGTTTAAGGAGTCATGTACAAATCGACCGTGTTCTCAAACCCAAAGTTCGAGTGACAGTTGAAATGAGTGAAGAAGGCGGCCAGACCGCTAAGACCGTGAGTCCAAAGACACCACGAGAGGAGTTGGGCTTATATTGGGGATATACCATCAGATTGGCTGGATCTTTTTCGCGAGTGTTGACTGAGTCACCTCATAAGGTTGGTAGTGCACTGTTCAAAATTTTCAGCACTGTATCATTCTAACTAGCAATATCTTTACAGGATGGTTATGATTTGACAATTGGTGTGAGTGATCGTGATAGTAAGCCTTTGTCCGAGCAAGAGTCCAAGTTGAAACCATTTAGGTGAGTTATTACTAAAGCCTTCCGATATTGTGAAATTGAGATATTAAACAAAAAATTCGGATAATAGCCATATGCTTATAGCTTTCGGAGGTCCGCATGGAGGACTGCAAAATGCTATCGATGCAGATGAGGATTTACAGTGCAACGGAGAGGATGCTGAAGAGCTATTTGATGTCTTCCTTAACCCCTTAGCCACAGCCGGAAGTCGTACCATCCGTACTGAGGAAGCGTTACATATGGTTATGACCTCGTTGCAGCCTCGCATAGATAGCCATGGTCAATAGAAATCTGTACAGTATAAAGACATCATGGATAAAAAGGACTCCTGGTCCATTCACTTTATTGAGGATTACAAATGCGTTACAACGTAATATATGCCGCAGTATATGATTGAGAGACCACAGCTTTACAATGCAATAGCAAGGTCTAAATGTCGGCCCATCGACAGGTAACCGCAGTTAAAAGCTGTGGGTCGGGCTTTTTGACTATGATGTGATCGAACATTATACAAGCTTGCAAATCTTTGGTATGCTGTTGAAGGTTATCTTGAAAGAGAACATCGTTATCAATTGAGAAACATTGCTCATTACGTCCGTTGATGGTCATGGGCTTTTATTAATTTAAGATTGAAAAGCCTGCTGCGGCCGGGCTTGTCACGTCAATTGCTTATGAATGATATAGTCTTACGGGGGTATACCTTGAACCTTAAATCTGACTGGAGATATAAATGGCCTAAGGCTTAGCCGATTGCTCCTCACTTTTATTTTGCCTCGTTATCTGCCAAGTCATGTCTGAAGGTTTTGTTGGTTTCGCAGCTCTTAAACCATATGTTCCAGGACAAGGGGAACCTGCAGTACAGCTACATGAGTTCGAGTCCAGGCCGCTCAGGCCCAACGATGTCGAAGTTGAAGTGTCAGCTTGTGGAATGTACGTACAGAATGAGTCTGGAGAAGACAGAATGACACGAAAACTTACTGACCACTTTTTAGCTGTGGTACTGACATCCACCACTTGACAGATGTGAGTGAAATATCAGCTGTGATTGTATTGTTATCAAATATACTCATATAATTTGAATTTTTAGGGCTGGAAAAGAGCAAACTATCCATTAATTCCTGGCCATGAATTTGTCGGCAAGGTGATCAAGGTCGGAGATGAGGTTAAGCAACTACAAGTTGGCGATCGTGTAGGCGTCAGCCCATCCTCAAGTAGCTGCGGTGAATGCAAAGAATGCACTTCCGGCTTTGGCCAACTTTGCGCCAAAAAGATTGTCACGTATAACGGCATGTATGAGGGATATAGGACATATGGAGGCTATGCAAATAAAGTTCGTGTTCAAGAACCTTGGGCAATTAAAATGCCAGAAAATATCAGTGATGAGGAAGGCGCTCCCCTGTAAGTACCCTGATAAGTGCTCTGTCAACCAATGTAGCAAAGCTTGAAGTTTTATTGACATGATTCTTTCAATAGTCTATGTGCTGGTATTACCACCTTCCTACCTTTTAAGCATCATAAGATTGGTCCCAATGATCGCGTCGGTATCTTAGGCATTGGAGGCTTGGGCCATTTGGCGGTAAGTAGGCTGGTTTATGACTGCACCAAGGTTTTTTTGGCCTAATTTATCATTTGTAACAGATCCAATGGGCTAGAGCGTTCAAATGCAAGAGCGTTGTCGTAATTTCTACTTCGGCATCCAAAGAGGAGGAGGCTAAGCGACTTGGAGCAACGGATTTCGTAGTAAACAAACCCGAGAATTTGGAGAGCCTTACATCTAGTCTGGATGTACTGCTGGTATGCGGTTCTGGTTCTTCAACCAACTGGGGTGCCCTCTTCAGTCTACTTGACAACCACGGCAAACTTGTCATGCTCGATCTGCCAGAACAACCTATCACATTCGCACCCACTGCGCTTATCTACAAGCATCTGTCTATGGTTGGTTCCTTCGTTGGAAGCAACGTTGATCTGGTGGAAATGCTGGACCTAGCCAGCAAAGCTGATGTACGACCAATGATCGAAAAAGTTGGAAATAGTTGTGAAGAAGTAAACAAAGGTATCGACAAGTTGATGAGCGGCAAAGTCAGATATCGAGTTGTAATTTGTGGCAAAGGTAGATATTGAGTTGCACAGTAGCAATAAGTCATTAGCGGAAAGGGAGATAAGTAGATAGCAAAGTGTAGAGATGTAAAGTTGTAGAGATGTAAGATAATCAAATGTGATGACCTTGTGGTTGCATGCAATCAAAGACAAAGAATGAAAAGTTTTGTTGTTAAACTCGCCACGGGGTGGTGCCTTCCACATATTCATCTTTACGTAATAGTGGGTTTGCATGGATGATTTCTCCTATAGTCTTCCCTCCAATTAATTGGACTCCGTTTCCTCGGATTGCCGATGTCCTCCTACTTGACGTTGAGGAACTAGAGCTACTGGATAAACCTGAATCGTGCCGAAGCAATACTGGCTGCTCATGGTCTGTACTTGTTTGACTAGCTGATCGCTGCTTACGAAGATCTGGCGATGAACTGCTGTGTAACAAGCGATTTGTTTTGTTTCGAGCCATCGGCATGTTTCGTCCTTCTGGTTTTTGTCGCCATAGATCTACAACGCGTGGCGATCTAACCTGCGCATGGTGCTGCTCAATTGGGCTATCCGAATTCTCAGGCTGCTTTTTTGGTATTATAGCAGGAAAGCGTGATATTTGTGGTAGCGAACGAGTGTTTTTATGATATCTTTCATGCTTTAATAGATATGTTTTTGTGCTTACCAACATATCAAAGCTGTCTGAATTTTGTTTTATAGTATCTAATGAAACTCCGGGCTTCATCTGAATGACTAGAGTGTCGGCTACTGGTGAATCGGTCGGTCGCGAAGCATCAATATCATTATAATATCTGGAGGCTTCAGAGCCAATTTTTGGTTCCCGTTTGGGATCTGTACTCGGCGTAAACTGCGCATGATCCAATTTTCTATCTGAACAATCTTTCTCCATTTGCGTTGAGTGTACAGGAGAGTCTGAGTAGCCAATGCGCTTTGAAACAATAGGAACTGATGTACTTGTCTCTCTATCTTGTTTCACATCGACAAGCAATAACAATAATAATAAGAACCACCGATATATTTGGCGTAAACTAGGGAACATTTGTCGTCTGCTGACTCTTGCTTGATCAAGCGAAGATCGTAAAACTTCGACTGTGTGGTTTCGAACATAATCCATACATCTAGAAGTAAATGGTTTTGTTGGCTCTAGAGCTGTCCATGGTTTATATGAACTCCTATGGTTGGCCGCATAGCCTCGGTGGGTTGCGGTCAGTAAGCCATTTTGGAACGCAGACTCCGGATCCGAGTTCAGCAACGATGTCATTTCGTTTGCATTGTTAGCGCTATATATAGAGTCAGAAACGTTATTGAAATGTTGTTCTATCAACATGTCAAGTTTTGGAAAAATGAAGAGCGAAAGAACAGTGACAAGGTTTCTGTTTAGCGGATGGGGCGACTTAAGGGGCATTTGCAAGGAGCAATTCAGAATTTCGATCTGCACATGTGCATGGGATATTTACAATACGTTTCTTGCATTCTTGATCTGTCAATATGTTAGAGACTGATATATAAGCTCGTTCCAAACATGGGTGGGCACATCAGCAGTGTAATATTTAACAATTACATGTATTTAATTTATGGTGAGTACTTTTTATTTTCATGGTCATTTTTTTGATAGGCATGGTAAATGGGGAGCAAAAGCTCATGTCCTTATCCAATACAGAATTAATAAAATTAAACAGATAGACACCACCACTGCTAAGATGAAAGTGTCCCGTTTCCGACGAGTATTGATCTTACTGATCAAGTTGTTAACCCCGGGAAGTCGTCCTTTGTTAATAGATAGTTAGTTGGCTCAGAGATCACATAATGCAATATTTAAGAAGCACCGAGTTAGATAAATACCTAAGACACCTCCCATCCGTGAATTAACACCACGAAGCGTGGTGCGTTGTCTGCCTAGATCGTCTCGAGTTGCATAGGCTTGGCTGCATAAATTGTGATTAAATTTGTGGTTATTTTCGATAATGTTCATATTATTTAAGGGCCACTCCTTACTCTAGAACCATATCAGTCATCCTATGAGAGTTCTCGATTTTGTTTCTTTCAGTCAACATGTATTCGGATGTGCTACCACCATTGTTATACGAGCTGCTCGGAAAAGGTTTAGTAATTCCGTTGGGCAGAACTTGACGGTTAATCAACGTTCACTGACCTTATCTCATCTCTAACTTGTGTAAGCAAATCTGCTTTATCCTGGGCGGCTCTGATATTTGCCTTTAATAGGTCGTTAATCACATGAAATTCCTCTGTGCCGGGATAAAGACCAATGTTACCTTAATCTTTCTGAGTTCTTTACTGTGATCAAACGCAATATCCTTGTGCCTTTGAAGCATGTGAAGCATTGATGGGTTGTTTGGCGTTGGGCTCGGCCGTTCAAGATATTCTGTCATGGATGAAATTACGTTTTGTAGCTAAAAAGATCTTAGTATGAGTTTCTTGGTGAAATCAATCAGACGCAGCTCATACTTGTTTTATTAATTCCTCAGTGTCATATTCCAAATCATTGACCTCTTGAGGGGTGCTACCAGAAGAGTCTCCAGCACCTTTTCGTCGTAAATTGGAGCCAGCTTTTGATAAAGAGGCTAGTTTTGTCTCAATCTCATTTTCAATTTGGCGCGCTTGTTTGCGTAATGAATCCCAGGAGACAGTAGGTTGTGAAGGCATTAGTGACGATAGATCCTGTTCCTCATCCTGGATGGATGTGGTCATCAGAGGAACTAACGAGGGAGACGGTGGATTGGACGAAGAGCGATTGGTCCGGATCATGATGCCAACGGTAAAGGGACACACGGACTGCAAAAACTCAGCTTGCTAGAATCCCGCCATTGCTTGTACCCGTTGCAGCCAAATTTTATTTCAGCCATTCAGTTCAGTCAACCACTCAATGCCTGAAAATGGCCACGCTGCCAGGTACTCACACAGTACCGTTATCGACATGGACCCTGTGTCCCCTCATACACCGGTCGACAGCTTTAGTTTTCACGGATCGGTGAACGATCTTGATTTGAATCGAGATGATCACGGTAACCACAAGCAGCACCGACCGGACGATACGTCGTCCACAACACCACAACTGGAGGAGTGCCGAAGGAATATCAATAAGAACCTCTCCAAACTAAGGAAAAGGAAACGACCGCCAGCCTTTTCACCAGGAACTGCTCAACCTCTCAACTTTGATAATGAAGAAACTACTGATTTATTGATGCATTTGAGAAATGACCTTCAGAGATATATCAGAGCCGACAGGACAGGTGCATCAACGGACCTGTAAGTGTGCAATTTGGTACCCTGCCCTTACAATTGTGAAGAGCGATAGCCTACTAATTGATTTTGTAACAAAAAGTCTTCGGGGACGTGGAGAAATTCACTCAGCCTCATCATCCCGGTCTAATTCGCCTGCACGATCCCCACGTTCATTATCCCCATCCAGGTCAGTCGATGACGGTTCGCCAATTAATGCACATTTCCCATTATCTAGATCACGAAATTATGGGGAAATGTCAGTGATCGCCGATATTCTCGCAGATATCGTGATGAATGACTGCACATATCTCGCTTCCACACCAAAACCATCACGGCCCCCTTACGCCTTACATTCAGTAGTTGTCGATATTGCTATATTGCTAGTGCAACAGGACAAAAGAAACCTGGCTTGGCTTTACGAGATTGGCATGACACTACTTCCGGCATTCGACGTATTTCCTTCAGGTCCTCTTACTGGAAAGTTGTTGATCTTATACCTCGACTGGATTATCCCACATTTGATCATGGGCCATCATCCTCCTGCCTCACATGAAATTATAGATCAGACATCTCTAAGCAGTGAACGCCATCATGACTATCGTAAGTGTAATATTAGCATTGCCAAACGTTGAAAAGCAGAAACTGAAGCCGATACCATGTAGACAACCAAGTAACAGATGGGAAGGGCCAGAACAGGCCAACTCCTACTATTAATATTCAACAACCTGAACGGGAGAATGCTGCCAGAAGAAATGGCTCCGGCTTGACAATTGAGACTGGTCGCTCCTCGTCATTGGGGCGCCTACCTGAAAGACCATTAGCGCGACGAGCGTCCAGTGTTTCTGGTTCTCATAGTGCTGAATTGTCCATTGATAGTTATTACACTTACGCCTTATTCACTCCACTTCTTCAGCTAATGATTCAGCATCTCAATCCCTATGTTGCTGCTAAACGGGCAAATCTATACGACAGCCCCCCTGTAGATATTTTAAAAGAGTCAGCAACGTTATTTCGCTTTTATCAAGCTCTGGAGTTTATGATATCACAGAAAACTGATATCTATTTGGATATGTTGGACATTATTTCTTATGGTTCCTCAGAGGTGCGTACACGTGCGACGCAAATACTCTTCCATTACTATGGAAGAACATTGGGTCACATCTCGATTGCAGAACCATTACCGAAGATAGGTCATCGGGAACAAATGATACCTCTTGAGAATGAGAATCGAGCTTTCCGTGCGGTAAAGGATCGGCAGGCAGTAATCGACGCAATGCGCCAAGGTCAGGGCGGCACGTTCAACATGTCAAATTTGAACCGGCGAAATCGCACAAACACATTTCCGTTGAACAGCAATAATTACCCAGAACATGAGACTACAGAACCAGTGATTGATGACGAGGAAGAGGACGTCCACCAATCTCATTTGTTTTTCTCATACATGTTTCCTGATGGCCAGAAGCGCCTGTCGGAAGATGTTGGTGCTAGCCTTGAAAGTCAAAGTTCAAATTGTCGGGAGTGCTTCAACGTCATTCGAGGCTATGGTCTGAGATGTTTTAGCTGCCGAGATAGCCTGCATTACAATTGTTACAATCAAAAAATGTCCACAGACTTCCTCGACATTTTACATTACGTTAGCGATGGCGGTGTGAGCAAGGTCGTCAGTCCGCAATTTTGCGCTATCAACACAATTACCAGGAAAGGGACAAAATCAACATATGACGATGAATTCACCTCCAGTCACCAGATAACTGCCAGCCTGCATGGTCATAACTTCCAGCTCGTGAACTTATTTACTCTCACTCTGTGCCTTTGCTGTAGATTGCCCTTATGGGGTATTTCCTACCAAGGCTATCAATGTTCCACTTGTAATCGTTTTGTGCATGTGCATTGTGCTTCAGCTGGTCCCCACAGCAATTTACAAGAGTGCAAACAACAGGCTTTCACTGAGCATGATATTGCGATTGAAAGGCAAAAACTGGAAGATGATTTTAAATCCTTTTATGCTGATGTGCTTACTCAAATTGATGTTCTATACGGTACTTCATTCGAAGAAGCTGGCACACTGCTGAATGTGATGCTGCTACAGGAGAATGCTCTCCATTGTGGCGTATCTGCGGGGTGTCTTGTAGTGACAGATGCACAGAGCAACCCTCTTGCGAATCAAGCCGCCGAAAGTAGTGGACAGTCGAACATCTCACATGAGCTTCACTCTGCCATTGAAAAATGCAAGAACTATCTTCGGCAAGGCAATTCAAAAGGATCCATTTTCATGAGTGATCTCTCCACCACGAAGGATCATCACGTTGATGATATGATATTGAGTGATGAGCTTTATCTTGCACATATTGCTGCTATGATGAAATCACAAAGCAATAGATCCCGCATTCTCAGCGACAGGGAATCAGTCTATTCAACATCGCCAAATAGAAGATCTGGAGAATATTCGACAGGTTTGCTGCAAGTGTCTACGAGTCGGCATAGTAGACATACTGTGGGTAACGGTGTTGATAACCTGGAGGAGACGTTGGTACCCAAAGAGATGTTGCATAGCCATCTAATGCTGGAATGGGTGCAAAGCAATTTGAGATTCAAAAGCTCATTCTTGAGCAAGATTTTCTTACAGCATCTTTCCGATATTGGCCTATTTGAACGTTGGGACGGATATCCAATTCTGTTTGTGGGAAATGGCAAGTCCCAGGACATTGTTGATCTGCACGATTCAAATTTATCGGTACCATGCATTTTTACCGTACCATTTGCGATAGACGCATCTCCCAGTGTTGAATCACTCATCACTGCCATTGATGCTTGTTTGTCAGACATGAGCTTATCTGTTAACGAATATGGGTTGTTACTACTCACTCGACGATGCTGGCCCGATCCATTTACTTCACAGTACACTTGGGAACGCTTGATATATGCCGTACTAAAATGGATCTACCAAGAGGACGAGCAGTTGTCTGTAATCCATGCCGAATATACCGCCAGAGATCATAGCAATAGCGCTAATAGAAATCGGTGGTACATGGCCGCGCAGGCTGCTCTCATGACTATGAACAGAGGTGGGTTTGTGTCTAGACAGCGACAAAGCGTTCAAGTTCACGGACGAGCAGGCGTTGGAGTAGGCACTGGAGACGTGTATGTCAGTATACGTAATTTGTTGCGCGATAAATACTTGACTGCATGGATATCTGCTGTGTATGAATTGAATAAGGACAAGTTTGCCGATATCATTTTTGAGGCAACCAAAAGGATAGCAGCGGAAAAGAATGAAGTGGGAAATTACGCGCCGTGGACGGACAAAGATGATGTAGCTGTAAGTACTCGTAAGATAGAGCGATATTCAAAGGAAGCTATAGACTGTCTAATCAATCTTGCCTGCACAGCATAAGGAAGTTGTCAAGCAAAACTATTTCCTGACTTGTTTATCAAAGGCAAAGTCATTTGGCATACTTTTCTCTTCGTTTGATACCATTATGGAGTATTGGATGGATATCGCATATTTCGCCTTTGAAGCACATGATTTATTGAATGTAAGTGTTTTCAAGGTGAAAAGTAACCACAGCACATACAAAACTAAAAGCTGCTTATACATCAAGATGGATTCTCTATTCTCTATGAAAGCTTTGCAAAGACTCAGTTCACAAAGAGTTAATACTTCCAGTGGCTCACCAGACAATCGTGCTAGTGTAGTGATTAATGGGACAGCCACGGAAGATAGTCTCTCTAATATGTCCAAAAAGGAATTAGAGCAGCCCTACAAGTCAATTGTTCGAGCCTTTGATAGGGACGATGTTGAAAGCTACTCTAGGGGTATTAGATGGATAAGCTTGCTCATGCATTCGGGGTAAATATTGTCAATGAAAGTTTGTGAAGATGTATCATCTAACCATGATTTATACATAGCGTTGGCATACCTACTATATATCTTGCCAAGTTTGCAAGGAAATTGACTAGTATTCAAACACCTTTAAGTCTGCAAGTTGAGCTTTTGAAATGCATTTGGTACCAGGCTATCAAAGGTCTCGGTATTGCCACCTCTCGTTCAGATATTCGTGATGTGATAGGATATCTAAATGAATGTGCTTCACACAAGTTGAAAGAAGTCGATGAGAAATCGGATGTATCGGAAGGAGACCTGAAAGCGTAAGTTGTAGACGTGCATACTCAGCCAAACCATTTCAAGTCGACTAAGTCCCATCCTTTTAGCTGTCAAGATTTCATAAGGTACTCGGCAGTGTTGAGTTGCTTTGCTTTCCACTGCCCAATGAAAAATGTGCTGGATTTACAAATAGTGCCGTATGTCCATCAGGAGGTCCCTACGAGGTCGTAAGTACAATTAATACAGGTCGTCCCAGATTGCGATAGATGGCTAACAGACTATGTAGCGAAAGGCCATCATTCCTACCTGACAATACTTCAAACGTTGATGTAGATGATCAAACCATCATCATCAAATGTCTACTTGAATATTTGAAAATGGATGGTTTAAATGTTCGAGAGGAGTTAATCTTGACTTTTTACGCTTTATCTAATTGGGGATTTGATATTGCTAACAAGTCAAATTTCCTGGCAAGTTGCCTTCCTGCCATCACACCTGCGTAAGTAGAATTATGAACCTATGAATTGTCGCATATTACTAAATTAAAATCACTGGCTATGTAGCATTTGGGAGGTTCTGACCCCTGCTTATGATCGAATGAGTCATATTACTCTGACCTTTTTGATGAAGACCATAAGTTTGGATGCTAAATATTTTCGCGCATGTGTCCATCGCCTTTTTGAAGACAATAACTGGGAAATAAGGTAGGCATAATCGTCCACTTTTCTCATAACTGGCAAAAGCTTTAATGTTTGTCCTGTCATGTAGATTTCAAGCATTGGATAATGCGTTTGGTGTCTTCACCAAGATGGATGCAACGTTTCAGACGAAATGGTTAAGTATGCTGTCACATCTCGGCCCTCTGTTTAGCTACTTTGTGTCTGGCATCTGGGATAAGGAGGTTAGAAGTTTTGAAAACTGCTTGGCGCTTATGGATATTGGTGTTAACGACAGATTTTGTTCCAGGAACCGGTGAGAACTAAGGCTACCACATATCTACGAACTTTGAGCTCTCTACATAGAAGATCAGCTTTTCGTTGTTGGGAAGCATATTTTCTCAGTTCAACAGCTAAGCAAAAGATTGATTTGGTCAAAATCATGACACAACTTCATGCTCTATACCCTGAATGGCAAGTCCTTGAATGGGAGTCATTACTTGAGACTTTGGAAATGGATTTCCAGGCTGATCAATATGATCAGCATTACAACATACTGGATGAGTATGTGCGTCCTGAAAGCTATCATCCGGGAATAAGTAGCAGTACTACTGTGGAAGGACCACCGAAGCTCACCGCCGGGCAAGCTCTTGCAGAACATGAAAATCTTCAGATAATGTTATCAACTCTGGCGTTGCAAATGGTTGGAAGCAACCTCAATATGACGATGTTACAGCTTTCACGCCTGAAGTACTGTATAGTGAGGAATATGGGTTTCCAGAACTGCGAAAAGTTCCACACTTCGGGAACCACATTAGAGGTTACCTTCTCGAATTTGGCCTTCAACACCGACGACTTCACTCAGTCTAGCATGATTATAGCATGTACTAGAGGACTAAAGAAAGTATTGGACACATTTACCCCAGTCGATCCTGAGTCCATAGCTACAATAGGACCTGATGCAATGGAAAAGCTCAAAGAAGGTCTCGCTGAGAATGTCAGCTATGGAAGACATTTTGTTGATATTGTCTTGAAAATGTTTGATTCTGGAGTTGATCTGACTCAACTTAATCATCTTATGCTTAAAGTGTGGCTGGAACTTGTTCTAATTGTGGTATACAAGGTAAGGGTTGTTCAAATTGAGTATTTATGATTGCTATCCGTGCTTACCTGGCTTGAAGCATGATATATTGGATAGATCTTATGAAAACATGATTATTTCTTGTATGAAGCAAGTCATCGACTTGCTTATAAGAGATATCAGTGAGGAAAACAAGCTACTCATCTTACAGATTCTCCACCAACTGCATAAAAGATCGGACCATTTGACCGCTATGGTTCTTTCCAAGCAAATTATGGCATTAGGGAAGCTAATGACCAAACATAAGGAAAATCTGGATGATCCCGTCCTTCTCAAAGCCAAATACTTTCTTAAATCGGCCTTTATGCGTTTTGCCATCGCTGGTTTGTTTGTTCTTATGTTCAAAGTACGTGGATACTGACATATTATAATCAAGTCTGTAATATCACTAACTGAGTTGCTTTCAGAATCAAGCAGTATCAGATGAAAACAATCATGAAGTCGATCTGTTCTTCGTGTTGCGCACTGTCATAGATCCCGGTGATCTAGTTCCAGAGGAAGGTTTGAATGAGGTGATATATCTACGACATCAACCCGTCAGAGATGTTTTAGAGAAGCTTATGAACCAGCAAATGGAACGCCGAGCGTTTTCTAATGTTCTCCATAATGTCGCCCGCTATGTGGAAGAGGTTCACCCGCATCCGTACAGCGAGAGCGTTCTTAATGGTAAGTGTGAGCAATATACGCTGACTTAGAGTAGCATTGATTGATGATTTATTTGACAGATTTTGGCATTTTTTTGACATCGCTATGCAAACATACTCATGAATGGCGACGTTCGGAGTGGGACATCAATCCTGTCCTGTCCATGTCAGCGACACTGTTGAAAGAGCATCCACATGACATGAAGGTCAGTAGCCAGTAACGTTTGAGTAGGAATAGACGAGCCGTACATCCCCCTAATAAGTATACTTTTATAGTTCCTTCTGCTACCGATACGTACTATATTTAAACATGCTTTAAATCATTGTACTGTCGCAGCAGAGTCCATTGTCAAATTGATGGCCGCATATTCAGCACTTTCAACTTTTGCTGGCGCTGATCCTGTTAACGTCTTTGGTCAAATAGTGATAGAAGAACTCAAAGGCAGCTTCCAAAACCGGCCAAGAATGAATAGAGAAACGGTTCTTTGCATGCTTGAGGTTATATTATGGGACAGCAAGCCTGAATATAAATGGTGGTTCAAAGCTATCGAAGACAAATTGGTACGCAATGTGTTCAGCCAAGGACGCCGTCCACAACCTTACTTTCAAAGAACGGCTGACCTTCTTTGCGAAGATCTTACACATTCATTGGAGAGTGGGCCATCATCGAGGCAGTACTCTCAGAGAGAGTTTAAGATCAGCAATTGCACCTCACAATTACTGGTTACCATGTGCTTAGAGAACGAGCGATCCCTACCATATATTCTTGGTTTACAGCATGTAAGGAAGGATATTATGCTAACGCTTTGTGTAACGTATAGATTGTTGATCCGTCTTTTCCAATTGATAGCTTCACGAAACAAGAAAATGCCTGCGTTTCCTAAACTGGTTCTTGTTAGGCTTAGCTCGCAATGGGTCGCCCACATTGATCCGTCAAATGTTGAATTACCAGGATGTCATTGCAGAGCTGCTTATGCAAGTCTTTACATCCGTCAATATTGATTACACGATGTCCGATTTGCAGTTTCAATACAGCACAAATGGTGAAGTACTCTTGCAATGCGTACTACTCACCAAAGTATGGTCCTTGCTCTATGCAAGACTATTCTTTCCTGTCGAAATACCAAACAAAGCGGATACTTCAGTAGCAATCGATATCCCCGCACTTTTATTGGCAGAACAGCGGTTTTGGAGTCAAATTTGGCCCACGTGGAAACGAGTAATAGATAGGTCTGCTGATTCACTCAAATCAGAGGTATGTTCATGGTTTTATATGATTGTAATATCAAGTATCCCTCATATTGATGATGTTTGTGCAGACTCCGAATGTTGGATTGGCTATTTTAAGCATGACTCTGAGCGTAGTCCAATTTTTACTTCTTATCAGATCTCCTATACCGAGGATGTACGAATTTGAATGGTGCACCCTCCTAGATGCATTACTTGACTACGTAAGTAACACAAAATGTTGTAAGAACAATTTTCATCCTCATTGTTTGACAATACGATTACTCAACAGGAACCTGTAACTACGACTGATGTGGGAGCCGACATTGAGAGCATACGAGACATGTTCGATACCCCGCCACAAACAATTACACTTGATACCCTCATTGATCAATTGCTTTTGGAAATGAGGGAAGCTTTGCGTTTGCAAGCCGAAGGGCAGACACAGCATGTGACGTAAAATAAGCTCATTTATTTGTTAATGTAATTATAGTATACCTAATCTAAATACAATGGAAACATTCATTCAAATTCAAAAAAATGTTTGAAAGTCATTTTAAATTATAATTATCGACGCAGGGAAGCGTTCATTCATCGAATATTTCTTTGGCCACAGCATTTTGTTGCTGAAGCTGAGCTTGTTCAATCTCTTGCTGTAGAACGTCCTTGGCTTCTTGGATACCTTTGTCGATATCAATGAAATAAAGCAGTATCAAAGGAAGGTATAATCCAGCTACGACAAAAATCATTGCGTATCTCATCGTTCCAGAAACGTCACCTAAGTAATTGATTATATGTCAGTCATGATCGGATGGCCGAAGGTATCAGTTGATGGAGAATACTGTACCAATTACACCACAGACCAATGGTCCAATCTATTTGTTCAAGAACTATGATAAGCATCAAATCAAAGACATGCTTACGTTAAAATTCAAATTCTTACCCAGCCGCCACCGGCAGATGTAATGGAATAAAGAGCAAACATCTCATTCTCGTGACCACGAGGAATCAGTTCAGCAAATAAACCTCTACAGAAAGCGAACAAAGCTGGCTGAACCAAGCCATAGAATGCACAAGTTCCCCACCATTCGTTTGGAACTTTGAAACTATGGCAAATGATAAATTAGCGAACAATGTTCTCAAAACAGATAGGTGACTGGGCCCACTTTACTAGAAAATCTCTTACCCTCCAGGTATGGATGAGAAACCTCCCAAAACATAGGCTGGCACAGCTCCAGTGAGTAGGGTCAGAGCAAATACCAAAGTTTTAGGCTTCCACTTGAAGCGCTTTTGTACCCAATGCCAGAAAAGCATTCCGGGAACAGCGCAACCCATTTCTACCAAAGAACCCATCAAGGTGTTTTCATCGGTGACATGAATTTCATTCTGTGCGAAAAGTACTGCTACTTTCAAGATTGTTGAAGCGCTATCAGAGACAAAGAACCAGAATAACAGGAATAGGAAGAGCTGAGATAAGCGTTTGGCATATCTAAATTTTTGATATGCTGAAAATACAGTTTTAGGAATTTTGCGACCTTAATGTGTCAATTCGACGAAAAAGAAATGGCCGGCCTTACTTTTCTTCCATGAAAAAAAAATGTAATTTTCTCCTTTCGGGAGAGGTGGTCCGGGTCGACGCTTAAGCAGAAATATTGCTGGAATGGCAAAAACTGCCCACCATATACCTCCCACCATTGTAGCCATTTGCATACTGAGGAGTGTCTCATTCATAGCATATAAAATACCTATGATTTATAATGTTAGTCAATGGAAACAGGCTGCTCTAATGTAAATGTACATACCGATTGCTAACAGCATTTGGATGAAACCGCCAAGGAAACCAGCTGCGGATCCAAAGACTGAAATTCTTGACGTTCTGAAAGTCAATTTCTCTAGTTTTTCCGAAACCGATGAAGCATTGAGAACTTCAGGATGATTTCTAGAAAGCTTGGGAATATAACTTGTGTAGAAAACAAATGATGAACCATAGCAGACATTTCCCATGATATTAAGAATGTTTGCAGCATAGTAAAGTCTGGGATCTTGTAAAGCAATCCATAGCACTACAGACAAACAACATAGGTATGCGAAGGTGAACAGCCATACTTTTGCGTAGCCAGAGTGATCAGCTATAGCACCCAAGGAGATAGCAACGAATGCCTGTAATTATTTTTTTATCAACATATGGTCAATTGCCCTGTGCGACTGGCTTAAGTTGAATTGGCATGTACCTGAACCGCCACACTAACGGCGGAGCTGTAAAGAGAGTACGAAGTTGGCGAAACCCAGACAGTGCCAAACAGAACTTCGCAGTCGGCAGCAGAAGTGCAGGCATTCATATGATCAATCGTACTACGTCCACCCAAAGTTGCCATGGCTGAGATGATAAGTGGCTGAAAAACACTTGAAGTCGCTCCAAGATATCCCTCAGCCTATACAAATAATTTCGAAGCGATTGAGTCGTTACTAAGATATCATCCAAGCAAAAGCATTTGATCACATTGTCATGAAACTCACAGCAAAAGCAAATGTATAAAATCCCCAAATTTCTCCTCTAGTGGTCTCTGGTTCGCTAGACGGGCCCTCTCCTGGAAGCAAGGATCCACCAAGTTGTTTGTCCAAAATGATGGCCTCTACATCCACAGAGTCAGCTTTGACATCTTCCAGATGAATGCTTTCTTTGATAGCACTATCTGACATTCCAGTGAAAGAATGCAAACCAGACTATAGAGAAAACTAAAGAAGCGAGTGAAACAGATATTGCAAAAGAAAAGCGTGTGCACCAAGCAATTCTTAATTAGTCTGAAAAGCAGCCATTGGTGTAACCGTGAGCCAGTACTCTGTCACAAGCCAATGTTATGCCCCGGAGCCTCTCAATGCTACTCAACCTTCCTCAACAAGGCCATAGATTATGCTGTTGTTATTTAAGCATCGTTGAAGGGATGTTGAGCTCTTAACTTGATGCTTGATGGCTAACGCTAAAGTATACAATGCTTGCCAAGTCATTGTTTATAGGAACGAAAGGTAAAGGTAATGGTGGACAGAGGAAGAAACAATATCACTTGACAGAAGCCCCAGTGATCTGACTAGAATTGGGATTTGCTTAAGTAGTGTGAAGAAATATTGAAGAAGCGATGCAAGCAATTGATGATATGTAGCCAATCCTACCGGCAGATCGGTAAAGATATGTTTAACGCCACAAGTGTTCGTTCCAATAGTATTCACTTGCATCATTTGTGAAGGCTACACTTCGCTTGACCATCGGAAAGCCGTGATTTATGTTTAACCTTCAACAAACGTTCTAGCCATTCTCGCTACAAAAAATATACTAGACTGACTCGCTACAAAAGGATATACTGAGCTGCTTGAATATTTTAAATCAAATAAGCAATTCAATCTCCAAATTATATCTAATGTTTAGTAGCGTGTGATTCAAAAGTTTAATACATCTATGATTGCTTTTATTACCATGCACTTACTTCGAACCCTATCACACAGCTACGTATTTGTGTTAAACAAGCAACATAACCGGCAATTTGAGGAGAGCTAATAGCAAGGCGGATTTGCCAAGCGAAGTCCTTGAAGTTGTTGTGTCATCCATCTGTCAGTCCCTCTGATGCAACACCAGTACACATGTTTATCAGAGGAGCTCGCTTTCACTTATATCGAAATGCTGCTGTTCATTTACAAAATGCGTTAAGCAGTTGACTTAGTTCAGGCAAACCCAGATCAAGATCATTGCTGCATCTAAAACACCGATCATCGCCGGTCTTGCGACCATTGAAAGCCAATCAACGTCATTTGGTAACGATAGATATTAGGCGAAAGAAAATGTCCAAGATATCTGAGTGTATGGAGCCTTCAAGGTAATCGCCGTCTGTGTGTGTGTGTGGTTTTTTTTTTTCACGCCATATGTGGTGGATTCGTCTATTTTCGTGATTTAAAGTTTCTAATTTTCAAATTTTATACTGCATGGTTAGATCACAAACTGATTGACGCATAATGTAATTTGTAACTTGGTTGAAGGGGTGTCTTGAAATGGCGACTGACCGTTACTTGGGAATCTGCTGCCTGAAGCAATCTGTCTGAATTATCGTATCATTGGCGGTCAATTAGCATGTCGGGAATGTCAGTTTCCTTTTTAGTACAGCCAGTGTTAAACTGGTGGGACCAACGGAGTGGTTTTGTGGAGATTCATTACCGAAATTGAGTTTTGCGATGGTGTTACAATTTTGTGGATGATAATTGTCACAAATCATGAGACCAACAACCTAATTCGCTTTCCATTAAAATTTTTATGAAATGAAAAGAGGCGATTTGTGCATTAAAGTACATAGTACATAAATTTGTTATTTAGGATGATGAGTCAATTTCGGTTTGATTAAGTCCCAACTCTTTGGCCTCAAACTTGGCAGCAGCCAAAGCTTGCTCTTTAGCCTTCTCAATATCTATAAAATATAGCCATACCACTGGAACGAAAATGCAGATCAGTATAAAGACATCGCAGTAACGCATGTTTCCAGTTTTTTCGGTAATGACACCAGTGATGAGTGGGCCAATCTATGAACAATGGGTTAGCCACATTATGTTTTGACTACAAGATATGAATAACAAACACTTACCCAGCCACCACCACCTTGGGTGATCAAAAACAAAGAATACATTTCATTTTCGCGGCCAATTGGAACAATCTCTGCGAACGTGCTTCTGGCATAAGCGAGTGCACCTGGAACAGTCAAACCGAACCAGAAGCAAAGTGGATAGTACTCGACAGGATGTTTGAGTCTAGAAAAGGTAAATAGAGCTCAGTAAATATATCCAGACAAAGCAAGGTAAAGTTACAACTTACCCTCCGACCACATTTGGTGAGAATCCAATCAAGACGTAAGCGGGAATGAAGCAAACCATCAAAGACAGGAACATCAACATAGTCTTGGGTCGGATTTTGTAACGTCGCTCAATCCATTTCCAGAAAATGTTGGCGGGTCCACCAACGGCCATGGTTAGCAATGAACCAGTCAAGATAACCAAGGAAGAAGCGTGTACCACAGTTTGCGCAAACAGAACTGAAACTTTGAGAATAGTGAAAATTCCATCGCTAAGGAACAGCCACATAAGCAGGTATTGAAACAATTGTGACAGGTGCGACACACGGCGCAAAGTCTTGCCAACTGACAGCGGTAAAATTTAGAAAAATATCCGGATGAAACTCTAACGTGGTTACTTTTGGGTTACTTACGTCGTTTCCATGGGAATGTGAGGTAGTTTTCGCCTTGAGGCAATGGAGGACCTCTGCGACGTTGAACAAAGATATGGGGAATTGTAGTGAAGATGCCCCACCATACTCCTCCAAAGGCCAAACCAACCAACATGCCTTTAAAAGATGAATCCATTGCATACAGTATACCTGAAATATCATTGGTGTTAAAGAAAAATTGATCACACAAATTCATAAATAAGGTTATTGCCAAAGATCTCACCTATGGAAATGCCCATTTGAACAGTTGCACCTAAATACCCTGAAGCATAAGCACTTAGAGAGAGATTTGATGTCTGTAGGGTTAGCTTCTTGGCTTTTTCAACAGGGTCTGTTTCTTCTTGTACATGAGGGGTGTTTCGCGCAAGTTTTGGGATATAACTGGCATAAAATACATATGAACTGCCGTAGAAAATGTTTCCCATCACAAATAGAAAGCCAGCTCCCCAATAAGCGCCTATTGAAAAAAAGTTGGTTAAATCAAAGTTTGTGACTACAGCGGTTGGTAATTTAAACACTTACTAGGATCGGCTATCAAGGCTGTCCATAAAATGATGCTGATAGCGCCTAAATATGCGAAGCCAATCATGAACGTCTTTCCGTATGCTGAAGACAAATTATGACGACAATTTAATTAAAGGCTGGTAAGGAATATAAACACCACTTTGATGGAAACTCACCAGAATGATCAGCCACAGCTCCTAATTGAATATATATAATGGCCTAAAATCAATCATTAGAACAAACCCTATGTTTCTAAATCACGGCATCAATGATTACCTGAACAAGAACGGCTATAGCAGTGACATATAGGGTATAACTTGATGGATCTACTTCTGAAGTTCCCAATTTGACCACACATGGCTGTACCAAGTTACATGGCTTTGTAGGATTCACTGTGTTTCTACCACCGATATATGCCATAGTAGAAATGACCAGAGGCATGAAAACTGAAGAAGACGCAGCAGACCAGCCATCAACCTAATAGCGACATCGTCAATGACATAATTAAAACATTGAAACCATTAATGAAAAAACTTACCGCCCATGAGTAAGCATACCAGCCCCATATCTCTTTGCGAAGGGCAGGATGTGTATCATAGTCATGTACTTCATCACTATCAGCGCTGCTTCGCTCTTCGAAGCTTAAGCGTTTCTCTTCGATATCTTTTTCCGACACCACTACTCTTTCATTATTTGGGTTTGACATTGGTAGTGCTCACAGTCAAAGTAGTGGGGTTGTGAACGTACGCGAGTATTTATATTGTGAACGATTGTGTCTTGATTGAGAATGGTGCGACGCGGAGTTAACAGTTTTTGGCGTATGTCCAATGTATCACATAACCCTTTTTAGGTAACAGAATTTCAAGTTGTTCACGAGATCAGTTTTCAATTATACGATAATACATTGTATTGAAGCTGGAAAAGAACAAAGGCAACGCTTGTTCACATCGTTCAGATTTTATGTGAGATCACTGCCAAAATTGAAAACTGTGACACGGCTTTCACATTAAAATTTTGTGACAAATGCTCTTCACATTGGGTGCCACATTTCGGGTTGATGGGAATATTTTGACTAGGAGGTACAATTTAACTGTCAACCTGTGTAGCTCTGGCAGCTCCAACGTCAGGCAAAGCTATTTCGTCTTTGTAAGCAGATTTCTTATTCCGGAAAGTGGGGAATCCCTGCTTTCCTTACCATTCATGTTATGCAAACCCTTAAATGCCGTGAATAATAACCAAATTTATTCAATGGCTCAACTGTCACTCGGTGAAATTCTTGTAAAGTTTCTTGGATCATTCTAATTTTCTTTTTTTCACATATTATGACTTTTTGAAGGATGCCTATGGACATAAAATAAAATATTATTGACGTGAGACGATGTCAAGAAGATGATGGAGTGACAAGAATAACCATCGCTAGGGCCAAATTTAGCAATGTGACTTTTGAAAGGGCTCGTGAACGGACCTGGTTTCCTTTTGTGGACTCAGCCTTCCTAGACCTACGAACAAGTGGAACCATTATGGATCAGGACGAGGCGCGACGTGCGAAAGTCCTCGCGGCAAAGAAAAAGGTAACTCAAAAGCATATTGCGCATGATTTGCGAATCAGTACCAGAGCTCAATGGGACTAACATGTAGTTCGTGCTCACTGATTTGAGTAGCTTAAGAAGTTTCAAAGTAGGAAAGGTGACAACACATCAGACGGATCTACGGTTACAAAACGCGGACGAAGTGGTAGTACCACTTCAAGTATATCGAGCCTGGTTTCTGCGAAAAGTAAAAATAATGATATAGCCCATAAAGCCAGCGGGCAGGTCAACAGTGAACTCACTCATTCATTCGTAAACTATAACGGGGATAGCGAGGCACACCAAGCGCGGTCTATGTCACCGGAAGTCAAGCCGGCAGTAGACTTCTTCAGCGGCACGCCAGTTACGCCTTTAGGAACATTTGGGGGAGAATCAAATCAAGAAGTGGCAAAATTGACTGAGAGAATTAGAGAACTAGAAGCGAACGAGCGGATCATGGAATCCAAACTCTATAATGTCAACACTGAGTATCAAAAGGCTGTACAAGAACTAAAGAAGCTTGATCCTGTGGTAAGACACAATCTATACGACATATGAGATCTTTCTTCTATGATGTAAAACAACTTTTTTCGCCTTTTAGTTAATTGCGAGCACACAAAAGCAGTTAGAAGGGTCACAACGAACAGTGTCGCATCTACGCGAACAGCTATCTCTGGCCGAACAGAAAATCGACTCAATGGAATATGAGATCTCAGGGCTTCGACAAAAGTTGGTGTATCAAGAGGAAAATTTAACCAGTGTACGGGCACAATTAGCAAAATCAGAGGAACAAAGCCAAGAATATGGTGATTTATTGAGGTTATCCAACAAGAGGGCTGACGAACTCTCAATGGCATCAGCACAGTATCAGAAATCGGCAGGCGATTTTGAAAAAGAATTCGTATCTAACAAGCAGGATTTGCAACAAGCATTAACGAACCTATCTGAACGCGACAAAATCATCTCAGAATTACGAGCTTCACTCGAAGCACAAACGAAAGAGCTAGTCTCGAACGGAAAGGAAATATCTAATGGGAAAAAACAACTAAAGGCGCTGACAGAGAAGTCGGAAAGATTGAGTAAAGAAAACAGAACACTTATCGATAGGGTGCAGGAGCTGCAACAAGCATCAGCCAAATCACAAGGTGGAAATCCCACAGAGGAGGACCGTTCCGAAAATGGGGCTCATGATTTAAAGAATACATTAAAAATAACACAACCGAGTGTAGCGGAAATCGAAAGAGCACTTGAAACCACCCGTAACGAGCTGGAATTAGAAAAGCAACGATCAAAGGCATTAGCTGACCAGTTAGCAGCCACTCAGTCTCACTACGTCAATAATGCGCCATTAGATAGCACAAACATGTCTTTGCAGAATCTGGAGCATCAGCTTGACGTGGAGAAAACAAAGTCTAGAGAGTTATTGGGCCAACTAGAATCAGTGAGATCTGAAATGGCCGAACTTCGTCGTCGATATATGTACATTTTGGAGGAGAACAAGCAGCTTAATGAGCTAGTAGAGGGTGAAGTCTTTGAGGGTGATGAATTCGGGGCTGGTATGAAAGACTTTGAAGTGAACGGTAGTGTCAAGTTTAATCCAAGTACCGCACTAAGCCCTGGGCGCTATGGTAAGTTGACAACTGTATGTATGGATTTGGTAAAAATAAATTTCCTCTAATCAATTGTGCATACTCTCACTCTACAGCCGAATACGAACAAGAACGAAGGCGTATTATCAGGCGAGCTCAAGCCAACCTGCTAAATCTGCAAGATAGAACCATTCATGATCCATCGTTAAGGACCATTGAGAGCTCGTACAGCGATATAGGTGAGTATCATATATTCTAGGTCTCTTTCACACATAACTTTACTTCATCTGTAATGTTCAAACATGCATTGATCATTCGTATATTCCATAGATTCATTGCGATCGGGCTCTCCCTATGCCGAACATCGCCAAAGTCCCAGCAAACCACTCTTGCCACCAAGAGTTAAACCACGGCATCAGGCATTCATGGATGTTCCCAAATGTAGCGGCTGTATTGGGAGAGCGTTAGAGGTATAAGTCCGGCACCATATCTCCAATAGGCTATATACCATTCATTATCATGTAGACATTGCAATACCCAAATTAATTATGCCTTATTGAAAATCATTGTCTTGTTTTAATTGCGAAATTTTCTACGGTTTATATCAAACGGCTCATGTGTACGATTGCGCATTGTTGATAATTTGACAGACTTTATGCTTTGTGAGAACAGCCTAAAATCGGCATAATTGCTAACATGATGGATTTAAAGAAACTTCATTTCCAAAATTTTTAGTTATATCCTGTTGCAGATCGGCTGTTGCCAGTGTTTTTCATGTTACGGCCATCGTTTGGCGCAGCGATGTGATCCTGTTGGTAAAAGTTCAATGAAAATGTCATGACATAAGCATCTCATACAAATACATACATTGGGCTGCTTGGACCCGTAATCTCCAGCATCATCGGGGTTGACTTTCTCATAATAATCTGTGACGTTATGATATTCTGGGCTTGCGGCGATGGTTTTGCCAGCCTGCGTCTTATCGTGGTTGTCTTTAAAATGACCGTGGTCAGGACAGTCGTGGTCATTATCCCATAAATCTCCATATCCTACAGAATTAGCCCGCAAGACAGAAGTGGAAAACATTCGATATGCTCGTGCAGCAGGTATGCACAAAGTTCGGCTGGAGTGATTGATTGACATAAGTGAAATAAGTTGAGGTGAAAAGGAAATAACAATGAATGGTGCATAACATTTTACGCCGATCGCCGCATTTTTGTCATACGTCAAAATATTTAGTTTCACTATACAAAATGGAGAGACCTCAATTTGCTCGATCACTTTAGGATACTTTTTTATAACAGGGTAATGTAATCTATGGTAATTCTTGAGAGGAGGGTTTAAAAAGCAAAATATACTAAAGCTTTTGGGTCATTTCAGGGACAGCCTTGAACAAATCTTCGACCAAACCATAGTCAGCAACTTGGAAAATAGGAGCCTCGGCATCTTTGTTGATAGCAACGATGGTCTTAGAATCCTTCATACCAGCCAAATGCTGGATGGCTCCGGAAATACCCACAGCAACATACAATTCTGTGAAAATTATGTCAATAAGCTGGATTGGCTGATATTCCGTTATAAAAGTTATTGTCTTACCAGGAGCAACGATCTTGCCAGTTTGACCAATTTGGAGTGAATTGTCGACATAACCAGCATCAACAGCAGCACGAGAAGCACCAACTAATAACCGGGTTTAATAAAATCACAAAAAAATAAACCATGCAATATAGCAAAAAGACATACCAGCGGCGCCCATCTTGTCAGCAAGATCATAAAGCATCTGGAAGTTATCGCCGTTCTTCATACCACGTCCACCAGAAATGACACGCTTAGCGCTGTTCAAATCAGGACGGTCACTCTTGATTAATTCTTCGCCAACCCATTCGGACAAAGCGGTCTTGTCGGCATCAGGAGCAGCTTCTTCAGAAGGGCTGTTCTCCATAGTAGTGGCGGCAGGGAAAGCGGTTCCACGAACAGTGATGATCTTGACCTTGTCACTAGACTTGACAGTTGCAATTGCGTTACCTACATGGAACAAGTCAGTAACTCGATGAGCAAGCATATTGGACCTATAGTTTTTATATGCTTACCAGCATAGATGGGACGAACAAAAGTATCTTCACTTTCAATTCCAGTAATATCAGAGATGGCAGCTACGTCAAGGAGGGCAGCAACACGAGGCAAAACGTTCTTGCCGAAAGCTGTATGGCCTGCAAAGACGTGGGAAAATCCGAGCTTCTTTTGTGCTTCGACCAAAAGTGGTGCTAACGTCTCAGGCAAACTGTGTGCATAAGCGTCATTCTTTGCCACCAGAACCTTGGTAATACCACCGTACTTTGCGATCTCCTTGGCAACATTCTCAGGAGCACCACCAGCAACCAGGGCAGTGATTTCTCCACCAAGCTTTTGAGCGGCCGTCAAGGCATTAAGAGTAGCACCATCCACAGCTCCGTTTCTGTGCTCAACTAATAAAAGAGAGCTGTTTCCAGATCCAGTGGTGTAAAGTCTGGACATTATGGGACGAGTCTAATTACGGTTCAAAGTGTGGATTATCGGGTGCAACCGCAAAAGTGACATAATAGACAAATGTTAGCCAGAGTCTCGCAGTTCCGTACGAATACTGAATTGCATAGCGCATTACTTACCTGAACTACAGCAGCTCTAGACAAGATGGTGGGACGCAAAGCAGCAAACATTGTGTAAAGTTGTGTGGAGAAAGCGGAGAGCAACGACAGGCACGGCTTTTTCGTTTTGTCTGCTTAACAGATGCCCCGGACAAGACGTCACAACGCATCCCCGATCTGACTGATTTTCACGTGAGGGGTTGGACATCTGTCAACTTTTGGTACAGAAACTGGCATTAAAGGAACTGCATTCCAACATGTACTAATGTTCACCACTTTGGACATAATCGAGTAACTGTGCTACTTATTATGGAGCAGCAACATGAGTGAGCGAGTATGCTAGGAGGAGAATCATTCTAGGATATTTAAGTAACTTTATGTTCCTGAAGACGTATACCATGCGTGTATAAATATGGATATTAGTTATGTCAGGTATTTTAGGCAATATATTGTCAGAAGAAGCTATGCGAGCTCACACAATAAAGCTATTTCCTGTAAAGGTATCACAACAATTTCCACTGCGAATGCTCTGTTTGTTAAAGACCACTTGATACCACACGACATTCTCAATGACGCCACATTGAAAAAATCAAGTGATTGGGAAACCAGTGGCCCGATGTCGTCTTGTGCAAAAGCCAAACAATGATGCGCGCTACCGACGTATTGAGATTCTTTATAATATCTTGAATAGGAGACAGCTCACTTGGTTGGTGATGATACAAAGTAAATGTGATGGAGGCTAGAGAATTAAAGTTTGCCGCTGTAGATCATCAAGAATGAGCAAGATTTTGTAAGCTGGTGGGTCA
Organism: Umbelopsis sp. M5902; assembly: GCA_037039815.1. Taxonomy (NCBI): domain Eukaryota; kingdom Fungi; phylum Mucoromycota; class Umbelopsidomycetes; order Umbelopsidales; family Umbelopsidaceae; genus Umbelopsis; species Umbelopsis sp. M5902. The sequence goes on from JAXQGL010000053.1 coordinate 92,924, forward strand.
GTATAAACCATGATATAGCCACGTATCACATCAATTCTCGTATTATTTTGTGGACATAGCTAGAGAACAGAAAATGTAGATATCAGACATGTTTTCGCCTCGCTGAAGCACTGATCGAGTTGACTCATAAAATAAATTTCAAACTTTATGTGACCCAAGAATTGGCTGCAGCCCAATGAGCAGGCTTATGCATTTGCGTTGATACAACTGTCTTATAACTGTCAACTAATCTTCTACATGATTGCTGTTATCACTTGGACAAAGTTTAGTTAAATTGAAATATAATGGATCCTTTAAGCCCCAAGGCGCGGGAACATCAACAAGTCGGCAAATCAGTATGTTGTCTGCGATCTTACGTTTCGGACATGTATTGTATTGGACTGGTCAATATTATCATTTGTGGAATATCGTGTTCAAATTCACTAATCACAAACAAACATAGTAGGCAATTACTGCTGATATGTAAATCAATTTTTTAGAAAGGAACACGCAATATGTTATTGACAAATACATTTGAAAATTAGATAAACAATGCAAATTTTAGCTACAATGGTACAGATAGCGAAAATACAGCGTATGAGAAATATAGTAATTTACAAGTTACAAAAGATAACGGAAGCCGGGATGCTTGTCGTACATATCCTCAGCGCCTTCGAAATGCTTTTCGTCTATCTCACCGGGACGACCGTAGGTCTTATCCTTGTAATTATTTTCACGCTTAAGCAGAGCCCGAAGAGCAAGAGCAGTTATCCAAGTCATACAGGTGAAAGCCAGGCAAATGGCATGACCTGGACGATATGCAGGGGCATCCTGAGTCTTGTAGATTTGAGTTCCCAGAACACTGAGGGTTTGTGACATAGTATTGGCCATAGCAATAGCAACAGCTCTCTTAGTGTGACCCAATTGATTATTTGAGATCCAGCTCAAAGTCAATGGAATGAGGGGGTACAAACCCATGGCGGCCAAACAAGCACCAACATATTGCAAAGCAACGTATTCGCCAATTAAAAGGAAGATGTATCCAATACTTCCAGTGATAGCAACAATGATGATGATATTAGCACGTTGTCTGAGCCTATCGGATAACCAGCACATGAAGAAAAGATATACACAGGCGCATACATAGGGGGGGATAGTCAAAAGCTGAGCCTCCAAGCTGCCAAAACCCATTTCCTTGACAATGGTAGGAAGGAATGCAGTATAGGAAGCCAAAGGAGCATTCAAACCTGTGTAGACAAGAGCAGTCATCCAGTTCTTGTAATCGAGAAAAGCGGCCTTGAACTGACGCATATCAAAAATGGATTTGTCAGTGTTGAATGCGGAAGCGCCACGTTGAATGGCAAGTTCCTTTTCTTCAGGTGTCAACCAGCGCGATGAAGCGGTCTCAGGGTAATCTGGAAGAATGAAAAAAGCAGCAAGACCAAGAGCAATGGTGGGAAGACCTTCAATGATGAATAGCCATCTCCAAGCGGCTAGACCTTGAGCACCATTCAAATTGCCTAAAACACCATAAGCCAAGGCACCTCCAAACGCACCGGCAAGAGTAGAGGATCCAAGATAAACAGCCAATCTGCTACTCAACTCTTCTCTACGATACCAGAAAGATAAGATGAGTGGAGCACTGGGACCAATACCACTTTCAAAGCAACCGAGGAAAAATCTCGCAGCAAAAATTCCAGCGGCGTTATGAGTAGCAGCCATACAAGCAGAGCACACACCCCAGAGAGTCATAGTAATACCAATCCAACGAGAAGGTCTCATTCTCTTCACCATTAAGTTGGAAGGAACTTGACATATCACGTATCCAGCATAGAAGATACTGAGAGCATTATAATAATCATTACCGACTAGATTTAGATCCTGCTCCAGCGTTCCAAGTCTAGCATTACCAATGTTGCCACGATCCAAGAAAGCCAAAAGGTACATGACAGATAGCACTGGGAGCAAACGGGTATCAATTTTCCATAGCAACTTCCTCTCAAGTTGTTTAAGCTCTTCGCTCGCTTCGCCGCTTTCTAGAGCTTGATTCATCTTCAAATCCTCTGGACGAGGGATCCTAGAAACTTCTTCTGACTCTATGACTTTGGCATCTTGGATGCTCTCTGCATGGTGGATGGAACCCTTCTCATCGGTCGACATGATTACAAGGAGAAAGAAGTAAAATATGGGGTTTGCTACGTTAGTGATGGAGTCACTTTTTATACGCTACAATTTTACAAGCACATTTTTGGCCACCGCCCAGTAGGAGACAGTCATTTGCTATATTTGGTAAAGGTATGCCAATTTAAAGTTTTACTTTTTGCGGTTATTTCCCAGCTTAAAGCAAATAACTTGTGCGCCTCGACTATTACAACTAGATGTTAAAACAATACAACAACAAATAAACCCAAGGTAGCAACTGGGCTGTTGGACTCTGAGCTGTCATATCACGTCAGTCGTATTTAGCAATTTTGTTAGCCGATCAGCGGCTGGACTCTCTGTTAAGGAGAGATAATCGGGCTAGTGGCCATTCGTACCTAGTTACACTCGTCTTTAACTCCTGGTAAATGCTTCTGCTCTTTATTGGTAACTCTTTGAACTTTATAGGTCTACCAGCCGATTCCAGCCTTAAAGTTTTATTTTCCAGCAATTCCCTATCTCCAGTAACTTTTTTCTGAATATATCCATAGCCAAAATTTGCAGCGCTTTTGTAGTGTTCTGAAGCTCGGTTCAAGAGCCTTCCCTATAAGGCGAATAGAAGTGGGATGGAAAAAGTTAACCCGGACTTAGAAAAATGTGGGGTCGCCTATATGACCATATTTTATTCATAGGAACCGCAAGAAAAATCTATATTAGAAGGAAAAGGATCTACTCCTGCTTGCGAGAAGCTCCGTTCTGCGTCTTATCCGCCGCTTCCCACCGTTTGACAGTTTGGTAGTATCCTTAGTAATTCCGTTGAAAGCAAAGGATCGCAGGCCAGTGCTATGACATGAGTAATCTTTGCATAGACCAATGGGCGTTCATGATTTTGGAAGCGGGACAAATCTATGTTTTAGTAATTAAACCTTAGATCGGCGGGCAGCGGTGGTATATCACCAATCAGAAATCAGCTGGGCCTGTCGAAATATGTTCTACTATGCTATAGACCGACGTGGATTTGCCACAAGGCGCATGTACCTGCCAGGGCATCGCCTTCACTATTTAGATGCTGGTGCGTAAACAGTTCTTACATAATAGCGATTCGATGCAATCCCTGCAGTATTAATCAAATTTCAGTGTTAGTAGAGCGAGAAGGTGTATACTACGGACAATGTTTCAATGTGGAGAAATTTTCATGTTACACTCGGGGTTGGCCGGTTTCTGGCGGGTGTTTTCGTAAGTTTGAGCGCCAGCTGGGAAGAATAGCCCTTCAAACCGTAAAACATATACCTAATTGGATATGCTCAACACATGAATCCACTTTTGTGGGAAGTTCGAAGTCATCTGTTATGGTATCGAACAAGAACTTTGGGTATGTTAGAATTGATTTCCCCATTTCAAGGAAAATACCGGCTGGGGAGATTGCTTGGGAAAATTAGCCAACCAATGCACTTGTATGCTCTGCCATTGATTGCCTATTGGGCTCATGGGTCCATCAATATGGTGCAAGTGTTCGAAAGTGAAATAGCCGATTAACCGCCAGCGAATTAGCCGATCAACCGACCGTAAGTTGACTGGCATTTGTGGTGCCTTTGTTAGGTACACAAACTTCATTTTGAAATTATTAGCCACATGTTAAATGACTTGAAATGCGGATAAGGTTACTCGAGCTGCCATTAATTACGGTGCAGTGTCCTTTAGTTGTATCCACTATGGGATTTGTGTTGTTAGTATTTACAGCGGAGCCTATTAGTGGTAAGGAACTGAACATTGATCTCTCTGATCTTTAAACGACGATTTTCTTGATCAAGATGGGCATGCATACCATATCCCGCTCATTTCGCCATCAGACAATATGTCAAAATTTAGGACTACTCACAATTTGCTTAGAACTTTAAAAAAAATGTCACTTTAATTTTATCATGAATTTGGTTACATAGCAGAAAATAACAATTGATTGTTCAACATCTTTTATGTTACCATGCATATGTTCATTTAGGCTTTCTCGGCACCGCTTGCACGCCATTCACCGAGGATCAAGCTGATAATCTCATCCATACCAACGCCGTTCTTGACTTGGGCAAACACAGTAGGACCAGTTCCTCTGGATTCAAACGTCAGTGACACAGCGTTACATGTCATTACAATTGTCAAAATGCATACCTCATCTTCTTGGCATCTCTTTCCATGACATCAAGATCAGCACCAACGATGTGAGCCAGATCAGTCTTGTTGATGATCAAAAGATCACTTTGAGTGATACCCGGACCTGAAGTAATCATAAACGTCAACCGTTCAGCTCATTCCATCATCTGTCGAATTCGACTGCTTACCTCCTTTACGAGGAACCTTGTCACCGCCAGCAACATCAATAACATAAATAATGAAATCAGCTGTCAAACAATAAAATGTTAGCGGAGTTTGTAACTTTCCGGAAATAGCTAAATGTGTCACACGCGACAAACTATCAACCTACCTAACTCGCGACTTTGGAATTACAAGTAAAATAATAGTATGAGTTTATGCCCATAACCAGTGAACCTAAAGTGCATGATAGATCGTCTTACCTGTAGTTTGCTGCCAAGTTGTCACCGCCAGACTCAATCAGCAACAGTTGCGTATTGAATTTGGCGTGCAAAACTTCTAAAGCGTTCAAGTTGGCAGATACATCTTCACTGTTGAGTTGGACAATGGTGAATTGATAAACAATGTAAGTTCTATATTTTGCGTAATCTAGGAATCAACTTTTACCGAATAGCCTGTAAGTTTGCAACTGGCTGGTTAGTCAAAAAGGTAAAAGGAGATAAGATAAGGTAAATTGTGCCCCTATACTTACTGCATGTGGACAGCCACCAGTCTCGATGGCGGCAATACGCTCTTCGGGCAAAGCCTTGTTGCGCACCAAAAATTCAGTATCTTCCTTAGTGAAAATGTCGTTGGTCACAGCAGCAATTGAGTATTTTTCACGAAGGCGCTGGCAGAGCGCCAACATAAGGGCAGTCTTGCCTGAACCAACGGGACTAAGCGTATATACATATTTTAGACACGATAGAGAATTGAACAGATAGAACCAAAATGCTTACCCCCCAATACCGACGGTGAAAGCGCGTTCAGACCAGTCTCGCTTGTCATATTTGGTAGGGTCGCGCTCGTGAAAGTGGCCAGGGTGGTCCAACTGTTCGTGAGTGTGACCATGCTCGTTGACAGAATGATCATGAGAATGACCGTGGCTATGAGAATGAGAGTGTTCATTAGCTGGCTCTACTGACGAGTAAGCTCCATGGTCTTCGAAGCGGCAAGTGTTGTTAGAATCCATAATGAATGAATGTTGTAATTGTGTTGATTATACCTAAGCGGTGTTTTATAGTGTTCCGAATGGCAATTTCAATTTTTTTTATCTTTGCGCCTTGTGCGATGATATCCCGCTTATCTTTTTCTCCCTTTCTCTAATACAGAATGCGCCTAGTTCCCCGCGAACTGGACAAACTCGTCCTGCATCAAGGTACTTGTAAAGACACTTGCCTGTAATAAGTTGTTCTGTCATAATCATATGCATTGCCTCTGCCTTTAGTTGGTGCATTGGCTCAGAAACGGCTGGCCCGTGGTGTCAAGCTGAATCATACCGAAGCTACTGCGCTCATTGCGTCACAGATCTTAGAATTGATGCGCGACGGCACTCACTCAATTGCTCAGCTTATGGATCTGGGTAAGCAAATGCTTGGTCGCCGTCACGTTCTGCCTGAAGTCATCGAAACTCTCTTGGAGGTACAGGTTGAAGGAACGTGCCCGGATGGAACTTATTTATGTACCGTCCACGAACCGATAAGTTCGGATGATGGAAATTTGGATATAGCACTGTATGGCAGTTTCTTGCCCATCCCCGACAACTCCAAATTTGAGTTGCCGGCCACTATTCCTAAGCCTGAGGAAGCACCCGGCGCTATCATAGTCAAGCCTGGTAAACTGCAGCTCAATGCTGGAAGAGACCGCGTTGCCTTGACGGTGACAAACACCGGCGATCGACCTATTCAAATTGGTTCACATTATCACTTTATTGAGACCAACCCGGCATTGTTGTTCGACCGTGCAAAGTCTTATGGTAAACGTTTAGATATTGTTGCCGGTTCCGCGGTTCGTTTTGAACCCGGTGATACCAAAACTGTGACCTTGGTGGACATTGCTGGAAACAAGATAATCACTGGCGGCAACCAGTTGGCTAGTGGTCCTGTTGATATGTCAAAACTTTCCGCTGTGCTTGAAAAGTTGCAAACTCATGGCTTCTCTCATCAAGAACTCGTTACTCCTCTGGCTCTTCCTGAACCGTGCACTATTGATCGACGCTTTTATGCTGATCATTTTGGACCTACAACAGGTGACCTTGTCCGCTTGGGCGATACTGATTTATGGGCGCGTGTTGAAAAGGATTATACTGTATATGGTGACGAATGTAAATTTGGCGGTGGTAAAGTTCTTCGAGAAGGCATGGGCCAGAAAACCGGCGCATTAGATGAGGATGCACTTGATTTGGTTATTACCAATGCTTTGATTATCGATTATACTGGTATTTACAAGGCCGACATAGGTATAAAGAAGGGTATAATCACCGGCATTGGAAAAGCAGGAAACCCAGATGTCATGGAAGGTGTCACGGACAACATGATCATAGGTGCCACTACTGAAGTGCTGGCTGGTGAAGGTCAGATCTTCACAGCAGGCGCCATCGATACTCATATTCATTACATTTGCCCTCAATTATGCTTTGAGGTATTTACAACAACCTTTTTCTATTTGTTTTGGTTTCAAAATTTTATGCTAATTGGCGGGTTGGCTATCTTTAGGCTCTATCCAGCGGTATTACCACCTTGATTGGTGGTGGCACCGGTCCCAACACAGGAACCAAAGCTACTACCTGTACGCCTGGTGCTTATCATGTGGAGTATATGCTACAGGCCACCGATGATATGCCATTGAACTTTGGTTTTACCGGAAAGGGCAATGTCTCTGCTGCTGAGGAATTGAGACAGCAAATTGAATTTGGTTGTATTGGTCTTAAACTCCATGAAGATTGGGGTACCACTCCAGCAGCTATTGATACCTGTTTGACTGTGTGTGACGAAATGGATGTACAGGCTACGATTCATACCGATACTTTGAACGAATCTGGTTTTGTTGAAGCAACTATCGGCGCATTTAAGGGACGAACTATCCATACATACCACTCTGAAGGTGCTGGCGGTGGTCACAGTCCGGATTGTAAGTTTTGTATTTTATATTTGCAACTTGTATATACTGCATTCTGATTAGTTGAAACACAGTGATTCGTGTCTGTGGTGAAGAAAACGTCTTACCGTCATCTACCAATCCCACCCGACCTTTCACTACCAACACTCTCGATGAACATATTGACATGTTGATGGTTTGCCATCACTTGTCCAAAACCATTCCCGAAGACATTGCTTTTGCTGAAAGTCGTATCCGTGCCGAAACCATCGCTGCTGAAGACATTATGCTTGACCTTGGCGCTATTAGTATGATCAGCTCTGATTCTCAAGCCATGGGACGTGTTGGGGAGGTCGTTCTGCGAACTTGGAAGACAGCTCACAAAATGAGAGTACAGCGCGGAAAGCTTGCAGAGGATAGAGATGAAGAAGGCGATAACTTCCGTATCAAGCGATATGTTGCCAAATATACCATTAACCCGTAATATACTTTTTGTAATTGGCATGGCTGCGATATGATGAGAAAACTAACATGTCTCAAACTACAGTGCTATCTCTCATGGAATCAGCCATTTGGTCGGTTCCATCGAGGTTGGTAAAGTAGCTGACCTGGTTGCTTTTGACCCAGCTTTCTTCGGTACAAAGCCGTCTCTTGTGCTCAAGGGTGGTATCATTGCTTGGAGCGATATGGGTATGTAAATAAGCCTTCTCAACAGTTGTCAACTAATACTAACAACTTTATCAAGGTGATGCCAATGGCTCTATTCCTACGACACAACCCGTCATTGGTAGACCTATGTATGGAGCCAACCCATCAGCTCTAGGCAAATCATGCCTTGTGTTTGTGTCACAAGCTTCAATTGACAAAGGCAATATTGCTGACCTGAATCTGCGGAAGCGAGTTGCAGCAGTGAAGAACTGTCGAGGCATCAGTAAAAAGGATATGAAGTTAAACGATGCTCTTCCTGCTATCACTGTCGATCCAGAGACGTATGATGTATACTGCGACGGAACACTCGCCACTTGCGAACCTGTTACTAAGTTGCCATTAACTCAATCAGTATATCTGTTTTAAACTGTAGCTTCTAGTGATTCGTTCGTTTCATATCCTTCTTCTCTCTAATCTCACTCTGCATTTTTGGTTGGACATACCCGCACCCATCGTCTCACAACATATATTATATTCATATTTGTTTTTAACTTTTATCTTTTTTTGAGCAATTCTTGTTAATTGTAAAGAATTTCGATTTCTTGGTTCCGAAGTAGCGGTAATAAATGACAAGAATGGTTTATAATATGACAAAGCGAAAGAAGAACGAGTCGATGCTCAGGTTAATCTCAATACATGTTTTGCTACAGTATCAATTTATTTAAGTGTACAGCTATGATAGGTATAAGCATTGGAGTGTCGTCTAGTTTTGTGTAATCATATCCAAATCGATATCATAACTTATATTACAACCACAGGTATGTTTGGCATTTGGATTAGCTACGACTTGGAAAGTTGAGCCAATCAATTCTTCAACAAAGTCTACAGTTGAACCTTTTAAGAATTGAAGGCTGACGTTATCAATAACAACACGAGCCCCATCGCGCTCAAAGACAATATCGTCTTCTTCAACTTTTGATGTCAAGTCCAGCTTGTTCTGATAACCGTGGCAACCTCCAGAGTCGACAAGGATTCTCAGCATTTGATCAGGGTCGTTGTCCCTTGTGTTCATAAACAGCAATTGCTACATTCAGAAAAGAAAATCAACGATTGAGTCTAAGTTCAAAGATATCGAAGGGAGATTGTACCTTTACTGCTCGGTCTGATAAGAGTAGGCCATTCTTTTGGTCTGCTTGGCGAAACTGTGAGTGTAATGCCGAAAATGAAGAAAAGCTACGCTGGCATGGCTTGATAATACTGGAGCTTTGTCTCGCGTATAATAGGAGAGGTGAAGAAGCCAAAGCTGCGCTATTTGTCGCTGCTATAGCTCGTGTGTGTAAGCAGCGACTCTTTAGTGCTGTTGTGAATGTGGTTCGAAGCATAATGTTAAACGATTCCTTCTTCATGACAAACCCCAAAGTCATATTGTGAATTTTGGGACTTCGAATTTTCATTGGATGACCGGGTGAGCGGTTGGGAGTCGATATTGCTGTCATGACTGCTAAAATTGAGAGCGACTCCTGGACGGCCAAAACTCATGCTGCTCATCCCGGCAACACAGAAGGGTAGCTTAGTTTACTAACAATTATATAAGGAGTTGTATCCTGATCAAACCAACCATGTTTAGATTAACATTGCGGATTTAACAAATGTCAATATGATTATTACGATAATTATCACTCGCTGGCCAACCATTGGGTTTCAACTAAGAATTGAGCTTCTTTTTTCTTCATGTGGAAACCATTGTAGTACATCAATAAAGAAAAGAAAAGTGCAGGAAATCACACCACTATTATGTTTCACAAGCACTGGGTAGCAAAGGGATAGCTGTTTGAACTCAACCATGCGGCTAGGGACCTTTTCACCGTGTTCTGACCCAGCTAGTTGGAAATGGAGATCGCCAAACTACAGCCCCCATATGCAATGAAATGTGATTTTTCCATATAAACCCTTGGGCACCGAAATAGCAAACAAAGATGTACTTTTGGCGTGTAGAAGTACCCCGTAATAGGAGCTTCAGACGCGGCTACACTTTGTATATTGCTGATAAGGCAGATTCGGGAAGAAAATCGTAATTGTTACTCTACCAAATTTTTGGCTCATTTAGAAATAAGGCTTTCCGAATACTTCTAATTCTCATAGAACGTGGTCATCGGAAATTGCTCCTGCAGGAGCCTATTGTTAGTAATGTATTCTAGAAATACAACGACGCTGATTCATGCGATTTGGATTCAATGTAGTTCGGAATAATGTTGTGTATTAGAATATAAAGCAATGATAAATGGTAGGGGGGAGTGCACATGTGGATAGGCGTTGTTACCGCTAGCAATATCACAACACCTCAACACGGGTAGTAATAAAGAAATTAAATGGAGCGAAGGAGAGAAAAAAAAAAACAAATAATCACTACAAAATACTGAAGAAACAAACCAGAAAAAAAAGAGAAACCAAGGAAAGAGAAATATTGAGTTCTGTGTGCTATAAACATAGAGTGAATAAGTAAGGAGAAGAAAGATGCTATAACCCTCAGATATTCATACAAAAAGACAATGGCTAGATTGGTATGTAGAAAGGAATAGATGTAAGGTGGTATGTAAGCAATTAGTCATGATGGGCGAGCTCCATGTTATCACCTAGGACGGCGTTCCGTAGATGATCAGGGACCTGTTTCCATTTTCGATACCAAGGTTCGTATTTGATGGACTCCTCTAACAGACGCTTCCGCTTGCGTGTAAGCATGATTTGAGACTGAAAATGGGTCGTTAGCCGCTCTCTCGTTCGCCATCCAAGTGGATCTAGCTCGAGTATCTTACGGGCTTGTTCACCAGCTAATTCTACAAGTTTGCGAACACCTCGATGCATGAATTCATACACAAGAACGCGCTTCTTGGTGGCAATGTATAGATAGCGTCCACTTGCGGACCACCGAAGGCCGTTGATCTTGGCTAAAATCCTCAACTTTGTATTTTTTTCGCCTCGAAAAGATACCATGGTGATTTCTTGTCTTGGAAATACAGTTTTACTACGATTTGTAATTGATTTTTTGGGATTCTCCGATTCCACAACCAAAAGTGGATTTTCTTCGCATTTCCGACCATTATTGATTGAAGTAGCCTGCTCTAAATCAATAGTGTGAAAATATCCATATCTGTTTGAAAACGCCAAGATATTCCTCATGGTTGGATGAAATGAAATTGCATAGCTATATCCAGCCGCATCGATCGCCATCACAATCTCCTGTGTTTCTACTGTCCAAACTAATACACAATAATGGGAATCAGATGTGTGGGCGAATAGAGTTGAATCATGACTCCAGGCAACGTGTTGAGATGAATAGGGTTGATCAGGTGGTATGTCGTTAGTTGAGGACATCGGTGCTTGTGACGAATATGGAGCTAATAGATCTGTGGGTATAGTGAGTACTATGGTTGGACCGAATTCTATGCCTGACGTGGAAGGATCGTCATTTGTAATGATATGTCGCAAAAAGATATATGAATCGTCGCCTACAAATACAATTTTACTACCATCGGGACTGACGCAAGCATCGTTGATGGGTGAGTGTTTAAAGTCTTGTAAGTGACTATGAAGGGTTAAACCGGTTCTGCTACTTCGGGTATACGGTTTTGAGAAATTCCGCGCCAACCGTCTACAGTCGCTATGAGGCGGTAAGTCATAAACTAATACTCCAGCTTCGTTCATACATGCTATCAACATGTGCTTGAAACTACCATCTTGTCTTCGCCAGCGAGCAATTTGGATTGAATTTGTCATCAGCATCACATTATTCCTCCTTTTAAATTTCGTCCCCCAAATCTTGACAGGATTTTCCGGGTCAGCACAACAAAACACTAGTAACTCGCCTTCCAGACCACCCAAAGCCATGTAACCATAATTATGATCCATACACAGCGGTTCAAACCCTAATGCAACGTATGCTGAGTCCCTGGAAGGAGGTACAAATTCGGAGCGTTTGAGAAATTTAGTGTAAGGTACACATTGTTCCATAATGGATGAAGTGGGGGTATCGACTCCTCTGTGTCGATCGTTGGAAATGCGAATAGGAACCTCAGACGCCGGTACCTGTATGGATGCATGCGTTTGTAAAAATACAGAGCCAGGTTTACCGTCGGTCTGAAGCGAATCGATATCAGCTGTGGTATTATCGGCAGCCATGCTTTCCAAATGCGGAGCAAACGTGTCTCGAGAGCGTAAACCGGTATTGGCAGGTGGAGTGGGTATTACCTCATCCTGTGAGGTTATGTTCACGCTGTGCCCACCACACCTGATAATGCGATCCTTGTAGAAAGCCATCAAGCATTCGGAGACCGCTAAGTCAGATTTTACCAGGCATAACGTTCCAGCCGATTGGTCATGGTTAGTTGTAGAACAAGAATTTCGCAATTGCATTGGCCATCCTCGGTCTTTTCGCCAAAATGACTTGCCTTCCCAAGCCGTGTCAATATTATGCTGTTGCAGAAGCTTATTGTGCCGTTTGATAAACAGAGAGAGTCGCATATCATTAGATTCCCACGTATAATCATTTGTACTGTAAATGTCTTCATCCCACATATCATAAAAAGTATGGTCTATGGCTGTCGAGTCATAGTCCATAGTGGACATCTCAGAAGCAACCGATTCATCGTCGGAATTAGCATATTTAGGATGGCGTGGTCCAATGTACTCATAATCCAGTGAAAAATTTGAATCAGTGTCGCTGTCGTGAGCTTGTGGTGCAAAAAGCCCAAGCTCTGCGATGTCGTCAAATATCAAATCATCCTCGTCGTCGCTTCTGTCCTTCGGGTGGTCTCTCGACGCGGAAGACTCACTAAGAACCGCCGAGTGTTCTAACGATTCAAGATTGGCAGCGGCAGTAAGATCGGGCGAATCCTGCATACCTTTTTTGAAAAGTGAGAAAGAGCTGAAGAGAAAAGGAATCTAACTGTTGAATTATTATTATTTTTTTCCTCAATAAGAATTATAGGGCCAAAAGGATATTTTTTATTATTTCTGCGAGAACTTGGAAGCAGAGAATTTGCGATGGCAGTATCAAATAGGCTTCCATATCCAGTTATAACCCAAACCCTGCCGCATCAATCAGTCCCCTTTTTGTTTTGAGATCCAAAAATTCGGTCGCGAGGTTCATTTTTAGGCGGACAAAACGTGCAAAGCATCCAAGAATACAAGCTACTTCTCACTACAGTTGAAATTTAAAAAAAAACCGACTTTTTGGGCAATTCGTGGGTGATGAACTTTTCAGTTATGCAAATTGAAGTCCACCAACACTAGCTAAATCTCATGACCTTGCCTTGACTGACGCCTCCATGGTATTGCGCGGCCCTGGGATTAAGAAGGGCCGACGGAGTTGTTTAATATAACGTTTGACATGGCGACCACTTGCGCGCACTTTTAATATGGCGACTATTCCGCGCCATTCACATAGGTGTACTTTCACGCACGTATATAAGCAAATAGATCGTCATCAAGGATTTGGTCTACGTCTGAACACAACATGTCTAGTCTTCCAAAAATGCAATATACCAATCTAGGTAACACTGGATGCCGTGTATCCAGGATTTGTATGGGCTGTATGTCCTTTGGTGATCCCAGATGGATTCCGTTCACTATTGAAGAAGAAGAAGCTCTCCCCATGATCAAGCAAGCGTATGATGCTGGTATTAATTTCTTTGACACAGGTGGGTACTTTAGCGTGACATGATACTCCTTAACCATGGTCTGTCAGGACTGATTTGGTTCTTTGCAGCAAATATGTATTCCCATGGTGCTAGTGAGAAAATCTTGGGAAATGCAATTGAAAAGTACAACTTACCTCGGGGCAAGATAGTGGTTGCCACTAAGCTCTTTTTTGTCTGTGATGAAGATAATATGAATCTCCACTCTGCCTGGAAGACTCAAGACCACCTCGAGCAAGAGATGGGCATTGTGAACGGAAACGGTCTGTCCCGCAAGCACATTTTTGACTCAGTGGACGCTAGTCTTCGGAGACTGAAGCTCGATTACATTGATCTTCTTCAAATTCATCGTTTCGATGATAATACCCCTGTTGAGGAAACTATGGAAGCTTTGAACGATCTTGTTCGCATGGGCAAGGTTCGATACATAGGAGCAAGTTCTATGTGGGCCTGGCAATTTGCAAAAATGAATGCAGTGGCAGAGAAAAATGGTTGGGCCAAGTTTATAACTATGCAAAACCATTACAACTTGCTGTAAGTTCAAATATGAATTTATGCACATACAATGACACTCTCATGATTAACTTCATCCAAAAGTCATCGAGAAGAAGAGCGAGAAATGATTCCTTATTGTAAGGATGCTAAGATTAAGACTCTGCCTTGGTCACCGCTGGCTGGCGGTAAAGTCCTTGGAAAGGGCAGAGGCACTCCAAGAGAAACAATGCAGCATACAGAGTTTAGCGAGGAAGAGAATGCCATCATCGACCGTGTGGCTGAACTTGCCAAAAAGAAGAGCGTTTCAGCTGCCGAAATTGGTCTCGCATGGGTCCTCAGCAAGGATGTTGTCAGCAGCCCCATTATTGGCCCTAGAAAGATGAGCCACTTGGAGGATGCTATCAAAGCTCTTGAAGTCAAGCTGTCGGACGAAGATATCAAGTTTTTGGAAGAGCCATACAAGCCACGTGTTCCAGTTGGTCATCACTGAAGTTTTCCAAACTTGAAAATCCTGTGCTAATTCTTAATAATGATATTATATTAATACATTTATAAATGACCAATACATGAGTTATGAAGAATTCTCAATATTAACGATTTATGGTGTAACGTATCAATGCATCATGCTCATATGGTGACCTCGGCTTAGCATAATTGCCACTGTGGCATTGATGAGTGTGTTTGTCATGTTCGGGGTCTGTATCCTTAGCATTTGCCATTGCTACCTAAACATAAAGCTAGGCCAGATAAACCAGACATGTCCATCAATTTGCGGTCGATTGGTGCTTTCGTACATAAATTCCTATGACATGCATATGATCATATTACGTATTCTTGCTACTTTACTTAATCATATCGTCAGGAAAATCAGCAGGTGACTTTAACATATTGAATATAAGCGCTGACATAGGCGGGCTCTTTAGACCAGTCGACGGGTCCGTGAGCCCATGCGGCAGTAGACTTGTCAAACGAGGAATCCCATAAACCGAGTTCTACATGAGCAGCCGCAGTTGGATAATGATATACACCGTTCTGGTTAGTGCTTTCTCTGGTTACCGTGCGTTGGGCTACTCCGTCAATATACCAGGTGATGGCATCGGGTTGCCAATCAATGCCGTAAGTATGAAAATTGGTGCTATCATCGGGAACAATCGTGGATCCTTCAGTAGTGTAATCATCGATCCCTTCATAGTAGTAAGAGGTTTGAGCTTCATTAGCAACCCATTCCCAATCAATTTCGTCGCCATTTGGAGCTCGGAAGATGAAAGACGTAACTAGACCGTTAACAGGAGCAGACTTTATGCTGGCTTCTGCATAACCGTACTGTATCAAGGCATTGCTGATGAATGTAGGGCCATTTCCGACTTTTTTGGCGCCTGGATTAAGAACTCTCATTTCGAGGCCATTGCTGCCCACATCATAAGTTCCAGAAGGAAGCTGTCCTCCCCAATTTTGGTGTATGTCTGAGTCAGAACTAAATTGGTCATCGAAAGCTGCACAGCTAGCACGCTTGCCGATAGCAGCGGCATTGACACTGACAGCTAACCCACCAATAGCTAGTGCGATAACAGAAGACAGCTTGAATAATACCATTGTTACTTGGCTGGATAAAAGAGATGATGTTGAAAAAACGCAAACCGTACGTAAGCTGATTAGGAACTTATACAATGTCACAGTTATTTTTATGCATTTGCATAATGCATTTTTTCTTTCCCTTGAGAACTCGATCGGTGGAGAACTGTTTCTTGCAGCCACAGAGACTGTGAGACTAATCAATATGAAACATGGGCAAATGACGACTGATGAAGGTTAGGTCATCCTCTCTTATGGAAGTGAAGCCACGTAATGTGACAATAGTCATACCTGATCACGCGTAAACCTATAACCTGAACGGGAAAAGGTTTGGAAGTCCCTGCCTTCTAACAGGGTCTCCGACAAATTTTTGTATGCTGATTTGTATGAAGATGTCTCAATCGTTTCACTCACTCTGAAGGGTTCAAGTCATGTGAGCTGTCATGAAAGGACTCACGGTCTTAGTGACAAACGGAAATGTATCTTAGGGTCTCTTGTTTAATACATTAGAACAAACATGAAAATTTCCGTGATTAGCTGTTTTATTATTTACTCAGTGGTACTAGCGAGTTTTATAAGGATTTAGCCGTTATGGCATTTTACTTTGATGTATTCTACGTATGCGCTAACATGGTCGGGTTGCTTAGACCAATTAATAGGACCATGAGCCCACTCAGCGGTGGTTGCGCTACCAGAGGCATCCCACAAGCCGAGTTCAACATGAGCAGCTTCATTTGGGAAGTAGTATTTGCCGTCTTTATAAGTGCTCTGCTTTGTGACTTTGCGGTGGACTTTGCCATCGAGATACCAAGTGATAGAATCGGGCTTCCAGTCAATAGCATAAGTGTGGTAGTCGGAGCTTTGATCCTTGAGAACCTTGGCATCGGCTTTGGAGAAATCAGGAATTCCTTTATAATAGAATGCGGTTTGAACTTCATCTCCAACCCATTCCCAATCAATCTCATCGCCATTGGGAGACATGAAGATGAAAGAAGTAACCAGACCTCCTGCAGGGGCAGACTTCATTTTGGCTTCAATATAACCATATTGCATTAACTTCTTGCTGCTAAACAGAGAGCCTGGTCCGAGACCTTCTCCTCTGGGATTCAGGATCTTCATTTCGAGACCATTGTTGCTAAGATGATAAGTGCTTGCATTGTTCATCTTTTCCCAGCGTTGATGCAGGTCGGTTGTGGGATTGAAATTTTCAGTAAAGGATTGACAGTTATCAACGGCCTCGGCTCCAGTATAAGAGGGACGCTTGTCAATAGCTGCACCATCACGCTTGCCGACTGCAGCAGCGTTAACATTCAGGGCAGAAACGGCGAGAGCTAGAGCAATTACGGAGGAGAAGTGGAAGGAGACCATTGTAAATTGATAAAGGAGTGTAATGAGTTGACTTCAAATGACTAATGAACTTGCAGCTTACTTATCTTTAGCTTTTATACGATTGTTCATACAGGCGCTGTCATGTACACGCGCTGTCGCCATTTAGACTTTATTAACAATAAAAACCTTAATTGGTCAAGTTTAGGGTACCTGATCGATGTGACACAAATGGAATTCAAGAATTGGCTCTACTCAACATGACACCAAATTCTTTGTTGATACCTTTCGATTCGGGTCTAGAACTAGCTCATCTACAGCCGTGAAGTTAATCACTGTCCATTGATATCATCCGTTCCATCAATTGCAAAAGCAGATTCAATCAACGAAAACCATTATGTATTAACAATGTCATAACAAACATGCTTAAATGTGAGGTAGTTACCACCTAATCAGGTCTGTCAAGCTTGATGTTGACTTATTACCACAGTCACGATCTGTCGCCACTACCAAGACCATATTGATAGAATGGAACTAAATCGTTTAGAACAAATGCAAGTTGACAACTACTTGGTTCTAAAGTAGTGTTCCCCGTAAAAAAAATATTGGAAATTGATTTCCTATGTTTCAAACTCTGATGTTCCCGCGAGTCCGCATGTGATTCGCAGAATTCTTCGTTTCATAATAACAAATTTTATCGTTCAAGTTTCAAGCTTATTAGTTTCCACATAGAATGTATGTCAAGTCAAGAAAAGCGAATTACGGTCTCGAAATAAAGATGCTGACATAGAGGGATTGGCTCGGACCGGGCTCTCTGTTCAGCAGCAAGAATCTGACGCAATATGGTTTCATCAAAGCTAAAATCAAGTCTGCCCCACCAGGCGGTCTGGTTACTGCCTTAATCCTCATGTCTCCAAACGGCGATGAGATTGATTAGTAATGGGTTGGAAATGAAGTCCAAACCGCATTCTACTATCAAGGTATTGCTGATTTCTCCAGTGCTGACGCTAAGGTCCTTAAGGACCAAAGGATGAACTACCACCTTACGGTATTGACTGGCAACACGTGCCATCACCTGGTATCTCGATGGCGAGGTTCACCGCAAGGCTACCAAGGAAAGCATCTATAAAGATGGTAATTACTACCACACAAGTGAAGCAGTTCATGATGAACTCGGTTTGTGGGTTGTCTAGTGCATCCATTGCCGCATGAGCTCATGGACCTATCGATAGGTCTAAGCTATCTGACTATATCAGCGTTCATGTTGAATATATTGAAGTTATTTTCTACTCATCTTAAATCTCTTAGTCTGTAAAGTCGGTATACCTCTGTAGAACAAATAAACCTGTACGAATGCCTATACTTTTGTCTTCCAATTTTATGTGGTATCATCATGTCCATTTTTGGCATAGAGGGCTTCTTGTATTCAGGTATATAAAGCGAAGAAACACGCAAGTTTATTTATTTTTACGAGAAACAATTCCAGATGTTGCTCCAGGTATGAAAAAACTGAGAGCCGTGAAGTGTCTCTGGCATACCCATTATCTGCCTACCATGATCAGCATCTACTTGTGTCCAACGGGCACTCGTGGCACATATGGCTCTTCGAGATGTTTGATCTCCTCTTCCGTAAGTTCCACAGACAAAGCTTGAATGCCATCTATCAAATGGGATTCCTTGCCGGCTCCGATGATGGGAGAGCTGACAACATCCTTTGTCAACACCCAAGCCAGAGCAACCTGTGCCGCTGGAACGTTCTTCTTCTTTGCAAGCTCTATAACACGATCAGTGATCTCACTCTCCGCCTCTGAATACTCTGGCTGATTCTCCGATCTTGTAGTACCACGATTCTTTCCTGCAAGTCTGCCTCCAGCAAGTGGTGACCAAGGCAACGTTCCAACCCTACAGGTGACCAAATAGGTCAATTATCTGACGTGAAAGTACATCCGTTAGAAGATAAAACTTACTTTGCATCAAGGCAGTAAGGGTGCATCTCACGCTCTTCCTCACGGTGGCTGCAATAAATACATTAATCAGCACATCAAAATTGACATTGATTTTCCAGCTCATCACACTTACAGCAAATTGTAGTGGTTCTGCATCGTGACAAACTTGGCCCATCCGTTCTTCTCAGCAACGAAGTTCATCTTTGTGAATTGCCAAGCCCACATTGAGCTAGCGCCGATGTATCTAACTTTACCCATTCTGACCAAATCATTGAGAGCCTCCATAGTTTCTTCAACAGGAGTACTGGGGTCAAATCTATGGATTTGCAGCAAGTCAATGTAATCCAAGTCCAAGCGGCGAAGACTGTCATTCACGGAATCGAAGATGTGCTTGCGAGACAAGCCTTGGTAGTTGAGATAACCATCACCCTCAATCTCTTCCCGTGACTTTCCTACGCCTCTGTAGCCAACATTGTCTTCAGTAGTGAGAGCAAACACTTTTGTTGCCACCACGATCTTCTGTCGGGGGAAGTTGTATTTCTTGATGGCCTTGCCCAAAATCTTCTCACTCACACCGTTGGAATAAACGTTGGCTAAAGCAAAGTTACTTAGTGCGATGATTAATTTATTACATCATAATCTGCTTCTAGTATTACCTGTATCGAAGAAGTTGATGCCTGCATCATAAGCTTGCTTGATCAAAGGTAGGGAATCTTCTTCTTCGGTTACCCACGGAGCCCAATTTTTGTCGCCATAGGACATGCATCCTAAGCAAATTCTCGAGACACGAACACCAGTTGAACCGAGATTAACGTATTGCATCTTTGGTAGTTCTGCAGCCATTTTTGAGATTGTTTTTGAAGTAAATACTGTATTTCATCGGGGAAATGGCTCATCTTTATAACTTGCCAAATCACTGGGAAGCAGTCACGTTGCCCACGCCAACATCGGTATACGTATGCTTCATTGAGGTGCAAAGTTTTTCCGGGTGTAACCTCCATCGTTGGACAAAGAGTCTTATTATGAGTTCTTTCTTGCAAGTTATCGCACAATTGTCAGTTTTGATTACAAATGTTTGAATGAGCCGATCAAGCTATGTATTGATTTAAGTCGCTCTTTAAATTGTTCTTTATTTTGAAAATCAGAATGGAATAAAGGCACGCATTTGCTTGGTTGCCATTGGCGCCTAGCACAACGAAATTTATAGTTATGAAATTTTGCGAAGGTGATATCGCTAAATGGTAGTGCTGACAAAGCTCACCAAAGCTCACCGATTTCTGGATCTGCCGCATCATTCTTTGCAGTGACAAGCTGTCCATCATTCCATTTTTCAAATGACATGGTATGAAGAACTCACAGCTATCATCATATTTGTTCTCTTGTGATGGCTGCGAGAATACCTTTTCGTCTTAACACTATCTTAACTCCACCTTACAAAGAGACCGACAAGTCGCCGATATAAAATACAATAGACGCGTTTCTACCGGCATCACTCATTGTTTTTAGATGAAAGAGTAGCTTTGACTTGACCATAAGCTTGAACTAATCATATTTCAAAAGTCCAATGTAAGTCTTCTACTGCGTCAAGTCGCCGCGAAGGAATGGCAACAAGAGAGATACACCTTTTTTCCATTTGTTGATCTACAGCAGCAGAACATACTGTACATTTAGCATTTGCTCGATCACTATATTACCATACGGTCAGTTTTTCACCTTCATGGCTCCCTTCTATCGGCAAATCAACCTTTTGCGACTCAACAATCCAATCAACCCACGACTGAAAGATTTTGATTATTGATTTGGAATCTGGTGAGGTTTCCAAGGCAACAGGCACGACGACATCATCTTCGATCTGAGACGTATATTGCTGTTGTATTTTGGTGTCATACAGTAGTAAATGCGATGCGTCACCTGTTCCCAGCTTGCAATACTCTAAGAACTCGGACAAGGCTGCTAGGATATGCATTAGATCATCTTGTCTGTGAAATGAATTGGTTCCATCAGCCCTATAGTGTCAAATTATTTCCCCTTGTCAAAGTACCTACTTTGCTATTTGATGACTTGTTCCAGATTCATTATTTGCCAAGCAATCCTCGTCACCATCAAAGATGTCAAGTAGATCGTATACAGCTATGAGAGTTGGCGGATTGTTTGAGTGCTCGTAATCAATCTTTGCTAGCAATGAGTTGCCAGCATTCTGATCTATGTGGGGTATATGAAAAGCTGAGATTACTGCTCGGACATGATGTATTGTAGGGGTATAACTTGGAACAGCAATTAATTACACGAACACAATGTGAGAGTAGCACTGACAAGTCCCTACCATATACGAATTTTGTTGAGCCATAGCCTTTTCTGTAGATCTGACATGTTATCCTGTCGCGTAGTAACCTGCTGTATGCCAGCCAAAGTCTGTTGTAAAGATTCGCGATCTTTGGCTAAAAGTAAACACCACGGAGGATCATCGAATATGGTATATTCACTGCGTGTTCTGCGTTGTAGGAAAGAGATAATGTTGTTCCATATTAAGCTAAGAGAAGCACACTATGGTCAGCATGTACATTCTCAATGGTATGCTCATTTCCGACATGAACCTTCTGTCTTGACCTAATTTCCTCAGAACGATATCACCCTGAAGGTGGTGGTCTTCATGATATGGATCTTCTTGACTGATAGCCTTGTGAACAGCAGCTCGTGGCGGAAGCGCCAAGTCTGCTATATGAAAAGGCATTGAAGCTGTCGTCACAAAGAACTACGGCAAGCGGCACATAAAAAGTGGAAGCTTTGAGATATTGAGGAAATCCCCAATGTAAATGTATTACGTTGATTTTATTCCATATTTTGGTATATACTTAAAATACACAAAGTCTACGTTTACAACTTGCCAAGCCGGGAAGCACCATCAATACGAATGACTTCTCCATTGAGCATACCATTTTCTATGATATGACCAGCAAGCAAAGCATATTCAGGTGCCTTACCCATGCGGTTAGGGAATATAGCGTCCTTAATGATCTTTGCCTGATTCCAAAACTATCAGTATACGCTTCTGATGAGCGATCTTTCATTGAGGATCTTACCTTCGCAGCTTCGTTCATGACGGCAGTCATGTTTGTTTCAAAGATACCAGGGGCAATGGTCATGACACGAATACCAATGGGAGCAAGATCGCGAGCCATTGGAAGTGTCATACTGGCAACTGCACCCTTAGATGCTGAATATGCGACTTGGCCAGTTTGACCATCTTGATATGCTACTGAAGCAGTGATGATAATAATACCACGCTCGCCTTGAAAAACGTCAACTGTATTAGAAGATATACGTATATGCTTTCTCAAAAACGACATCCACTCACCATCCTCAGTAAAAGGCTCTTGCTTAGCAATGGATTGAGCTACTTGCTTGGACACATTGAATGTGCCCAAGGTATTGACTTTCAAGGTGAAATCAAACATGTCCAAAGACATGGTCCCTGAAGTCTTTCCACCAGCCCGTGCCGTCTAACAGAATATGATATTAGATTGCATTGCAAACATCACGCTCTTCATTTTCCACTCACTCTAGCAGCTGTGGCTACACCACCACAATTGACTACGCCAGCGAGTTTACCGAACTTGGCAACGGTTTCTTCGATGGCCTTCTTGACAGCATCCTAAAAACAAGACGATTACGACCAGTTTACCAATGAGATAATGAATTTCAATTATCCTTGATTTACCTCAGATGTAACATCAATAGAGCCGCTGGGGGCAAAAGCGTTTTGTCCGAGCTCCTTTGCAACTTCGGCACTTGAAGATGATAAAAGCAATCACTAAGCTGATTCAAAAGCTTGAGATATATAATGTAAACTTACGCTCGCTCCTCATTAAGGTCAAAGATCTATAGAGTTAAATCAGCAAGGTACTCTAATAGGACTTCTGTTGAAAGTTGATACTTACAGCAACGTTGGCACCACGCTCGATCAAGTGTTTGGCAGTAGCTTCACCTAGGCCACTAGCGCTATGACACTGTCAGTAAGCAGCATAGAGCAGGTATGACTTTATCAAAAAACTTACCCTCCAGTAACGATGAAAGTGTTTCCCTTGATTTGCATTTGTACAATGGAGATGTGAAAAGACAAAAGTTTCTCAAGCAAATAGGCGCTGACAGATGGAAATAAGCTGTAGCCCAAATTTCACATGGCGTCAAAAGGTCCGAGCGCATCAAATGAATCCACACAGATTGTGACGGCCAGTGGACTCCACTATCACTTTCAATCATGGAAGACATTGCACAAAAAATCGCAGATAAGGACTACCTGGCCTTGATAGATACTTGTGAAGCACTAGAATTTGAGGTACTGCCAAGAAGTCGTGTTGATTCTATTGAAGCTCGGTCGACTGATGGTTCTTGCTACAGATTGCGGCGTTTCCCCACGACAGCGTGCCAATAGCGCATGTGTACTCTACATTACTGGCATCTTATCTGATAGTTAATGATCTGTAAGAACTGAAGAATATATTAATGTAAACGCAACACGCTGAGTAGCCGCTAAGCTTGCACATAATAGTAATTCAGCGCGGTTTTTGCGCAAGCGCATATTACAACACTACAAAACTGAGAATCAAGTCCCAGAAGTACTCAATGCCATTTGGAAAGTTGGCGCAGCTCTTTGGATCAAAGTACTACCGGAAGCATATGACGCGCTAGATGCTTACCAGTGGGATGATGATATGAAGCCGTTAATGCTAGCTTTGAAAGGTAGGATATAGCGTTTAGTCAAAACCGTTCCATGCGGCCAAGGTACTCACATGCCATGCATAGAATCCATTCAAGAAAATGCTTACAACTTGATATGTCAATCCTTTTCCGCGATCAGAGCTAACTCTGTGGCCACTATGCTAGGAATCTCTGAAGGCGCTATAACAGCAGGTAGAGTTTTTGATACCTCAATGGATACCTATAAGTTTTGCTGCTGCTGACAACTGTTCATAAGAATTAACAAAGAGAGGATGGACGATAGATACCGAAAAGCAAATATGGAAACCGGTTAAAGTTGTGGCTCCTGTTCAGCAGAATATCTCACTATCCCAACTATCTACATTAGAAGACACTCTAGTTTATCTTGAATCATCATAAGTATACCAATTTGTTTATACATTTGTAAAATTACTATCTACGAGGGTATAGAGTTGAAAGTTATATATGGATGGTATGTAGTGGTTAAGCATAGCTATCTCTGTTCGTTTTAAGAGTGGTGCTATTGGTCGGTATCAAACTCTTGCCTTTAAGTGGCATAGTTTTATATTTGTGATCATTAGACACGGTCTTTGCAATGTCTCTGCTGGAAGGTACATTGGAATACGAGCGCTGTTTAGTTTTGGACATGTATGGTTCAGACTCCATGCGTGGCACAGCCGAGGGTCGTATCCGATGTTTATAGGCAGTCCTGGCTTCTTGTGAAGAAGCTTCCGACGTCAGGGACAAGCTTTTTGTCGAGCTTGTTGGAGAGATGGATCTCCGGACGCGGGTATAGGATGGGGTTTGCTCATGCTTTAAACTCTTTAGCTCACTTGCCAGCTTCTCCACACGCCTGTATATTGCGTCCATATCTTTGCTTCGTTTTATCTCTCGCTCATTCTGAGCGCTAATCTCTTTCGCAGCCAGATGGACTATTCTTTCCAGGTTTTCTCGCTCCATCTTCTCACTTTGAATATGCTGCCAAGCTAAATCAGCTTTTTCCGAGCTTTCGCGGACCAAGCGCTCGTGAGATTCCAATGTAGCTGTTTCGGCTTCCAAAAGGCGACATAGCTCATCTCTTTCCTTACGATTTAAATCCCCCAACTTTTGTAATTGCCGTTCGGATCGCACACGGAACCGAGACTCTTGTAAAATTCGATGTTTCAAGCTTCGCAATTTGCGATCTGCCGTATCATTGCACTTGGCTTGAAATTTCATGCTCAATGTCATCAAGAGCAGCATAACTCGTGTATTTGATGGAGGATTTGATTTCCGTTCGTGGTATCCTCTCCAGACCGCTTGTACCTTTATAGCTGCTACATTTCGAATGGTGAAGTCGGAAGTAGTAGA
This sequence comes from Umbelopsis sp. M5902, assembly GCA_037039815.1. Taxonomy (NCBI): domain Eukaryota; kingdom Fungi; phylum Mucoromycota; class Umbelopsidomycetes; order Umbelopsidales; family Umbelopsidaceae; genus Umbelopsis; species Umbelopsis sp. M5902. Next base: position 118,011 of record JAXQGL010000053.1, read on the forward strand.
TGGTATATGCAATAAGATAGTTTCTGACTCGAGTTCATTTTCCGTGTCTTTTTCTCTGATGCTGCTTTCAACGATTAAAGCCTTATCATCTTTGTATTCCAAAACCACTGTATCAGGTAGATTGGAATATTGATAAGATTGCGATTCAAGGTTATTTGCGCGTCCTGATATTTCTTCTCGATTCGCTTTTGCATCATATGAAGGCTGGGATGGGCTAGAGCTCACATTGGTAAGTTTAGATACTAGCTCCGGTGAACGACTGGCTGAGTGCGCCGCACAGTCTAACGTTATGTCTGAGTGACCAATAGAACTTGCTGCGACACCTATGTTTGCAGCCGGTGCCCCATTTGCATAAGCTATAGACGATGAAGAGCGGGCTTTGTTGTCATTTTGATTGGCGTACTTTGCTTGTTGAATCCAATTGTCAAAATCTTCTGTGCAAACGCTGGCTGAATCTTCGTCGTCATTGATTACTGAACACCCAGATGAGTTCTGAGATAGCTCTTCTTGAGTCACCATGTGAATAGGGGGACGGTCAGACCAGCTTGCAATAGCTTTGTGGTTTGCAATTAGGTTATAGTTATCGGAAGAAGGGGAATACGCGGTAACTGAGTTATCATCAACTGAAATAGAACTAGGCCATGAAACTTTCGGTTGAAAAATGCCTGCACTTAGACGTACAGAACTAAAATCGCATTGTGTTCCTCCCGGATTGGAGTCTAAAGTATCAGATTGCTTTTCCCAAACTACAAGCGGTGGGCCTCTGGCTTGGCTTTGGCTCAGCATTTCGTCAAGCTCTTCTGTTGTTTCTGAGGAAGCAGGAGGGAACTTGTAGGCGAGCTCGTCTGGGTTGAGACGTTGAGGAACGTATATATCGGCTTCAATGGTGCTTTTTTCGTCCATAGAATTGTGCTCCTGTTGATGACAACTAGCGTCATCTGATGAAGTCGAACACTTGGCCTATCAATTAGACAGAGGAAATAAGCAAACACATGCCAAGCAAGAGGACGACTGAATAAATTTAAGCTTTTATGACACTCACAGTCGATCGCCGCATGGAATATTGAAGTTTCTGGGAATCAAGCAGCAATATTTGTCCGCAGGAGTTCATGATTATTTGTTGTATCTTTTGGTTATTCTACACCCAGGGACTTGGAGATTCAGGGATAATTATACAGGAGGTGAAACAATCATCAACAACTCGCAGTTGGTTAGAAATAGGAGGTGCAGTAGAAAATCAATCTTCGAATAATTGATGCCACCCACGTAACAGCTGCCAATTAAATTGAAGCAGTTGAAGAGATGTATGTTGTACATCCGGAAAAGGCTGGGTTTTAGTCAAATCGTTGCAATAATGCACGTGGAATTATTGTTGTACAACTGGCTGTCTTCCGCCATTTAAATGTTTCTAAACTCAAGTATTATGAAGATATAACATACGAGGAAGGATCACAAGTAATATAATTAGCATTACAATTATGCCTATGTAAGTTTAATAGTAAGGGCTCAGTGAATTATACAACGTCTCATCTGGCGTTAATAGCTTTCTCCTGTTGTTGCTGGAGCAGCCAGAGCTGGATATTCGGCTATCTTTTGTTTACTACAAGGTATTCGGGTAAATATAGCATTCTGATGGCCATTTTAAACGAGAAACTGCTAACTTACCCGAGAGCCTTTGTGCTCTTGGTCTGCAAAATGGGTATATCACATTCGTCTTCTTCGTCCTGATCTACAAATGGGTCTTCTTCCAGTTGAAACGTAGGCGCTCTGACGAGTCCGTTACTGAAGAGAGAAATTTAGTAATTTTTCTTATAGCTGTCTCCGCAATTGCATTCATTGTACCTTGATCCTGCTGCTAGTCTATGGTCATTGTTCATATCCGAATCACTAGAGCCATCACCATTCGCCTGCAAATGCCATGTATAAGCAAAGGTAGATGTACTGATAGATATATAATCGCCACTTTACAAACCTCTAACTCGATCAAGTTGGCATCTCCAGTACCGCGATGGCTAACTTGTTGTGACGCTGCTCTCGCTTGGGTATAAAGTCCATGCTCCAGCATATCGTTGTAGGTATCAAAAACCTTCTTCACCTCTTTGTGACATGATAAAAGAGTTGCAAGAGTGTCTGGATCGCCACATTGCTGCATATGTCGTGCGATTATGAGCTGCGATTTTTTGCAGTTACCATAGAATTCCTGCAAGTCGATGATTACTACTTCTTCTCAGAGCACTCATTGGTTTTCAACTCTTGTACTTACTATTATCAACTCATTCTTTGAAATGTCTTCTTGGCTTGGATCCGTGAAGGATAGCATCTCCGAAAGCAGGTTTACGTTGCTATGACAAACTTCAATATCTGATACAATAGTGTTTTGATACTAAGAGCAACATCATAATCACATATTAGCCGTTTGAACAGAATGGTGCAGACCTATCTGCTTGACTTACATTGTTGATAGATGCCTGCATAGCAGCTTGCCGCAGTTGCTCCTGAACTTGTGACTGCTGCATTTGTAGGCCGCTTTCGAGAGACTGTTGAGAACCATGACTCGGTAAATTCGGATTAACAATTGGTAACTTTCTACCAGCCGGAACTTTGGGTACTATGCGGTTATACAAAATAACGATAGGTAGCATTTCCTTGATGTTTTGGTAATACGTAGCCCACATCGTGATACATTGAGTGCTAAGAGCATACACTTGTGGATCTATGGACTTTGAATATGATATCCAAAGTTAGTCTTTTCAAGCCCAGCGTCGCATTGAAATAATACCATTGCTGTTGATAGACTTACAGTAGTGGTGACAAGCTTCTCTAAGTCCTTCAAGAATGACTTGGCAACGATTTGATCTATTTGTTGAAACTCAGCAACGTCGAGCATAATCAGTTTGACATATACGCAACCAAGTACCTCTAAATTTTAGCTCGCTGTTCTCAGTCAGCGCTTTCAAAACCTATTGGTGATCTTTAAGAATCATAACTCGGATGGTTCCATACTGGGTACATCGTTCAACTTACGGTAAAAACATGTATCTGAGTTGCGGGCGAGTTGCTGTTCATTTTCTTCTGCAGCGCCTTACGAGCCTCCTTTCCCCCTAATTCTGTTCGATTAACTTCCTGGCATATTGAAAAGATCAATCCCCAGTCTTCCTCTGTCCGAGTTGGGTCTGTCACTAAGTCTGCAGCAAGTTCACGTTAATTCTTGCAGTTTAAAGTTCTGACTGTCACTGAACAATATTGCGACATACCAATGTCTTTTGAGATGGTAGTGGATGGGGTTTTCCTTGAGAAAATGCTGCAAGTACAGATGTAAGAAGGCTTGTGCTGGACGGCGAGGTCAGTAGCGAAACCACGCTAGCTTCAGTAATTCATACCTCATGCAGACAATTTTTGATTTAAAGTTGAGATGAGAAAGCCAGCTGCCACTTTATCAAGTCAGCAGGCTTCTTGGCGGGTCTCATTCTTTTATACCTGAGTAAACGCGCCACAGAAAAAATCTGTTAAGTGCCACTGCAACCATAGCAACCATTTGTACTCCAGTAGCACTAACATAGTGTCCGATATCGTAGTAACCCAGGTACTACCCTTCATGCCTCATTTCCTTAATCATATGATAGTACAGTATGTAATCGAAAGGCTTGATATTTAAAAAATGCTATCTAACGAATATATATTTGGGGGTATAGTAATATTATAGATGATATAAACACGAAAGAATTTTTTTTTCTCATTTAGTTGGACAAGCTTGATAATCCAGCCATCAAGCGTTGTTCTGTAATTACAGGCATATACCATTCTCCTTCATAGCGGATATTACCACTTTCAAAGAGATGCTCAATAGCCTTTCTCTCCTGTTCGAAAATTCGCGGCGTAACACCTTCATAGAGGTTATCAAAAGTTGTATAATTGGTTTCGTAGCGCAAATGTTTGAGATTTGGAAATAGGGCCAAAATATTTTCAAATCCTGGGGAGGTGAGGGGAGTAGTTGTATACTTGACAATCCGTAAAGATTCCAAGTTGAACCTGAAACCAGCTTTCTCATTATGAGCATTGCATTTGGCTTGTCGGTTCTGATAGTGTGATTTGTAAGGTTGATATCTGGATGTGTCCAAGTCCTGATTGTTTTCATGGCGCATCTGCTTCACGAAATTGCTCAGAGTATCATTATTGACGCATGCCAGGTCGATTAGTTCCAATTGTTTCAATGAGGTGCATGATGTCAACAGCTTCCATAGAACATCGGACTTGAGGCCCTGAGGAGTCAGAGTTGGTGGCTGGCTGGAGGAATGGAGATTGTTGTACTCGTGTAACGAGCCATTCGTACAGTAAAGGGAGAACGATTCCAAATTTGGCCAGTACTTTGCGACGCTGAGGATGACTTTCTCATCAATGCCGAAATAGTAACCTCTGAAACGGCGCATATTCGGACATGCCGCAATAATACCAGTCAGTACCTCGGCTGAGTTGAAACCATTGTCTCGGTTATTCAGATAAGTTAACCCTTCGAGTTTCGAACCATATCTCATAATTCCAAAAGCTAACTCAGTCATCTCCAGGTCCAAATTGCACTTTTGAATGGATATATCGCGTAATGTATCTTGATTCTTCTTCATCAAGTGAAGCAAAGCATCGGAAAATTGTTCGTGCAGATGGTATCCTAATCTTTCATACTCTTGTTTTCGTCTAGTCGGTTGCAGAGTCATGATATGAGTATATAAGGTGGGTAGATTAGGCGAACTGGTAGCAAAAGTGACAGGTATAACAGTGCTTTGGATAAACTTTGAATAACAAGCTGATATATCTATTTTGCGAATCCTTGTTGCGACATTGCTGAGCTTTCGCAGTTGAATGATCAGGTCTGTCATTTCCAAACCATCCAGTTGGATATCCCTATACAGATATGAGTCGGTAGCAATGGCATGCCATGCTTTGCAAGTTCTAAATAGACGAATTTGGTAAGTAAGTAACTTAAAAAATTCATTTTTCACATAAAGTAACGTGAACATAAAAAAAAACCCCCCATACCTTGCCACTTGCCACATATCCGTCAATGGTAATAATGAAAAAACCTGTACCAGTACAGGCTCTGGCAATTGAAAAATACCGTGGGGATTGTCCATGGTCTTTTCACAACCAATATCAGGACTGGGTGGCGGTGTGAGAAGCGACATCATCGTGATAGAAGAAGGCACAAGGGGTGAAGTGGAAAGTGGAAGAAAAAAAGAAGACCCCAGAACCAGTCGCGGATAAAGGTGGATGAAGTAGAAGACAGTGAGCGAAAAGAAATGAAAACTGGGAGGCAGCTGAGCTGCAGTTTTATATAAAACTTTTTCGAATGGATCCAACACATTGTTGTAGTCAGACGAGAGGTTTGATTGGTCTCAAGGTTTAAGCAAGAAATTTGCTAAAGTTCGTTTCCGCCCTTGTGTTTCGCAGACTGGACGGAGAGCTCGCTCCTACAGTGCGCCATCTTATTTTTCTGAAACAAACAAGGTAAAAGGTTTAGAGCTAGTGGTTGATGAAGCCCATGTTTCACTGCAATATATTTTGGGAACACCGATTTCCGCCTTTTTTTATTATTTCGCGCTCAAGGGAAGGGGCTCAGATCTTTGCAATAGCAAATTTCAAGCTATCTATATTTTGCACCATAACAGACGTTTACCCCAGGTATACCATATAAATAGCAAATCACGGCTTAACTAAACGAGTTTGTCTCAGCTAGGGGACGCAAATGACTCTGTCATGTGCGGAGTGGCTTGAGACTTGGTTGCTTGTTCCGCACGCATCGTTGATCTCTGTCCTTTAGACGACATAAAATTTGCAGCTCAGTCAAATGCTCAACTAGTTTCAGTTTAGGTAAACTGATTAAACAAGATGGTTATAGCAGATTCACAGGTTTAATTCGCGCTTTTCTGAATTTGTTAGCTTATGCACTTCTCAAACAAATTATGTACCTTGATTTCCCCGCTTAAACAGTTCCAAATATTCAAAACCTGCCACTGACACAGGCAAAACCAAAGGTGTATGTACTCAGATGGATCCTAAACTGCCTTACATTTTTACCGAAACCTACCCGCAAACCGCTCACTATACCACCCATGCGTCCTGTTGTGCAAGCTTTCTTGGTTATGTAATGCGGGGTTCGGTTCCTTGTCTCTAAGCGATTTTTCCAACCTATTATGATCGGATATAGCGATTTCAAAACATATTGGACAAATGCTCCACTTCAAAAAACTTGGCCATTATCAACGCCAAAAATAGCTGCCACAAATTTACCCAACTAGGCATCCCTCTTTGCACATAAAATGGTGGACGGGATTACCATTCACAGGGTGAGCTGCCTATATTAGCAGGGGTCATTGCAATACTCATCTCATTGGCACCATTTGGGATCTTTTGCGCCATCAACGAAATTGCCTTTTCTCTCAAATTGATCCTTCGATTGCCTTAAACAAATTTATGTTATTCGACGCTAATATCTACCTCTCTGGACTTTTTTGGTCATGATCTTTTTCGTACCAGTTGCTATGGTTTAAGACTGTGATGTCAAAGTCCATTCTCATCCCACTGACACATGTAGTACCAATGTGAATATGAGAAAATGTAGAATCACAATAGTAAAACCATTCGAAAAAAAAATTATTTGAGACAAACAAAAGTGTTCACACTCTCAAACAGTTGGTGTTATCGCGGGGTGCATTGGCACGCTAAATGTCATGATTTTGATGACATTCATTTTTATACTTTCAATGCAATGAAATTGACACTGGTGAGACACCAACACTTTGACACATACCATTGGTTCTCATAACGACTTGTTAATGTAAATATAGTCTTTTTTTATTATTTTGCTAGCACTTTTGATTAGCAAATCATCTAAGGTCCAGCAGTAGGAGCAGGGTTCATCTTGCGCTTGCCACCGAAAGTGGAGGTAACGTTGACGAAACGACGGCTGCGAAAAGGAGAACAATTTGTTAGCATTTTCCAATAAGTACACCGCAAACCCATTTCCCAGCGTGCAAAGCAATGTGAATAACTGCGTAATCTATGGATTTCTCACTTGTTGAATACTGAGGCTGTTGAAACATTGTTACTACCACATTTAAGATGGTGATTGTAGTCGTGTGGGGCGCTCATCAGGACATATTGCAATAACCGTGCGTTCATGGCGAGTTGTTGAGAGGGGTTGTAAATTCGAAATTCTTTCAATTTTCCAATCTTTCATAACGCCAATTATGACAAAAGTTGTAGCACAACGTAGTCGATTCCAACAGTTTCGGCGCTCTTATGCTCATTTACACACGCATGGAAAAAAATACACTTCTACGTACTTGTAGATAATTCTCTTCTTAGCACGGCCAACAACAGGCTTCTTCTTTTCTTGCTTGGCAACCTTGGGGGTCTGAGACTTGACCTTACCGGCACGAGCGAGGGAACCGTGTACTTTACCCTACATTTCGATACATGGCGTTAGCCGTATATTCATGGATAGCTGTCGATGGATGGATGCAGGATGGATGCACATTCTTACCATCTTTGAGTTCTGAAAGTAAGAGGAAGTTCACTGCCGCAGCCATCGATGCACTGTATGAAGGGCCAGCCCATTGCTTCTCACGTGACTTAGAATTTCCATATTTGGTAATATTTTGTTCTGAGTACGTACTGACATTGCAAGCGCTACCGTAAAGCAAATAGTGTGCTTTATTTTAGTTCTTAAAAGTTTATAGTGTATGGGACAAAACAGCAAATTCTATTAGAATCAATTGTTGTTAGTTTATTATTGTTATTTGTTGAGCAAGTCGAGAATGATATCAAATAGAAATTAGAACGACCGATTTATATCAAGACCGAATATAAGTAAAATAAGAATATATCATATATAAAAGTGAAAGCAATTCTCTAAAAAGGACAAAATTTTTACTAAAGCCATGGCAATTTTTAGTATCAGAAAAGCTTTGTTATTGACGCTCGCTGTATCATTTGTTGTCGCTCAAGAGGACACAACTGTTCCAGACGACACAGCTGTTGCTGCTGCACCTCCCGCTGAGGAAGCTTCAACCCTTCCAGATGCCACAGCAGTTGGAGCTGCACCACCAACAAAGCATGAGAAGCCAAAGAACTGTAATCCAGCTCCTGTTATCCAACCATCAAACCCTGTCACTGCTATTCCAGGATACGAAGCCATTGTCCTCACCAACGTCGAAAATCCCCGAAGTATTGCTGTCGATGATGCCAATCACTTTTTGGTACTTTCCGGAGCAGACAACTCAATTTATTCCCTCCGAGAAGATGCTTGCGGTAATGTAGACAAGCAACTTGTATTGAATGGCTCTACATTAGGAGCCGCTCCACTTAGAGAAGGTCTAATTGCTTTCCGTGAACATTTGTACGTGACTACTGGTGATGCCGTGGTCAGATTTAAATATTCTCCAGGTCAACATTCTCAGTTGACCACACAGCCAGAGATAGTGGTCAGAAACATTGGTGAGCAAAGTCTGCCCATCACTATTGACCCTCGAGGCAATCTTTTCATCCCCAAGGGATTCAGCCAAGCTCAGACCGGAGGCACACAAGTGAGACGATACGATGTGACTAATGTACCTCAAGATGGATTTGATTATGGAAATGCTGGAGTGGTGAGTGGCCATCATAGTTTGTTTATCGTTGAACTTACACACAGTGTAGTAATCGGACATTCTCATTTTTGCAGCAATTCACAGCTGCTTCGGCTAATGGTGCTGGTCCTCTGGCATACGATACTCAAGGCAAGATTTGGGGAACTAGCATCAGTAAGCTAATTTTTATTTTATTTTTGATGCTAAAATGCATTCAAGTATCATAATTAACATTTTTGTCCAGTGGGAGACTATGAACAACTCTCTCTTTTCGACATTACTGCTAGTGAAAATACCACTATTGCTCTAGGAACTAAGACCAGCGATATCAAATTTTATCGTGGTCTAGGTTGCTCAGTTGGCGATCCAGAGACCATGGGAACCACAGACGGTATGCCCTGTCGCTGGACAGACCACGCTTTCCTTGCTGCTCCCAATGCTGGTATTATCCATATCCCATATAGCGATTTGGCACATGCACCAATGGGAGCACCCGAAACTCTTTTTGGACAGAGTGACCTGTCTGACTGTGGAGCCAGTAAGGCGTGTGTGTCTCCCACTAGCCTTGCATTCGATCGTGATGGTCGTATCCTCAGTGCCAGCACTGCCACCAATGAAATTTGGATTTTCAGGAGAATCTATAATAAAGAAGCCGGCAAGCTGCTTACTGACAAAGCTAACGCCTATGAAGCTGCCAAGGAAGCTGCTGAAGAAGCCGCTGAGGAGGCAGCAGAGCTCAAAAAGAAAAAGGCTGGCAAGGGAAGAGGTAGCAAAGGTGGCAAAGGTGGCAAGGGCAAGAAAATCGAGCTGACTGAAGCTGAAGCCGCTGCGGCTGAATAGAAAGGTACTGTTATGCCAATTGCTCAAATTACTGAGCCGAAAACACATAGATTGCAACACAAGACCGCCTAGTGTTTCACATACACTTTTCGAATCGATTTCCTGAATACTTTTCTTAAAAACAACCTGTTATTTTTATATCCATCACCAGTTGGAATAGTTTATGTAATTTACAATAATGTACTATTGTAGATTGTATCAAACCATTGTTATAAAGCATACATGAACTTATTGCTTATTTATCTGTCTGTGTGCGATGATTGATGGTTTTTCGCGGGGGGGGGTGCGCCCAGTCGCCCATGTTATATTCTCTTCTATTTGAAACATTTCGCATGATTTTAAGTTGCATATAAAGCGCTCGCCATCGGCGGCTCAAACGGCCAATATAGGTTTGAGTTGTTATATACGATTTAACTATGCCCAAGAAACACGTTCCAAAAGAAAACGAGCAAACAAAGGTCGACAAAAACCGGCCTAAGTCAAAACATGAAAAACGAGAGGAGCAGAAAGCGTATAAGGCAAAGGTAAGTTGTTATCAGCATCTCTTATGACCTAGCATGGCCAAGAAGCGCGATAAACTCAACTGTGATATAATAGAAAAATGAGAAGCGAGCCGATATGATGAAGACCGGTGCATTTTAAAGCATCTATTTGACTTAAATTTGCCAACAAACACACGCAAATGTTCAATTATATAAAACGTTGTTATATTTTTGGATAATTAAATTTGCTTTGTAATAAGAGAATATAGGGCCAATATAATAGTTCAGTTTTGAATTTTTACAACATCAATGCAAAGAGAGCAGACATGGCTGTCAATGAGACGGCCACCAAGCTCACGTCACTGTTTCCGTGAATGAGGGAGCCAACACCAGAGTTGCTGTTGGTGATGTTGGTGCTGTTGGTGGGAACAGAGCTAGCATTCACTGAAGGAATGAGGACGGTGTCGATGATATGAATAACACCATTGTCAGTCAAGATATCAGTCTTGACAATGTGAGCAGTCTCGTTTCCAGAGGTGTCAGTGAGCTTGACAGAGCTGGATGAGGAAGCATCAATAGTGAGATTGCTTCCGGCCTCGGTAGTGATGTTCAAAGGAGAGGTCATATTGGTCAAATTGGAGCTGAAGTACAAGCCTTCAACGACATGGTAAGCAAGGATGTTGGCCAATTGAGAAGAGTTGTACTTTGACAAGTTTGCAGAATTGAAAGCATCATCGTTAGGAGCAAAGATGGTGATTCCCTTCTTTGAGTTGATACCGTCGGTGCTGTTGGTGCTGTTCAAAGCGCTGACGAACTTGTCCAACTTGGCTTCGAGAGCAGTGCTGTTGACATTCATGGGAGGTATCAAGACCTATCAGAGCACGATGGTTTAATGTCCCATGTCACACATATATACATAAGCCAGAGAGGTAGTGGTACTTACAGCATTGATGATGTGAACTACACCGTTGCTAGCAGTGTTGTCGGCGGAGGTGACATTGGCATAGTCAACACCGTGGTAGACAGCAACGTTCTTACCACTGACCAAAACATTGACAGGAACGCCACCGGATGGGAACATATCATAAGTGCTGTTAGTCAAGTTGGTGGCAACAATGTTGGCACCACTGTTGAAAGAAGAGGACTCGTGGGTGCCGTTGACAATGTGGTAGCTAAGAATGCTAGACAAGTCTGTGTTGTTTGTAATTTGAACACCTTCGAAGGCACTTTGGTAGCAATTTCATCAGCATTAAGTCGAGAGATATTAGATGCAAAACAAGTTCAAATTTACCTGTTAGATGGAGCAAAAACGGTCCAGTTTCCATTGGTGCTGTTGCTCAAGGTAGTGGTAATGCTAGAGAAGTTACCGAATGTACCGTTGGTGAGCAAGGCAGCAAGGGTACTCAAATCAGAGTTGCTACCAATGAGATCGGTGATAGAGTTTCCACTCTGAGCAAGGGCAGAACCGGCAAGAGCGGCAGTAGCAAGGGCAGCAATCTTGAAATGCATTAGATGTAAAAGAGAACAGGTAGACGTCCTGAATATTCCTCGATCACAGCTCAATTTATGTCTTGTCAAAAAGCACGATGACGGAATTTCTCGAAGTGGCAAGTGATACCGAATGGTCATTAGCAGCAGCCCCCACTGTTTCTCTTGATGGGCAAAAAGGAAAAAATATGGCATCACCACAATTGCATAGGTAATTCCCATTTCCCCACTACTTCTTTACCAATAAGTCAGGCGAAAATATACGCCAATAGTTGCTTATACTTTATCAAGCTAGAAGATGTTTGCAAAGCAAAATGTAGTCTTGGCGCTCCTATTCTTCGGCGACGATCGCCTTCACAAGTACGTGTGCTCTTTTCCAGGGAAACCCGAAATTGGTGGCTGCGGAGTGCAAGTTTCACAAAAGCCCACTTGTTGATTCTTTTTCCTGCGTGGTATAGAAGAAAACATCTCGATTATCGACTGATATCCATACTTCCAATAATAGTAGTCCTAATGAATACATTGGCATCTTGAGAGCTGCTGCCTAAAAAATAGCAAAGAAATGAACACATGATCGTTCCTTGGCACAATGTAAAGGAATGGCTAGATCGATTCTATGCAAAATACCGCGCAAAAAATAACAAAATCCCTTGCTCTTCCTTTTTCATCCAAATATTCTGAGCTGGTCGGAGTTGTTCGCTATTAGCATGACGAGAGGGGCGTAATCGGCAATGGTACAAGCATCCATAGTAGGAATTTTGTGAGACGGTATTCGAGGGGCAGAGGCACAATATGGGATAAGACGTTTCAAAGATGACGGCAGTAAATACCATGAATATTTCACATTACACAAGTTACATATTGGATATTCTAGCCGCTGTTTTGGACTCGAAGTTTCTACAATAGCTTATTTGCAGCTCCGTATATGTGAACTTCTTCCTGACACCCCGCCAGGTACCGATTGCAAAAACAGGTCAAAAAGTCATTTTCAATCGAGAAATTTCTTTCGATCAATTCGCCACTTATTGCCGTATCGGTACATATGAAAGCCTTGTTTTGCCGATAATCATGGTTTGTAAAATTACAGATCTTTAAAGTCAGGAGAAAATCTTTTGCACCATCGCAAATTCTGCCTCCTTTTAGATCGATGCCTATCCATGTCTCTAATTTCACGACAAAATAATTCCGCAGATCTTCGATGCAAAAAGTTTCACACAATTCCCCTTTCACATATTTATTGGAAAAGATTTCTCGCGGATTGTTCGATTGTCTGAGAACATCAATTATGCAAACCTTGTGTAGCTTTGAGTTTTTAAAGATGGATTTGTCTCTTTTATTATCTGTTTCTTTTCAGGGGTAAACTACAAGTCGTAGTCATCATCGCTGTCGTCATCGAATCTGCGACGATTATACTATATACCAAGCAAAATAGTGTTATGCAACCAAAAATATCAACAGTACCATATAGCAATTGTTTTGCTTACCACTATCTTGGTCTGCGATGCTCCTACATCTTGTTGGTTGAGTTGACCGAGAAGGTCAATAAGTTGTTTCTCGGAAACTTTGCTTCGAAGTTGTCCAGACTGTGCCATGCGGATGAGCAAGTCTTCAACCGCCCGCGCCTTGTCCGCTTTCACCATATGGATCCTCGCCACTAGAAATATTTTTAAAACGTGCAGTTTAGTAATCTGACTATCAATCAGCCTTTTGTTGTTCGAAGCAAACCATTTCAGGTATGCTAGGATCAGACTTACAGCGTTCGCGCGCATCGTTGTCTAGAATTTGAACAAGCATGGTTCGGCGTGCTTCCTCCATATCACTAGCGAGAATGTACGTTAGGTTCAATATTCAGCTCAGCCCTCAACATCGTATGGTCAAAGTGTTGTATGCACCCGCCACATGTGGTTGATATGCCAGTGGGAATTCCCATACCTTTTCTGTTCATCGTTCTCTTTGCTACTACCACCGGCGCCTGGCGCATTTCTGGAAGGTGATCCACCAGATCCTCCCTTATAGAAAGACAGCGTTATTACACGCAATTTTTGCTACTATGACCCTGCAAATCAAAGCTTAACATACTTGCTGGCCCTGCAATTCCGCTAATCTTCTTGCCCTTATAGCTTGCAATTCGTCGTCATCCATGTTGACAAGCAAAAATCCAATATCCGCTTTTGATTTTTTTTTCGCCTATTCATTTTTTATTAAAGCTCTGATATTGAAACTGTATACGAAATTTTAATCAAGGGAGCTATCTAATCGCTTTGCTCCAGTGTAGCTCTTTGCTTAAGCACCAAATCATTGCCTGTTACTCTCTTATAAAGGCTCTTTACGTCATCGCAAACGGTTTCAAAGTGAGAAGTTGCATCGTATGAACGAGAAATAAACACATTGGAATCCGTTCCATCGTCAACCGGCTCTTCCAAGGAGGAAACGCTAATGAACCTATTGAAATATTTTGGTTTACACTTCTTAGCTCATGATTGAATTCATTCTTTTGTGTGACTTACTTGTTGCGAATCTTTCCTAGCAATTGTAGTCCAGGAGCAATTTCTTGTTCGGGATCATCGGTCTCTACAATGGTGCTGACGATTGCAAGATACATGTCCTTTGGACAAACATTATGTGTACTAGAGACGCTAGCGACATATATATCATGCTTTCGTCCAACTTGCTTTTGTGGAATTACAATTTGTGATGAATTGGCATCTCCTGTACCTTCAATAGGGTGGTCCAAAAAGCAAATCGCACGAACGGTAGATCCCACTTTCTTAACCTTTTCAGCTGCATATGAAGGATCACAGATGATGCTTTTCGCCTTGGCAACCACATCTTCTGAGCGAACACCAACAGCAATGCCATTCTCATAGACAATCTCGGTCACGGGCTTGTCCAGCATGTAAGTTCCTCCATAGATAGCGCTCAATCTGTCAACACCAAAGCGTCAGGACATATGATTGTGACACGAGATCACCTAGAGTCTTTACAAACCTTGCAAAGGATTGTGGAAGCTCTCCGAGACCATACAAGGGATATATGTAGGGGCTCTTGCCGTAGCGGGCAACTGAACCAACATACAAAATTATCTTATCAACCGTCTCCCGCGCCGGTTGATTGAGGTATTCGTCATCCAAATGCAAAGCCATGGCATGACCTTGACGAAAACAAATGTCAATTATCAGCTTGGCATCACCATTTACGCGTGGGATTGCAACATACCAATAAATTCTCTAGCATCGTCTTCCAGACTAAACTTATCATAAACCTCTCTCATAGTATTCTTGTCCAGATCAAGACCTAGCCATATACATGAGCAATCTTTCGGAGCTTACCAATCACTTGTGATACCTTACCTTGATGGCTTGATGGATCAATTTCTTGCCAGTTTTGAATGAACTCGAAGAATTTTTGCACCCTACGCTTTTCCATTAATCCTAGGAGCGAGGATGTAACTGCCTCCGTTTCTGACGCAGGTACACGGAATATCTTTCCGTCCTTGTACACGAAAGATCCACTAATTTGCTTGAATTCTAAATAGCGGGTAACACCAGTGTGAGTGAGAAAGCGAACGATTTCTCCGTTGGCCATCATGAACTTGGGCACCAAATCAACGTTGAAATCTCGGTCCCTATGATCCTCTAGTGTTTTGACATCTGGACCGAACTTTTTAGTCATCTAAGTACGAGATCAAGTGTTAATATGCCGTCGAACCGGCCACTGACTAGTAAAGGCCCAAGTGGATGGCTTTGGTTGCCAATATCGCTACCTGTGTCAGATTTAGAGATGCTGACTCTCCTCCATAGTAGTCATTACGATCCATGTGGAGGACTTTCTTGCCGTCTACTGACAAGAGTCCGGAAAGGATACATTCTGTGAGACCAGTACCCAAGACAATAACATCATATTCTTCATCCTTGGAGAACATCGGCGATGGCGCGACGTTTTAGTACTTGTTCGTTACCTGGCCATGCGACAAAAGTTGACAAGCTCTCACCATTTTTGTTTCGTAGCTGTAAGAACTTTAACAACGCTATGCAGTGGAAAGCGGGGAGTTTATATATGAATTACCAAAATTTAGCCTCGTGCTCTCAGTCGCGAGCACATTTACCATAAAAGGTGATGCAGGGGCATGGCCCAACTTGCTCCCTCACTTCCATATTCCTACTCTTAGCGTTATTCTCATGAAGCAATTGATTGATCTATTGAGTTTATTACAAGTCCGAACAACTCAAATATAGAAATATGTCTTCTCAAAATACGAGCAAAAAGGAAACGTAAGGAAATGATTCAAACACACGAGTTTTTTTGTGTGGGTTTATGATCGTTGCTTGGTAGCTCTTCTAGCCTTGACAGCTTGGGCAAGCTCTTCGAGCATATCAACAGTACAGTCCCAGTCAACGCAAGCATCAGTGATGGAGACACCATATTTACAAGCCATGATACCTTCGGCGGGAACATCTTGTCTGCCACCATTAATGTTGGATTCGATCATTAGTCCGCAGATGGTGTCGTCTCCACTGGCAATTTGCTGAGCCAAATTGGAAGAAACAATGGGTTGATTGGTATGCTTCTTGCTGGAGTTTCCGTGAGAGCAATCCACCATGATGTTGAGTGGAAGCTTAGCCTTATTTAATTGGGCTCTAGTTTGTTCAATATACTTCTTTTCGTAATTGGGTCCATCGTTTCCACCACGAAGGATAACATGGCAGTGGCTGTTGCCCTTAGTGTTAGTCAAAGCAAGGGTGCCGTTGCTGGCAACTCCGAGGAAATGATGAGGGGCAGCGGCAGCACGGATGGCATCCACAGCGATGTTGATGTTACCATCAGTACCGTTCTTGAATCCGAGAGGGAATGATACACCTGACGCGAGCTCACGATGCAACTGTGATTCAGTTGTGCGAGCTCCAATTGCAGCCCAAGATATGAGATCAGCCAAGTATTGTGGTGAGATGGTATCCAGAAGCTCGGAAGCAACGGGCATACCATAATCTGTGACTTGGCATAGGAAACCTCTAGCGATTCTCAAGCCCTTGTTGATGTTGAAGCTATGCGCAGTTATATGTGTCAGGCAAAGAGCCCATTTGTTTGTGACGTAAAATCGCTTGAATCTTACCTTCCATTGATATCGGGATCGTTGATCAGACCTTTCCATCCCACAGTAGTACGAGGTTTTTCAAAGTAAGTGCGCATCATGATTAACAATTCACCACCAAGGCGGTCAGCTACGGGCTTGAGTCTGCGGCCTGAAAAGAGAATTCAGTTTATCAGAAGCAATGACGTGAGTCCATGTTCATGTTTGTACACCTACAGTACTCTAGGCCGGCATCAATATCATGGATACTACAGGGACCCACAATGACGATAAGACGATCATCCTTCTTGCGAAGAATATCAGCGCAGATCTGGCGTCCCATCCATACGGTCTCTTTAGCTTTCTGGGACTGAAAGCAAGCATGGCAAAAAGATTTGAATTAGTACCAGTAGTAAAGATCCTGTTTTGAGAATATCAGTGATAGCTTTACCATGGGAAATTCTTCGTGCACATATGTAGGTGTGAGCAACGCATTGTAGCTGGAGACACGCAAATCCTCCATAAATTCAGGATGCACACTCGACTTGTTCTTGAGTTGATCAACTTTGAAGTCATTGACATGACTGACAGGAAGGCTTTGAGTTACAGTCATCTTTTATGTTAAGTACTTGGAATATTTCAAGCTGAAAACAAAGAAATTTTTGTTGTTGATGAAAGGAACAATCGAGAGCTATACAGCCATTCGAATTATTTATTTACTCTTCTTATAAGAGCCGCAAATAGGATCGGTTTACTGAAATAAATTGAAATATCGGACACTTACAATGGTAACCATAATTTGTGACAATCTGCCATAGACAATGAACAGTCTACTTGGTTAAAATCAAAATTTCCAGCTAATTGAATTGAATGAATTTGGGAAATTTATTTTGTGCTCCACGTGCACTTGAAAGGTGACAGCAAACAATCGCCAATGGCAAACCTGATTAATATTGAATGCATTATTTGCAAGATGGAGGCTGTTCATACATGCTCCACAAATTGTGGTGTTGTATCCCCACTTGTAATAGATACCATTGTTTCTGTTAAGACACAATTGTTTATGTCAAGGGACATCGAAATTTTATAGAATCATTCTCTATTGAGAAGCTAAATCCGATGTCTTGAAAATAGCCTTAAACACAGCGAGGACCCAGATGAGCCATAATTCAGTAGCATCTATTCTAGAATCTGATTTATTACTCTGTGAGTGCGCCGAGATTGATGAACATTTCAAGAAGTAGAATATTCATCCGTCACTTTAGATGACCGCGGTCCGGATTTCAGGCTCTGGATTAGATGTGCCGTTCGGTTTGTATGTCAAGCACGAGCCAGACTGTACTAATTATACCATTACCCAGTTATTGACCAGTAATATGCTTATAGTGTAATGGATGACTGACTCCGTTGAATGATTACTCAGCCTTACTGGGCAAAGATTTCATGGCGATCAAAATTAATACTGCTCCTGAACTTAAACCGGTGATAAGCAAAGCCTTCAGAGGTCATGCACGAATTGGTTAATGCGTTTTTTGTTATTCTGAATAATCAATAGTGACTTTTTGCATATCTATCTCATTATTGCGGATAAATTTAACCGATATATCTCCGTATGCCGACTAGCCAAGCAATGGTCTGATAAGAAAATTTTTGGCTGGAATTTAAAAAGAAAAAATTTACAGCTATTGACAATGCCACCATTGGCCGCAGAACATCGAGCAAGTTTCACCTTGATTCTATGCTCGCAAAGCAGACCAGTGCGGTGGTCTTCGCAAAGAGAATATGTAATAATAATAAAAAGTATGCAAAGGCTTAGATCTAGTGTCCATATTTATCCAACTGCAGTGAAGGAGCCCCATTATCGGTGGCAAAATTTTGACATAGAGGCCCGATGGTAGCCGCAGCTGATTAGAAACCAAGGTGGACCATGGAACACGCACGCCACGGTAGTATCTTTCCGAGCCAATGAGAACAATCAGAACCCTAGTCCAAAGATCTTCGACCACTTAACTTAAATACCACGACTATCCATGTCCCCATCAGACCTTTTATTCCTTCAACGTTTGACTTTTTAAGAATTTTCTTCATTTTTATTAAGACGTGCTCTTAATCGATAAGAATGAGTCACAATGTTGAGGAAAATGAAAAAGGGCGACTCGGCGAATACCCCAATGAAATAGAGACACAAACCTATAGCGATACCAATACAGCCATCGATTCAGAGTCCTTGGGACGCAATGGTGGCTTCGGCGAATCGAACGCAAACGCTGTGGACGTCAATGGCAAGTGATCTTTCGAAATAATGTTGCCTAAGATAGCGTAAACTTGCCGCTTTTACTAACTCGTTATCTCAATGCAGACGCCATGCACCAGTATGAGGAACTCAGCCGCGAGCTCACCAACCTCAGCCGCAAGATGACTACAGAAGGCAAAGTCGAAGAAGGAGCACCTGATGTCTTTGATCTCACTGATTTTTTGCAAGGTATCTCTCAGGATCGTAATAACGCCGGCTTGTCAAATAAGCGACTGGGTTTGATCTGGAAAAATTTGACAGTCAAGGCAAGTCTTACTGAAAAGAAGCTCCACTTATTCATGCGAAAGGCCGCCACCAACACCAACTAAAATTTACCCGCTTTCTTTTTACACAGGGCAAAGGCGCAGATGCCAGCACTATCAAGACTATCGTCTCACCTTTTGAGAGTCTGTTTGAATTTTGGAAATGGGGGCGCAAGTCCAAAAGTGAACGCATTATCCTTAATGATCAAACTGGCTTTGTTAAGGACGGAGAAATGCTTCTTGTCTTGGGTCGTCCTGGTGCAGGATGTACCTCCTTGCTTCGCGTGCTCTCTGGTATGAGAGGTGCTTTTACCGCAATTGACGGAGATGTTTTCTATGGCGATATGGAGTCCAAAGAATTCAATAAACATTATCGTGGCGAAGTCTGTTACAACTCCGAAGAGGACATGAACTATCCCACACTGACCACTCGCCAAACACTGGAATTTGCCTTGAGAAATAAGACTCCCGGAACACGACTTCCAGAGCAATCAAAAGGAGACTTCATCAACAAGACAATTTACCTACTTGGAAATATGTTGGGTCTCACCAAACAAATGGACACCGTCGTTGGCAATGCTTTTGTTCGAGGTCTTTCCGGAGGTGAACGAAAGCGTCTGTCTATTGCTGAACAAATGACCACTCGCAGTACCATCAACTGCTGGGATTGCTCTACTCGTGGCTTGGATGCGTCATCCGCCCTCGATTATGTGCGTTCTTTGAGAATTATCACCAACATTTTTCACAACACCACTGTCGCCTCTTTATACCAAGCATCCGACAGCATTTTCAACCTGTTTGATAAATTGCTGGTTTTGGATGAGGGCCGTGTCATCTACTTTGGTCCTACTACTGATGCAAAGGCATACTTTGAGGACATGGGCTACTTCTGTCCTGATCGCAAATCAACTCCTGATTTCTTGACTGGATTGTGTAATCCTCTCGAACGTGAAGTCAAGCCTGGATTCGAAGACAAGGTTCCCCTGGATTGCTATGCGTTCGAACAACGCTACAAGGAGTCTGATATACATCAAAATATGATGAAGCAGCTGGCACAGTATGAAGAAGAGGTCGCTGCTAACAAGCCAAGTATTAGCTTCAAAAACGCCATGAAGGAGGAGCATCAGCGACATACTCGTTCGAACTCTCCCTATACCTCAAGTTTCTACCAACAAGTAAAAGCATTGACCATTCGTCAATATCAATTGGTGCTAGGCGATCCCTTCGCTTTATATACTCGATACGGTACAATGATTTTCCAAGGTCTCATCATGGCTTCTTGCTTCTTCAAGTTGCCTCTCACTGGTACTGGTGCTTTCTCTCGTGGCGGTGCACTATTCTTCTGTGCTCTATTCAATACGCTCGCTTCGCAATCTCAATTAGTTGCTTATATGATGGGTCGACCTGTCCTTGAAAAACACAAGCAGTTTGCACTCTATCACCCTTCGGCGTTTTATATTGCTCAAGTTCTTCTGGATATTCCACTTGGTTTGGTTCAAGTCATTGTATTCCAGCTCTGCACCTATTTCATGATGGGTTTGGATCTGGAAGCCGGAAAATACTTTACCTTTTTGGTCACACTATTTTTCCTTAACCTAACCATGAACGGGTTTTTCCGTTTCTGCGGTGCCGTGTCTCCAAACTTCTTTGTAGCCACTCAGCTCGCTGGTATGGCCCTGATCTGTGTTTTTACTTACACTGGTTACCAGATCCAGTACAATCACATGCATCCGTGGCTATCGTGGATTTATTGGATTGACCCTGTTACCTATGCTTTCAAGGTTCTTATCTCTAACGAAATGCAAGGCCAATCCTATTCTTGCGAGGGATCAAGTTCTGTGCCCTACGGCCCAACTTACACTGATCAAGCTTATAAGGCCTGTCTTGTTCAAGGTGGTTCACCAGGCGCCACTTCAGTAAGTGGCGATGCTTACCTTTGGAAGGTTTTCAGTTACGGCACTTGGCAATTGTGGGCGCCTGATTTTGTTGCTCTGGTCGGATTCTTCATTCTTTTCACTGTTGCATGTTCAGCTGTCATGGAGTGGGGTAATGTTACCAAGGGACGGCCCCTTACCAAAGTATATGCGAAGGGAAAAGCTCCCGTTCCTAAAACCGAGGAAGAATTGGAAACTACAAGGACATTGCTGACCACCCAATCTCGCCCAGTTGAGGAACAGGTGGAGGCTGTGGCTGACGGTACCACTTTCTCATGGCAACACATCAACTACACTGTACCGGTCAAAGGTGGAAAACTTCAATTATTGAACGATATCTCAGGTATTGTCAAGCCTGGTCATCTTACCGCCTTAATGGGATCTTCTGGTGCTGGTAAAACGACATTGCTTGATGTTCTCGCTAAGCGTAAGACCATTGGTGACGTTGAAGGTAGACAATACATGAATGGTGAAACTTTGGGCGCCGATTTTGAGAGAGTTACTGGCTACTGTGAACAAATGGATGTCCATCAGCCCGCCTCCACTGTGCGTGAAGCACTTCGATTTTCTGCCTATCTTCGTCAACCTGCCGATGTATCAAGAGAGGAGAAGGATGCTTATGTTGACCAAATTATCGACCTACTGGAAATGAAGGACATTGCTGATGCTCAAATCGGCGAAGTAGAAAGCGGCTTTGGTATCTCCGTTGAAGAGCGTAAGCGTTTGACAATTGGCGTCGAACTCGTTGGAAAGCCAAAACTTTTATTCTTGGACGAACCCACTTCTGGGCTAGATGCTCAGTCATCATTCAACATCATCCGCTTCATTCGCAAGTTGGCTGACAGCGGATGGCCTGTGCTATGTACTATTCATCAACCTTCTGCTACCCTGTTTGGACATTTTGATCACTTGTTGCTTTTGGTTCGAGGTGGACGTACTGCATACTATGGAGAAATTGGACAGGATGCTCGTACTATGATCAACTACTTTGAAAGTAACGGAGGACCTAAATGCTCTCCTCAAGCCAATCCTGCTGAATATATTCTGGAAGTAGTTGGTGCTGGTACTGCTGGAAAAGTCACTGCAAACTGGGCTGATATCTGGGCTGAATCCCCTCAAGCACAAGCTTTGGCTGACGAATTAGAAGACATCCATCAAAACATGGATCCTAATCATAAACGCCACGCTAGTCGATATGCTCAATCTTTCCCTGTTCAATTCCGACTTGTATTTGAACGTATGTGCATTGCATATTGGAGATCTCCTGACTATAATCTTGGTCGTCTTATCAACGTGATGTTCACTTCGCTGTTGACCGGTTTCACTTTCTGGAAGCTTGGCGCAAGTGCTGCTGATCTCCAGAACAGACTTTTCGCTCTATTCGGTACCTTCATTATGGCCAACACTTTGATTATTCTGGCTCAACCGTAAGTTAGAGATTCTAAAGTGCTGGTATTTGACTTAGTAATTAAGCTAATGTTCGTTTTCGTCTTCCAGAAAATTCATGACTGAACGTCAATGGTTCCGTCGAGAATATGCCTCGAAATACTATGGCTGGGCACCATTTGCATTATCATCCATCTTTGTTGAGGTGCCTTATATCATCATCCTTGGCGCATTGTTCATGAGTGGATTCTATTGGACAGCTGGCTTAAAGAACACTGCTGAAGCATGTGGTTTCTTCTACATTTTCTTGGTAGTGTTTGTATTCTGGGCTGTATCCTTTGGTTTCTTGATTGCCGCCGTGTCAGAAAGTCCTACCGTAGCTTCTATCGTGAACCCTGTTTTCATAACCTTCCTTATATTGTTCGCTGGTCTTGTACAAAGTCCCTCCGCAATGCCCAAATTCTACAGTTCCTGGGTATATTGGTTAGGTAAGCGCCTTTTCAACACTTATAGCCATCCTCGATTTCAAAAGCCGAGACCTAATCTTGTCATTGCAATTTACAGATCCGTTCCATTATTATATTGAGGGCTTGACGGTCAACGAATTGGATGGTTTCCAAGTGCAATGCAGCCAAAGCGATCTATATGTCTTCAATCCCCCGCCAGGTCAAACATGTGGCCAATATACGCAACAATTCCTTACCACCGCCCCTGGATACATTGATAACCCCAATGATACTTCAAACTGCGGATACTGCCCTTACAAAGAAGGTAATGACTACTTCAATACACTTGGATGGTCTGCCGACCACAAATGGCGCAACTTTGGTATCATCGTATCGTTTTGGATCTTCAACATTGCTGCTTTCCTGGTTCTAGTTTACTGGAAACGAAAAGGTCGCCGATAAGCATCTCATTGCTGTGCCTTAGGACGGAGCACCTTTGTTCATTTGCCATTAGTTTCCCTCAATCTTATTAACTGATACACCATTACAAATATGTAGAGTGTATTCATTAGTGTGTTATATTACTTGCATCATCACATAAAAAGCATTTTAGATACATCCCCTGTATACTGTTTTTATAGCCAGTTGTCTCAAACAAGTAATTATTCCTGGTAAAACGAGATTAAATTTGAGCTGTAAAACGAACAACGTGCCTACGTGCAATCGAATGCCAAGATATCGCGAAGATCCATTGCCAGGAAAAAATAGCTTATTGTTATCTGGGTTATTGTTTTTCTTTAAAAACGGCTTAATCCATTCATCCATAGGGTATATTTGCTGAAATAGAAATAAGTTATGCTTACCAAGAGCAAATCCGGTCGATAGGAGTCGGAAGTTTTTAAACGTGCGCTTCGTTAAGTTGACAATGAAGTCGGAGGCTAATATTTATAGACAGGAACGCATGAAATGTCCAAAAGTAATAATGCAATCAAAAATGTGGGTGCCCGCAAAAACAGCACAAGAATTTTCAAATAATATGTCAGTGTAATAAAGCAAGAGATGATGATGCTATATCAACATAATTATCGCCTCTTATGCCAAAATTTCCTTTCAAGTCGCCTGACTTAAAGTTGCCATCTTTATTGTAGGACAAATTATTCTATTCGATAACAAAAGCTTTATCACAAATGTTGCTCGCACATATGCGATTTATAATGTTGGCTTCATGACCAAGCCCAACAAGGCTTTATAATCCCAAAAAAAATAAAAAAATTTCATTGACTCGATTGCCTGTTGCCATTAAAGGTCAGTGAGCATGTTCCGGGCCGACCGGACCGACAATACTGGCAGAACTGCCTCTAAATGTATGTTCCCAAAAAAAATCATTACTGACATTCTTGCCGTTTATCTGTAAAATCTTCACTTTATACTTTCTTAAATATGTGAATCGAACTGTATGTAGCCTCAATAAAGCCGGTCGTGATACAATGGTAGCGAGCCTGGAGTTTTTTATTGCATTAGGCATATGATGAAAGATTAGTATCAAGCGAATTTATTGCTTCATCACTGATATCAGGTCGTCCGCGCGGAGCGCCATCATTACCACGCCGGAAGAATAATGAAAATTCTGGTCTGGACAAGTTTAAACCAGAAAATAGCAATGTCTCAGAATGTCCGCACAACTGTGTCGAAGCCAATTGCCTGATACTTGCCGGAGTATACCTAGTCTACACAACGAGCATTTGCTACCTCAACTTTGACATGGACAGTGTATTATTTTTTGGCGACGGCTAGCCTTGATCGTGGGCTTTACGGGTAATCATTGTTAAACGCTAGTGCCAGCGATTTCCTATTATGGCAAGTGAGTTTAGCCGGTTTATTACGTTACGGGCAAAACATTTCCTGGTCGAACAGTTCTACCGAAACTTATACTGCATGGAGACTCAAACCTATAAAAGAACCCTGCTTATTACAACAATCATGTTAATAATCAACTTTTTTTCTTGATCTTTTCTTTTTATTTAATTCAATACCAATCCTCTGTGATTTCGGTGTTCTTATAGGCATCAGCTCAAGGAACGCTCTAATTGATTGAACAATAAGAAAGAGTCTTTCAAAAAAGGTTGACATCATGGATCCTCTTAGTATGCAACATACCCCAGGCGAAGAGCCCTGGTTAAACCGACGACCTGAATCTGACAATAACAGTGTAGATGAGACTCAACAAGATGAATCGTCCGATACAGTCGTTGGCGAAGAACTCACTCGCTCTGACACTCGTGGCGGCTATGGCGAACGCCGTGGCAACGCAGTTAATATCGAAAGCGCCATGACCAATTACGAAGAACTCCGAAGAGAGCTCACTCAACAATCTCGTCGCATGTCCATGAGTCAAGGTGAAAAAGGTGGTATGGATGAATTTGATCTCAATGACTTCTTGACCGACGCTAAGGCCAAAAATGAAGAAGCTGGCATCAATCGCAAGCAGCTTGGTTTGATTTGGAAAAATTTGACCGTCAAAGTAAGTGTCTTTTAATTTGATACCAATCCACGTGAAATTGGTCGAAGATTCTCAAACATGAATTTTCCAAATTTTTTGTAACTAGGGTTTAGGTGCTGATGCCAAAAGTATTGGAACTGTTGTCAGCTGGTTCGCTGAAGCTGCTCAATTCTGGAACTGGGGTCGCCACAAAGGTACCGACCGTACTATTTTGAATGATATCACTGGTTTCTGTAAAGATGGAGAAATGTTGCTTGTTTTGGGTCGCCCTGGAGCTGGTTGTACTACTCTGCTTCGTGTCCTTGCCAACATGCGTGCCTCTTTCACTGCAATTGAAGGTGACATCACCTACGGTGGTATCGATGCTCAAGAGTTCAGCAAGCACTATCGTGGTGAAGTCTGCTACAATGAAGAAGAAGACATTAATTACCCTACATTGACTACCAAACAAACTCTCGAATTTGCTCTTCGCACTAAAGCACCCGGAAAGCGTCTTCCTGAAGAATCCAAGGGAGAATTTATTGACAAGGTTATTTACATGCTCGGTAACATGCTGGGTCTTACCAAGCAAATGGACACCATGGTCGGAAATGCCTTTGTTCGTGGTCTTTCTGGAGGTGAACGCAAGCGTTTGTCTATTGCTGAACAAATGACCACTCGCAGTACCATCAACTGCTGGGATTGCTCTACTCGTGGTCTCGACTCCTCTTCCGCTCTTGATTATGTTCGATCCCTTCGTATTATGACTGATATTTTGCATAAGACCACTGTTGCAACGTTATATCAAGCTTCTGATAGCATTTTCAGCATCTTCGACAAGGTCATGGTTCTTGATGAAGGTCGTTGCATCTATTTTGGCCCTACTGCCAAGGCAAAGCCCTATTTCGAAGAAATGGGCTTCTATTGTCCTGATCGCAAGTCTACTCCTGATTTCTTAACTGGTCTTTGTAACATGCTTGAACGTCAGACTATTGAAGGTCGCGAGAAGGATGTGCCACAAAATGCCTTCCAGTTTGAGCGTACCTACAAGGATTCTCAAATCTATCAGGATATGCTCCAAGAGCTTTCAACTTATGAAGCTTTTATTGAAAAGGAACGTCCAGCTGAAAGCTTTAGAGTTGCTATGAAGGAAGCTCATCAAAAGCATGCTCCTAGAAAATCCCCTTACACTGCTACTTATATTCAACAAGTCAAGGCTCTCACTATCCGTCAATTCCAACTTATTTGGGGTAAGCAAAAAAGTCGCTGAATTCATATATGGAGTTATACCTTACTAATTCTTGAATCTTTAGGTGACAAGGGCGCTTTGGTTTCACGTTATGGTGGTGTTGTCATCAAGGGTCTTATTATGGCTTCTGTATTCTACCAACTCCCTCTTACTGCTGTTGGTGCCTTCTCTCGTGGTGGTGCTCTTTTTTTCTCACTTTTGTTCAACGCTCTTATCGCTCAATCTGAATTGGCTACTTTCATGCAAGGTCGTCGTGTCTTGGAAAAGCACAAGTCTTTCGCCTTATATCATCCTTCGGCATATTATATCTCTCAAGTGATTGCTGATTTCCCGTTGGCTGTAGTCCAAGTCATCATTTTCCAACTCTGCGTCTACTTTATGATTGGTTTGGATTTGACTGCTGGAAAGTATTTCACTTTCATGATCATCTTGATTGTGACCAATATGTGTATGAACGGATTCTTCAGATTCTTTGGTTCTATTTCTCCCAACTTCTTTACTGCCTCGCAAACATCCAGTATCTTCTTGATTGCTTTCTTGGTGTACTCTGGTTATCAAATTCCCTACAAGCTCATGCATCCTTGGCTGTTCTGGATTTACTGGATTAACCCTATTGCATACGGTTATAAGGCTTTGATCTCAAATGAGATGACTGGTCAGCATTACGATTGTACCACTCCAGGAAGTTCAATTCCATATGGTCCTGGATATGACAATCCTGCATACCGCACTTGTATTATTAAGGGTGCCCAACCTGGTGATACCTACGACTTGGGTGATAATTATCTTGCCGAGACTTACGGTTACTACACTTGGCAACGATGGATTGACTTTGTCGCTGTCATTGGTTTCTTCCTCTTGTTTACTGCGATGACTGCTCTTGCCATGGAGTATGTCGACTTGGTTAAGGAAGGCTCTTTGACAAAGGTTTACAAGAAGGGCAGAGCTCCTGTTGAGAACCAAGATGAAGATGTCGCTGCTACTAAGGAAGAACAAACCACTACTGAGGACGCTGAAAAAGCTATGCAAAGTGTTGCTGAAGGCACCACTTTCTCCTGGCATCACATTGATTACACTGTTCCTGTTAAGGGTGGTCATCGTCAATTGCTGAATGATGTTGGTGGTTTTGTCAAACCTGGTCATCTTACTGCTCTCATGGGATCTTCTGGTGCTGGTAAAACCACTCTTTTGGATGTTCTTGCTAAGCGTAAGACCATTGGTAAAATTGATGGTCGTATATACTTGAATGGTGAACCTCTTCGTGCCGATTTCGAACGTACTACTGGTTACTGTGAGCAAATGGACGTCCATAGTCCTAATGCTACTGTTCGTGAAGCTCTTAAGTTCTCTGCTTATCTTCGTCAACCTGCTGATGTTCCCAAGGCTGAGAAGGATGCTTATGTTGAGCAAATCTTGAAACTGATGGAAATGGAAAAGATGGCCGATGCCCTTATTGGTGATCTTGAGTCTGGTATTGGTATTTCTGTTGAAGAACGCAAGCGTCTCACTATTGCTATCGAATTGGTTGGCAAGCCCAAGCTTCTGTTCTTGGATGAGCCTACTTCTGGTCTCGATGCCCAATCTTCTTACAACATTGTTCGTTTTATTCGTAAGCTTGCTGACGCTGGTTGGCCAGTTCTTTGCACCATCCATCAACCTTCTGCTACCCTTTTCGAGCACTTTGACCATCTCCTCTTGTTGGTCCGCGGTGGTCGTACTGCTTACTTTGGTGAAATTGGCCCTGACTCCAAGACTATGATTGAATACTTTGAAAGCCACGGTGGACCTAAATGTTCTCCTAATGCTAACCCTGCTGAATACATCCTTGAATGCGTTGGTGCTGGTACTGCTGGTAAAGCTACTAAGGACTGGGCAGATGTCTGGGCTGAATCCCCTCAAGCCAAGGCTGTCGAACAAGAACTTGAAGATATCCACACTCAAATTGACCCTGAACATAAGCGCCATGCTACTGAGTTTTCATTGAGCTTCTGGGGACAATTCTGGCTCGTCTACAAGCGTATGAACGTTTCCTGGTGGAGATCTCCAACATACAATGTTGGTCGTCTGTTCAACGTCTGCTTTGTTGGTCTCATTTCTGGTTTCTCCTTCTGGAAGCTTGGTAACACCGCTTCTGACATGCAAAACAGAATGTTCTGTGTGTTCACCACTCTTATCATGTCCAACTCTCTCATCATTTTGGCTCAGCCTCGCTTTATGCAAGAACGACAATGGTTCCGTCGAGAATATGCCTCCAAATATTATAGTTGGGGACCGTTCGCTTTGACTTGTCTCTTGGTTGAAATTCCTTATATTATCGTGCTTGCCGCTGTTTTCTTGTTCTGTTTCTACTGGACTGCTGGATTGCAAACTGCATCAGACCGCATTGGATACTTCTACATTCTATTCGTTGTCTTCTTGGTTTTGGCCGTATCTCTTGGTTTCATGATTGCCTCCGTGTCCTCTACACCAACTATGGCAGCTGTCATCAATCCTTTCTTCACATCTATTCTTATTTTGTTCGCTGGTATTATGCAGCCGCCTTCAGCCATGCCCAGATTCTGGAGTGCTTGGATGTATTGGCTAGATCCGTACCATTACGTTATTGAAGGTCTCGTTACCAATGTCCTCGACAGTGTTAAGGTTCAATGTAATGCAGAGGATTTGCTTACTCTCACCGCTCCACCTGGCCAAACTTGTCAACAATACCTTGGACCTTATTTCCAGACTGCCGGTGGCTATGTCGCCAATCCCAACGACACTGGAAGTTGCCAAGTATGTCAGTACTCTGATGGTAGCGACTACTACACCGCGAACATCGGATGGAGTTTCTCTAACCGCTGGAGAGACTTTGGTATTGTTTGCGCTTACTGTCTATTCAACATCTGTGCATTCACCTTCTTCGTCTGGCTTTTCCGACGTCCTCGTCGTTAAAGTCATGGTAGATAAACCAGCTATGCTTTAATAGATAACGCATAGTTGTAAACCTCATTTCACATCTTTTGTAAAAAGCAATCATTTTATTCATATCTTTTTACTTTTTTCGTCAAGAATATTAGCCATTACAATGGATTTGTACATTCACAAAATAAACATAATGTCAGTATTACAAACTATATTTTTGCTTACACAGGACTGTGTTATATAACAATTTTCTTATAAATATGAAACTCACATATACACAAAAGTCAAGTGCATCATCCGATACCCCAGGGCCAAAGAAGTATCACGCATATTTGGACTCAAGCTCAGTTCAGGTGACAGTGCCGTTCTTTTGCGCTCATTCTTCAATTTTGCTTTCAAAATATTATTATACCTTCAACAGCAGTACATAGCATCATGCATTTTCAAAAGCGTAGTCTATAATAAAATTTGAAGAATCTGTAAGCTTCATTATTCCTCAAAATCCTATGAAGTGGCTTGCAACCCAGCCATCGTTTTATTATTATCTCTCGCCCATAATCAAAGCATTCTAGATTCTGCTCTAAACTTGCATACTTCAAGAAATTCTATACTGAAAAATAACAAGCTGATACTCTGGGACGATATCTGAAGCGAGGCCATTTTATTGATATAAACCCTAATATAGGTATGGGTATTTTCCTGACACATGATGGATGTAAACTAGATTGTTTCAAGCGAATATTGCAAGCGTCGATCTTAGATAAACAATTTTTAATTGACCAGAGTTTGATCCCAATGTCTAATTATGCATGGTAATTAACGAAGCTTATACATCTGCTGTAAAGAAAGAGTAACTTCAGCAGCAAAGAACAAAGGAAAAGAAAATACAAGACTTATATAATTCAATTCGTTAAGGTTTAGTGTTATGGTGATCAGAACGTATAGCGAGGTAGGATGAATCGGTTATGGCGGCAAATGCAGTGGGGGGGGGGAATCTGGCGGGGGGTTATTTTTTTTTGTGAATGAAGATGTCAGCTTATTCTTCTTCTTCGTGCTTCTTCTCATTATAGTCCTGATCTAATAAAGTATCATTTTCCGGTTTACTCATCATAGTTGGCAATACAGGCGTTTGCTTTGACTTTTGGGTCATTTCAACATGGCTATTATGGGAAATCGAGTTAATACACAACCGATGTTTATGAGTTGGGAAATGCCAAGAAATTGGCGTCGGCTTGCTGCACTTACGTATACCACGCTCCTCCCAACAAAGTCAACAAGATTCCAACGCCATTGAGCGGGGTAATACGGAGGTTGAAAATCACCACAGAGAGCACAATGGTCAGTACCTGCTTCACATTGCCTGGAGAATCGAATAAAAAGTCTTAGACAAGAGTATAGAAATAAACGAAGTAAAAACCAAAATAAAAATGTGGTGGCGTAGGTCTTACCAGCTACGGTCATGGTCAGCGCGCTTGTTTTCTTATTGGCGGTAAAACTGACAACATTGAGTAAGAAAGCTACAGCGCCGTTGGTGAGAAGACCGAAAAGCATATGAGTTGACATATTTTCGGCAGCATATTCTCTCACAGCATCCAATTCTCCAGTTAACTGAGCATAGATGAGAGTTTGAATGCATGCTAAAGGACTCATACGAAGAAGTAAGTCGAGCGGATGCAACTTTAGTCTACCGACTTGAACTCGATTGGTGACAATTGTTTTGATGGCAGCAAGAATGGTTCCCAATACCGTCAGTAAGAATCCAACAAAAGTATAATCATATTCGCCACGTGTGGCGAACGCAACGCCCGCAACGACCTACATATAGCCAAAACAATGCGAGTCAGATGGGGTTTTGCATATATCGACGAAAACATTCCATTCCAAAAAAAGTATCGTTATCATTACCGGAACAAGTGAAAAATACACCATCTTCGAGTAGCTTTTCTGTAAAAACAAAAGCGATAATGCCACTGTGAATGCAGGAGTCATGGCTCTGACAACTTGGTGGAACTAAATTATGATTTGAAACATTAATTTTTGGGATTGAACTAATTGATAGGCTGTCGATTAATACGTACTGGTACTGAAACAAGTTTCCTATAGAATAGTTATAGTTAGCACAAGCAGGTTTGAGCCGTTTACTACGTTATTAATAGTTGCATAACTTACAAGGAGACATTGCTGATGGCAATATTGAAGGTGTATAACACAGAGAACAAAACCATTACTAAATTCTCATGGTCTCCGAGCTTGGCTGGTGTAAAAATGCCGGCAAGACAAAGGCCATAACTGCCGATAGCACCACATAGAGTGTGAATGGCAGTGAGTGTCCATGGAAAGCCAAAGTCGTTCAAAATGGCCTTATTGAAAAGGGTGAGGGAAAGGTTGAGGACAAAATATAACGTCAGCCAAACTGAGCCGGAATCAAGAGATGAAAGTCTGAAAGCCATTTCAGTGTTTCGATGAAGACAATTGAAGGAGAGGAGAAGGTCGAGATTCCAGATATTGCTCTGGTGCCTGGATATAAAAAATACCACCAAAAAAAAGGAGGGGGGGAAGTGCGCACGAGGAGGCTGTGATTTCCACTAGTTTAATAAAATTTGTATCAGAAAATTTCCAGGAGCTTGTTGGTCTTAAAGCTGGTATTGCCTTTGTTTTTGTATCAACCGCTGCCCCCCAAAGTCTCTTCACATTGTCCAACATTCTTTATATTACTAACAAGATGTCAATGACTTTTTGCTTCAACCTTTTGTTGCCAAGCTAGGAGACAGGCAAAACAAGAGTCCGACAGCGATAAGCCATGGCGGTCTGTGATACCAGAAACTCAATTTCTCGCTTCGGGTAATTAAAATATTGATTTTGGGCAAAACCCAACTGGTTCGCTAGAAAGAGGCTTGAACAGTGATTGGTACTATACTATTTATTCCAATGAGTCCCCTGCAGCTCGATTAGATCATTTGCTCGGCTTACCTGGTTAGCATGATGGATTTGATGGCTGTTTTTGGAAACGGTATTGTCAACATGCCTTCGCCACAGCCGACCTATGTCGGATAGCAAGGAACGTGCTCTTATCTGTAGCTCACAGGATTGCCTACGTGATTGACTATGAGTAGTTGACTTACAAGGATTATATAAGCTGTACGTGATGAAATAAATAAGCAGGGGCAAGTTAATGGTCCGGAGCGGTTTCGCTACCTTTTGTTTGTTTTAGCCCAAGTTGAGCTATTTTAATTCTATTACGATCACTGGGATGTTAGTGCAGTTTTGCCATTACGCTCATTTCAAAGTGGTGATCAGAACGTCAAGGTTTCTGGCAAACCTTGGTATTTAATATCATCAGCTTGTTCCTCGTAGTGATGTTCAATTGGGACCCCGCAAAGTAATCTGTTACGGCTCTAACAGTTGGAAATACTTTTGATGACGTCGACAGAATTGTATTTTGAAAAGGGCTGGTGGTCTCAAATATCAACACTCCAAACTCTCAACTGCAGATTCTATAACATCATGGGTGGACACGGATATATGGGTACGACTCGAATATTATCGCCATAGTCTAGATAATCGCTCCGAGAAGGTGTTAACCTCTTTAACTGTTTGTCATTGTAGGTTGGTGGGGTAACATGGGTGGCCCCAAGCAAAAGGTAATGGCTGAATCAGAGAATCTATAATTCTTAGACATGGTATTAACTTGCGTCTCCCGTTCTCCAGGGTATTACCACATACGCCATTTCACCATTCCAACAAAAGCCTTTCGCCGGCGTTGCTCGTGCTGCTGTTTTCAACACTGCTCGCAGAGTCACTGCTCAAATTCCTTATGTTGGTGTCGCTTTCGGTCTTGGTTATGGAATCTACGCTTGGGCTAGTGCTCGTCACGAGTTCCTTCTCTCCAAGGCTGGTCATGCTAGCGAACATCACAACTAATCGCTTACACCACCGTATAAACAAAAAATTCCTTTCTACAATTGTATCGCTTTTTTTTCCACAAGTGCCAATAGAAAAATACAACATTTCAAACTGAAAAAAGTGTATCCATATTCTGACTTGTATTGGATCTGTGAGTAGTAGAAAAAATGCTGGCATGGGATAAAGTGATTTACAGTGATCAGGTCAAACTCGGGACCTTGTTCTTTTCCTCAATCGTGTTATGACAGCCGATGAAATGTTATTGAAATGTTGTTGATTGTCTTCTTTTGGTCATCCAAGGTCCCGGACTGACACAAGTTGGATCGCCGTTCATGACAGCGTGTCATAGATATATCTAATTCGATATTTGCACATGAAAGCAAAGCGATCGCCACATCCGGCTTCAACATAAAAAAAAGAAAAAAATCGTAGCTTGTACCATATGTAATGTCACACAAACGCATGCTGATGGTAAATGAGCTTGTGCCTCTGATACTCATTCAGGATCCACTGCATCATGGATAGTGTACAGGAAACCCAAACTAGATGCAGCACTTTCTCATTGAGGCTTGCTCATTGCGTGGCATTTCTACACAGAGTTGGGACTCTTTTCGCCAAGTGGCACAATGCCTCGTTTGTTGTAACCATCGGAATCCATCTCCGGGTAACATAACAGCACCATCGAATGGATTGAACGGAGGCCCCTCTCTTTCTCTCTCTTCCCTCTATTTCCGCTTCTCCTCTCACTTTTTCCATTAACCTGCTATAACAGCCTGTTATTTGGACCATTCCCCTTATTTCTTTCCTGGGGATTGTTGCAGTGGCAAACAGCAATCCTAGATAATTACACGGCTTTCTAGCTTCTACTCTGCAAACGCTCCTTTCATGATAGAGTATGCCTAATATTTTTCAACGTCCAGCACGAGCGTTGAGCAGTTTTGCAAAATTCTTGACTCCCAGTCAACAGGATGAGTCAACAGCTAAAAAGACCAAACGAAAAAGTAGGGGGCGGGCCCTCTTCAAGCGTATCGCTGAAGCCAGCTCCGTCAAAGACCACTCTCGAATCATCTCTGCTGACCGAGATTGGCGTAATCTGTCACCTATGGAGCCCCCATTGCCTAATGTTAGCTCATCACGACGAGTTGGCTTCTCACATGCGGTTAAAGTGGTACAAAATTTGCCCGCCGATATGACCGATTTGTTCAAAGTAAGTAACAAGCCATCCACATTTTTTTTTTCTTTTTGGTTACTGTGAAACACGTTCAGCTTATGTTATTTTCCTGTGAACCAGCGCCCTCCACCTACCACACGCCAGAGAGATTCTACCGGCTCTCTGGAAGATTTTTTGTATACAATACCCGAAGAAGACGAAGTTGTATCTGATGATATAGTAGAAGATAGTGATGTTCCTGAGGTTTCAGACGACGCGTCTCCACCAAAGAAATCACTAGAACCTCAATTCAAACCTGTACTTATTGGCAACGAAAAAGAATGTAAACGTAAATTTGCAAAGATGCTGCATGCGGCATACAAGTTTCAACAGCAGCAGGACCAGCTAGACTCACTGGGTAAAACAGACACAGCACCAACCTCCATGGACAGCGCACCATATGCTAGAAAACAACAGAACCTTCAAAAACCTCCGCGCGAAATGGAAGTATTATTCAATCAAGATGATAATGTTGAGTGGGTCAAATTCAAATTTGACCTTGATGAAGAAGGGGAATACAGACGTTTCCAAGGGTAAAGTATTATGAAACACTGCAAAGACCAACGTGTGCACACAAACATGCTAATTAAGCAACAATTTCATTTCCCTTTATAGCAACGTGCAATATATCGCCCCAGAGGTAAACAAACAAACTTAATGATTGGATGCATGTATACATCGCAGCTGACTCTTAGCCTTTGCTTTTACATAGATCATATCTCACCGGAAATACATTAGTAACCAGGTCGATGTCTGGGTGCTAGGCATATCATTGTACAAAATGCTAGTTGGCCGCTATCCCTTTGCAGCTCCCAATGACAAGCAATTATTCAAAAAGATGCTGACAGCTGATTTTTCCATACCCGAGGAATTTTCTGATAGTAAGCTACAGAGCTAGTGTGTGATAAATATAATTCATGGGTTACTGATTGACTTGGTTTAGATGTTAAAGATTTGCTGAGGCGGTTGTTGGCACCGGACTCTACAAGAGCATCACTGGATCTCGTTATATTTCATCCTTGGCTTAAGCCGTATCAGATCATACCCAAGGAGAACACAGCGGTTGACGCAACCATATCAAGCTCTGCGGCGTCACCGTCAAGGCAGCTTATTGCGAAAAGAACAACGAACGCTAACGCGATTAAAGACTCTCGAGATTCGCTTATGGAAGCTATCGCAGAGAAACGCATGCATTCCAATGCAAGAGTCCTATCCGGTCGAACGATGGAAACGCAAGCGTCTCCACTTCAGAAGGAAGTCACATTATCAGACTCTCCCAATGCTAGTGTTCGGTCAAGGTCATCTGTGCTACCTGAACATGACTCTGCACTTGATCGCTCCAGTTCAGAAAGCAATGAACACAGTCAAACTCCAGAGAATAACAACGTAGGCGCCGATACTACTCAACAGAAGAAACGAAATCGAAGATCCCTTGTCTTGCTTGCTAAGGCTCTGTCGGATGCGTTTTCTTTTGTAGCAACGGGTCCGTATGCTCCTCCAAGAAATCCATATGAAGACCTGATACATCTTGGTCGCAATGAAGAAGAGCAAGCCATGCATGAGCAGCAGCAGCAAGTTCGTCATTCTTGGAGATCATATGAAAGTCCTGCACTTAGTGTTCGGTAACAACAGCCAGAATCCGAATGTCTAATTTTGAACAACCACTTTGTATCAAAGGTTTATGTGTCATTTCCTTGTGCCCACTAATCGCCTCTATCCACCACGAAACTTTTCTCCACTTTGTCATTCATAATAACGGTTCGTGTTAACCGTCCTTCTGTACAGAATCATTGTAACTCTCATCCATCCTTTTTTGCATCATTCATCTCTTTTAACCTTATTCTCATCGATTGTTCAATATCGTTTTCTCTAAAAAGTTTGTAATTCTTCGTCTAATGCCTATCAGGCTATTATAATCCTTGTTCCAAAACTTAAATTAATATCGTTATTCAAGAAAGATATTGTAATAAAACCAGATAATCACTCGTTAGTTAACATGACACCTTGGTGGTAGGCGCGCGCGCAATAGCGCGGTGTTCCTGGCAAAAAGCAGTGAAAAAAATTTTGCTGTCCCATTTGAAAGTCAGCACTAATACATAAGGCAGGTTGTTTTGAGCAGACTTTTTCTTCTTTGATACATATAACGATCAGATTCTGCTTGGCTGCTGCATTTCCCCATCGGCATTCCATTCCACAGACGATCAAGAACTATTGTGTAGACTTATAATACTTTGGCAGACCTTTCTACCTGCTGTAGTTTCGCTGTCTACTTATATGCCTCTAGGCTACTATGTGTTATACTATAATGAACATAAAGATTCCCTCTTGCACGCACCTGTTGATATAACAGTGTATACAAACCCTCCTTCTTGTACGCTTTCGATGCCTGCATTCATTTCATGCAGCAGCATAAAAGCGACCATGAGCTAAGGGGCTTTTTGCCTTCAGTCGTTAACAAGCGTCTATGTGTGGTGACCAATACGGAGACTTTTGTTTTGATGTTCTGAGATGCCTGGTCGCATACTCAAAACTTGGCTCTATTGTTTCTTGTATCTGTTATCTCGTTCTTGAGAATTCTGTCGTCGCATCCACAATACCGTACTAAAAGATATCTAGGACATATATTCTGTTTGATAACTACCTTGTGCACTGACAGAGATATGCCTGCTGAGAAATCAAAGCAGCCTAAATGTCTTTTAACAGCTTCGAATTTGTTTACTGTGCATTTCTTAAGCAGAAAAACAAATGAACGACGAACTATTAAAAATTTAATGTTAAGAGAGTACTGTGACAATTGGACAGCCTGTACGGTCAACACAAAGAGTCATGCTAAAATGGCACGGGCATTAAGATATTCAAAGCCACTTGTAAATAGCCTCCATTTACTGTTTCTAGAGGGATGTATTTGATGCATATGTGCTCTATTCACATACACTGGCTGTTTGGTATGGCTGGTCGTTATAGCTGCAGAAGAACTAGCTTCTTCAGTGTAGACTGTTATTGCATATTTCGGTGCTGCATCTGGTCAAATGACCGCAGTCTATCGAGAATGATCTTGTTTCTAAGAGCATGATTAGCGCGAAACGCCGTACAACTAATGTTGGTTGAAAGGTGGATGATCAAAACATAGTATATCCAATTTTGAGCATGTTTTTTGCTAACAAACATTACTATTGAATTTACAAATGAGATCTATTTTATTTTGCTCTGTGAGTTCTAA
This sequence comes from Umbelopsis sp. M5902, assembly GCA_037039815.1. Classification (NCBI taxonomy): domain Eukaryota; kingdom Fungi; phylum Mucoromycota; class Umbelopsidomycetes; order Umbelopsidales; family Umbelopsidaceae; genus Umbelopsis; species Umbelopsis sp. M5902. Next base: position 155,794 of record JAXQGL010000053.1, read on the forward strand.
ACTGGGCTTTCTGTGGCTGCATATTTCTTGAGTAGTTGCTCTCTCGTTTTCAACCATGCCACATTGTTGTGTGTTGTTTCTTGACGTCGGTCATGCTGCACCGCACCATATGCCGGATGTGGATTTTGTGGCCGTGGAGCGCGATTGTACTCGTAAAACATGGTTGATGGTAATGAATGCGTCTGCACTTGCTCAGTCATCATATGGCGATAGACCTTGTAGACCAGAAATAACACAAGCGTGAATGCAATGAATGTGGCCAGTGTAGCGATTATAGGTGCAGCTACAATTACGGGAGAAGGCTCGATTACCTCGATCGCTGGATCGGTGAGCGGAAGGTACATGGTGTAGTGTTGAGAAAATGGATATATCGGACAAACAGGAAAGAGTAGAGAGAAAGGTAGAAGGACACATTCACTAATCAACAAGAAGTAATATATTATAAAATCCGATGTCGGTGTGTTGGTGAGAACCGTGAGGGTCAAGTGCTATTGAGGCATTTTGCGTTGGATGTTCAGGTGATAACGTGTCGTCTTCTTGAAATAATACCTGTGCACCTCAGCGGTTATCCATACATATGCGCTTGTTGACAGCATGTTCTTACATGGCTTTCCCGACCCTTTGTGTTATTGTTTATTTCCACATTTACACAGATTATCGCATAATCTACACTTCACATTCATATCGCAAAAACCACCTGATACTTCAAAAATCAGTTTCTTTAATATAACCATTGGTTCTGGTTGTTTTAGGTTGGGGGAAAAAACATGCGTATGTATAACTATTTGGAATCTATTGCTTCTTTTCGCCTTCGCCCTCAGCGATCTGCTTTTTTGGAGTATCATCTCGGCCAGGGCCTGTTAAACCAATAGTACGGTTAGAAAGGGGCGAACAATAAACTTTGATAGGATAATGGTTTCGAGCTGATGCCAGCCACAAACCAAAAGGACCCCATAAAACTTACCAGTTTGTTCCCATGGTGAAAGAGCACCCTCAAAGTTACGGAATGCTTGAGCGAGTTCAACAGGCTCTGCAACCACACGCTTCTTCTCTTCATCATATCTGACTTCAACATAACCGGTGAGAGGGAAGTCCTTTCTCAAAGGATGGCCCTCGAAACCGTAATCAGTCAAAATTCTTCTCAGATCTGGGTGACCTTCGAAGAAGACACCAAACATATCATAAGTTTCACGTTCAAACCAGTTGGCAACGCTGAAGAGCGGAACAACGGAGGGAACAGCCGAGGTCTCGCTTGCATAGGTCTTGACTCGAATACGAGCGTTGTAACGGAATGACAAAAGGTTGTAAACAACTTCAAATCGGTTTTCGCGAGATGGGTAATCGACGCCAGTAATATCTTGTACTGACTTGAACTGAGCTCCGGTGTGGTCGCGCAAGAAAGTCATGACGGGGGTAACAGCTGAAGGAGCAACGTACAAAACCAACTCATCCTTGTAAACGGAGAACTGCTGGACGAACTTTGGCATAGCTGACATGATGAATTTGCCATACTCGTGAAGCTGGTCGTTACCAGACTTGAAGTTGGGATCTGCAGAGGGAGTGACATCTGGGATGCACGAAAAGAGGGGGATTAGTATGAGCATGACATTGCAGCATTAGCCACGAATGAGGTCGATTGACTATAACATGCAATAAAAAAAAAACGTACCAAGCTTGCGAGCTCCGGAAGTTGAGAAGGCCTGTCGGCTTAGAGCAGCTGTCGACTTGACGGCTAGCGATTTGGCTGATGAAGTTTTTAACAATGGCGTAGTGCAGAGCGAAAATTAAAAGGAAATAAAAATTCTTGATTTAGATGCACTGAATTAACGCAAAAAGTCTGGTCGAAATTCAAAGGTGAATATACCTGCAGTGACGGCAATACGCTGACGAGGCAAAGCGCACAAAGCTGTGGACAGAATTCTGGCAGCCATGGTTTTGTTTGCGGCAAAAATGGATGGAACGTATGGGATTATCTCAAACGCTTGGTTGTATTATTATTTTGTGTATAAAAATAATGTTTTGGGACAGTCATGAATTTTAGAATGACGGGGGGCCCTTTTTGCAATATCGATTTATCTTCCTACACGGTAATTGAGAAAAGCCTGAGCTATGCCGTGAACCCACTGAGCAACCTTGATTATAACACTTGACAGAATAAGCCAAAGTGGTGTTATAATTTCTCATTTTGATTGTATGAAAAAAAGAAATTTAAAATGTGGTGTCTAATCTCGTTTACTGTACTGCGAACTTCACGTGAGGAATGGGGGTTTTGAAAGAGCCAAAGCTGTAACAGTAATTTATAAAAGACATGACAAACCAAATATCGTTCGGCCAAAACTTTCTTTCTTCTTAACCAATGTCTGCCGAGGAGCCAATACTTTTGAATATAGACAAGCATGTCGCTACCATAACTTTGAATCGGCCAAAGCGGGGTAATTCATTGACAGCTCAACTGAATGAACAACTTTTGAATACCCTGAAGAAAGTGGCTGCCGATGATACCATTCGAATTCTAGTTCTGACAGGAGCAGGAAAGTACTTTTGCACTGGCATGGATCTTGGAAGCAGTAGCGGTGATCATTCTCCTGACGTTGCTGTTGAGAAGGGAATGGAAGTATACGACTACTTGTATCAATTCCCCAAGCCAGTGATTGCTCGATTGAATGGTCCTGCGCTAGGAGGCGGTGCTGGGCTGATGTTCGCCTGTAATATTCGCATCGCCAGCAAAGAGTTTTATGTTGCTCTGACCGAAGTTAAGCGCGGGTTGATTCCGGCTATGATCTCCCAATATATTGTGCCTGAAATCGGGCAATTCAAAGCTAATGAATACATGCTGACTGGGCGACGTGTATCGGCTGAAGAAGGATTTCGACAAAACTTCTTGAGCTTAGTGGTAGAGCATGATCAACTTGATCAAGCTGTTAGCAAATACGTGGACTTGCTGGCTGAGTCGGCTCCCGGTGCCATGCGGGATATCAAGGATTTGGTGAAAGTGGTGGGTGGCAAATCAGACGCCGATCGTCATGAAAACAAGGAATACATCAAGAAGGCGTTTGTGAAAATGATGAACAGCCCTGAAGCAGCGTATGGAATCATGTCGTTTACTCAAAAGAAGAAGCCGGATTGGGATGAGTTTATTAAGACTAGCAAGCTCTAGCAAAATGGTGTATTGAAGTAATAAATCGATGGGATTTTTGATGTATTATTTTTTGGGAGTGAGAGCCCTTGCTTGATTACCGCTTTTGGGACTCATTCAAACAAAATTTCACCAGCACTGTAAGCTAACATATTAAAACCACCACGTTTGGGTTATTTTTTTTATTTTTTCTCTACTCTCTCTTTTTGTATTCTCCTCCTCATAGATTCATGTCTAATTATCCGCGGCCATTGTCAGAATCCTTCTCGCTGATGAGCCCTAGGACGCAGCAACAGACTGCAGCTGACAACAATTTGGCCAAAGCAAGCTCGGATCTGGCACACTCTGGAAACGTTAGTGATGACAACGCATTGGCATTCAGCGATACTTCACAGTCATTAACCCACATGTTACAATAGAAGAACACATCACCCCGTCCTCCACGACCCATGACTGAGTTCTTGAACAGACGTTCGGTAGAAAGTAAGTGCTTTTCTTTGTGGGCCAGGTTAATCGGTTAAAAAAAAAAAAAAGCCAGCTTTGGCCCATCGTCTTTCGTTGCGTTGTGACACGATCAGCCCGTTACATTATGCCCTTTCGTCATCATTACTGACATTCAAACCCTGTCTTTTTTGGAATCATATTAGCCGAAGCGCTCGACAAGTGGTTTGAGTCTTTACAGTTGTATGAGAAAAATCTCGAAGATATGGCGAATGCGAGCTTCGATCCAAACTTTAAGGAAGAGTTGGGCCATGTTGATCAGTGGTATCGCGCTTTGACTGAAGCAGAGAGAACGGCTGCTGTGTACAGCTTATTGCAGCATTCTTCTCCAGTCCAATTGCGATTTTTTGCCACTTTATTGCAGCAGATGAACGCTCAAGACCAACTAGGTGCAATGCTTTCGCCAGCCCACCCCGAGAAAGGCAAGTCATCGTGCATGCGTTTATCCTATTATTATAATCTTCTATTCGGTGAACCAATCATGTCCCAAACATGTTTGTCCATTTTATTTATGTTTTTATTTTTTGTTCGGCCTTATTGTTATAGGAGATCTGCAGGCTCAGATGGTTGGTGCCATGGCCAAAGCAGAGAAAGAAGCAAGCCAGAAACTACTTTCAGTTTTGCCCTATCAAACTGGCCAAGTTACACGCCGTCCTCCTGAATCACTTCAAGGCCCGCGCCGGGCTCTCGATCGACATTCCTTTGCTATTGGAGATACCGAAGAGTACAAGGGTCTGTTCCCCGTTGGTAGTGATTTCCTGTCACCACACCCTTCGACATTTGGTAATACGTCGGCTAACCTATTGGATGACCAATCGCTGCTTTCGCGTGCACATTTAAAGCCCAACGATAAGCCGGCACAGACTGGTAGCCCATTGTTTGGAACGCGACCAAGATCAGTAGTGGAGAGTGGAGATATTTCATCGTCTCTTTTGGGCAACGAATGGCCTCAGCATACAAATCGTCGTACAACCAACAATGTGGGTCATATTGGTGACCGGTCCATGACTGGTAGACCCAAGTCGGCTGATGTTACCAATTGGTATAACAGTGATATTCCACCGCCCATTGGAGACAAGGCTGGTTACGGTGATCGCAATCGTCCTTTCTCCTCCAATTCGCCATGGAATTTGACCCCTTCTGTCTCCAGCTTCACGGAAAGAGATGCAAGTATAGACCGTCCCAACTCGGTATCTGATGTTGATCTTCAGAATGCCCTGGCAAGCTGGTCACTTGCTAATAATTTAGGCTACCCTCGAGCAAACATGATGATGAACGATGATTCCAATAAGTCTTATCGTCGTCGCCCCATGGCTAGAGGAGCTGGTATTCCACGAACTGTGCCGGAAAGTGAAGAACAAGCCAACTTTTATTCCAAGTTTGGTGGAGACCATGAAAGAGTTTCTGATCCAGCTTCAAGTGGTTCCACTCTCACTGGATCAACTTCTCAATCCAGATCGGTTTCTCGATCAACTTCACCAGCTCCCTCAGCGTCTAATTCAACCACCCACTTTGGTAACTCCTCGTTTGGCATGTGGTCTGGAAAGCATTTGAGCGTCCCTGGTTTGGACAAACAAATTCAACAACCTCAACCTCAACATACTTATGGACAATTCCTCAACCCCAGTGACGCCCAGATGGATGGAGGCGACTTGGACTATGTCAGTGATCATAGTGATACCTCGGTCATTAGCAGTAATGGCACACGCCGTAGAAGAACCTCGGCCACTGGAAACTCTAGAGCCATCAAGGACAAGAAGGCTGCTGAGGTGGTTGATATGGAATTACTTCAAGGTAAGAGAAACAAACAGAATATGAGAAAAGATGAGGAGAACAGACTCGGTTGGCGAAAAAGTAAAAGGCATTAATCATCATTCTCTCTATCTCTCTCTCTCTCTCTCTCTCTCTCTCTCTATTACAGACGTCCCAGCTTGGTTTAGAAGCTTGCGCTTGCACAAGTATAATACGGTTTTTGAATCGATGAAGTGGCAAGATATCGTCAAGTTGTCAGATGAAGATCTTGTTGCCAAAGGCGTAGCTGCCCTTGGTGCTCGACGCAAGATGCTCAAGGTGTTTGAGAATGTCCGGGCTCACTGTGATGCCAACGTAGGTGCAATACTAATCATGACATGATATTGAAATACAAGAGATTTCTAACATTCAGCACTACGAACAGGACATCCAATATTAGACAAATCTTTTTTGTTTTGTTAGCAGGTTGAACCTGCTTCGTAAAGAAAAATGGGTTTTAAATAGTTTTTCTTTTCTTTTGGTTGGTTTTCATTCATACGAGCACATAGTTATTTGTGCTCAATATAGATTGAATTTCATTGTCATATCTGCTCTGGACCTCGATGTACGAGGTTAATTTTTTTTTACTTCAAGCTGAAAATAATACGCGTTTGCTCCCTGTGGGACTTGCTCAATTTCAGATTAGCGCCCGTACGCGCCTGATGCACGATAAGCATATGGATAGGATTTCGGATTAGGCACAGCAATTGGGGACATATATGTAAAGTAGATACGATGATTTTTATTCAAAGAACGTTTGATCCAACCATTTAAGCCTTGGTCTCCTTGGCAGCCTTTTGAACGGCAGCGAGGGATCCAGCCTTGGCGTAACGCTGGTTCTTGATGAACTTGGCGTCAACCTACAAGTAGGAAGGGGAGAAGAGGAAACATAGACGGTTTAGCATATGAGATTTTGTAACAGTGGGCGAGATTGACAATGCAAGTGCTAAATAATACATACACCCTTGAGAGAAGGATATCTGTTGTTCTTGGGCTTGTGGATACCGTTACGGTGAGCCTTCTTGTCTGTAAAAGAAAAAAATTGGTGTGGTGTTGTTAGAATTGTACGATCAACAAGGTCCCCATGGGCGAAATTTAAAATGCTCGACTCACTTTGGTTGTGGTTGGTGTGGTTCTTTGACTTGGCCATTGCGCGTAGAAAAGTTGCAACTGAAGAAGGATGAAAACAAAACGATGGACGAGTCAGTTAAAAGTGGCCAATTTAAATGTCTAGTTCACACTGTTATCCGCATTGAACATGGCATCACTAACAGCCAAAATGGCAAGCGACATTGGCAGCTACCAACGGTCTATACACTAATCATAGCATACGTCCACTCGCTTGCCCATATAGTAGCGTGGATGCATGTCGATGGATGGATGGATGGGATAATACGTACAGGATGCGAGAGGGAAGGAAACCGAGTGTGGCGGCTGGCTCTCCGCTTGATAACCACCAGGGCGGCAAATCCCACCAAACCCCCGTCACCAATTAATTTTATCAGTGAAATTGTATGGAAGCAATGCCATTTCATACATCGAAATGGTCCCCTACCTCACGCCCCCCCCATTTAAACCGTCCATCATAATATCACAGACATATGGACATGTCACACTGCCCAACAACAGAAATCAAATTTGACAAACTCAAAACGGCCAGACATATATTAAAATGATTTTTTTTACAGGTTCAGAAAACAAAAACCATTTCAATTCTACTCCCAACAGTCACCCAAATATAATTATGCTAACGATCCTTGTGTGTTTGAAGAAGAATATGACATTAATATAATCCTTTTGTTCCTAACCGTAATTTTATTTGCTCTCATAAATTTTTCATTGATCCGGTTGCACGGAATTAGATGGGTCTTGTACATCAAAGACATACAAAGGCTGTTGAGAAGCATCTATTGATTGTTGTCGGTTTCCAGATGATGCATGTTGCTTATCCGGCATCACGGGATCGGTGCCTGGTATCATGCCAGGATGCATACCTTGAGGTATATTAGAACCTGGTGGCATGCCTTGTGGTGGAAAACCATATTGCATATTATGCGGCGTAAATGCTGATTGCATGGAATACGCAGACGGAAAGTCTTGGTTCATGCCATAAGTTGGTATAGGTGACGACAAATTATATCGCGTATCTTGATTACCAATGGGGTCACCACCCCTAACAGCTGGTGGTACAGGAAAAGTATGATACATGTAAGGATTTTGACTATGGCCAGACATTGGGTGTACATGACCAGGATATGATTGTTGTTGTTGGTGTATTGACTGCTGTTGTTGTTGCTGCTGTGAAGGCGGTGGAAGCTGAGCATGCTGAACATGACGAGGAGATTGTTCTTGAGGTGATTGTTGAACTAGGTCTGCTCGAGATCTTCGCTTCATATTGGATCTGGTTGAAATTTCCAATTTTTCAGAAGATTGCGAATCCATTTCCATTTGTAAATTATCTTGAGATGATGATTGTGTAATATTAGATGTTTCTGCAACTGGATGATGTGCATCGGATGAAGATTTCTTCAACGTTTCGCTTTTGATATACAAAGTATAGGAAGGAACCACAACTGGTAAAGCTCCCTTGACACCATCAGGTGCTTTGGGTATAACATCACTCAATTTTCGTTTTTTTGCCGCTGATTCTTCCATTTCCCCCATAGAAGACGAGGAAGCAGTGTGTTTCAGCGCTGCTTTCCCCTTTGTCTTTGATTTTGATTTTGAACCATCGTCTTCGACTTGTTTGGCAGAATTCGGTTTAGGTACTGGACTCGCAGAGCTCAGTTGATGTTCATCACTACCATCTTTTGAGAAATCCACCGGTGAAATGATTGTATCTGGAGACACTTTGAGGAAATCACAACATTGTTTCAACATATTCAGCAATTCAGCTTCAACTTTGGTGGCCATGTCTTCAGCACCGGCAGCAACCGAACAAAGTCGAACAGATAAATGAGTGAGTCTATGAACGCGATCAGTGGTTTCTCGATAACGTGTACGCTTTCTTTCTTCGGTAATTCGATTATAAAAACGACGTTCGTTCCATGGTATCTCTGGGAATCGAGCTTGTACACGCTGTCTTATCTCATTGGTAGCCATCCTTTGTCCAGCAAGGCTGATTATCATTTCCGTGACTTCTGGTGGCCAATATTTGACCATTTCTCCTTGAGGCATCATATCATGATTATGCCATGATGCACTTGGATTGAGAGATCTCCGAAATTGAAACATATCGTGAGAATTTTGAAATAGAACCACTCTCCATCGACAATCACATCGTTTTGACGGTCGTTTCCGTTGTCGTTGGGCTTTTGGATTTCGTCGTGAGTCAGGAGCTCCTTCTCGCGAACAATAAACATAAATATTCTGTAAAAAAAATTGGTCAGTCCCGGTGACACAAGCATAAGCAAAGAAGGAAAAAGAGGAAATCAAAAAAGGGGGTGGGAGGGAACGCAGTACGTGATAGGTTTTTGAGGAACCCAGCACAAAAAGGACAAGGTTACAACAAGCCCGTAATAAAGAATCACAACGTATGAGCCTCGTCGATAAAAATAAAAAGAAATGATGAAATAAAATAAAATAAAAAACGTGGAAAGATCGAAAGTACAAGTAGCCAGCCACATGTAGGTGAATCTATTATAGATTACATTATATGTCGTGTCCTGTTGTGCAAAAAGTTTGCCGAAAATTCCAAAAAGATAAAAAAAACCGTCGATACCATCAAAATATGTTCGGTCAAATAACCCAACAGAAAGCACAGACGTGGAACTGTCAAGTGGAGAAGCGAGTGAATGCCCTCGGTTGGAAAAGAAAAAGAGAAATAATAAAAGCAAACACACGCTACGGTTGGATAGAGCGAGGTAGGGGCGAAACTTACTCTATTAGCACTGGCTTCCTGTTTGACGGTAAAGCCGGCATTGAATGCAAGTGAGCGACAGAATTCTACGGCAGATGCACTGTCGTCAAAGTGGTGTTTCAATAATTCATTATAAAGGGGATCCATCTGCAAATTGTCGGGAACCCAATGTTAGTCATAAAATTGGCATGTCCCGCCCATCCAGTATGGAGAGGAATGCTTACGGGGTTCGGTCGACCTTCGGTTTGAACGTCGGGCTGTTCAGGGTTGATTCGCTCTCGACTTTGGTCAGATTCTGACATATTGGCGAGGGACTGAAGCGAATCAGGTAGAGGATGTCGCAATGGACTGGCAGGTAACTCGATACCACGGGGAAAGGTGGAGGGAAAGACAAAAACAACAGCGCGTTCACAAACGGTCTAAAACTTTGAACCCCAAGCACGCGGGCTCTTCTGTGGAGTCATCAAAAAGCTCAAAAACCCATTGAAACAGGACCAATCGAAGACATTGAACCGGCCAAGAAGTCACAAATTTTTTTTGGGCCCTTCCCGTGATTTTTTTCCCCTTGATTTTTTATCCTTGATTCATAGCTTCACGAAATGAGCTTATTGTCAGTAGGCCAAACGACTGATGGAATTGCTAGTCTACTTGATAACATAATTTCCTGTGTTTGATATCCTTTAATTGGGATGAAATGTTATAATAGATGATTTTCCAGAAAGTCTGCTGCCGTGTAAAAACTCATGATCCTTTTTAATTAATTTTTTTTTTTTTACCCTTCTTTAAAAGTCAAGTGAATTGTGGACTGATTACTGATCTCGGCGTAATTGGGGGTGAACACGGCCTGCACTGTGGATCATTTCGTATTGTAGCATCACAATCAGATAGCGAGGTCATGTCGTAAGGCACGGACGTCACAGAATGCAACTGGCTGGCAAAATCCACGAGCAGAATGGCAAATCTGTCAAACTTTTCGTGATGGACTGCCTCAAAAGGCATATTGCCAATAACGTTGTGCATTGCATAAAATGGACATTTTCGAGCGGGGTCGCACCTTTAGTTTTGCCTTATTTCCCATTTTGGCCCGATTCGCCATGACCACACCGAGCATTCATCCGCTACAACGATGGTTATGGTATGGCGTGTCCATACATTCACAGATCCATCTCATCACACAGATAAAAACGAGTTCCAATGCAATTTCATGAACGGAAAATGTCGTGTGATCATGCTCAATAAGTATTTCGATATATATGGTGGTGGCTTCCAATGCAGTTTCGATTCTAATAGGCGGAGATTGGATAACCAACGGATAAGAACGGTGGTTATTTCTCCGTGATATACATGGTTATGTCTTTGGGTAGGGCTCAAACGAAAAAAGTGTGGGCTAAATTTCTGTGTAGCTTAACGCCCAAACATATGGGAAAGATAATTTAATTGGGAAACCCTATTTAAAAAGGAGAGAAGGTCCACTAATCATTGTCAACCTGTCCAATCACAGACAGAGTCTCTTAATTATGAACAAGTACAAGGCGCGCTCGGACCGGCCTTCGGCTGCCCGCGTTTTTGCAAGCAGCGAGCACTCAGAAAGTGTAAATTCTCCAAGCCTGCTTCATTTCCATATATTCGTACATTGCTTCTGTTAGGTGATTATTTTTCCCACTGTACATCCATTATCATAGCTTCTTCAGCTTGCTTTGCTTCTTGGGTGCACAATTGTCACAGTACCATTTCCCGCGTGGTACCGTGGTCAATTTAACGCACGGCAAATGAAACCACTCGATCTCACACTAATTCAAAAAAAGGTTATTTCAACTCGCCTTACACTTCCTATTCACGTTAGCGGAGTGTCTACCTCGTCATTATCACACGCTACCATTTCGCCATATGACACTTGACGGCAAAAGCAGTATACAGGTTCATTGGGATCCACTGGCATTTCGCTAATAGCCACCGCACTACAATGTAAAGAGATTGTAAACAAAATATGTACAAAGTGGCTCCTATCATCCCTCTGTATGCACTTACACCTGAGCGTTGTCGGCTGAATTACCAAATGCAAATGCAGTTGTTGTATCCTCTTCCACCTGCTTTTTTGGCTTTCTGCCTCTTTTCCTACCAGCCGAACCAGCAGCCTGATAGTCTTTTGAGATTTTGTGATCATTCCGTGGAGTGAGTGACGCTCTTATTATTGCACCGTCTACTTGTCCCTTTCGTTCTAATTCAGATTGGTTAGCAAATCGATCGACATTGTACCCAGTTGAAAAGTTCAATTTACTTTTAAGTTTCTCTGTACAGGCGATTTAAAATGAATTACATCAGATTAGCACAGACTTATACCAGAAGTGGCAACATGTCTTCAACCTTCCCTGGGTGTCCAGATCTAGACTTACCATCGAGCACTTCATTTATTTCCTCTGACATGGCTGCAGCTTGCACTGAGCTTGGTCTGCCGGGACCAATAAGCTGCTCATCTTCAAACTTTTGTAAATCGTTATCCAACCGAGTACAATGTCGATCAATCTATAAATACATGTATTAATACCAATGGTAAAGCACTCATTGCTAGCACAATATACAATGTTGTACACACAGTATCATATGTACTCTTTGCAAGTGCAAATTTCTCTTCTCCTCTTTTCACTGTCTCATTTAGGAGATTGCTTATATTCCTTAGCCGCTCAAGACGTTTTTCTCGGCTGAGTTTTTTTGTGCAGGACGTAAGCTTGCCACACTCGTCGGCAACGGTGGACATTAAGTCTAACATGGCAGAGAGTGTGAGCAGCTTGAGTGGGCGCCTAATGTTTTCACTACTTATTCCAGCTTACCTTCAGCGCTCTCATCCAATTGTCGTATTAAAGTGTAATTACGGTGTAACTCCAAAGGCAGAGCTTCGGTGGCTAAAAACATAAAGGAAAGATTATGTCTTTGTTGTTGACCTGCTATGATGTAGACTGATTGTAAATCAACGTACTGTCCGAATAGTCATACAAATAACTAAGAAAGTCAGATGCTTTTTTAACGGCTGTCATGGCGTAAAGCACAACAGTGGGTCGATTAAAGCAGAGCCTTCAGCGTCTTTCTTCTTCCAAGTGTTCGGACCCGCGAACAATATTCCTCGTGACTTTTTGGCAAATTGAATGACATGGCGTCACTACTGTGAAAAATTTCGTCGATTATTTGGGCGAGGGTTTGGGTTAGAAATGGGGCTATCGGCAGGCAAGAAACGCGGCAATCCGGAGTTGCTCTTTGATTGTGTAGCAGTCGCTTAAATTCATTCTGTTCTACAGACAAGCGATTTAAGGTCTTGTTTGAGCGGCGTTACGGCACTTTGATTATAACCGAGTGGCCGCGCCGCCTTCCAAGCTCTTACTCCTAAAGGGGAAGTTCTGGCAGAAAAAAGAATCTGATAAGTATTTAAATAACGAGCGACTTTCATTTTTAATATTTTTTTTTTTGCCTTTGGGAACCTTTTTTTTTCCTCTCTGTGCTTTTAATATCATGTCAGGCTTCATTAACGCCTTCAAGTCAGCTATTGGTCGTGGTCAAGATCTCCTGCCTCCATCAGACTTGCTGGTCAATGAGGAGGACTGCAATGCATGCCCAAATCCTTGTCATGACCACAAGCAATTTCCATCATACCTCAAGATTGATAACCATCTCCCACTGTTAGGTTCAACTAAACCTTACAGCCGCCATATCTTGATAGCCACGGGCAAATCAGACTGGGCGTCTCATATTGATGAAGAAAAAGATACAGTAGCAGCTGCACTATTACACCATATGAACAAGGTTACTCCTCCTTTCCGAATAGTCACAACCAACAGCTCGCTTGATGCGATGCACTCAACCATTCCTAACAGTACTGATGTCATTGTTCTTCCTGATAATATCTTGGTTTCGAATGTCACTGTCAACAATGTCGAACAATTTTATGATCTGTTTCTTGCCACTCCGTTACCTAGCAAATCAGATGGCGAGCTTCCCGACACAAAGGGTCACTCGGAATTAAAGGTGATCAAAAACATGTATACATCTATGATCTTGCTCTGCTCGCATCGTCGTAGAGATAAGCGATGCGGTGTGACGGCTCCCATCTTGGCCCAAGAATTCGATCACGTTTTACGTCAAAAAGACATTCATGAAGGTGAAGGGGGTGTCACTATAGTGATGGTCAGTCACATTGGAGGTTGGTATTGATTGCATATTCGAAATACCCAAATTGGGAAAGTGTTCCTTTTATCCTAAACTCGACCTTTTTTTTTTCTGTTAGGTCACAAATTTGCAGGCAACGTGATTCTGTATACACATGAAGGCCGTAGAGGAATTTGGTACGGAAGAGTCAACACTTGCCATTGCGAAGCAATTGTGGAACAAACTTTGATAGAAGGAAAGGTTATCAAGGATCTGTACAGAGGATCTATGACCCATAGCTTTGATGACGAAAAATCCACTGCAGAAGTTCAGTGGTGAATTGAGTGAAAAACAAAAATACGTTTAGACACACCAACATTCCTTTTTTCCTTCACGCATGTACATAATATTCTATAATGAATTTTTTTTTTTTGGTCCTATTTCCTGCCATTAAGCATATAGGACAAACAAGACCGAATTGCCGATGATATGAATTGATTGTGTTATGCGGATAACCTTGTCGGAGTACTTGGGATCAAAGTTTAGGATAAAGTTGTATTAGTTCTTCCGGCTTTTTTCCATGTCTTGGGCTGTCACTCGAACCACTCTTGATATCCTGAATGCAGCTAGTCAAGGAAAAGATCTTCCGAGATTGGGTTCACGCCCCTCTAGTTATCATTTCTTTGCTCTGCTTCATTTGGGGGATTGATGTCATGTTAAAGCGCATTCCTCCACTGCAGTCATTTCCAGCAAGTGTGGCAAGCATGCTCATTTTGTTTGTCTTGCTTCTGATACTGGCTCGCATTGACAATCGCAGAACGTCCAAGCTGGTGGCACTCCTAGAACCGGGAACGGGATTTGTGTTACGCTGGATCAATATCTTTTTAATGCCATCATTTTTGAATCTACCAACAATAGAACGACCCTCTGCTAAAGAAGTTGGTGAAATTGCAGTCGTATTCGGTAAGGCTATAGTATTCCCCATGCCCCGACTGACTATATCTCCAATCGTTTGATTCTAATATTCTGCGTCAGTGATCGGATACGTTTGCTTTATGTCAGCCTCCACCCTGTTAGTAAGGGCATTCCGTATCGCTTCTCCTTTCAAGTACTTGTCTCGTAAAAGAGATGAGGATATCGCTCGAGCAGATGATGCAGATCAGATTGCACAGGACGTCAACAATGAATTTCAAATAGAAAATGAAAGAATTCAAACTGCTAACAGTACTCAACAAGACGTTGAGGAACTTGAGCTGCGTAGGATACCTACATTATCGAGCCAAGTAGAGAACACAAACATGGCAAGCAATCAATCCATAATCTCAAAGGACACATGCAAAATTGATAATAGCGTCAATGAGAGTATTCCTGATACCTTAACCCCTCCAGCTAGCAGCAATGCCTCAATATTACAACAAACAGATGACGAACAACAACTGTCGAAATGGCAATCTCTCAAGATATACGTCTGGACACGGCTCAGAGTCGCCCACATAGTTTATACTACCATATTTATAGTGTCGTTCTTGATCTATCTACCCATCCCAAAGTCATCCCCGGTGTACTTGCCAATCCTGCTGCCTCTGTACTTGTCCATGTCGATATTGGCTTATTATGCTGCTCTCCAAGTTCCTGATAAAATTCGGTTCTTTTTGCACCCCATCATTAGCTCCTCAGCTATTGTTTGGGTAGGCATGGAGATAACAGAGGCAATTAAAGGTGGCAATCTGTTGACTGGATTAGTCAAGTTCTCCACCGGTACGAGATACCTTACCATATTGGAAGGCAAATCAGGAGGCACTATTCCTGGTGCTGGAGATGTTCTATTTTCATTGTTAGATTGCAGTATTATCAGCCTCTCTACTGTCATGTTCCGCTATCGCGAAGAACTCAAAAAGCATGCGTTTGAAATGTTGCTGACTATCTTTGCGCTGTCGGTCGCCAGCCTGTTTTGCTTGCCTCTTTTTGCACATGCTGTGGGAGTACCTCCTTCTAAGGCTCTTTCGCTTGCACCTAGGTACGGTTTCTGCTAACTGCTCACTGGCATACATTTATGCTCTCGGTATTAACAATGCATTTTTGACAGATCTGTAACTACTCCTCTAGCCATGGTGGTGGCCAATTTATTGGAGGCCGATGCCAATTCCACTGTTTGCTTCGTCATACTAACTGGCATTTTGGGCACTATTGTTGGGCCGTATCTCTTGAAGTTGTTGAGGGTGAGAGACGAAGATTATGTTACTGTCGGAGTGGCAATGGGGACGGCCTCGCATGCCATTGCAACTGCTGGTTTATTACGAACCAATCCTAGAGCCGCAGCCATTGCCTCATTATCATTTGTAATTTTTGGCACCATATTTGTAATTATTACCTCTATCCCTATGATACCACAGACTATGCGTCAACTCGTTGGATTTTAGCAAATGGACTCATTATTAATACAATAGAGCGATTTACGATATACATCATTGCCGCAGTTTTTGTACGCAGTCGCATATAGAGTCTGTGCTCCAAATTTTTCTACTTTTAACCATTTTTTTTTTTGCAATAACCTGAGACTTCCTTTACTTTCTTGTACCATTGACTTGACCTAATGAACACAAAGCATATACTGGTATGCTAACCTTCCGCCTCGAAATACCTCTTATCATGTAACACTTTGACGAGTTTACTAAGCAAACACCTCTTACAGTTGGTCGGCCTCGGCAATTACACACACCCGCTGACCAGGCACAGCGTTGGAATGGTCGTTTTAGATCGAATCGCACAGCAGCTGAATCTGACCTGGAGCTTGCATAGAGGCTGGAAAGGCACTAGCGCCAGCGGCAAGGTTTTGGTCACTGACAAATCCTCCAAGCGTAGCCGATCGACCGATCCAATTATATCTGTCACCACCGAAATAGACATAACGCTACTCAAACCTAAACTCTTGATGAATGTGTGTGGACCGTCAGTGGCTAAAGCAGGTGAGTTGACGCTATCCTTGTTTCTCACAATAGGATGTGGCTATAATTGAAGCATCATACATATCAAAACCAATCTAGTCAACGAACTGAAGATCCCATTATCCAACGTATTTGTCATCCATGACGATCTTCAGCGGCCATTAGGAAAAGTTTCATTAAAGGACGGTGGTTCAGCAAACGGACACAATGGTATTAAATCTGTCGCGAAGCATCTGCGTAGCGATGATTTCAAGCGACTGCGAATCGGCATTGGTCGGCCACCAAAAGAAGTGGACGATCGCTCCTTCGATGTCGTAGCGGATTATGTGCTTGGAAAACTAACAGATGCTGAGTTCAAGGCTCTAGAGGAACACGTTTATCCTCTTTTGACTGGGGACGGTCTGAACCATTTGTGCCTAAAAGATCAACTCTTGAAAGTCCCTAAACCTGGGAAGCCTCAAAAAGCCCGTCAGTTGAGGGTAAACTCGCTAAGCACAGCACCGGAAGTTACTGTTCCAGAAAGTCACTAAAGTTTTTGTCGAGAGGCCAGGTCATATACCACAACTAGAAGCGAGTGAGACTGGTCACAGTTAACAACTCGGACAAATTTATATATACATATAGATAGATCTACCCAATTTGGCTCCTTAGACATGCAAAATCGCAAACTAAAGCCCATTGTATCATATAATAGATAATAGCATGGTACTGTTTCTTTTAGTTAACCTTTACAAATAATACTATCACTAGAGTTTCATGAGCTTCTTGGTCTATTCGGTGCTGGTAAATGTATCTGCCTGTGCATTGATTTCAAGGCAGTCACGCTGATTTTTTTCTTCAAAGTGGCCTGCCTTATCTATAAGGTTTTAAACACACAGAGAATCCCCATTGAATCACTGTACGAAATGGCGGCAGATCCAGCAATGACCGAGAAAGCCGTGGAAATACTAGCAGATGATCTCGCAGTAAGCAGCATAAAGAACCCCGAAGATTCTACTACAAGTAGCCAAAGTAAGGCTAAATCCGGTGCAAAAGCAAGGGCCAAGCAGAATGAGCGGCTACAAGGTCTAAAGAATACATTTAACGAACAGTACGCTGCACAGTACGGCCATGAACGGTGGTATAACTCATTGCTACCAGCCTTGCTTGCGCAAACCCGCTACTCTGCACTGATCAATCGATTCGCTGATGCGTCCCGACTACCCGAAGTTCTCCAATCGGTTCAAGGCGATCTCGAACGCGTAGACTACTTGTCAATACCTTGCTTGACTGTCAAACCCTCAAATGCAAAGGATAAAAAAAAAGAGCCGTTACCATTTCCTGCTCCAACCAGAGATATTAACAATCTGACAAATTACTATCTTTTGGATGCAGCGTCGATTTTAGCTACCGAAGCGCTTGATATCGAACCGGGTCATGTTGTATTGGATATGTGCTCTGCGCCGGGCGGTAAATCTATTGCGTTATGCCAGAGACTATTCACTGGCGGCGATAAGCAAACTAGCATTTTACACTGTAATGAGATTTCACCCGAGAGAAGAAAACGATTGCGCAATGTCCTCAGGGACTACCTCCCGGCAAAGCTTGTAGAGACGGGAGCACAAGATAGTGAACACGTCAAGGTCACAGGATATGATGCAACGAGAGCACATACATTTACTCCAGAGTATTATGACCGGGTTATGATTGATGCACCGTGCTCCAGTGAGCGACATCTTTTGCACGATATTCAAAAGGCCGAGGAAAGTGGAAATTTCGCTTTGTTGGACGAGTTCTTGAAGTGGACGCCGGGCCACTCGAAAACAATGGCAGCTCGACAAGTTCAGTTGGTTTTGCGAGGACTCGAGGCCTTATGCTTTGACGGCACATTATTATACGCAACATGTTCCCTGAGTGATGTTGAAAACGATGGCGTGATTTCACAAGTGATGAAGGAGCTAAAGAAGCGACAAAAAAAAGGCAAAGATACCTTTGGCTGCGAAGTGGTCAAGTTCAAGAAGAAGAAGTTTCCCATAGGCGAGAAGACAAAGTATGGATGGATTGTTTTACCCGATGTTGGTGATGGGTGGGGACCGCTATTCTTTTCAGTGTTGCGAAAGATAGAGCTCGACTACCATGATGATGATAATTAATAGATATCTGATATATTAGCTATTTAATATTGATGCCATTGCTAAGAACATGTAAATAAAAGGGTTCTTAGCTGTAACATTGGTCTCATCAGCCGAAAACTGAGTGCTTAAAAGCGGATATACGCTCAAAGGTCAATATGTGGGAGGCATAGTACTTGACATGAATGACCAGCACGTATAAGCATAATACGATCAGTGGATACACGTCAATATAGAATATATGTTTGACATAGCTATTTACTGAATATCCGGGGCAGGATCCCATTGACAATTGATATATACCTATGTATTGCAAGGGCAAATTGTGGTAATCTGTTTAATATCTTACTAGCATTTATTATTTTTTATTACTTTTTTTTCTTCTTCATTCTAAGACTTGGATAACCAATTGAAGGCTGTAGACAAACTGTTGATTCGAAAATGGTATAATTCTTTCTTATCATCAGTTTTATATCGATATGAAATAAGTCATTTTTAAAAGAAGAAGACTAAAATAAATAATCAATGAAAAGTCATTGATGATTAGCAGCGATATTTTGCTGCTTACTCCAGCTGTTCCAGTGTCTTCCAATTGGCAAGAGCTCAAGTATCTCGTCGTTATTTGTACAGTTGATAATCCAAAACGCTGCCTAAAAATGCTTTTAGACGATCATGACAGTTCCAAGTAATGAGCACTTGTGAAGTATCTGCTAGGCAGTTGCATTGGCTGCTGCTATAACTCTTCTCTCAACAATAACAATCTTTCTATAGCACAGTATAAAAACTGCTCTTTATTTATTTTCATTGTTATATTATGCCGACTTTTTGCTAGCATTGCTTTGCGGTAATGGAAGCCTTACACTGTTTTCTTCAATCTTAACAATATTGATCAGTCATGCTTTAACTTTGGAAAAATAACACCCCCTTTTTTTACACGTCTTGATTGCATTAATAATGCCTTTACCCCAATCAATGTATTGAGCTCTTATGTTCTGTCGAAAGGAAATGCTCGTTGAACCCCGACCAGTAATTTGACATATACGGATACATACTCAAAAGATGGGTTGTATCACGTTTGTCATGGTACTTGGCAATATCTCGGTATGGATACACCTGAGCCATATAGTGATTCAAAGCAAAGATTATTTCTGCAAGTGATAGAGATATTTTTGTATAGACAGGAAGCTTTGTGTATCGTAGAAACGAAGCAGTGCAAGTTCCAAGTTAATAGATATGAGCTTGAGTGAAAAGTTGAGCTTCAAATTTCTATAGCTGACGCGGTATGTATGGGCTGATTCCTGTCAGAGCAGCCACGTAAGAGTAAAATTAGCTTTGGGGTAATTGATATGGTGCCATATTAGGTTGGCTATCCTGACTACCCCATTCAATCAAAGAGTGTATAATTCATGTTTATTGCAGTGATCAACAAAGGGAAGTAATGGTTGTCTGATTTAACTGATTGTTCGCTGTCAACAAATGATCGATTGAGCTGTAGAGTAATTTGACAGAAAGCCTGACGAGTTTTACTTACCATAACAAGATTTAAAAACCGTCGGGTTATTGGTTGGGTCTCAGGATTATTCGAACAGATTCATCTCAGGTGAGGTTTTAGTGTTTCAAATCATTCGGGCATGAACCCAACAGCCTATCTAGATAGGATGAAGATCACTGAAATAGTAATAGATTTAAAGGATAACGCGTAAGATAAATCTAGTATGTGTTAATATGGTTTGGGTTGATCGTAAGTTTTTATCGATTTTGAATATTTCGGGCGGCTTACAATCATATAGGCTTGTTAAGCTTTGCTGCGAAAGTGACAATAAGCAAAAAAAGTTTTTTTTTCTCACTTCCCGGTTAGTCCCTGAGTCGGAATTTTTAAAGCTCAAAGCAAGTGTTGTACGTTTCTGCCCCAATGTTAACAGATAGATAGGTAAAAGGTTATACTTTGTAGCTATAAGGGACTACATAAATGATATGGCTATCGGTGCCAAATCTAAACAGACAAACACAAAACAAGTTGGGGACAGCTTTAACGAGAGCTTTTCCGAAGCAGCTCGAGATCCAGCCGTACATATTAATTGGAATGGGGGAACAAGCAGCTTATAATCTGAGATAGTAACAACACGAAATGTTGGGCTTGGCTCGCCCAATTGAGCTGGCCCATTCAAAGCCCAACCCCCAAAAATTTTGGAAAGTGAAATCCCCTAACCCGCCATTGGAAAGCTGTCACAAATCGTTTCTCCGTCCCAGTTATTTTTTTTTTGGCTTGCTTGCTGGCAGTTTCTTCCCCAACAATCGTCGCTCCCAATTCAAATAATACAAAGGCGCGGAGCACACTTTTTGGTTTTTATCACTCTCTTTTTTCTCTTTTCTTAACCTTTTGTTGTTTTGCAAAACCGCTTTGGTTCTTTGGGTAAGTTGTTATGCTTTTCACCTTCAGCTTTCTTAGTACCACCAAACTTGTCCGTTGATCTAACAATGGTCCGTCCTACAACAGACATAGACAAATATCTCTTCCTGACACACACACACGGACACACACACACACACATCCGGAAGAGACATTGATTTTACATCCAAACAACCTTACAACTCAACAACATATATTACATTTGGAGAATCTTATCAGAAAAAGAGTTTTATTAGATACACCACCCTACACACGGACACACCAGCTATTTTTTCCCTACAACCTAGCACCTCTTTACGTATATAATCAACACATTACCATTAATGGAGTCACAACTACTTCGTCCTTTGTCTATCAAACAAAGCAAGACTGAGGTTTCATTCTTGATTCCTACTAACATTTGGGTGGCAGCCGAACAGTTGAAGGAGGAATTTCATTTGGAGGAAACAGAGGAAGAGGAGCCAGCCGAAATTGAGGTTGCTGCCCAATTCCTTCGTTTTGCTGTACAACGCTCTTCTAAGGAGCAACCTTTCATCCCAGTTGCTGCTCATTTGTTCACTTCTTTCTGCAACCGCTACTTGAAGAAGAATGATGTTCATGCAGTCACCCGTTCACTGGCTACCGAGTCACGAAAGGTTGTCCTCAACGCTTACTACTCAGGTTTGTTCCAACTCAAGGATTCGCTCGACATGAAGGAGATTACTTCACCCGAGTCTGCCTTGTTTGCCGCCGCCGCTCGTGGCGAAACCAAGATTTTCGCTATCTTTGGTGGTCAAGGCAATATTGAGGAGTACTTTGATGAAATGGCTGACATTTATGAAACTTATGATGGTTTGGTTAAGCCTTACATTGAGAGCATGGCCGCTGTTTTGTCTGAGCATGCTCGTAGCTCAGAAGCTCGCGTTCTTCACTCCAAGGGTTTGGATGTTCTCAAATGGTTGGAGTCTCCCGAGAGCCGACCCGATCTGCAATACCTTATCTCGGCGCCCGTCAGTTTCCCTTTGATCGGTTTGACCCAACTTCTCCACTACTATGTCATGCTTCGCGTCCTTCAACGTACTCCCGACGAGGTTAGAAAGTATATTGTTGGTTCTACTGGTCATAGTCAAGGTGTCATTGCATCCGTTGTCATTTCTTCTTCAGCCACTGAGGAGGAATTCATGGCCAACTCTGCCAAGGCCCTTGGTTTGTTGTTCTGGATGGGTACTCGTGCTCAACAAGTGTTCCCTTCCACCACTCTCAACCCTACTATTTTGGAAGACTCACTTTCCAACAATGAAGGAACCCCTACTCCTATGCTTGCTATCAACAACTTGCGTGAAGATCAAGTGTTGAAGCATCTTGAGGCCACCAACTCCCATTTGGCTCCTGACCGTCAGATTAAGCTTACTCTTAACAACGGTCCTCGTTCCTTCGTATGCACTGGTCCTCCTCAATCTTTGTATGGTTTGAATCTCAGCTTGAGAAAGCTCAAAGCTCCCACTGGTCTCGAGCAATCTCGTATTCCTTTCAGCCAGCGCAAGATCAAATTCTCGTCCCGCTTTTTGCCAATTACAGCTCCGTTCCATTCCAGCTATCTGGAACAAGTAGCTCCCATCCTTACCAAGGATATTGAGCGTTGCAACCTTCAATTCTCAGCAAAGGACTTGGTTATCCCTGTCCGTGCTACTGATACAGGCAAGTACTTTTTTTAAAAAGGGATTTTAGATGGTTGATGATAGGAGATGGAGTGTAGGGTAGGGTTGGGGCTTTGGGGATTGACAACCAAAAAAAATTGAATGCCGGCGGCCAAATTGTTTTTGGGGCCCATTATTGTACCACACGCTCCTACCCTACATACCACGTGACCTGTTGTGCGTTTCCGTTCCATCCGTTCTGACATGTTTGTATTACAGGCGACGATCTCCGTAGCTCCAGCGACTTGACCAAGGACTTGATTGATTTGATTTGTTCTCGACCCGTCATTTGGGAACAAGCTCTTAATGTTCCTGACTTGACTCATATTATTGATTTTGGTCCCGGTGGTACCTCTGGTATTGGTGGTTTGACTCACCGTAATAAGGAGGGTACTGGTGTTCAGATCATTTTGGCTGGTGCCGCTGAAGGCAACAACAAGGAGTTGTCCTACAAGGCTGATTTGTTTGATGCCGATATTAAGGCTGTCAAGTACTCTCAGAACTGGGCCAAGCTTTTCCAACCCAAGCTTGTTCGTACCTCAAGGTAAGCAAAATTGGGGTTTAAAAAATTTTCTGCAAACAAGGTTCGTTGTTTATGGGTAGTAACCAACTCCCTTTTTTTTGATGTAGCAATGGCCGTATTCATGTTGATACTGCTATGTCTCGCCTTCTCGGAAAGGCTCCTCTTATGGTAGCTGGTATGACTCCTTCGACCGTCAGCGAAAAGTTTGTTTCTGCAGTTATGAATGCAGGATATCATGTTGAGTTGGCTGGTGGTGGTCACTATAATGAAAAGGCTCTTCGATCCAAGATTGATAAGATCATGAACCTTACTCATCCCGGTGAAGGTATCACTCTCAACATTCTTTTCCTCAACGTTCGCCAATGGGGTTTCCAATATCCCTTGGTTCAAATCATGCGTCAGGAAGGTCTTCCTATGGAAGGTGTTTGTGTCGCTGCTGGTGTTCCCAGTTTGGATGTTGCCAACGAAATTCTTCAAAACTTGCAAGCTGCTGGTATTCGCCATGTCTCCTTTAAACCCGGCAGTGTTGAGACCATCCGTCAAGTTATTTCTATTGCCGCAGCCAACCCCACCATGCCTGTTATAATGCAATGGACTGGTGGTCGTGCTGGTGGCCATCACTCTTTCGAAGATATGCATCAACCTATTCTCGAAACCTATGCTGCCATTAGACGTCAACCTAACATCGTCCTTGTTGGTGGTTCTGGATTCGGTGGTGCCGAAGATACTTTGCCTTACATCACTGGTGACTGGGCTCTCAAGTTCAACTACCCACCTATGCCATTTGATGGTATTTTGTTCGGTTCCCGCATGATGGTTTCCAAGGAAGGTCTTGCCTCACCTGCCGTCAAGCAAGCTATTGTTGACGCTGCTGGTGTTGGTGATAGTGATTGGGAGAAGACCTACAGTGGTCCCGCCGGTGGTGTTATCACTGTTCGTTCTGAATTGGGTGAACCTATTCACAAGATTGCTACTCGTGGTGTTCGCCTCTGGAAGGAATTTGATGAGACCATCTTCAACCTTCCCAAGGACAAGCGTCTTCCCGTCATTCAAAACAAGAAGGATTACATCATCAAGCGTCTCAATGCTGATTTCCAAAAGGTTTGGTTCGGTAAGAAGGCTGATGGCTCAGTTGCCGATCTTCAGGATATGACCTACTCTGAAGTCGTCAACCGTCTCGTTGACCTTGTTTATGTCAAGCACGAGGCTCGTTGGATTGATTTCACCTTGCGCAACCTTGTCGGTGACTTCCTTCGCCGTATTGAAGAGCGTTTCTCCAAGTTGGAGAAGGCTTCTACTTTGCAAAATTACAGCCAACTTGAAATCCCTCAAGACTTTGTTCCTGACTTCCTTGCTCAATACCCTGAGGCTGAAACTCAGCTTTTGACTTCTGAGGATGTCTTGCACTTCGTTGCTCTTTGCCAACGCCGTGGTCAAAAGCCTGTTCCTTTCATTCCTGTCCTTGACAAGGACTTTGATGTCTGGTTCAAGAAGGATTCCCTGTGGCAAGCTGAAGATCTTGCTGCTGTTGTTGATCAAGATGTTCAACGTACTTGTATTTTGCAAGGCCCTCTAGCTGCCAAGTGGGCCACTCGTGCTGATCAGCCAGTTGGTGAGATTCTCGGCGAAATCTATGAGAGTCATATTGCTAGCTTGAAGGAGCGTTACTACAACAATGATGACAAGCTCATCCCTGAAATCGAGTACCTTGGAGGTAACAAGATTGTCAACAAGGGCTTGATTCAAGGTCAAGAATCTGGAGATGCTCAAATCTTCACCACTGGTGACTCTGAAAGCAAACTTCCTTCCGCTGAAGCTTGGTTCGAAACTATTGCTGGACCAAACTACAACTGGTTGCGCGCTCTCCTCACCTCGCCTTTCATTGTCCAAGAGAAGAAGTTCATTGATAACCCTATGAAGGGCTTGCTTCGTCCCCGTGTTGGTCAGCAAGTTACAGTCAAGAAGTCTAACGGAAAGGTTGTTTCCTTGGCTGTTCAAGACAAGCGTCCATGGAGTGCCACTGGTCAAACTGATGACTTTGTTACATCCATCGAAATCTCTGCTGAATCTGACAACATCAAGGTTGTTATCTTTGAGAAGCGTGGTGATGATCTTATTCCTTTCCCCATGCTCTTCAGCTACAAGCCTGAGACTGGCTATGCTCCTATTCACGAGGTAATGGAAGGACGTAATGACCGCATCAAGGAATTCTACTACAAGCTTTGGTTCGGTGTTGATGCCAACGAGGACTTCTTGAACATTCCTGTCCATGAGAAGCTTATTGGTACTGGTGAAACCGTCCAAGCCTCTATCATCAAGGACTTCTGCCAAGCTGTTGGTAATGAAGCTGAGATCTATGTTGATCGTGGTCAAGTTCTTTCTGCTCCTATGGATTTCGCCATTGTTGTTGGTTGGAAGGCTATTATCAAGGCTATCTTCCCCAAGGTTATTGACGGTGATTTGCTCAAGTTGGTGCATCTTTCCAACGGCTTCCGTGTTGTTGATGGAGCTGAGCTTCTTAAGCAAGGTGATGTTGTCGATACCTATGCTCAAATCAATGCTATCCTCAACACCGAGTCTGGCAAGATGATTGAAGTCAAGGGCGTTATCGTTCGTGATGACAAGCCTGTTCTTGAAGTTACCAGTCAATTCTTGTACCGTGGTCAATTCAAGGACTATGAGCACACCTTCAAGCGTACCGTTGAGACTCCCATGCAACTTACCTTGAACGCTGTCAAGGACATTGCTGTCCTTCGTTCCAAGGAATGGATCGAATGGAATGAGGAGTTGGATAACTATGAGCTTAGCCCTGGTGCCACTCTCATCTTCCGTCTCAACAGCGAGAACTACTTCAAGGACCGTACTGTGTACTCGAAGGTTCGCACTACTGGTACTGTTTCTATGCAAATCTCTACCAAGGAGATTGTTGAGGTTGGTTCAGTCCAATATGAAGCTGGTGAATCTCATGGAAACCCCGTCATTGAGTATCTTAAGCGTAATGCTCAACCTATCGAGCAAGCTTCCGAGTTCGAGAACGGTGGTTACTCTGTCATGCCTGCTGAATCTGTTTACTCTTCAGTTGTGCATGCTCCTGCATCCAACGAGCCTTATGCCATTGTTTCTGGTGATTACAACCCTATTCACGTCAACCCCTACTTTGCTGACTTGGCCAAGTTGCCTGGCACCATCACTCACGGCATGTGGACTAGTGCCTCTACTCGCAAGTTTGTCGAGATCTTCGCTGCTGACAACGTTCCTCAACGTGTTGTGGCCTATGATGTCAAGTTTGTCGGCATGGTCCTTCCCTCTGATCGCCTTGAAACCAAGTTGTCTCACACTGGTATGAAGAATGGTCGTAAGATCATCAAGGTCGAGACTATTAACCAGAATGGAGAAAAGGTTGTTGAAGGTACTGCTGAAGTTGACCAGCCTACCACTGCCTATGTCTTCACTGGTCAAGGTTCTCAAGAACAAGGAATGGGTATGGCTTTGTATGAAAGCTCTCCTGTTGCCAAGGACATTTGGGACAGAGCTGATCGTCATTTCATGACCAACTATGGTTTCTCCATCTTGGAAATTGTTCGTCATAATCCCAAGGAGAAGATTGTCCACTTTGGTGGTCCCAAGGGTAATGCCATCCGTCAAAACTACATGAGCATGACTTATGATGTTGTTGAACAAGATGGTTCCACCAAGACCTTGCCATTGTTCCCTAACATTAGCGAGCGTACTACCTCATACACTTTCCGTTCGCCCAATGGTTTGTTGTCTGCTACTCAGTTCACTCAACCAGCTTTGACTTTGATGGAGAAGGCTGGCTTCGAAGACATGCGTGCAAAGGAACTTATCCAAACCAACTGCACCTTTGCTGGTCACTCTCTTGGTGAATACTCTGCCCTTGCTTCTATGGGTGATGTTCTTCCCATTGAGTCTCTTGTTGATGTCGTGTTCTACCGTGGTATGACTATGCAATCTGCTGTCAAGCGTGATGAACACGGTCGTTCCAACTATGGTATGGCTGCTGTCAACCCTGCTCGTGTTGCCAAATCTTTCAACGACACTGCCCTTCGCTATGTTGTTGATGCTATTGCCATTCAATCCAAGGACGTTCTTGAGATTGTCAACTTCAACGTTGAGAACTGGCAATACGTTGCTGCTGGTTCCATCCCCAACTTGGATGTGCTTACCAATGTTCTCAACTACCTCAAGGTTTCCAAGATTGACCTTCAAAAGCTTATGGAGACTATGCCTCTTGAGGATGTTAAGAAGCAATTGAGTGAAATTATTGATGGAGCTTTGGAGAAGGCTCGCGCCAAGATTGCTGCCAATGGTCGCATTCAACTTGAGCGTGGTCATGCTACCGTGCCTCTCCCTGGTATTGATGTGCCTTTCCACTCTTCTTTCTTGTTGAGTGGTGTTGCTCCTTTCCGTACCTACTTGGCAAAGAAGATCAACCCTACATATGTTGATGTCAACCAATTGACTGGAAAGTACATTCCTAACTTGACAGCTGAACCTTTCAGCATTGCCAAGTCATACATTGAGAATGTCTACAATTTGACCTCTTCTCCTCGTCTTGGCAAGGTTCTCAAGACTTGGTCTGATGATAAGTTTGCTACTGCTGGTCAACAACAGCGTCTTGCTTATACTCTTTTGGTCGAGCTTTTGGCTTACCAATTTGCATCTCCTGTCCGTTGGATTGAAACCCAAGATCAACTTTTCAAGAACTTCAAGGTTGAGCGTCTCATTGAATTGGGCCCCTCTCCTACTTTATGTGGTATGGCTGCCCGTACTCTCAGCCTCAAGTACCAAGCTTACGATGACGCTTTGATCAACCGTCGTGCCAACTTGTGCTTCTCCAAGGATGCCAAGGAGATTTACTATATGTTTGAGAACGCTGCTGAGGAGGAAGCTCCTGCTGCCGATTCTTCATCAGCTCCTGCTGCTACCTCAGCTGCTCCTGCTGCCGCTGCCGCTGCCGCCCCCGCTGCTGCGCCCGCACCTAGCGCTGGTCCTGCAGCTCCAGTTAGGTAAATTAATGTTTCTTTATAACCAATTGCTTTAAAAAGGATAGTCTGATTAATGTTTTTTTTTGATTGCTATAGCGATGCACCTGTCACTGCTACTGAGGTCATCCACGTTGTTATCGCCCAGAAGTTGAAGAAGTCTGTTGACGAAGTTCCTTTGTCAAAGGCTATCAAGGATCTTGTTGGTGGCAAGTCTACTCTCCAAAACGAAATTCTTGGTGATCTTCAAAAGGAATTCAACAATACTGTTCCTGAGAAGGCTGAAGAGACTCCTCTTGATGAACTTGGTGCTGCTCTCAACGGATCTTTCTCTGGTTCCCTTGGCAAGCACAGCAGCAGCTTGGTTGCAAAGATGATTTCTTCCAAGATGCCTGGTGGTTTCACTCTCAACAGCGCAAAGACTTACCTTGGCACTACCTATGGCCTTGGTTCTGGTCGCACTGAAGGTGCCTTGTTGATGGGTCTTACCATGGAACCTGCTGCTCGTCTTGGAGCTGAACCTGAAGCTAAGGCTTGGCTCGACACCGTTGCTCAAGCCTATGCTAAGAAGGCTGGAATCACCCTTTCCACCGGAGGAGCTGGTGGTGCTGCTGGCGGTGCTGGCGGTGCTGCTGTTGCTGTCATCAACAGCGAGGAGTTCGATGCTCTCAAGGCTAAGCAAGCCTCGTTGGTCTACCAGCAACTCAACATCTATGCTCGTTACCTTAACCGTGATTTGCGTGAAGGTGACAAGAAGTATGATGAAGAGAAGAAGGTCACTGCTAAACTCCAAGCTGAACTCGATTTGTGGCTTGTTGAGCACGGTGATTTCTATGCTGAAGGTATCAAACCCTCTTTCAGCCCTGAGAAGGCTCGTCGTTATGACTCTTACTGGAACTGGGTCCGTCAAGACGCCTTGGAAATGTGGTACGATATCATCTTTGGTGAACTTGCCATTGTTGACCGTGAAGTCACTGCCAAGTGCTTGCACATCATGAATCGTGCTCATCCCGCTCTTCTTGACTACATGCGTTACAATGTTGAGAAATGTGCTGCTGATAAGGGTGAGACTTACCGTCTCGCCAAGGAATTCGGCCAAGCTCTCATTGAAAACTGCGCTGAGGTTTTGTCCCTCTCACCTGTCTACAAGGATGTCACTTTCCCCACTGGTCCTAAGACCACTCTTTCTGACAAGGGTGATGTCAAGTATGAGGAAGTTGCTCGTCCTGGTTGTCGCAAGCTTGCCGACTATGTCAAGGACATGGCTACTGGCAGCAAGATCTCTGAATACTCCAACCGTCAAAAGGTTCAACAAAACCTTGGTCGTATCTATAAGATCATTCGCAGTCAACACAAAATGAAGAAGAGCAGCAAGGTTGCTGTCAAGGACCTCTATGCTGATGTTCTTCGTTCTATGAACATGTCCAACACTATCATCAAGGAAACCAAGGGTCGTCAACGTCGTTTGTCTTCCTCCGGGCGTCCTGCTGAGCACAAGAAGTTAGCTGCTAAGGCTGCCAAGTCTGAGACCATTCCCTTCTTGCATCTCAAGAAGAAGAACCCCAACGATCCTAGTGGTTGGGAATTCAGCAGCCGTCTTACCACCACTTATCTTGATGTGTTGGGTGAAATTGCCGAGCAAGGTGTCACTTTTGTTGAAAAGTGTGTCTTGCTTACCGGTGCTGGTAAAGATTCAATTGGTGCTGAAATTCTCAAAGGTCTCCTCTCTGGTGGTGCCAAGGTCGTTGTAACCACTTCTCGTTTCAGCCGCGAAGTCACTGAATACTTCCAAGGAATTTACCAACTTCATGGCTCCAAGGATTCTCAACTGATTGTTGTTCCATTCAACCAAGGATCTAAGCAAGATGTTGACGCTGTTGTTAACTACATCTATGATCCCAAGGGTCTCGGATGGGATCTTGACTTTATCATTCCCTTCGCTGCTTTGTCTGAGAATGGTCGTCAAATTGATAATCTTGATTCTCGATCTGAGTTTGCTCATCGTATGATGTTGACCAACTTGATTCGTCTCTTGGGTAACGTCAAGTCTCATAAGCAAGCCATTGGCTCTGACACTCGTCCTGCTCAAGTCATTCTTCCTCTTTCACCTAACCACGGTACTTTTGGTTCTGATGGTCTCTACTCTGAGTCCAAGATTTCTTTGGAAACCTTGTTCAACAGATGGTACTCTGAGGATTGGTCTAGCTACTTGGTCATCGCTGGTGCTGTCATTGGTTGGACCCGTGGTACTGGTTTGATGAGCCCCAACAACCAGATTGCTGAGGGTATCGAACGACTTGGTGTTCGCACTTTCTCAAGTGTTGAAATGTCTTTCAACATTTTGGGTCTTATGCACCCTGATATTGTTGACCTTTGCCAGAACGAACCTGTTTGGGCTGATCTCAACGGTGGTCTCCACTTCATTCCCAATTTGCAAGAGATCTCAAACAAACTTCGCCAAGAAATTCGCGAAACTGCTGAGGTCCGTAAGGCTATTGATGCTGACAACTCTCTTGATTTCAAGGTCACTTTTGGTGATGAAGCTGAGCGCAAGCACAAGCCTCATAAGATCACTCCTCGTGCCAACATGAAGTTTGAGTTCCCCAAGCTTCAACCCTATGAGAACTTGAAGCATCTCGGCCATCTCAAGGGTATGTTGGATCTCGACAAGGTTGTTGTTATTACTGGCTTCGGTGAAGTTTCCCCATGGGGTAACTCCAGAACCAGATGGGAGATGGAAGCCTATGGCCGATTCTCTCTTGAAGGTTGTATTGAAATGGCCTGGATCATGGGCTATATCAAGCACTTCAACGGCAATCTGAAGAACGGCACTCCTTATGCCGGATGGGTTGATGCCAAGACCAATGAGCCTGTCGAAGATAAGGATGTCAAGAGCAAGTACGAAAAGCAAATTTTGGATCATAGCGGTATTCGTTTGATTGGTAAGTTGTTAAAGCAAGACGTGTATATCCTAATGTGTGAGAATGTTTATTGATTTTTTTTGGTATCATATAGAACCTGCCATGATGAACAACTACAATCCCGAGCACAAGACTATGCTTCAAGAAATTGTTGTTGATCATGATCTCGAGCCTTTTGAATGCTCCAAGGAAGAAGCTGCTCATTTCAAGAAAGAGCATGGTGATAAGGCTGATACCTATGAGACCGAAACTGGTTCATGGATTGTCATGCTTCGTAAGGGTGCTAACCTTTACATTCCCAAGGCTCTTCAATTTGATCGTCTCGTTGCTGGTCTTTTGCCTACTGGCTGGGATGCAGCTCGCTATGGTGTTCCCAAGGATATCATTGATCAAGTCGATCCCGTCACTCTCTTCAACTTGGTTTCCACTGTTGAAGCTTTGGTTGCCTCTGGTATCACTGATCCTTATGAATTCTACCAATATGTCCATGTGTCTGAAGTTGGTAACGTTACTGGTTCTGGTGTCGGTGGTGGAATCGCCCAACGTGGTTTGTTCCGCGACCGCTTCCTTGACCAACCTGTCCAAAAGGACATTCTTCAAGAATCTTTCATCAACACTATGCCCGCTTGGGTCAACTTGTTGTTGCTGTCATCTTCTGGTCCTATGAAGACTCCCGTCAACGCCTGTGCTACTGCTGCTGTCTCTGTCGAAATGGCTGTCGATAGTATTGTTAGTGGCAAGGCCAAGATCATGATTGCTGGTGCTACTGAAGATGTCACTGAAGAATCCAGCTACGAATTCGCCAACATGAAGGCTACTTCCAACGCTGTTGACGAATTCGCCAAGGGACGTACTCCTCGTGAGATGTCTCGCCCTGCTACCTCTACTCGTAACGGTTTCATGGAATCACATGGTGCTGCTAACCATATTCTTATGTCTGCTACTCAAGCTATTGAAATTGGTGCTCCTATCTACGGTATTGTCGCTTTGACCAACACTGCTTCTGATAAGGAAGGTCGCTCTATCCCTGCTCCTGGTGCTGGTATTCTTACCACTGCTCGTGAGAAGACTGGTTCTGTCAAGAACCCTCTCTTGGACTTCAATTACCGTGCTCGCCAGGTCAAATCTCGTCGTGCTCAAATTAAGTTGTGGGTTGAAAGCGAATTTGACGCTCTGCGTGAAGAACTTGAAGAGCTCAAGGCTAGCGGTGAACTTCAAGTTTCTGAAGATGAGTGGCTCAACGAACGTGCTGACTTCCTGCATAAGGAAGCTAAGCGTCAAGAAAAGGAAGCCCTTGGTACCTGGAACATGAACTTCTGGCAATCCAACTCTGACATTGCCTCTCTTCGTGGTGCTTTGGCTGTTTACGGTCTTACCGTTGATGATATCAACGTTGCTTCTTTCCACGGTACCTCTACCAAGGCCAACGACAAGAACGAATCTCGTGTCATCAACAACCAACTCACCCATCTTGGTCGTTCCAAGGGTAACGCCTTGCTCTCTGTCTTCCAGAAATACCTCACTGGTCACCCTAAGGGACCAGCTGCTGCCTGGATGACCAACGGCATGCTTCAAATTATCAACTCTGGTCTTGTTCCTGGAAACCGTAACGCTGATAACATCGATGAAGTCATGCGTGAATTCGAACACATTGTTTACCCATCCAAGAGCATCCAAACTGATGGTATAAAGGCTGGTCTCCTCAAGTCTTTCGGTTTCGGTCAAGCTGGTGGTGAAATGCTTCTCATTCATCCAAGCTATGTTCTTGCTTCTCTTGAAGAACACGAGTACAATGCTTATGTCGCCAAGAACGCTCAACGTCAAGCCAAATCTTACAGATACCTCCATGACTCTCTCACTGGAGTTTGCGACTTTGTACAAGTCAAGAATGAACCTCCTTACAGTGCTGAGCTTGAATACCAAGTTTACTTGAACCCCAATGCTCGTGCTGCTTACAACAAGGAGAAGAAGTCTTGGGCTTTCGATAAGAAGTCCACGGCTACTGCCTTGGTCAACAGCAACGATATTGCTGCCACCAAGAACATCTTGGAATCTCTTGCTCAAAAGCAAGCTGGTAACAAGGGTGTTGGTGTTGATGTCGAGCTCACCTCATCCATCAACACTCATAACAACACTTTTGTCGAGCGCAACTTTACTGGCAGTGAAATTGAGTACTGCAACTCTCGTCCCGATCCTCAAGCTAGTTTTGCTGGCAGATGGTCAGCCAAGGAAGCTGTTTTCAAGGCTCTTTCATCGTACGGCGATGTCCAAAGCAAGGGAGCTGCAGCACCTTTGATCGATATTGAAATCGGTGCCAGTCAAGACGGAGCACCCATTGTCAACTTATCTGGAGCGGCTAAAGAAGCTGCAAATGCTGCAGGAGTGAAAGATGTAAAGGTCTCTATAAGTCATAGCGGTGCATACAGTGTAGCCGTGGCCTTTGCTCAATAGACTCCTCCTCCTTTTTTTTTCTCTTTCTCTTAATACTTTCCTTCTTATTTTCAAATTTCTCTGTTCTGCTTTTGATTCTTATTCGTACTGTAGACTATTCAACTTGAAAACATTTTGCAACTTCTAACTTTTTTTTTCTTATTTTCTTCCTTCTTATATTCTTATATCATCGTGTGTCCAAATCATCCATCAACATCCTGTGTCCTCAAACAAATAAATCGTGTGTCAAAAAATAACCAGAGACTTTTGCCAGTGATGGTGTTCAATAGCGGGAAAAACGCGCCAACCGGAAAAGACGCGCGCCATTTTGGGAAACGTTACAAATGCGGTCGCTATAGCCCTCGGTTGCCAAATATGGGATTTGTCTGTCGATTTCTCATCCTTCAAAAGGAATGCTGAATATCTTGCTAGACTTCTTTTCTTTCACTCACTTTTTACAAAATATCCTATCAATCGGACACTTTCACCATGCAAAACCAACGGTTCTCTTAGTGAAATCAACGACACACACACATTTTCGCATCACAGCAAACATCCTAAAAACTACATACTAGGTACTTGTGACATTTTTTCTTTCTTTCTATGGATCAGCAGTTTCTAAACGAACAGACACCAATAAAAGACGATAAGCACCCAGATATGAAAACAGAAACAAAACCTCGCTCTCCATCAAAAATTCCATTTCAGCTGGTTTTAAATCGCTGCCAGCTGCAATGTCTGCCACTTCATGACCAGCGAACGATGTTGGATGGATACGAGACACTGAACAGCCTGAGAGAGAAAGATGCCCAATCTGAAGAGATTGAGAAAGAAAACATAGATACTCAATCAGAGCAAGCCGCTTACGATGCTATTGACGTTGATTGGGATCAGGTAATGCAGGAGGGCCCCGAGCTCTGGCAGCTCCTCGAATAAATATAAAGGGCATGGCTTTTGCCGATTCGACATTGATGGTCCAGCTCCTCTTACCCAGAGAAATCGCAAGTCTCTGGTCTCCGCTGGACGCTACAATCCGTCACAGGAAACCACAATCTGTATAGTTTTTTTTTTTAACAAGATCTAATGCTCCCAACTCTGGATGCTAAGCTCAAGCAAAATTAGATATTCTGGCATTTGTCAATATGTAGGCTGCATTCCAAAAAGTATGGTAGATCGAGGTTTACCACACCTGACATAATTTAGGTTTATGAACCTCAAAACAATTACTGCACCATAGATCATTTTCTGTTTCTTTTTAAACCATATTTGATAACAATGAAGTTGTATTGGCGTACATTATTTGAAGACATGCCGAAACAGTATGATAAACAGCGCAAAAATATAACAGAATTGATCATAGTTTTGCAAAAGTGATTACAATTCAGCTCCTACGATTTATATAGGAAAAAAATATGATGGATATTACGACATCTTTTGCGAAGTCTTGGCCATTTTGTTTTTTCAGGAATAATAATTTACAAAATATAATGGGAGTGGATGGAATATTATATGTACAGGTTTTGCTCAACAACGTATCGTATTGTTAGCACTGTGTATGGCGGTAGGTGACGACGCTGGCTTTTCTGTGTCTTCAGTGTCGTCCAATGGAGGAAACGAGATATAATTTTCCTCAAACTGGCCACAAGGCCGATGTTCGGCTTCTTTGGCGACGCTCGGGCCTGCTGTGTACGCAAACAGGTTCTTCAACATGATTGAAATAGAAGCACTACGAGCATGGTTGTCTCGAGAATCCATGTAATATGAAGGAGGGAAAAAAGAAATAGCAAAGGTGTGTGCGGGTATGACAAAAGGGTAGAAGGAAAACCAGACTGGGAAACTGTTTTGGGGCAGGCCTTTTTATTTTTTCCAGCCTTTGCGATTTGGTGAGAGGTGCGACGTTTTCAATACGTAACAGGTAACAGTCTGCCAAGTGTTGTAAAGTGCCATTTCGGGAAATGGGGACAAGGTTTTTTCTCAAACTGAAAAATTCGAAACTTGACAAATTTTTGGCTTGCGTTCTGGACGTTTTGTGTTCCCTGCCCTGTAAAATGTCGTCATGACCATTTGATCAGTCAAAAGCCTTGATGCTATTAACACATTGGATATTACTTTTTGCTGATTTTGAGTCCAAAGATATGAGTTAATGGCCATGTTGGATAGAAGCGAATGTAAATTGGTGCTAATAATTTTGTCAGTGGCACATGGCCACCTTAACCCAGCTGCTTGCCCCAGCTGTTTGTCCCAGCTGTACCGCTCATTTGATATGAGCAGTATTTTTGTATCCCACTAGCCTACCAATTATGTCCACAAGACTGTACTCGTGAAGGAAAATCTCGAATCAAGGGACAACTGGATGTAACTCGTAGAAGTCCATAGTAAGTCGTGTTTTGAAAAGTGAAACCAAAAAAAGGTACTCCATAGAACATCTTAGGAGTATTTTACTCATGATCGTTGGAGCTGAGATACATGACCAGAGAGTTGGAAGCAAACAAGTTAAGCACAAGCGAAACGTTTCAGCAAAAATTGCTGTAAAGGCTCGAAAATCCTTATCCCATTTGATGCACACGTAGACGATATTGGATGGACTATTGTTCGACGTTTAAAAAGCATTTTATAAACCAACAAACTATCTAAATATGTCACCAAGCAGGCTAATTGCTATTTTGAAATTAATTTCTTGATGGAAATTTCCAAGCTTGCATGCGGTTTTGGGGCTATAATGTCTGCTGACAATTGTGACATTATGGGTATATGCTTAGCAGATGTCTACAGAATATGATGAAGCGAATGGCGTTCTAGTAAGCATCCTATTATTTCATTCAACATGATCGCAGCTCAAAACATCTACTGTTATTCAACTCGTCTGATTTATACATAACGAATATGTAGATGTAAATATTGCACTCTGAAACAAGGATGAATGAGTCTTCACATCGTTATTTCGCTAATTAATTTAGAGAAGGCCTGTGTCTACGCATTTCCAGCTTTATGTTATTAGCAATGAAAACGCTGAACCTATATCAAAGGCACGATCTGCATTTCCCCATATCTGGATGCAAATGCTAACTTGGTTATTCAAGTCCTCTGGAGTACAAGGCACTCCTTGGTTTCCGTATGGGCAGTAAAGAGAGGAGTTGCAACCAAAAACATATCAAATAAATATTACACCATCTGAGAGCCTTGTAGATTATTGCGCTCCCATCGCCGTGAACAGCATGGCCTAGCCTGACCAATCGCCGTTATAATAGGCGAAGATCATTAGAAACGTAAGGCAGCGCATGTTTTCAGCCCGGTGGAAATACATGATATTCTGGAGCATTCTCATCATGTGGAAGAACAAAACTGTCGCAACCAAAATGGCGCAGCCTGTCTCATTCCATTAAGGTTTAATAACACTTGCCCTGTTCAAATTATTCTCTAATGGTGGAGGGGCGTATTGAGACGTAGGAGTTGAGGAAGCAGAAGCTTCTTGGTGTATAAGGAAAAGCGCAACTCCTTGACCAGGCACAATAGTCAATTCGACTGTTTTTATGTAGAAAGCTTTTGTGTTAACTGGCATTATCAAAAATTCTGTCTGTCTTTAGCGGATAAGGTTTTTGACATTTTCTTACCTAGCAGAAGAAAGCTGGCGTAGGAGTGCCTGCCGGTTTGTCCAAATAAACAAAGTGTACATCGCCAACCTCGCTCTCGGTGGCTCGCCGTATGGCCTCGCTTTTACCTCCTTATCTGGCATTCTTTACCGTAAAGCATAGGTCCCGATCCTATGAGCAACACTTGTTTATGCCCAAGTCGCATCGCTCTGCAACTGCGAGGAAGAAAGCATGTTCATGCAGATATCTGTAAGATTTTCTGACCCACCAAGGGATGACTGGGTTTTGAGGCATAGCTCAGGGGGGGGGGGTTTGGAAAAGCTTAGGATTTGCTCTGACCCTGAAACGGCCCAGAAGAATCATTATACACATGTCTTTCTCCTAGCTGTCCCTAGTGCCTTTACTGTTTCCTTAGAACTCTTTTTATTTTTGTAAGCTGGCCAAAGATATGCCATGTTGTGCGATTATCTGTCGGGCAACGAATTTCATCGACTCCATACTTTAATCATGACACCAGAAACGTCTATAAGCGAGACATCCAAATCGAGTGATTTCAGAGAATCAGAATTAAGAGAGCGGCCACCAACACCAATAGATTGGGAGGGTAATATTATGGAGGGCTTAGATGTACTTGTAAGTTGAGGCTTTTTAACTGTAGAGTAGATGCTTCGGCGTACACGTCTGAGCAAAAAGAAACCCTTTTGTGAATCTAGACAGTTCCTGTATGGACCGATGAAGTCAAATCTAAGTTTAGCGACGGGCAAAGCTACGAGCAAAACAATAATAATGTTTCAAACATATCCCTTCCATCCGCCAGCGAAAACTTTTTGCTAAGCAATGCAAGGCATATCAAAGCCAACGAAAACAAACCGGACGAAGGACCTTCCAACTTGCAACAAAAAAAGATGTTACACCAGATCCAGTCTGATTTATTGGTGAAAGAAGAGCTAGTTAGCCATATACAGAGGTCACAAGCCGAGTACGCGGCTATGAAAGAAGAGTATGAGGAAAAATTACTTGCTATTCGAGACCACATGTCTGAACTACAACAAGAAGCGAGATTATCGTGTATGACTCCCGACAGCAGAAGAGCAAGCCTCAACCAGCCTCATGTATCATCGTTTGCACCGACAACCACATCCCATGAACTGGAGATCAAGAAATTAGCGGGAGAGATACAAGAATTGCGAAAAAAGTACAATCATTCACTATCAGCCACACAAGCAGCAAATGCAAAGAACGAAAAACAATCTCATACTTATAAGCTCAACATAGAATACATGAAGTTGGAGAAGAAACGACTGTTGATCAGTCTAAAGGAGCAGAGTGAGAAAACAAAGGCTCTTGAAGAAGAGCACACGACTCAGTTGTCCAAAAATCGGCTCGAGCGAGATGGATTGGCCGAAAACCTAATCAAACTGAGCAAAGAGCTTCAGTCTACCAAAGCCTTACTCAAAAAGAAATCCGAAGAAGCAGCAACAGCAACATCACAATTGAAACAGATGATACCCATATTAGATCGAGCTTTCAAGAACGGGTTTGTGTATGACGAGCTACCTGAAGGAATAAAATCCAAGCTGCCACAACTATCTACACCTCTTGTAACAGCTCAAAAAAGCAAGTCCAACGGCTCAGGCAAGTCCAAGGCATTGAAAAAGAAACAACAGTTAGAAAGGTATGTGTTTGTATGATTAGAGCTCGAGTCTGGGATGCATCTTGTTTAACAGATCGAATCAGGATGATACAACAGTATGTACAAGCCGACCAACGAGCGCAAGAATATAAGCAATTGCTGATCAAGGTATGAGGATAACTTTGCCAAATCTCATTGTGACACGTTTTCAGCTGTGGCTCTAACATCTACTAGCGCAACATGATCTGCATGGAGATGACTGAACTAGCTTCCGAAAGAGATAAACTAAATCGAGTAGATCAAATAAGTGTAGAGCCGAGAATCAATGAGCTCAATCACAAGATTGAGAAATTGACAATGGTTCTGGACCATATTCATGAACAAATCGAAGTTCACCAAAACCAGTTCGCAAACAGCCCTAAGTTTGAGCTAGACAACCCACTATCTCGTGAGAGCAAAATAACCAATTCGTCTCAGATAGAAAATGAAGGGCTGCTGGATCGGAAAGGCGCTTATGACCGTGCGATGAACATGGTCCGCTCGGTGAACGCAGAGGAAGGTAAAATGCTGGCAGAAACATTACTTACTGAAGTGTTAGTTCTAAAATGTCGGGAGTCGTCGCGTGACGTTGGGACCGTGCCAATGGATTACACAATGCAGAATCTCCGAAAAGTCTTAGCCAGTATGAAGGATGGCCATGTGGTCGACGGACCTGAGAGTCTAATCATTAATGATAAGCATTTGCAAATTAAACCGGATGACGAACAACACAACAGAGTCGAGGCAACAATTAAGGAAACGCACAGTCATGTTCCAGGTTCAACCAGCTCAGAGATTGAACAACTCGATCTTAAAAGCCGAGACCAACATCAAGCTGGTGAAGTTCATGACTACGTTTGTTCGAGACCAGATATATCAGCTAGTGTATCAGATGAGTTTTCTATGGGGGGACCAACAGGTGGATCGACTCTTCCACCCAGCATCATCAGCAAGCGATGCTCCTTTAGGTTACCAGGAATTGATAGTCTGGCTGAGAAGCACACTAAAAGGTTAGGACCCAGCAACTCTTTGACCACCCGAAAATTTTCAAGCTTGCCGCCTAATCACCGACGCTGGACTCTACAAGCGTCCTACTGTACATCAGAAGACTTGACTAACCCGACCAATACCATTTTCGATCGCCTCGCCAATAAACATACACTAGCGTCTCATGCAAAGATAAATCCTCGTCTGTATTATAATGAACAATGAAAATAAATCAGCAATAATATAAGCAAGTACCCAGTCAATAAAGCCGCATAACCAAGTCACTCATTAATCTGGAAAAAGTCAGTCAGACCAACTTTCATGGTGGCTTTGTTTTGATTTAATGAATCGATTTCATTGCCAGACAAATGGTTTCATGCTTTTAAACATAATGTAAACAATGTGTCGTGAGGCGATTCCGGTGCATTCTGTGCACCAGTTAGAAGAAGACCTGTGATAACACAAAAATGGCAAGGCAGCCTTTTTTTTTATTTGCTATAATCGATGAGTTGCTATAATCGATAGTTTCGCACTTAATAATAAAGAAAGCAATTGAATTGTCTACTTGGAATGAACTTCTAAGCTAGGAGACGGAGCCGAGCGCAATTAAGCCTAGGCAATTTCTTTTCTGGTTTTTTACTTCTTTACGCAACTGCAGGTACTACCACATTTACATGAAGAACCGCAAGCACAATTTTTACCGCATCTGGGAGAATACACAATAACAGTTAGGGTGCCGTATATGCAATCTGCTAGCTATGGCGAACTGGTCACTTACGAGCAAGCCATAGTTTTTCAAAGTTTTCCCGAGGTTGACCTTGATGAAAAGAACGGGCATCTTTTGTGTTCTGTACTCACTTTATATTCTTTTGGGTTTGTTGTTGAGTAAGGAAGAATCTGCCTCATCTGATATATGTCACCAGACTGGGTGGTGCAGATTTGAGGTGTTACAGGAAACGTTTGTGTCCGTAAAGAATCGTTATGTCCTTGATATACATTCTTCATACGTTGATGAATCCAAAGGGATCCCATGTAAATCGCTGTTATCGCTGCGTGCTGCTTACAACCCCCACAAACCCCCTTGATAACCAGCAATAAAATATTCATATAAGTAATAAGAAATCGTAGGGATCGATTAATATCCATTTGCTCTATAATTTATCTTTTATTATTCTAAAAACCATATTCCCGTTCTTATTTTCACTGACTCGGAAGCTGAGGTTCAAAGGTCAGGCCGTTAAGAGCCCCCATGACATGAAAAACATAAACAGACCTATCGCAAGTTGGTATTATATGACACCTGGGCATTCGCTCGGTTAGCTAGCGCCAATTTGTGAAGAGCGTTCTTCTTAGTCAATGCAGAGCTGGCTCCATTGATCACAGCCAGAATTTCTCCACTGAGTCTAGCTTCAAACGTCTTTTCAGGACGCTTGGACGCACCCTCGAGAATCCAAACAATGGCTTTTCGTCGTCTTTGTCGTTCCCGTAATGCTGTGGGGACATGGACAACTTTAGAGCCTTTCTTTGCTGACGTAAGCTTGAGCATGGGCGAGGTGCTTTCAATGGCCTCGGTCAGAACCACCAGAGGATCTGAATTGGTTTTTTGTCGAATGTCCTGGAGCGCATCGGAAACAAGACGTTGTGCACGGGCTTTCTTTCCATCACGCATAATGGTATTGACCAGCTGCGACACAATAGGATTCTGACGAATGAATTCTTGTTCGGGTGGTGTGACTATGGATTCGTCAATTAGCGTAGTAGTGGAGGTGGCTGCTGCCGTTGACGATTCCTCGGTGGCTACTTGTGAATATTGGCATGACTGTGAGCCGAGAGGTCGGGAGACGTGTTGTGAGACTGATCGTTGTGCTACTTGTCTGGTGACATTACGCAAGCCATTCCATAACGCCAATGCCATGCTGGGACTGGTGTGATTTGTGAATGTGAATTATACCAGTTTATTTTTTTTTTCTCTAGCTGAGCTGACAATGGTTGGCCGCACAAAATTTTGGAGGCTTGAAGCTCACATGGTGTCGTCACCCCCAGAAGCAGTCCTACGGTGTGGCGCGAGCTTAATTTTTTTCACGACCAAA
The DNA here is from genome assembly GCA_037039815.1 of Umbelopsis sp. M5902. Classification (NCBI taxonomy): domain Eukaryota; kingdom Fungi; phylum Mucoromycota; class Umbelopsidomycetes; order Umbelopsidales; family Umbelopsidaceae; genus Umbelopsis; species Umbelopsis sp. M5902. Next base: position 197,576 of record JAXQGL010000053.1, read on the forward strand.
ACAGCCACCAATGACACGTAAAGAGAAAGATTAGAGAAAAGGCAACAAAGAAGGCGACTATGCTCACAAATGGATGTTTTGCATATGGTCTCAAGTTATAAAAAGCATTTACTCATTACGCGGCATTGGTGTCATGTCAGCCTCTAACACGAGCAAATGATGATGGCAAGTTGAACACAAAGATCGACGGGGCGGGTTAATGCCAGCCAATTCCATGCGTCCAATGGTGCACATGGAATAAATGCCAGGCTACCATGGCTTACACAAAACCCCCTTTGTACTCCCAACTTGCTTTAAACAATATAAAAATAACTATGATTTTGTCATGTTCCTTTCTCTGCGCGTAATGAGAGATGGGTTCCCATTACCGGCAAAACCCAACTGGGCTTCAGTGGGATTCCCATATGTGCTTCATCGGCACGGGCAATTTACTGCTTATGTATCATTACATCCGAACGTAAGCAGAAATTCGTGCAGCCTCAAAAATATCGTTCAGTCTCAGTTTGGGGGCTCCCCATGTATATGGGGGAACATCGTAATACAAGAAATGCTTGGCAATTGAGGCGTATATGCCTTGAACCCATCAGGTAGTTGTTGTTGTTATTATTATTATTATTGTGTTATAGCGGGGGTTCTAAATCGTATGGCTGTCAACTGGCGACGTATTCCGATGCATAGCACCGGCTGTGATATAACATGATTACGTATTAATGTTACAAGTGATTCCATGCCGTCCATAAAAAAATAAATTTAGAAATGAAAAATGGCGGTTAGCTACTAATCTATATTATCTATAGGTTGTATGATTCCAAAAAGAGATACATTCTATCATTAAATACAACCTTGTCCCCTTACTGGGCTTGTTTTGCAACCCTGAACCTGAGAATTCTAAAGATGTGACACTAGCATTTACCATGGACGCACTAGACAAAGCCATCTTGATCAAATGATCGTCGCTAGACATGGTACGATTGATCAAGTTTCATAGTACTAACCGCCAACTCAGTCAGAGATTTGCTTTCGGTGTGATGTAATTACCATTCTAGGCAATGTTTCCTTTTATTTGGTACCAGGAACGCCAATCAAAAAAAAGTAGTTGTGATGTTTTTGGCCTAGTGGGGACTAAATGGTCGATCCTGAATTTATTCAATCCGTAAAAAATAGCTATATTCACTGTTATTGTTATTGGTTTAAATTAGGAAAGCATCAGGAATTGTCTTGTTTAAGCAAAAAACCCTAAGCTTGGGCATATTTGTCAGTTATTACTTTCATATAGGATGGGCTAAAGTTGTTTAACTTTTTAGGGGGCTCGGACCTTGTTTGAAAGATTATGTAGGATAAGGCTGGCCATAGTCGGAGAAGACGATGGATAGAGCCATCGCATAGCGCTTTCGGAATGAAAGGCATAAGAGACAAAAGACAAATGGGGGGGACCTGGAAATAAATTGCAAAAATGGATGTGCTAGATAGATGGATTTAGTATATTTGACGCCATGCACGCACACAGATTTTTATTAACCAGCCAGCCTGCCAAAGCCAGCCAGAGAACTGACTTCAGCCTTTTTGGCTATGGTTCAAGTAAACATCTTGGTAGAAATGGGTGTTTTCCCTTAGGCTTCCTTGCCCTGAATCGCTTGACAGAACCTTGCTCAATCCCCATAAAGTCAATAGCCAGAGCCAATAAACAGACAACGTGTACGTTCCCCATCTCTGAAGATCCAACCCTCATGCAGTATCTCTACCCATACCACACGTGTTTCCATTTCCAGTCAGGGCTACCGACTCCTGTTTCAAGTGGGCAAAAGAGGCATATTTCTTTATTTTATATATATTATCCCTTTTGCAAAGCCTTTGGTGTAACCCTTGTAATATTTTTTATTCCTCGCTTCTTGAAATAGATTGAAGCCGATGTAATTATTTTTTGCTTGGCGCTTTGGAATACGAAATGGAATTTCCATCGTATCGGTCAATGAGAAATCACCCAACAAATTCAGTCTACTACCAAAAATACTTATTCCGAGATTTTGTCGTACAGGGGACACTTGCCTTATAGCGAAAGAGGGATCTCTTTTTGGGGGGAGAGGGTTTAGAGACCAACTTTGCAAGCCCAATAACACGACAAAGCCAGTCAGCCTGATTGATGTTATTACATGTTTGTTGTTTATTGTTTCGATAATGACACAAGATGGGACGCTTATATTTTTTTTAAGGGGATCTGCAGCAAGTTGACCATTGAAAATGCAAAGGCTCGTCTCAGTTTACAGACATTAGTTTTAGCCTTTAATTGAAAAAAAACCCATATGAGAGTTGAAACTAAGTGGGTGATGGTAATTGGTGTGTGAGTCCAGAACTAGCCAGTGAAAAAGTTTTTTTTTTACAAAATAGGCGGGTCTCAAGCTAATTTATCCCCCCCGCCCTATAGTGGATCGCCAAAGTGCACCGCGACATCGGGGTTCAAATCCAGTTTCACCTTCACCTGAAGAGCTCCTGTTGAATAAAAGTAGCCCAATATTGAGTGATTGAAATGGTTCCCTTGTTTTTTTTCTTTGATTCTTTACACTCTTCCTTTTTGCATCTTTCATTTCATTTCTTCCATTTCATATCTTGTTGGTTATCACATTTAAACCAAAGTTTTGTCACATATCAGAAAAAAAACTACATACAACAACAACATCTAAACGCGCCTCCAAATGTGGAATCATATCAATAGAAAATTATCGCAAAATCGTCGATCAAGTAATGATGACTCTGAAGATGAGATGTATCGACCACGACCTGTGTCTAGTGCGTCCAATGCTTCATCATCTGGAAATTCGGCTTTGACTCTACATGAAAATGATAGTTTTTATAAATGGGCTGCTTCATTTCCACCTGATAGAGCCCATACCCGTACTCCTGCTCCCGCATACCAACCCCCTGTATCGTGTTCAAGGTCATCATCCATGAACAAGAGCACCACGAGCAGTGATACTCAAACCGTAACGAGCAATGGTTTTGATAGAATCATGGAATTGCTGGACAATGCCTATAACGGATTCATGACTCCTTCACCACAAAAACCTTTCACAAATAATTTTGCCTCCATGGGTCATATGGTGGATCGTTATTTGCAATTTGACACCTTTTTGGATTTCATCAACGTCACAAATACCAGAGCTATCCTTCGCCCTCCCACCGATATTGACAATGCTTCCAACAATTTGGATCACATCACACATGCTCAAATCCATAACTTTTTGGAAAAGACTTTCAATCTTGCCCAGTTTGGCCTAACCCGTGGCAACCGAGTCGGTGTTTGCCTACCAGATGGTCCCGAGCTAGGACTTTGCTTGCTTGGTGTTATGGCTTACTGCGTTTGTGCTCCCTCCAACCCAAATTTGACTGGTGAAGAATTACTTCATGATTTCAATAACATGAAGGTCGAAGCCGTTATTGTCCCTTATCAGAAATACCAAGACAATGATCGTATGGTACAAGTCCTGCGGGCAGGCGGCCTTCGTATCATTGCTCTCAAGCCCGATACCATCGGTATAGGATTTACTTTAATCTCAGAAGAGAGTTCTCCTTTCACTTCCAGTGATGAGGACTCCGAAATCGAGATTGTTGAAAGCCTGGAAGTCAAGACTGAAACCAGACACCATGAAAAGTCTCATCCTCCAGCTCCGCGAGAGCTTAATGGTCCCAACGATCTGGCCATGATTCTGCAAACCTCAGGTACCAGTGGCAAGAAGAAGACTGTTCCCTACAGACTGCGTACCCTGTGTATTGGTACCATCTGCGTTGCCTTCTCGTGGGGTCTTACTCCAAATGATATCAACATCAACATGATGCCACTCTTCCATGTTGGTGGTATTGTTCGCAATTTATTTGCTCCCATCTTTTCTGGTAGTGCCGTCATGCTTTGCCATGGCTTTGATGCCAATGTTTTTTGGGACATTGCTCAAGCTCAAGCTGGTGTCAACATTTGGTACTATGCCGTTCCTACCATGCATCATGCTATTCTGCAAGAGGGCAACATGCGCCAAGTTTCCATTAAACTTCGTCAATGTGTAAAGATGATCTGCAATGCTGGTGGTGGTCTCTTACCTTCTTTGGCAAATGATCTCAAGGCTTTTTTCCCGTCCTCAGTCGTGCTTCCTTCTTACGGTATGACAGAATGTATGCCCATCTCTACTCCTCCACGTGATTATGCTCTCAACCGTGAAGGCACTTCCGGTCTGGAAGTGGGTGCTGAAATATCTATTTTTATCGGAGAAAAGCCCGTTGCCAAAAATGGCACTGTTGGCAACATCATGGTACGCGGCCCTCCCTGCTTTGATGGCTACGAAGGCATCGATAACAAGGACACTTTCATCGATGGCTGGTTCGATACTGGTGACATGGGCTACCTCGATGACGAAGGCTACCTCTTTATCACTGGTCGTTCCAAAGAAATCATCAACCGAGGTGGTGAAATTATTTCTCCCTTCGAAATTGAAAATGCTATTGTTGCTCACCCCAAGGTCGCTCAAACCATTGCCTTTTCCGTTCCCCACGAGTCTCTCCAAGAAACCATTGGTGCTGTTATCGTTCCTGAAGAAGGCCATACTCGTGTTGACCTCAAGTCCCTGCGCTCCTTTTTGAGCAAGTCTCTCCATCACTCCAAGCTTCCTCAAGTCCTTGTATACCTTGACAATATTCCTAAGAATGCTGTCAACAAGCCTTTGAGGATTAAGCTTGCTGAGCGTATGGGTATCCCTGAAGTCAAGGACTCTGAAAGCAATGTCAACGTCGTTCAACGCTTGTATGAAGGTATCTGCCCTCCCAAGGGAACTCCTTTGTCTGACCCCATTTCCATCAAGAGTGTCTCCTGGAATATGAATGAATTGGTAGAATGCCTCGCTGTTCACCAGGCTGTTGCTGACTGTGCTGCACTCCGAAATCCCTTGGACCAACAGGTCGTGGCTTTTGTAGTCAACACTCCTCAAGATGTTGAAAAAGAAATTGACATCAAGGCTACTGCTGTCCATATCCATCAATACTTGGAAACCCAGTTGCATGACTACATGATCCCCAGACGTATTGTCATTGTTGACGAAATCGTTCGTTTCGAAGACGGCTCTTTGAACGAGCAGCAACTGCACCAAATTGCTCAGGAGCAAAATGCCGATATGGATGAATGCACTGGCGATCCTATTGCTTTGGCACTCCGAGATATTTTTGCTTCAGTTCTTGGCATGCAAGGAGAAAAGTCTCATTATCCCCTCAATGGCGATTTCTTTGAATTTGGAGGTGACTCTCTCAAAGCGGGTGCCCTCATTTCAAATATCCGTGCCAAGCTTGGTATTGCCCTGCCAATTGTAATCATCTATGATGAGAACAATAGAACTCCTATTGGTCTGGCTAAGATCTGCTCAAAGCAAATGCCCAATGATCATCCCTTGTTTACCCATGGCTACAGCGCCATCAACATTGAAGAAGATGAAGAAGATCCCAAGGAACGTCTCAAGAACCGCCCCAAGAGTGGTGCAAAGAATCAATGGAATCCTTTAGCCGCCATGATTCAGCTCTCAAGCATTTACTTGCTTCGTCCCCTTCGTATCACTCTTTGCTGGTTCATGTTTGCCAGCATCTTGGTTGCCGTTGCCTCCGGTTGGGACAGAAAAAACAATAACGTTATTCGTGTTGTTCAATTGTCTCTTTCTTTGTTTATTGCTCGTTTCGTCACTGCTTTAGTTCTTCCCTTCATTGCCATTGTTACCAAATGGATTGTCATTGGTCGTTACCGTCCTGGTATATTCCCACTATGGGGATCATACTATCTGCGTTGGTGGTTCGTTCATCAAGTGTGCAGAATGTGTGGACGTGGTATCTTCAAGATGCATCCTCGCTTGTATGCCTTGTACCTCCGCCTAATGGGTTGCCGCATTGGCTCTAACTGCAGAGTTGATATCCATGCTGATATTCACGAATTCGATCTTGTCACCATTGGCGATTATTGTTCATTTGATAACTGCTCAGTTCGTCCCTTTGTACTCAAGACTGGCCATATGGTTCTTTCTGAAATTGTAATAGGTAGTAACTCGTGCATTGGTCTTAAGTCTATTGTCACTTCTGGATCCCACGTCCCTCCTGGTACCGTCATGGGCCCCCTCACTTCCACTCATAATTTGGATGTTGCTTCAAGAGGAAGTGCCCACATGGATACCACTGAAGGAATGAACTATGCTGAACTTTGCCGTACCAACTTCCCTGCTCCTCATATCTTGTTGACCACGTTCATTGGATGGCCCATCATTATTTTTGCCAAATTCTTTGCTTTCTTGCCTTGGTTCGCTGTCATCTTTTTGCTCACTCGCGAAGTATTCTTTGAAAAAGCATCTCAAAATCAATTTGCTGAACTCATTCTCTACTTTGCTGAACCTGAGCGTGTTGGCTACCATTTCTTGGCTGTCGTGGTCCGTGATAACATCACTCCATTCTTCTATTTGGCTGCTGTCCTTGCCATCAAGAAATGTATCATTGGAAAGTTCAAACCTGGTCCCCGTGATCGCCGTCAGTTCTCTTTGCTCAGATACTGGCTCATGGAGAAGCTCATGCCCGGTGGCGATCTTGGTGGTGTTGCTCGCCTGGTTGGCAGCCATTACGAAATCGTTAGCATGATCTACCGTGCCCTTGGTGCCAAGATTGGCGAGCGTGTCTATTGGCCAGGCAGTGGTCTTCGTGTCATTGAATTTGATCTTTTAGAGATCGGAAACGATGTTATCTTTGGTTCCAGAACTCATGTCATCTGCTCTGATGCTTATACTTCTGCTGTTGTCCGAATTGACGATGGTGCTATGATTGCTGACAGATGTATCTTGCTTCCTGGATCACATATTGGTCGTAAGGCTGTTCTTGGCTCTGGTGGTTTGGCAAAGAAGAACTTCTTCTTCCCAGACAACTCTACCTGGGTTGGCTCCCGTGGCGGCAATGCTCTTCTTTGGGACGCCGGTAACAATGTTCCTGATGATGAAAGCACTATTGCTCCTTTCGGTCGTGCATTCTACGAACGTCAAGCTTCATTCTGGGTCATTCCTCTATTCCTCATCTTTATCTACAATATGGTTCTCCACATGATTGCTTCTACTTATTGGGGTATACCAGTCACTGCTGCTATTCAAGTGGCGGCTGTCATGGAAAAACGCTACTTTTTGCTCCATGGTGACGAGGCCAAAAAATACTCACTTTATGAAGGCACTCGCCAAGGCTTAACATTCCTTATCATCTTGGCTGTCATTGCCGCATGCGTTACTATTTTATGTGTGCTTGGTCTCCTTATCGAAATCATCGTCAAGTGGGCTCTGTTCGGTCGTAGAAAGCAAGGTTCTTACCCTTGGGATGAATCTTCCTATTGCCAACGCTGGCAAATCCTTATCACTTTCCAACAATGCTTCAGAGAAGGCACTCTTAACCTCCTTAGCGGTAGTGCTTGGCTTGTTCTTTTCTTCCGTGGCCTTGGTGCTAGAATTGGCAAGGATGTCTGTCTCTATCCCAACGGTGGTGATCCTATGATGACCGAGCCTGATCTTGTCACCTTGGAAAATGATGTTGCTGTTGATGAAGCTTCTCTCATCTGCCATCTCAACTCTCGTGGTCAATTCTCTGTGAATCCTCTCCACGTTGGAGCTGGCTCTGTTCTCCGAACCGGTTCTCGTCTACTCTCTGGTGCCACTATGAAAGAAGACGCCGTTCTCCTTGAACACACGCTCGTTGCGTCTGGTCAAATCGTTGAAAAGAATTCTATCTGGCAAGGTTGGCCAGGCGAAGATGTCACTGAAAAGTATCGAAGCAATATCCGCAACTCGAGACGCTTCTCAGTGAAGAGTTTGAAAGGTTTTGTTGACTTTTACTAAAAAGCAACAATATGGCACTACACATTTATTTGTGTGCAGTTGTAACTATAGAATGTCACTAGGGTATAATGTACAGGCACCAGACCCTAAACCACAGTTTTTTTTCTCATTTTCCTTTCCTTTATTTTTCAATTCCTTTTTGGTTGTTTCATTTCCTTCTCTTGAACATTGTTGTCAGATTTTTCCCCCAATATTCGCAAAATAGAACATTTTACATTCACATATGGACAAAAATATAACCGCATTCATATTTCAAAATTTTGGCGTTTGTCATTTAATACTGCTTTTGCGAACATTCAGATCATATGATCTGATGAATAATAATTTCCCACCTTAGACCATTGATTGGGTTTTACGAGTCAAACAACGGTGAGCAAATGTAAGCATAAAGCAATGTGGGTTTTTAAGTGATGTGTACAGTTGTGAGTTCATGCATCACCCAGGCCATATCCCAGTGAGCTATGTCCTTGCATTCAAGGCTATCTAACAACGGCCCGCGATTTCCGGAGACGCTAATGAAAATGTTGAATGGTCACCAATGGTATCAAAAATATCGCATTGAGGAAAATTGTCGCATCATGGCTCGTTGGGGCCTACAAAAGCTTTACATGGTACGCCGGACGTCCGCTGCTGACAAGAAGTCGATGTGCATTGGCTATCAGATTCACCACTGACGGAGTTCTAAACTCTCACAGCCGAGATCGCGCGTCCAATAAAAGCTGCAACTGTTTGCGGTCTTAAGTTTAAGTATTTGAGAAATAGATCTAGCTCGCTTAAGCACGTATAATATCACAAGTATACTGCATGACAGGGATTACCAAAAACACAATTGGCGATGGCGGCGTTGACTGACAAAGTGAAGCGGATAAGTAGCAATTTGACCAAGCACTGATTATTCAGAGCCGAAGAAGCGCTGTCGTCGGAAGAATAATTACCGATTGATTCTTAGGTCAGACACAGGTTTCACAGTGCTATAAAATAAAGCAAGGCAAAAAATTTGGTGGCAAAAAATTATTGATCTCCCTTTTACGCTTTCCTTGCTCTACCAACAATGTCGATGACGGAAAAGGAGCAAGTACAAAGCAAAAAAACGACATTCAAGAAGATGGTAGCCTCACGCCTACTCATCCGTCCACCTGTTGAATCAGATCCTAGATTGAAGCCTTCCAGACAAAAATCAATCATTCTGGCATGTCTGTGCCTCGGATCATGTTTGCCTGGCTTATCTAGTACAATATACTTCCCAGCTATGCCGGTCATGACCGCGGACCTCAATGCTCCATCAGTCGCTGTGACCTTGACCACAAGTTTATTCGTACTGTTCATGGGAATTGCTCCGATCTTCTGGGCTGTTTTAGCAGACCACTACCGTATTCGCAAAATTCTCATTGAGGCATCGTTGGTGATTTTCATCGTAGCATCTTTGGGTTGCGCTTTGGTCTCCAATGTTTGGGGTTTGGTCGTATTGCGGTGTGTTCAAAGTATTGGTGCATCGTGTACATCGTCAGTAGGTGCTGGAGCTATTGCCGTAAGTAATTGGAGGCTGAGAAATCAGGAGGGATTGGTTGGGCCGAAAACAAAAAATTGATCTCGTATCTTTAATTTAGGATCTTTATCCCATTCATGAACGTGGCCAAGCATTTGGATATTTCTTCTTTGGTAATTTTGTTGGTCCCCTTGTTGGGCCCATCATTGGTGGATTTTTGTCACTAAGTGCTGCCACCTGGCGAGCAACATTCTGGTTCTGTGTTGCCTTTGGCTGTTTTGGCTTGATTGCCATCTTTTTCTTGTTGCCAGAAACTTATAGAGACGATGCAAGATGGGATGCTGAGGCAGCGAAGAGAGAAGCTGAGAATCAGCAGACCGAAGGCGTGCAAGACGTCGATGCCAAAGAAGTTGTTAACGGAAACGCAAACGAGAATAACGGAAGGCCAGAATCAGATACGACTGTAGCTGACCAGCAACCGAAACAGCCGGATCCGGAGGATCCCAAGAAAGAGACCAAGCGCAAATCCATCAATATTTTCGACCCTCTCATATCATTGTGCCATCCTTTTGTGTTCTTGACGGCCTTCATGACCGCCGTTGCTTTTGGTGGAATGTTTGCTGTAGAGACCATTATACCCGGTCAGTATCAGGCAAAGTTTCACCTGAATACATGGCAAACAGGTAAGATGAATTTTGATGGACCACTGGTCGTTACTGCAGGCCATCTGACTGTGCTTATTTGAATAGGTTTGTCATTCTTGGGTGCTGGTATTGGTAATTTTATGGGAACCCTCATTGGAGGAAGGCTATCCGATTATTTGTTATTGCGCTCTCGAAGACTGAGAGGCGGAGCTCATCTTTTGGAAGATCGTTTGACTGCTAATCTGTGGCCAGCTGGATTTATCTTTGTACCACTCGGTGTACTATTGTTTGGATGGATGGCAGAGTATGGAATCAGTCTATGGGGATGTATCGTTGGTTTTGGTATACAGTGCTTTGGTATGAGTCAAGTTTTCTCGGCTGGTAGTGCCTACCTTGTGGATGCAACACCGGGTCGTGGAGCTTCTATAACTGCTGGTGCCAACTTCTTGCGTATGCTTGTTGCTTGTATTCTTTCCCTGGTCGCCAATCCTATGGTAGAAAGCCTTGGTCCGGGTTATGTTGGCGTCCTCTTTGCTGCTCTTATGTGGGTCGCTATGTGTTTGGGATTGATCCTTAAATTTAAAGGCGAAGCTCTTCGAAAATACAGCGGTTTCTAAACAACAGCAATTTCTTTTTCACAACTTCTCACAGTCATCATTTTCTGCAACTCTCCCTACTACAGTCCTTACATTTGTAAATTTAGATTACTACTCATACCTCATAATAGAACATCTCTAACTATCCTTTGGTCGGCGTTAGATCATAGCAATACTTTCAAAGTAAACATCCCGTAAGCGAAAGAATCTTTTCAAACCAAGTAACGCCTATCAGTCGTAAATGATGGTAGTACTATGCTCAAAAGATGAGCCAGTTGTCTGGTTTTTTAGCGTAGATCAATGGTAATTACCAGTGTAAAGCTAGATATTCAATCATCATTGGTTTGATGCCATCACGAGTGACGATGTTTATTGCAACCTGACAATTTGAGCAGTGAGTGGCGAAGCGAGGCAATCGCTTCATCCTTTACGAATAGCCTCTAGCGGGGATACAGATAGCTAACGAGACATTGTTAGTTGGCTAAGTTGTAATGGATTTGTCAGTTTATTTCCGAATCAAGTTGAGAAGGTTGTGGTTCCCAAGCCGTATCGGTGTAACCAAATCTCATTGGATGACTTGAGGCTTGCGAAATATAGCGCTCGAAGACGAATTATTTTAAAGTGTAAACCTTCATTTATTCCATGCGCCTTTCCATGCACCTATTGTTAACCTAGTTCAGCTACAAAAAATGTGCATATGGCTCAAAGAAGGCCTGTCTCTATATCGAAACAACAGAAACATCGTTTTCATTCCCATGGATTTGTTATCATCCTTGTGATTCATTGCCACCAAGATATATCCGTCCATATTTTTTTTTTTGAGTTTGACTTGGCGACGACTTGCATTTTTGAGGACCAAGAGGCGCCGTTTTAGAACGTACCAGCCGTATGAGCGGGAACAAGTGTTTTTCAATTTTGATTGAAATTGCGTGATCAACTTTCGCTTTAGGCTTGTATAACCGAGTACTTCAAAATGTATAAAAAGAGTCACCCCTATGGCGAAATATGATGTTTGTCAATCACCACTTTTCTAACAAATAGACATGGCTCAAGTTGCAACTCTTCCTGAACAAAAGCAAGGCTGGAGAACCTTCTCCACAACCAAGGATAACTATAACCCTGCTACTGTACAATGGCCGCAAAAAATTGAGGGTCCAAGCGTCTGGGATGGCAAATACCTGGAGAAACATCCTGAAGAGTGGGTTTACCATCTGAATGAGGCTGAAATAAAGGAAATCGATGATGCAGTCAAGCACTTCTTCACTCTCAATAGAGAGCTGATCACCATTGACCAGGAGTCATTCCCTCTCCCAGAGTTTGGAAAAGTCTTACGAAGACACAAGGAGGTTTTGCTTCAAGGTCGCGGTTTTACCCTGATCAGAGGATTTCCTATCAGCAACTATAAACGCGAAGAACAAGCTGCTGTCTTCATGGGCATTGGCACTTATTTGGGTATGTATATATTAGACTGGAGCTTTCAAAATCTCGGCTTCATTGGTTTACAAAGTTTTAATTTGACAGGCTATCGCAAGACACAAAATGCTAAAGGTCACGTCCTGGGCCATGTTAAGGATATCACCATCGGATCACAAACCAAGAGTGTGTACGACGAGAATGATCCTACAACTCGTATATATGCAACTCGCAAAGCACAGCCATTCCACGTTGATGGTACCGATATTGTTGGTTTACTCTGCCTTCAAGTCAGTGAAGAGGGCGGAGAATCATCCGTCATATCTTCCCATACCGTTTATAACCGCTTGAAAGAGCTCAGGCCAGATATTATCGAGCTCTTCAAGGAAGGCTGGCACTGGGATAAGAAGGGCGAGCATGGCGAAAACGATAAACCTTACCTCATTGCACCTCCCATGACCTTTTATGAAAACAAACTCTTCACATTTTACGGCCCACACTTCTGGGAAACTGTGCCCCGCCTTGGTATTCATGTTTCAGAAGAAAAATTTGAAGCCATGAAATATGTACAAGAGCTCTGTGAGAAAGAGGCTCTGAACATGTGGTTGGAAGTTGGTGACATGCAATTCGTTCATAACCATCAGCTTCTGCATGCCCGCAGCTCATACCGAGATAGCCAAGAGAAGACCAGACATCTGTTGCGATTGTGGCTCGTTGTTCCGACCGAAGAGGGTGGCTGGGAAATGCCATTCGCTCAGCGAGAAGGAGTATACTTCTACAACGTGGATCACAATGTTCCTCTCGAAGCAGAGTAAAACCAAAGACAAACATTTCGTCGCAATGATTTTTGCATCTTTGTGAATATATATATATTTTCAATAATAAATTTACATATTTGACTTTCATTTAAGTTTCAAAGCTTATTCAGACGACAGCTTCCTTGTAAGTATGAACTAGAAGAACAAAAGCGTTAGTGAGAGTAGCGAATGTTTACAATTGGGGTTTTATGATGGTACCTGTTTGATCTTCCTCCATAAACTTGACATACTCTTTGGTGCCAAAGGTAGTGACAGTGTCGTCGGGGATGGAGATTCCAAGGCCCTTCAAACCAGCTGTGTACTTGTGAGTGATAACACCGTTGGCTTCCAAAACGTCTTTTTGGGCTTGTGCAAAATCTTCATCGGAAATATCTCGGTTAAATACCATGATATAATCTCGATAACCAGCTAAAGAGAGATAGGAATATCGATGAGTATATGGGCAAAACAAGTCACATATTGAGAATATCATAGGCAAAAATGTAGTAATCCTAGCAATATTATGATATATGATGGCATAGCGAAGAAGCGGAAGCAATTATAACAATAATCTAGCCACAATGGCTACAACAATCTGTATAATGGTCCAGCAGTCGAGAAGCTGGGAATGAAATTAAGTGAAGAGAATTCATACCTTTTGCAGCATAGGCGAGAGTGGTGAAGATAGATAGCAGCAAGAGTGCTGTAATTATGTTTAAAAAGCTTCGCATGTTGGATTCAATTGAATTTTGGTATAGGCGGTAAAAGTATCAGCAATGACGAGTCCCACAGCTGGTACAAAATTACTGGTGGTTGTGTGAGCCCTACGGGATGTGACTGCAGAGATCACGTGTATCATCTTTTCTATACTTTTTTTGGCGAGTTGGAAAAAAACAACGAAGCAAGTACTTACATATAATGGCCAAAGCGAAGAAGAAGAAGAATGACGCCGAGCACAAGGCAAGAGTGCAAGAGAAGGTAATGTGTCTCGATTTCGGTGCATCAAAGAAGCTTCATTCTGACAAAACAGTGATTTAAATTCAGGCTCAACGCAAGTCCAATAAGAAGGTCAAAAAGTCAAAGGACAAAGCTGAAGAGCCCGAGGAAGACATTGAATCAATCCTCGCTGCTTTCAAAAAACAAGTAAGATATAATGCATCTGATTTTTGGGTCAAACGTCATTGCACCTATCTAACGGCTGATGTAGCAAGAAGAAATGTACCAAGTCAATGAGGAAATCATTGGAAACCCACCAAGCAGAAGAGCCAACGCTACCTTCTCTCCGCATCCAACTAATACCAATGAACTAATTCTTTTTGGTGGAGAGTTTTATGACGGACAAAAAGGTACTTGGTGCAAAAGCTTATAATAGGGAGGATCAATATACTAACCCGGCCACTTTCATAGTGCATATGTATAATGATCTGTACCGCTATAGTATTGATAAAGACGAATGGAAAAAGTATACATCACCAAATTCTCCAGGACCGAGATCAGCTCATCAAATTGCAATCATGCCCACCGGGACACTGTTTTTGTTCGGAGGTAAAGCCTTTGATAGAATATGATTGGCAAGGCCGTCGTGTTGCAGCTACTAATGCGCTTAATGTTAGGTGAATTTATCTCACCAAATGAGACTCAATTCTTCCATTACAAGGACTTTTGGTCGCTTGATTTGAAGACTATGCAATGGGATAAGCTTGAAATAAAGCAAAAGCCTTCTGCGCGATCTGGTCATCGCATGGCGGTAAGTATTACACATGTTCGAGATTTTGTAATATGCGATCCATAGTATTTATCTGCGAGTATAGGTTTGGAAGAATTATATTGTGCTATTTGGAGGTTCGTTAATGATAAAACATGCTGCATAGATGCAGACTTTGAAATTGACCAAACTACATAGGTTTTTACGACAATTACGTACAAACGAATTATTATGATGATTTATGGGCATTTGATACCTTGACGTATAAGTGGTCCAAAATTGATATACCAGAAGTTTCTAGCCGCCCTTCGTAAGTACGATGTGAGATATATCCGGCGACTTGCTGAAATACTAATGTGATGTGGTTATAGGGCAAGATCAGGTTTTTGCTTTGTGCCTTGTACTGAAGGCGTTATTTTGTATGGAGGTTATTGCAAGCAATATACCAAGGGACAGAGAGCAAAGGGAATCGTTCATACAGGTAAATGTTGTTGTTGATCATATAGTTGGAAGCAATATAGTAACCCATACATTTAAGATACATGGCTGTTGAGAATGACACCAGATTTGAAAGGCGTCAAATGGGAAAAGCGCAAAAAATCTGGTTTTGCCCCAGGGTATGTACAGAAGACATCTAACCCCATTTATATTGGAGGATCGATACTAATGTTTTAAGAACAGTGCTCGAAGTGGTGCGGCCATGGCTGTTCATAAGAACAAGGGCATTCTGTTTGGCGGTGTGTTCGACGAAGATGTTAGTGAAGAAAAGCTCGAAAGCACTTTTTATAATGAGCTGTAAGTCATGTAGGCAATGTGTATTCAACTTATAAGTACAATGCTATCTGACACATCAGAACAGCTTTACATACCAGATAGATAATGGAAAATGGTTTCCTTTAAATCTACGAAAAAGCAAGGCTAGTAAAAAGGCGAAAAAAGCACAGCAGCAAAGCAAAAACGATGATCAATACCATAACAGCGACTCGGATGAAGAGTCTTCAATGAACGCCGCTTCCAAGCATGGCCAGGCTTTTGATGATGAGGAATTAGCTCCTCGTGCAAGATACAATGCCATGACATGCGTGCAAAAAGGTATATTGTATATCTATGGAGGCATTCTGGAAGTGGAAGACAAAGAATACACCTTGGATGACTTCTGGAGCATCAACGTGGACAAAATGACAGAGTATGTGTGCTTGAAGAGCAGTGAGCTCGACGAGCAAGAATGGCTCGGAGAACAGAGTGACGATGATGATGACGAAGAAGACGATGAAGAAGATGATGGGGACGACGACGGTAGTGATGAAGAGAACGAAGAAGACGAGAGCGCGAGTGTCGGTAGTAAGAACAAGTCTCGTAAAAAGAAAAAGAAAGCGGAAGCTCCGATTGAGGAGAAGCCAGAAGAAGAGGAAATCCCCGAAGTAGAAGAAGAAGAAAGTGAGCAAGTTCAAGCAATGAACAAATTGAATCAATTGCTGGAACAGGATTCGAAAGCAAAAGAGGATCAAGCTCTATGTACCCCTAATCTTGGCGAAAGTTTGCGTGATTTTTATGTCAGAACGACGGAATTCTGGACAAGGAAAGCGTACGAGGAAAACGAGGAAGGTACAGCTCGTGGAAAGGCGTTACGAAGAGATGGATTTAGTATGGCAGAGCAGCGTTACCAGGATTATCAGCCTATTCTGCAGGAGATTGAGAAGCTTAAAATTGACGCTGGTCTCGATGAAAATGATACTATCATTGCTGCGAAGGCTGCTACAGGAGGTAACGAGGCTGCCGAGAAAATGGCATCTCGTAATAGACGATAAATTGTTTTTTAATAAAGTTGTTTGTATTTTCATAATATTCATCCTTCGCATTGTTTATGCCTTTTGTCTGGCTACTGGTTAACCAAAGCTAAATTAATCATTCTTTGAATTGATCTTCACTGTAGAGACTCCCAACATTCTGGATAATACTGTATCCTTTAACCATGCGGGCATATGGTAGAATATGAGGAAGATGGTCGTAAGGCGACCGTATGTGAAGTAGTTTCGAGGACGAGGCTTCATAACGGCATTAACAACGTTTTTAGCGAAGACATCAGTCGGCGTGCATCCTGGTGCTTGAGAAGACATTGCTCTAGCTTCAATCGACTTCCTGAACCGAGTAAATAGGGAATCTGATACGAATGGGTTAATCACTTTTCATATATGGGTCAATAATAACAATTAATGCAAGTGACCTTCAGGCAAAGATATAGATGCAGTGGCCACGTCACCAAAGTTTGATTTGATGGAGCCTAGATAAAAGCATTAGTTTTATGAAGCAAGTAAATGGTGACATAGATTATTTACCTGGTGCGACGACCATGACGTGAACACCGAATGGTGCAAGTTCCATACGAAGAGTATCAGTCATGGAATGGATTGCAGCCTTCGATAAGCAGTAGATGCCTATTGACGATCACTTTAGTAAAAGGTAAATGCATAGCTGATGATTGTCTACTTATTCACCTGCCCATGGAGTGGCAACGTATCCCACCACTGAACCAATGTTCACAATAGTGCCTGATCGTCTTTCAGCCATACGGCGTCCAACGTCTTTGCAAACAGCCAAGGTACCAAAAATATTCACATCTAAGCAATGTCTTGCCGATTTCATGTCAGTGTCCAATAACGCACCAATAGCACTAATTTATCAAATTTGGGTCAAATCACAGCTTCATTATCGCCCATGCGATCAACGGTTCATAACTTACTGTGCTCCAGCATTATTGACCAAAATATCTATGTGCAACAAAACAGTCAACAAGTGCGATCTACAAAAGACGTGACTAATCGCTGCATACCAACATGTCCAGCTTTGGCGTATACCTCTTCAAAGGCGGCTTTAATCGAATCTTCATCCGTAATATCCAGCTTCACCTTTTCACATCCAAAGGCTGGTACAATAAAACGCATTAGTCAACCACCGCGTTCTTAGTAGTCATCCGCTGTATCCATACCTTCCAATCCGCTCATAGCTTCGATCCTTCGGGCAGTGGCAAAAACCTTGCAACCTCGAGCTGCAAATTGTTCACATAGGTTGTAGCCTAAAAAACAACGGTCAAGAGTTGGGCAGCGTATGACAGAAGAATAGGCACGTCCTCTTACCTATACCACCCTGTGAGCACCCGGTCACAACGACAACTTTCTTCTCTTGCGACATTTCAGACAATACCAGGTTAACGTCGCGTTGGCTGGTGTCCAAAAGTTGCTTACTTTATACTCTTTCACCATATTTGGCACGTGAACAGTATCTTGGTTTCCCACTTAAAGTTGAGTAATCGCGACCGGCTAAATATTGAACGGCACAAATGTTTTTCGGTTACCTTGTAAAGTTGCGCAACGACGCTCATGGCACATCCTACTCTACAATATATTAGAATAAAGGAATCGACAGCGGTACTACTGCAAGTTATCTGTTTGAAGTTCCTTTAATAGCTGGTGTAGGTATTGTGTCAGAAGTAGAACGATTTATCACATCACTATAGCTAACGAGGCATTTCTTGCAAAGCCATTGGATATCATTTAAACGCATAATGCTGCATATTTGATTGATTCTAGGGCAAACATGCTATCACTGGCTGAATTGTCAAATGTAATCTGAGTTTGATTTTGGACATTGGAGAAAATTTGGGCACCACACAAAGGAGCACTGATGCAAAGCTCGTCATGGCCGAAGTCGACTACGTGAAGAAGGAATCTGAGGAGGCGTTCAATGCTGACCACTTTGAAAGCCAAGAATCAGAATGGCAAACACAGAAAGAACTTGCATTGTTGAATGCCATCTCCAAATGCAAGCCCGTCGGTAAGTCTGCCAAACCGTGGTCAATTGTTCAGTTCTGAACAAATCACTTATTCACGCACTAGGTATGCACAAGCATTTCCGAATCATAAGCATACAGCATCAATTTAACCAAGAGAGCCCAGTAACATGTACTATTGAGGAACTTTGGCGCGAAATGGAGCAATTGTATGGGATTGAGGCACTAAACGAACTGGTAAATGTGTTCGCATTCGTAAAAACTACCAATAACACTGCAAGCCACTCATAGAAAACAATAGGAAGAAGCTGATGAAGAAGATGACATGGATACGGATCCTGTAGTGTCTGGTATCAGCGAATTTACGTTACCAATGGACGACTACGAGCAGCTTATCGTTGAACATCGACAAGACGATCAATCCTCTCCGGCAGGCTCAGTCTCGCCAACCATGACACCGACCAAACGAAAATCGTCTAAAAAAGAATCATCGCCTACATCATCTATAACGGGATCGAATGCATCAACGCCGGAACCTGAAGAAGGTAAAGTTTTGCATCCACATAATTTGCTATGTCATTATACCGATGCACTTGAAACTGATGCCTGTCGATTTACAGGGAAAAAGGCACGGCGGCCGCGAGCTAAACGATCAGATAATACACCTGAACCAGCGCCTAAAGGCACTTCTGGTAGAAGATCGACGCGAGGTTCAGCTGCTCCAAGAGGAGGAAGGAAGACAAAAAAGAAATAAAAGTCAAATTTACCATTCTGTACAAAGGATTTACTCTGCAAATAAATACACAATACCTCATCGCTTCATATGACCTTGTCCAAATCGATTGCTAGGTATCTACTGCCAATATCTCTAACAATGATGCGAAACATCAACAATTATCATGTATATTAAAAATATTATCGGCTGATATTTCTTTTTCTCGTCGACAATTGTCCATTTTCTATGGTGCAAAATTCCTAGTGTTTAAAGGCTATTGGATATACGGCAGGCTTCGGAGCTGAGAAATTTCTCAACGAGAATATTTTCGTCAGGTCTCGACCATTTCCGCTTTTGACTCAACAACCTCCAACTTCTTCTCTTGCCAAACTTCGGTACACAAAGTACGTATGCTATTTTGAAGCCTTTTTTTCTTCTCTCATCAGTAGAGATTCAAGCGTACATTCTTTTGTGGTAATGTTCTTATGGGCTTGGGGAGACTTTGAATTGTTCATCTGCTGCACGCGTTCGATGCGCTTAGATTTACAATACAGCACAATCAGCTGTGTGAGGCTCGACCGCTTTTCGACACGCAGGAAAACCGGCAAACGATAACCCTGAAGCTATCATTTTTTTTTTCTAGTTGTTTTTAAAAAGAGAAAGGGACATACAGCCTTTCTTTTTTGTTTCTTCTGAGAATTAAGCCCAATAGTGAGATTGTGAATTGACCAGCTACTAGATTACGCGCCAAGCTCTTATTTTTTTTCCATAATTTTTTTTATTTTTACAGACGCTTAGTCACTGATCATTGCAATTGTTTATTTCCTCATAGAGCCATGGCGGACCCCGTCGATGTTGATGTTGATAATATAATTGAACGATTACTTGAAGGTGAGATGATCATCCGATAACCCAGCATAGAATTGAGCTTGTCTAGGGCTGTTGCATCTTGGGACTTTGAAACATCAAGCCCGTTACACGCCATCTACAACTAGACCTGAACCTACATGTGCTTTCACGATCAGTGCATTGACCACCATCTTTGCTTTTTCTCTGCTTATCAGTTAGAGGAAGTCGCCCAGGCAAGCAAGTACAACTAGCTGAACATGAAATCCGGTTTCTGTGTCAAAAAGCTCGCGAAATCTTCATGAGCCAGCCTATCCTGTTAGAATTGGAAGCACCAATCAAGATATGCGGTGAGTGAAACAGCAATGTCATGCACGCGCAAAAGGAGATACAGCACAAACTGACCATTGTATGGACCAAAAAAAAAGGTGATATACACGGCCAATACTATGATTTGCTGAGACTTTTTGAATACGGAGGGTTCCCACCTGAAGCGAACTACTTGTTCTTGGGTGATTATGTTGATAGAGGCAAACAATCACTTGAGACTATATGTTTGCTTCTTTCATACAAAATCAAGTATCCAGAAAACTTTTTCATTCTTCGTGGTAATCACGAATACGCAAGCATAAATCGTATATATGGCTTTTACGATGAATGTAAGTTTTTATTGACCGACACTGTGTGGTGTGTGTATACCCAACAAACCACTCATCAAATTGGCAGGCAAACGGCGGTACAACATCAAACTCTGGAAAACATTCACCGACTGCTTCAACTGTCTCCCAATCGCCGCGATAATTGATGAAAAGATCTTTTGTATGCATGGAGGTCTGTCGCCTGATTTGCAAAGCATGGAACAGATTCGCCGAGTTATGCGCCCCACTGATGTTCCTGATACCGGTAAATGCTTTACGATGAAAAGTGATTCTCCAGTGAAAAGTTCTCGAATCTAATATTTGCCTTGGATGCACAGGTTTACTTTGCGATTTGTTATGGTCAGACCCTGAAAAAGATATTACTGGATGGAGTGAAAATGATAGAGGTGTTTCGTTCACTTTTGGTCCCGATGTAGTGAGCCGCTTCTTGCAAAAGCATGATATGGATCTCATCTGTCGTGCCCATCAAGTTGTGGAAGATGGATATGAATTTTTTGCCAAAAGGCAATTAGTCACATTATTCTCAGCACCAAACTACTGTGGTGAATTTGATAATGCCGGTGCCATGATGAGCGTCGATCAAACGTTGATGTGCAGTTTCCAGGTATGTGATGCTGACGATGACCTACTTGCGACACCAAAGCAGGATGTACGGCTTACTAAATATCCACCCAATCCAATGCAATAGATCTTAAAACCAGCAGAAAAAAAGTCAAAGTACGCTAACATGGGAGGTCAAGCACAAGGAGCACAACGAGGCAAAAAGAAGAAAAGTATGGGAGCATAATGAGTGATATATACACCAGGTCAATATGGCAAAATTGTTTCCTTTTCCCTTTTTTCACTCCCCAGCGTTACCTTTCATTTACTTTTTCTTTTCTCTACTGCTTCTACTTTTTTCTATATCTCGCTCCCTCTCTCTCTCAATATCTCTTCCCTATCCTTTCTCGGATGTATGCAATTGTTCTATAAATGCACGTTGGACGTGGACACAAGCCTTGTGGATAACTGAGTACTATATTCGATATACATTGTGGGATACATTAATACTTTTGGATATGTATAGTTAAATGGTGGTGATTCCGATATTTAATGGTTGCTACAGCCACTTAGTCCCTGCAAGCATTTTAGTGCCAGAAAAAAGATAGTGTCACGCATAACATTAAAGGACATTCAATACAAATCTGTTGGTATACGTGATGCATTGATCTTTCAGGTTCACAAAGCTGGTTTGGCCATCGGGATTGGTTTCGACAAGTTTGGTCTATACACCTTCTCAGCCATCATATCACTCATTTCAGACTTGAGCTGCGCGCAGTATTTATCTACCGGGCTAAATCTCAAACATCAATAATGCATTCAAATACATAAGAGTACGTGAGGATACTCACAGGTCATTTAAATCATAGCCGCAGGGATGACTGATTTCGATAGCAATAGCTTCCATACCAAAGAAAGTGAATACAGCGGCCGAAGTAACTATCATAGCAAAAAAAGTCAATACTACTGGTGAGCAAAACCATTTAATTCGTAACTTAATTTACCTGGAACAGTCCACCAGCCAAGATTAGAAGCAAGCTGCGGCGGCAAAGCCAGACAATAAATGGTAATGATTTGCTAAAGTGGATGATGTTAATATTCGCGTGCATCAAAAATAACCGGCTACTATTTTGAACTTTCAAACCTTCAAATGAATTGAATATGCCAATGGCCACGGAGTCAAAATCCTTTCTGCGTTGGATATTTGATCCATCAAAGTGTTCACTCCAGAGTACAATGTGCCAGCTGTTCTAGCATCTAGTTTTCCTTCCTTTTCCAATATCGGGACATATTGATGTATGGCCTTAACGATTTCAAGAGGTGCAATGTGAGGTGTTCGTCCCTCAAAAGTTTGGACAAAATCTTGTGGCAGAAATGGCGCTAAATCAGCATGATGTAGGCCCGGTTCCTCTCGACAATAATGCTTCAATGCCACAGAGTAGGCGATAATTAACTTCATAAGCGTTTCCTTCACTTGAGCGCCTTCATCCGACCCATCATCTCGATAATTCATCCACAGGTTCATCATCATCGTTCTTGATGTTGTCGATATGGTCGCCCACATACCTCGGCACCCCCACCACCGATCTAATGTCACAAGATAAGAATGATGGAGAATTACGATAAAAGATATACAAGGTTACAAACCATAAGCACTCGAAGTCCTATGCGCGTGCGTAAGTATTAAGTTAAAGCTCGCCTTATCTACGTAGTGCCTTCATCGGGAATCAAGCAACTCACCTGAAAGAAACTAACATGCCTATAGCCATAGACATCAACGAGATCACCGAGCTTCCTAGAGACGGCAGGATGCCTGAAAGACTAGATCAGCACAGTACTCTATGTGGCAGCACTCCATGGCTTATACGAATGACATCCTACGTGGGCTTTCAACACTTACCAGTCGTGCGCAGGGCAGCAAAAATCGAAGCATATAGCGCAAAAAAAACTACTGGAGCGACGATGGTTGGAACAACACTACCTCGTATCCGTGTTACTATGCGTTCCCCTTTGACTTGCAATCGAAAGCTCTCTATGACTAAATCTGTCACAGTCAGACTAGCTTCAGAGAATTTGTCTTGAACAAGTTGTATATTGCTTTTCTCGGCCGGTGCCATATCACAATATAAGAGAAGATGTGTGGTCTTTCAGACTGTGGTGTGCGTATATTTATTGTACCGCTCAAGCCGGGGATGACATTAGCTCATAGCTCTTGCCAAATTTAAACCATTCAAACTCCGTACACCACTCTAATTACTTGTCCAGCACGTTTTCATTAATCTAATAGTATTAGACTAAAGCATTCTCATGACTGAAAGATACTCGACATACCTGAATGCATGAGTGTATTTTTCGAGACAACGGCGAAAATCGCACAAGTATGTTTCCGACGAGTATTGTGATTGGCAAAGTGCCATATTCAGAATGTTTGATCAAAATGGACCAAATCTGGCTCTGCCACTTCACCAATCGGATTCATTCGACCACACACTGGACAAATAAGGATTGCTCTCCTGACTCGCTCTCGACTTATTTCAAGGCTCATATGCCCACTCCCTTCTTCTCCTTACTTTTTCTTATTCTTTAAAAAAGTTATATCTATTAAACCCACACCCTCTCACTTCTCTCGTTATGATTTCTTCTCAAGAAACAGAGTCCTCACTACCAAAAAAGACTGGTTCTCCTAAATCTCAAAAGCCAAGGTCTCCCCGAACCAAGCCTAATAAAACATCCAAAGCTTCAGTCGAGGACCAACATACCCAAACAAAACCTATGAAAAAGGCCACAAAGCAATCAAAGGCTGAGTCACCTACTAAGAGAAAGAAGTCTAACAACTCTCATAAAAAACCCAAGTCATCTCGTTCTCAATCTCCCTCTTCTGAGGTTCCGCAATTGTCCTATTCTAGCGCCAGCGGTACTGAATCTGATGACTCTGAACATCTCGATACCCAACTTTCGCCTCCCATGTACTCTACGAATATGAACAGGTGTGTATAATTTTCGCAACAACGGTTGCGCCGGTTTAAAAAAAATCGACTTGTATATTCATCCTGAATATGTTTAGCTCTCGTAGTCAGCACATCAAGCCAAACCAAAGAGTCACTATTGCAAAGCAGGAGGTTAAATATGCTGGCCCAACTTTTAGCAATGCTCCAGCTCCCGATATGCTTCCTCTTCCTGGTTTCAGCAACAAACATGCTGAAGCACCTAGCCAAATAGAACTGCAGCGCAGATCTCGTGATCTTTTTAATCTCTTACAACCCCAGGCTCCCTTGAACAATGTATATACTCCTCCTGCTCAAGTCGATAGACCCATGTCCCTTCATGACATTGAACAAGGATTGCGAACATTTTTGAAAATTCAAGCTTGATCCCAAAGCGTCCAACACTGCACTCACACTGCGACGAACATTCAACACGATACTTGTCTTATATGTTTCCCGACAAATATCTTGTATTACCCAGGCATTACATATGTACCTACTGTAACATACAACATTTGCTTTTCGTTTTTGACTTGTTCTTCGCACTCTATTTTTTCTTTTTTATTGTACAAAATGGCACATGTTTTTTCGTTTTGATTTTTTGTTACTTTATTTTCTCTTGCGCGTCATTTGTCTTTTGTCCTCAATATCCTCCTCCACCGAAAAAGCACTTTAGTTTCTTTGATTATCAAATATAAAGAAGCCAAATTGTTTTTGTTTACATTGTCTTTGTTTATATTGTCTTTTGTAGTATGGAAGGGGAAAGTGTACTGTGATTTTCCAGATAATTTGCTGACAGTACAAATCACTTTGCACCAAAGTTGATGGATTTTTGCCATCTCGCGAATTGAAAACTCGCCCATACGAATACTTACGTAATGAGCAAATAGCATGAAAAACAAATTGATTCTTATGCTCAAGGTGAAAATATAATCTTGTGTGTAATACAGGTAACTTGCTTCCAAAGACTTCAATGTGCCACCGGTAGAGATTTTGACGGAAGAAGAACTTCAGTCTATAGACACGGAAGAAGAAAAGGTGTTTAGTGACGCTGTGATTGTCCCGTTGAAAACTTTGATGGAAGTTGATACTGTTGTGGTACCGCAACAGCAGGTACTATCAGTAGCGTCTGCAGTAGTCATTAGCCTTCCCGTGCAACGGGTACGAGTTCAAAAAACGAGAGGGTTATACAGACAATACACTGCATATCAAATCGAACAATTATTTGACTACGTGATCAAGCAGGAAAAGACTGCAAAAGACGCTGCCCTATGACTGGGATCAACATTAGGACAGCGCAACTTTATATCAGACGATGAGGAACAACGACTGCCAATTAGTGGCAAAAAGCCAGGAATCGAACGTAAAGCTAAATTAAACAGAGGATCATTCCCAGTTCCTGATAGGGCATATTGATGAGCACCTAGAAGTAGTATTTTCTAATATCAGAAGAGCTCTGTGTAAAGCTTTTTCAAACCTATCGATATCAATATCCGCACTTCATAAACAATTGGTTCAGAAATGTAGGCTGACACTCAAAAAACTAGAAAAGTTACCGGCTGCAAAAGATAGCGACAGAGTTATCAGATTACGCAGTGAAAAGGTCGAAGAATGGCAGGCGACTCCTGGGCTTGATTATAGTAAAAATTGCCTATTCATCGATGAGGCAGAATTCAATCTACACACTCAACGAAATTACGGTCGTCTCGAAAAGGAACTCCAGCCAAGAGCATTTTGCCGACAAAAAAAGGTATAACAATCATTCTTGTGGGCGCGGCGCTATCTCACAAGCAGGAGTGATACTTATCTTTAAAAAAACCACAAGCTGTGTCATCATCCAAGAAGACACAAAAGCGATGACGGTAAGTGGTCAGATTGGATCAATAACGAGCACAATTTCGCGTATCTATCGAAGGTGATGGATGAGCTAGACATGAACAATATGAAGGGTACACTATTTGGTAAATGGATAACACTCCAATACATACTTCACTCAAGGCACGTGAACTTGGAGATATTCCCCCTTTTTAAACCCCATGGAAAAGCTCTGGTCAAAGGTCTCGGCCAGCGTCAGGCGAAATGCAGAAGATCAGCTAAGTGACCGCATATGCGCCGCTGTTCGAGTGATAACTCAAATAGACTGTCAATCATGGATTCACCATGCAGTATCGTTCATTTCGAGTTGCAAGCGGGAAAAAAACAACTTCTGAGAAGACAGAATAACTCTTTGATGGTATAGGATGGTTGAGTAGTTATATGACGAATGTCCGTAGACTATGTCTTAGAAAGAAAAATAGGTCACTGCATATGCATATACATTACATTTGAGGGGATTACGGTCGATAAAACAGAATACTCTCGTTCTCTTTGGAAACAGTATGACACGAAATTGTTGTTCAATGCTTAAAAAAGAAAAGTTATTAAATACTATAATTGAGTTGACAATAATATAGTATTGTTGATATGCTGTAGTCCTACGTACGCTTAGGCTTTGGGTTCAGTTCGTATATGTCATTCTTTATTAAAGACATAGAAGCCAATTGTCATTCACACCTTCCCTTATAAAAAGTATAACAAAATGAAAACGACATTGATCGTCAAGAGCGTCGGTCTAAATCGTCACCGTCGACGTATGTATATTATTGCATGTGTATACCTTGCCAGTGGCAATACTGCCTGCTTCAGAATGCTATTTTTGGTTTCACGCTATCATCTCGTTATCGCTGGCAATCCTGAACAATCAGCTTGTTTTCCCTTGACTCTGTTATCAGCATATACCTCAAGTGGTCCAGAAATCAAGAGTTCGAGAGTAACTTTTTGTGTACCTAGAAATATCTTCTACAGAAATTTAAGCAGTGTAGCTACAAGAGAGTGATTCCATTAGTTTTTGGTGAAACGAGGCAGTTGCTTCAAGCCCCATTTCCAATTTTTAATATGAAAGGATTTCGAAAAGACTCAGCTCATGCTTTTCACCTTTCCTTTTTTTTACTTTTGAAAAATATTTAATGATCCTATCCGCCGAAGCAAAAAGATTATATATATCTGAGAAGAAGCGCTTGAAATACGAGTAGACAAACATTACAGAGAATGGTAATTACATAGTATGATTGAAGGCTGCACTCGCTTAGAAAAATAATACTGACGTTGACCACATGTACTATAGAAAGAAGGCAGTCGGCATCATCAGAAGCCAGGCAACAGAAAGAAAGTGGAAGAGCAAACAAAAGACAAAAGACTCGCAATGAAAACTTTGTTGCCAATCCATGTCCAAAATGTTCCTCTATCAGTCATCGTAGCCGTAGATCTCGCGAATGTCCGTTTCACAAGCAATCTACTAAACAGATATTAGATGAAAGACTTGGCAACAATCGTGAAATCTTCACGAGAAAGTCTCTTTTGAAGTCTCTTTCAAACCAGAATTTCGCAATGGTCTTCTTTATAATGTACACCTTCTCTCGCGCACACTTAGAAAAATATTTGTAAAGACCCAAGCTTTTGTCGACTTTTACATGATCCATCATCAAGGACCAGTGGCAACGTACTGCTTCACACAAAACATTTTTTATTCTGTAATGCAACTAATTCAGGGTAAAGAAATGTTCAGTAATACGGATAAGTGTCCCACCGATTTGTTGTCATCGTGGGTCAGCTACAAGACATATTTGATGGAGACACATGCTCTGGATGCCACAGAAGCTCTCAGTACTCAATTTAGAACAAGCGATGTACTAACGAAGCGTGTGTTACATTGGCTACTGCATATCATAATCAAGTCGTTGAAAATTTCAATGGAAGGATATATGGACTTTTCAAATACAAGTTACGTAGCGCTCGAATGCAGCTTCTCTCGCAAGAGAGATTTAGATCTTTTACGCATAGCGGTAAAGTTGCATTTCTTTTTGTGTTCTAAGTCAAATAAGCATGTTACTGACGCCTCTGTTTTTACATGTTAAATAATTTTCAATAAACAGTACAATCAAAATGTTGCTAATTGATCAGCTATATGGAATTTGCAAGCAGTCTTCTGCTGCACTTCCTCTACCGTCACACCCTCAGCGAGCTCGGTGAGAGTAAGTCCCTTTTCGCCATTAACCTCGAATACACACTACAATGAATATTAGTCAATGGTTGTCTATATCCGTCTCTTTTGCTATATTGATTACTTACAAGATCGGTAATAATCTTATCGACACACTGGACACCAGTCAACGGCAAATCACAGTCTTCCACAATCTTGGGGTTCCCTTTCTGCTCAAATATGTTAGTCTAGAAAAGCAGTACAATCAATCTCAGTGAGAGTATCGCGTACCTTATCGACATGTTCCATGGTGACAATGACTTTTGTATTTTGCGCAGCCACCAGATCCATTGCTCCACCAGGGCCTGCAAAAAACGCATTCACAGAGGGGTTAAATCGAAATAAGATCTTTAAAAAAAAAATGCTATGCTACCTTTGACCATTTTTCGAGGAACCATCCAATTGGCAAGGTCACCTTTACTGGATACTTGTAAAGCGCCCAAAACGGTGGTATCGATGTGTGATCCACGAATGAGTGAGAATGACTCGTCACTTGCGAAAGTAGATGCTCCAACCGTCAGAGTGACAGTTTCCTTTCCAGCATTAATCATATCTGGATCCTCATGTCCACGAAGTGGGTATGGACCAAGTCCTAGAATACCATTTTCGCTGAAAGCAAGAGTATGTCAGTACTGCAGCTGTTGTCTTCACATAAAGTCGAGCTAAAAGCTACCTTTGAAGTTTGAGTGTTACTCCAGGTTCTACGTAATTACTAGCTGCCATAGGCATGCCAATACCAAGATTAGCGTAGTCGCCATCTTTAAATTCTTTTGCGGCTCGTCTCACAATACGTTCTCGGCGCTTAGCTGCAGGGGAATCGGAAGACTCATTGTCCTCTGAATCATTTGATAACGTAAGCTTTTCTATTCTCTTTTCGTATTTCTCGCCTTTAATTAGACGATGTACATATACACCTGGCAGGTGAATTTGGTCAGGATCAAGCGAACCAACAGGAACAATCTCCTCCACTTCAGCTATGGTACATTTTGCGGCCTTTGCCATCACAGGGTTGAAGTTTCTAGCTGAGCCCCTAGATGAGTTTTTGAATGTATCAGCATCATTAGCGAACGATTCCAGGTTAACTTTGCTGGTACACCTACTTGAAAATAAGGTTGCCTTCTTCATCACCTTTCCACGCTTTGACGAAGGCATAATCGCCAGTAATGGCTTCTTCCATAATATACTTTTGACCGTTGAATTCTCGAACCTATCATCCGTTGTCAGTGCTATGTGATGATACCATCTATTCTACCTAATGTCGAGCCTACTTACTTCCCGAGGTTTGCTATAGATCTCTACTTCACCTTCCTTGTTGTACCTTTTTGAAATATTGATCAGTACGCCTGAATCGCTGAAACGTATGTCAAGCACACCTTGTCTCTTACTTGATTGGTAGCTTGCCTTCTTGAATCAAGGTACCGTAGGCAGTAGGTGTATAGAAAGCTGGTATTCCAGCTCCACCAGCTCGCACTCTCTCAGCCAAAGTGCCTTGTGGAGTTAGTTCCACTTCTAAATCTCCATTAAGATATTGCTTCTCGAACTCTTTGTTTTCTCCCACGTAGGATGCAATCATACGCTTGACCTGTCGGGTTTGCAAGAGCAGACCTAAGCCAAAGTTGGTGACTCCAGCATTGTTGGAAACCACAGTCAAATCTTTGACATGTGTATTCTTGTTAAGCGCAGCAATCAGATTCTCTGGGATGCCACACAAACCGAATCCTCCCACCAGTAGCTTGGATTTGCTAGGAATATCTCGAACAGCATCTTCTGCCGACTTGTGTACTTTAGAAAAGTGGGTTGTAGAATATGTACGCACCAGGAAAAGACTGGGCTTCTTAGTAGTCAGCAAACGAAACATCGATAAAGACAGCAGAGAAAAGGAAAAGTCGGCAACGTCAGATGTGAAAGAAAAAACTGCGTACCTTTTTATTTTCTGCATCGAGGACTGCAGTGGTACCAACTTTCCCATGATCACATGTACATGCCCATCCCTCCTAACTCGGCGGGCAAATAAGTAATAATAATAAGTCTGACAAATGGAATTTCTATGAAAGGATTATTTAGAACGAGTTGAATTTTTACCAATCGGTTATGTGAGATATTCATCGATAGCAAGCAATGTAATTGACAAACAAGATGACTTGTCGTGCGAAGCGCTTTAAACTATTTGCCGGTCTGCCGGCCGCTGAAAGGTATAATTTTCAATACCAAAATAACACAATTTGAAATAAAGACAAATGCAGACGATTGATTTCTGTTGAAGATTGCTTTTAATTATTAATTCTATGTGGGGAAAACTGTTGATTCAAATATTACAGGTCAACAAGCGGGGATCTCAATTCAGGAAAAAAAAAAGAAAAAGGGTCATCAAGAGGAGGTTTGCTCCAATTATGTTGTGCTTGTATGTTGAATACACAATATGAACTCAAAAAAAAAAGAATGGACTAGTTACTGAAAAGCGCCAAAAACTCTAATAGTCATCTGAATCAGCCGACAAACGTCTAAGCTTTCTCGAGATTTCGCCATCAATTTCCAAATCAAAGTATCTCCAGATGCCAGCCTCGTCTTGGAAGTCGTTGTTGACAATGTTAATAAGGTACCAATTGTCATGAATGTCCTGAATTAATTTGGCTGACTCGCTGTCTTGCTCATAAATGTATGCCCACTGTTGCCACAATTCAAACGCTTCATCTTTCCACGCCATGAAAGCTGCTGACTCGACAATGGTAGGTTGGATAATCTCCTTGCCGGGGAAGACGCCCCATGTTACTGCGTTGGGGGTATCACTTTGAGTATTTGTTCGCAAGTCGCCATTGTTGTTGACAGCAAAATAGGTTATCTCTGGGTTGGTGCTGATCTTGCGAATGAAAATATCAAGTTGCTCAGGGGAGATAAAAAATTCGAGGTAAGCCTTTTGGAAGACGTAGCCATTCTTTGGTCCCCATCCATAAGTCTTGTCACTGCTCTTCACTCCGTTCACAGCTGGCTGGGAGTTGATAGTTAGGTAACCAAGAAGGTTGATGGCAGACAAGCGTTGGCGAATGATTTCAGTCTCGCGATCAAGTTGCTGGGCACACCAGGGTAAAGCTGGCAACGTTCCCTTGCAGTACTTTGCAAACAGCGTAGCAATATCGTCAAGTGAGCTGGGCTTACCCCACATTTGCAAGCATTCGGCAGTTGGGTATTTGAGACTGACACCGTAACCGTCTATTTCACCAAAAGCCGGTGATCGCGAATCTCCCCAACGTCCATTGGGAAACTCATCCCATGATTCTGTTCGTTGGATATAACTCTTTGTTCGGTTCTTCCAGAAGATGGGACGAACGTTCTCCTTTGTTCGCTTAGCATGCAAAGACTAACCAAAGCTTAATGAGTAACAGCAAGCTAACTTGTTGTAGGGCATATAGTGTACTTACCGGATTCCAAGGAAGTGGCTTGATGTTCTCCTTTGGTGCAGAGTATCCTAATTTCTCCAAAATCAATCTTGTTGATCTCTCAAGGTTGAAAGTATAAATATGGAATCCTCGAATTCCTTCATCCAACATTCTCTTGATGAAGCTGACTGCTAGTTCAATGCCATAATCTTTGACAGCAGCATCATCTTCCTTGATGGCTTCCAAATCATCCCAAATCTTTTGGGGAACATAATTGTTGTTGAAAGAAATCACTCTTTTAAGACCGTTATAGTTTTGAATGGGAAGAATACCAGGGAGAATAGGGCAAGTGATACCAATGGCTCTGCAGCGTTTAACAAAGTCTAGGAACATTTCAATGTCAAAGAAAAGTTGTGTAACAATAAGGTCAGCGCCTGCATCCACTTTAGCCTTGAGGTGCATGAGATCATCTTCTTTGCTAGGGTTATCAATATGTCCTTCAGGGTGTCCTGTTCAATCACACAGTTTAGTTATGTTTTACATGGCAAAACGGCAGACATGTTCTCTAAACTCACCGGCAACAGCAATTCCAAAGTAGTCTCCGTATTGTTGACGAATATACTTTACAAGATCTTCTGCATATTGGAAGCCTCCTTCGCAAGATTCCCACGTATCTTGACCTCTTGGAGGGTCCCCTCGAAGAGCCAGAATGTTCTGACAACCACATTCTTTTGCAAGCTGAACAATATATATATGAGTCCATGAAAAACTTGACTGAGGAAGCGTTTTCTTATAAAGTAAACCGAAGATGTGTTACCTTCAAAGCGGTGTCGACCTGTTCCCTGGGCATGTTTGTGCATGTCAAATGCATCATGGTCTCAAGACCGTAGACAGATTGAGCGGTGGATACAATCTCGCTTGTCAAATCGGCAGAAACACCACCTGCACCCCAGGTAACATCAATAAACTCGGGGCCAAGGCGATACATTCTCTCCATTCTGTCGTACAAATTGACAACGCCCTGAATGTCATATAATTAGCATCATGTTTTGTCGTTGATGTAAAAATAAAAGGAGCTTTCATTAACCTGCTGGGTCTTTGGAGGAAAATACTCGAAGGACCAGTAGACGCGCCCTTCTTCTTCTGCCTTTTTAATCTTATCAATGACCTTCATTTTAAAGATTAAGGAACTGTTAAAAAAAAAGTTTTGACTTTCGGAGGGTACCAGCTAGTGCAATCTCAGCCGTAAATTTGCCTGTGACTTCCCCTTTTTTTTGAGAGGAGAGACTGACCAAAAACACAGGGTTAGGGTTGCCAAACACAGGGTTAGGGTTGGGTATTCTTGCATTCGCCCACCATGTGTTGCAGGAATATGATCAACAGAATTGGGTGGCGTCCAAAAGGCTCCTCTTCATGTGAACCATTTATAGGGCAAGACAATTGTGATCACAGGTGGAATTGCTGGCGAGTCTTTATTATTCTCCAGATCAAATGGCACAAAAGACTATTTCGCATACTTACAACAATAT
Organism: Umbelopsis sp. M5902; assembly: GCA_037039815.1. Taxonomy (NCBI): domain Eukaryota; kingdom Fungi; phylum Mucoromycota; class Umbelopsidomycetes; order Umbelopsidales; family Umbelopsidaceae; genus Umbelopsis; species Umbelopsis sp. M5902. The sequence goes on from JAXQGL010000053.1 coordinate 230,603, forward strand.
GTGCGGGCCCTAGTCATGGCAGCGCCAAACTGCTTGCAAAAATGAATCCTGCAAACATCAATTTTATTGAAGTGTCATTACTAGAATTTGGATAAACCACTTTATAGTTGGAATACTCGCTCAGAGAGTCCAAGCACCTCCAAGGTATCTTTCCAAACTCTTTCGCGCAAAGCATCACCTTCCTTGCCCAAAGTGATATCTGCCGGCTCAACTGGTGCACAATTGGTATAATATACCACCTCACCTGGCTTTCCAGCGCTGGGATCAATACTTGCAAACAAGTGGGTTTTACATCCTTCAGGATAATCTCTTGCAAGTTCGCGCATAGAAGCAGGAAGTGATGAATTAGGATCATCTATCTCAGCACGAGATCTTACAAGTCCAGGGTTAACAATAGAAACCACAATTTGTTTATCCTCCTTGATTTGGCTGAGCTGCAGTTTTTTGCCTAGCTCCTGGGCGTAGAATACATTGAGCAATTTGGTATCATAGTAACGTACAATGATATTCTCCCAACTCGTTTCAGAATCCATAATCTTCATAAGGTTACCCTCCTGCTTTGATGGCGAGAATTCCGTCCAGTAGTGTACTGAAATGTGCAGTATGTTAATACCGACTTATTCTGCTTATTTATTATGAATGTGCTATGTATAGAGTTTGGTACTCACCATCAGATGAAACGATGACAACACGGGGCAGCTGATGCTCACTGGCTTTAGCAGCAGTACGTCGAAGGGCGGGTAAGAGGCCAAGCGTGAGTAGAGCAGCTCCCATATGATTTGTTTCGACCCTAGATTGAAGACGTTAGCTACATCTATCGCATTTGCTGCCACTATTAAAATTGATAGACTATTACATCATTTCGTGACCATCCTTGGTTAAATGAGGCGTTCGGCTAGCCTTCAAGGGCAGAACACCAGCATTGGCTAACAGTACATGCAGGTCGAGACCAGATTCGTTGTATCTTTTGGTAAAAGCCTTCACACTGTCAAAGGAACTTTGATCCAGTTCCCATGCTTCAACATCCTTGAATCCATCGGCTTTGATGGCTTCCACGGCTTGAGAAGCAGTGTCCATATTTCGGCAAGCTAAAATCATCTTGGCAGGTCCCATCTTTGCTAATTGTTTGGCACTTTCAAGTCCAATACCTTCAATTACCAGATTGATTAGCATTACCCCGAGCTAAACAATTTAATGTTAAAGAAATCCAGAGAACAATAGAAACCTACCGGAATTTGCACCCGTGATCAACAGCGTCTTGCCATGCAGGTCCTGTGGATTGACATGGAGAGGAACCTTTTGGCTGGCAGGAAAATCGGTTTCCTTGTCAAATTTCATAACTTTGTGAAGTAATAAATGATAAAGAGTATTAGATATCTTAACGAAAAGCAGAGTCCCATTTTAAATGATCCAGAATTGATTCGCAAAAAGTATTGCCGACAAGAACCGATTGATGAATATTTCGATACGCCGCGTAAGCGTGTAAGCATGGGTTTTGATATTAGTTAAGCTCTAAGCAATCGGGAAACCATTCGGCAGTAACTGCGATTTTTATTTTAGCTTTAATTTGCTCACATATACACAATCTGGACCTTTCTGTCAAGTGACATGATTGAGGGGTCTTCATTATATTATAGCCAAATGCCGTCAACGATTTAAGAAGCAGTGTCATATTCCTGCAAGCTTTTTTTTTTTACCGAGGTTTACCAGGTGTTCATTGTGGGTTAGGGGTGCGCGGAAGGGCATCCCTGAATCGTGCCATTTGTGACAGCTTAAAGTCCTTTGAGAAACTCGGCTAAATTACCGACCGCTCTCGCAATTGCATAAATAGCCTTGAAGTAAAGACGATCGACGGTCTGCTTACAAAACTGAACTATCATACTGTTGAAAGATGAAATTAGACCGACAAACTGACTTTCCTGCTCATCAAAAGGTCAAACTTCATGTAGAGCCTCAAAACCTTCAAGGCAAAACCATCGTTATTACTGGCGGAAACTCTGGTATGTTCTGATATTCTGTGACGCTTATATACCGGGGAACGACATCAAATATTCAATAGCGTTTTAGGTCTCGGTCTTGCCAGCGCAAAATCGATTGCAAAGATGAATCCTTCCAAGTTGATTTTGGCCTGCCGAAATCTGGACACTGCAGCCGAAGCAGTGGAGGCTATTAAAGCTGAAGGGTTTGATGCTGTTGAAGTGTGGCAATTGGACCAAAGCTCTTACTCCAACGTAAAAGCCTTTGCCAAGAAGTACAATGAATCCGGACTCGACCTCCATGTCCTTCTAGCCAACGCCGGAGTGTTGCCTAGAAATCCAATTGATAAACCCCAATTGAACGAGGATGGAAATGAAGAGATGTAAGAACTAACCTTTTATTATCTACGCATCTGTCGTGCAAGTACTAAACACTAGTTCAACTCTAGCCTTGCAACTAACCATCTGGGAGCTGCCCTACTTGCACTAGAATTGCTGCCTTCCATTCGACGCACTGCCGCCAAGGCTAAAGACAACGATCTTCCTCGTGTCATTATTGTTGCATCTGATGGTAAGATCCCGTTTTGATTGGTGACAATACGCCCAAGCCAAATATTGACTCTACGAGGTATTATTCACACTACTAGTACACTACTGGGCTGAGTTTGCAGCAGCAAAGGAGGACGGAAATATCATCAAGGCAATGAACTCTAAAAAGACATGGTCAACCGTGCTGGATCGTTACATGGACTCCAAACTGCTCAATGTATTCTTTGCTAACGAACTTGCTAATAAGCTGAAGCAAAGTAATGCGCCTGAGGACAAAAAGATTGTGGTGGCGAGTTGTAATCCAGGATTATGTATGTCGGCGGAAGATGCGGCCAATCCAAACCATCCTATCCCTGCTCCACTTAGAGAAATTTCTAGAGATTATACAGAAGGATGCAAAACCCATGTATTCACCAGTATTGACCCTAGCGTCAACAAACCTGGTCAGTTCGTATTCTATTCCAACTGCGCACCTCTCGAAACAGCTGATATCACCTTGGGCAAAGATGGTGATAACTTGCGCGAAAGAGTTTGGAGAGATACATTCGAAGTGCTTGGCGTTACCGAGCAACAGTACCAACTTTAAAAGCGTTCAGCTTATTTAAATTGATATATATTACGTGAATGAACAGCAGATAGAAGCCCCAGCGCTAGATATAGTATCATTGAGGTAATAAATTGTCTCTGCGGCGCAGTCATTGTCTTCCACTTTGCACCAAAGACATATCCAACGCGTTCTAAGAACGAATTAGGAATTGCTAGGCTACTTTTCGTTGTCCATGCGTATGCACAATTTTGTTTTGTTATTCCTATTATAGTCGCAAATATTCATGTACTTGCCCTTATCTTCATGGCGCGTAATTAGACGACGAAGATATTACAAACCGTATACCTATCGATGTCAGTAGATAATATGGACCAATTGAATATTGACAGTATAACGCACGTGAAGCAGGCATTAGCCTCAGTGTAATTTGAGGCGCTACTGGGGCTAATGCCACCGGTTAAGGAGTGGCTGGTAAATCTGTTAGATCGGTCAGGGAAGCATCATCCAATCACACGGCGAATGACTAAAGACTAGACTGACTTTGGTAGTGGGTATGGGAGTAGATAGAACGTCTGAACATTTAAGCAATCATAGTCTGAACACGAAGGGCACATCAAAACACAAATAAAACATTGTCATATAACTTTCAGAAATCGCATCTATACCTTCTGGTGCGCAGTATAGTTGTATACTGGAGGTTTGATGTGGAGGTGACGCTCATTTCGCCCTATTAAATCTGATCTTTTGCCGATACCCATATATGGAAGAACGGGCAAGATGATCTGGGTTGGACTGTTTGTGACTTGCATCTACTAGATAATCGCCTGAAACTGGTTTGGTTGGTTGTGATTTAGTATATAAGCGACCAGTCTTTTCGTTTATCTTTTAAGAATTTCTTTCTTAGCTCTGAACTGTAGCAATACATATAGTTTAAATCATGCCTGAACAGACAAACGGACACATCAACGGTAATGGCAACAGCGCCGACCGCCCAAGAGAACCAATCGTCTCTCCATATCAACCCAAGTACGCCGACCCAATGTCCAACGTCTCTAGCTTCAAGATCATCGAATCCACTCTTAGAGGTAAGAAAGAAAATAGGGTTGCAAAAAATTTATCACAGCCTTGGCAACCATGAATACTTATTTTATTCTATTTTCGTCCTTTTCGTATTTACATTAGAGGGTGAACAATTTGCCAACGCTTTCTTCGACACCGAGAAGAAGATTGAGATCGCTAAGGCGTTAGATGAAATTGGTGTGGATTATCTTGAACTTACCTCACCTATGGCCAGTGAACAGTCCCGTCAAGATTGTACTGCCATCGCAAACCTTGGTTTGAAGGCCAAGATTCTTACTCACATCCGTTGCCATATGGATGACGCCAAGGTTGCCATCTCCACTGGTGTCGATGGTTTGGACGTTGTTATTGGTACTTCTTCATACCTTCGTGAGTTCTCTCATGGCAAGGATATGGATTATATTACAGCCAAGGCTATTGAGGTCATTTCATTTATCAAGGAATCCGGTCTTGAAGTCCGATTTTCTACTGAAGACTCTTTCCGCTCCGATCTGGTTGATCTTTTGAGCATTTACAAGGCTGTTGACAAGATTGGTGTGAACCGTGTCGGTATTGCTGATACTGTTGGCTGTGCCAACCCCCGTCAAGTTTACGAGCTCGTCAAGACTTTGAGAGGTGTTGTTAGCTGTGACATTGAATGCCATTTCCACAACGACACTGGTTGTGCTATTGCAAACGCATATGCTGCTTTAGAGGCTGGTGCAACACACATTGATACCTCTGTGCTTGGTATTGGTGAGCGAAACGGTATCACTCCTCTTGGAGGACTTTTTGCTCGTATGTATGCCGGTGATAAGGAATACGTCAAGAACAAGTACAACCTTCACAAGCTTCGCGATGTCGAAAACATCGTTGCTGAAGCCGTCGAAGTCACCGTTCCTTTCAACAACTACATCACTGGTTACTGTGCATTCACTCACAAGGCAGGTATCCACGCCAAAGCCATTCTTAACAACCCATCAACGTATGAGATCTTGAAGCCAGAAGATTTCGGCATGACGAGATATGTCAGCATTGGCCATCGATTGACTGGCTGGAACGCTGTCAAGAACCGTGTTGAGCAACTCAACTTGGATCTTACTGATGAGGATGCTAAGGCAGTGACACAAAAGATCAAGGCTCTTGCTGATGCCCACGGCGCTTTGTCTTTGGATATGGTCGATGGTTTGCTCAAGAAGTTCCATGAGGCCAAGGAAGTTGGCGCTCATAAGGAGGTGTTGAAGAACATTGAGTCTCCAGCACAAATTACTGTCTAAAATTGACTCTTTTTCTTACCCTGTTTTTCTTTGTTTACATATCACACATTACCCTTTCACACAAACAAGTTTTTCTTCCCTCAATGGAGAGTTCTAATGAGATGCGGTCAATCTATGTTGACCAGTATTTGTTCTCCCTTCCATCTTGTACAAATCACCTTTTCTCGATGTGAGAAACAATACAATCCAAGAAAAAAAGATTCGAATAAGTATTTGAATCCATCCATTGTAAACTATTAAAAAGGAAAAGTTTATATCAAACTATACTCCACATGTTTGCAAATGTTCCCGGCACTGTAGCAAGTCATCCTCCATCTGTTTGCAAATGTTTGCGACAGTGGTAAAAGATATTTACTCACTACTGACTGAGACTTACGATTTTCATTTGAGGATGAAATGCAATGATGAATTACGCTACTGATTTATTTTACAAAAAAGAAGCTATATGGATGGCATGAAAATGTGAAACTAGAGTGTCTCAGTTCTATGTCAGTAATTTACAAGAACCAAAATTTGAAATCCAATTGTCCGACATAGTGGTCTTATGACGAAACTTAAACTTATGATACACAGGAACTAGATTGAGTAGCAGCCGCCTGTCTTTGCTGTTTCTGATGAGTACGTGGCTTGTAACCTGAACGACGTACATAGTCTTCTTGGCTCTTTCTGCGAAACTGCTTCAATTGATTATTGGTCCACTCCCACAACGCGCGGTTATAATGGGACTGGTCAATCATTGTGTCATCTTGGGGTGATGTATTGCTATCCATGATGGAAGTGAAGGAATAAGGTGGGGCCAAAGGGGGCAGGTTTTTTTTTTGGTGTAAAATAAGCGCTGAACGAGCTAGGATCAGACAGAGAAACAGAGCATCCTTTATAAAGATTTCATTAAAAGATGACTAAATTGGTCTCACTGAGATGGATCGGAGGGCACATTGGTATGATCTGTAAAATAAGGTAATTGCTCATACGGTTTTAGAGATTGAGAAACAAGCCCATACTGGTTTTAGAGTAATATCTTCTTGCAAGCAAACTGCAGGGTGTGCGGATAGTCAACCGGACCATACTATTCGGACCGTCGCGCCACCGGCGTCATTAAGCTCGGCTCGCACAAGGGAGCTTAATTTACCCCTTGGTAAATCAAAGCGAAAGCGCGTAATTGAGAAGAAGAGTGATATGGACTTTATTATTGGTTTTATTCTTTTTCGAAATGTTTTTACGTATGCAGTTTCAAGATTATGTCACAGTCATCTACCTCATGCTGGAGAAGTGAGCAAAGATCAGTGTAAATCGGCTCACGATCAATTAGCCATCCATTCAATAGAGTCGTTAGAATAGTCCTTCGAGTCTCAGTTGGTATTTGGCTATCTTTAAGAAGTTCGCACATTTTACGTATGGCTCCTTCCACCTGAGGTTCGGTCAACATTTTCACCAGTAATGCTGCTCCAACGAGATTGGCGCAAGACGATAGAGTATCGATGGTTCGTTTAGCCCACACATAATTATTACGTCTTTTAGCAGCCATTAGTCGATAAGTAGAGTATTCAAGAAAAGCCTTGAGATTATCTGAGAGTGTGTATGTCATTTCACTACCATGGCTTGGGATGGCGGTGTCGAGTCGCTTGAGAAGCCGCACAAAGGCTGCAGCTGATGCCCTTGACCATCGATCTTCTCTATGAGTTCCTGACGAAACAAACACTACATGATGGAAGATAGTGTCCACTGCTGCCCTCAACCGATTGCGTGTGTCAATGTTTTCAATCAAAACATAGCGATGAGTATGAGAAATGATGCCACGTATGATGCGTTGATGTAGGCATTCTTCCTCTATGAGAGATCCAGCCATAGCTTTAAATTGAGCCAAGGCTGGGTGCTCTTGATGAGTCTCAATTGCGTCGGTATATTCACCTTGATCCGACCCATCTGCGGAGGATGAAGACCAAAAATTATGGCCGCCGTCATGCGGAGTAATAGGTGATGGCTCCAACGAATCTGCATACAGTTGTAAATCTGAAGCATGGTCTTCTGACACCATGTTTCCATCAGGTCTACTAGACAGTGTGATGCGCAGAGGACCAGGTTCTGCTGTTCGCATGGATAAAGCCGATCCATTACCCAACCTTGAATAAATACTTTGGCCTGCTGAGCTCATTGCGCTGCTCAAAGACGGAGCTCGACGGGTTGGTGTTAACGGAGGGAGCTTGCAAGAAATGGCGTCCAATGTGATCAAAGCCCCACGAAACTGAACACGAAATAAGCTTTCGGTACTTGATTGTAAATCAATCTTCCATATTCGTCGAATGACATCCTTGGATAGAGCTCGAAACCGTCGTGATACTTGTAACAATCGCCACAAGTCTATTAGCGGAATGAAGTTATTTAAAATGTATAACATAATGTCTTCGGGAAGATCGGTCAATACAGTTGTTGCCCTTTGTAATTGAACAGCCATTCCCAAAGGTATTAGTTCAGACGCGATGCCAAGGGAAGCAATGGACTCATTGTTCAGAGTTGTGCAAGCAGCAGCAGTGGTAAACTGCATATTGTCTGAGACTGAACATGCAGCCATTGCTACCTTTCCAGACAGTTTAAGTTACGTTTCAAAAGCTGTTACAAAGTGGAAGAAAAGGTAGAGTTGTTGAAGTTAATATAACTTGGAGTCGGAATCAGTCTTTACTGTTGTCAGGGTTTGGCTACCAAGTGCAGATTCTGTAAATGTATCAAAAAATCGTCGGGTCGAAAATTGGGATACCACTTTTTTGCATGGAAAGGCGGGGGAAAATTTTTGTTTCGGTTCCTCTCTTCATGTGGCTCATGTGGTGGTGGTGGTCACCTGTGAGTTAAAAGCCTTGTTATACTTTTGCTCTAAAAATCTTCTAATGTGGTTTATTAACACCGTTTATATTATACAGAAATGGCTCATCTGCTACTCTGATCACGCACAAGCCGATATACGCGGCGCAAAGCCTCGCTACGTACATCAAATTTACTCTCATCGAGCTCCTTCAATACAGCCGCTCCCAGCTGAGGGCTCTTTGAATCATAACAAGCATTAAGTACCATATACCAAGTATCTTTGGTGGGCATCTTTCCATTAAGTCTCATCCTCTGTAAGCATTCTACTGCGTCATTCAAGCGGCCATCGTTTATAAGACCGGATATAATGAAATGATACGTTGCCCTGCCAGGCTGTACGCCATTGGTGAGCATGGTTTGAAAGGCGCTCATTGCTTTGGAAACATTGTGATTTTGCACATATCCTTGAATGATATTGGTATAGGTGTGAACGGTAGGTTGTATATCTGGTGAGTCAAGCAGCATCTTAAATGTTCGTTCTGCTTCTGGCAAATTGTCATGGCGGATCCATCCATTGATCAAGACATTATAAGTAAAGACGTTGGGCTTTACAGCTTTTGGATTCTTGAATATTCTCATGATCTCTTCAGTCGATGTGGGATTAAGGTTTTCAAACATCGCATCGATAAGTGTCGTGTATGTAACGATGTCTGGCTCCAATGAGCGCTCATATAAGTTATTCAATACACCTAAAGCTCCTTCGAAATCACGCGTCTTCGTTAAACCTTTCAGAAGAGTATTGTAGGTGACCATATCGGGTTGTATATTGGATTTGAGCATATCAGAATAAATCTTCTTTGCTGCGTCTATTTCGCGGTTTTGCAACAGGCCGTTGATCATTGTATTCAATACCACTGTATTTAACTGAGCATGCTGGTCCTTTTGTAAACGTTGGAAGATCGCAACAGCCACGCCAACTTGCTTTGTTGCAAAAAAAGCTTTGATAACTTGATTATAAAGAGGAATGTCCATAATAACATTATCTTTCCTCATTTTTTCGATGATATTTGCAATCTGTACTTTGTCACGTTGGGCAGCATAAGCGTCCAGCATTAAGGAAGCTATAAAGGCATTCATGGGCCGTCCAGTGCCACACACTTCGTCATAAATCTTGTTGACTTCTTCGTACTTTCGCTTATCGAGATATCCTTTTATGAGCGTGCTGTAAGTCGATATATCGATAACATTTGCGTCTTTTTTCATTACTGCATACAATTTATGAACTTCTGGCAATTTGTTTGCTCGAAACAAGTGTTGCAAATGTCTATTCATTGCTTTGGGATCCTTTAAAGCATTATTTAAGATCAGCGTTCGAGCCTCTTTGATAACCTTGCCGTTCCTGGGTAAGCATCGATTTGCCAACCTCTCAAAATCTTGGATAGTTGGTGTTAACTCCCATTGTGCGCATTTAGCCATGACATCTCGAGCTTTGTCTGTTTGATTCATTTGGATATGCGCAGCTAGTACAGAATTTACAGTCGCAACAGTCGGCTTCATGTCTGTGGACAGGAAATCCTCTTCGAAACTCGACACAATATCATTGTATTTTGCTTGAAACAGCATTGACATGTAGTAGTCATTGTATTCTAAGACACTCCATGCGTGACCACAAGCTTTCTGATCAAAGAGAACTTGTTCGACCAATTCTTCACTACCCCATGCCTTCGTGCTCCACAAATGTGCTCGAAGGCTCGCAAAATCCTGAGTATCCAGTTGATTCAACTTGTTTAATTTTCGCAATTTGTCATATATTACAGACGTATTTGCGTGTCCTTTTTGTACCATAGCTTTGAAATGCTCAACAAGATTCTCATCATTTATAGGATTCAGTTCCTCGTCGTAAATCGCATTCTGTGAGCTTGTCGAGTACTTTGCTTGTGAAACATACACTGGCCATGTGCTGGAAAGTTTGTGCGATTGCAACCTTTTAGAGGAAGCCAGTTCAACTAGTGGCATCAGCTTACGAGTGGAGGTAGTATTTAACCTCGCATTGATCCAGCAACGCTGCAGAGCATTACGCACATTAGCTCGAGTCACCGTCGAAGCAGCCTGCATTGAGTTGACAATGTGTTGAAACTCGAATTTTCCTGAGAGTATTAACGCAGTAAATTCGACTGTTTTATGGAAGGCAGTCACCATTATCGAAAACCAAGGTTATTGTGAAAAGTAATAGTTTTGCTGCTACACTACTATCTATATAATGACCAGCACAGCCGAATCACAGTCTCCTGCACTTAGTTCTACAACGAAGGATACTAATGATCTTCCACCGTTATACCATCAGACTTCTCAATACCGTCACTGGAGATTCAGTTACGCACAGCTACTCAATATCCGAGAAGCGTCTAATGCTGGCGCAGTAGAACGTGTCAAGTCGAATTACGAGCAGGAAATGGTAAGCCAATAAGGTTTTAGTGTCAAGTGTAATGTGGTGTATTCTACTCACAAATAGCTAACTTAACTGCTATGGCGTGGATATTGGATTGTTGTGATTAGGCGGAGAGTCAAGACACCAGCTATAGTAAAGATGAAGTCAAGTTCTTAACAGTAGAAGAAGAACTCGCTCTCTGCATCTTTTACGAAACTCGTTTGCAAACTATGTGCAAAATGGTCAAGCTGCCCGATACGGTTATGTATACGGCAGTCATGTATATGAAGCGATTTTTCCTCCATAATACCGTCATGGATTATCATCCCAAGGACGTCTTGTGAGTGTCCAATATAGACAATTGATGTCTGTAGACGTGTTATTCTTGTCTAATATTTCTCTTAGATACACTTGCTTGTTTCTGGCCACTAAAGCCGAGAATGAGAGACTCTCCATAGATGAATTCTGCCAAAAGCTACGCGTTCCATCATCCGACAGCGTTTTGAACCTGGAGTTCACTGTGTCACAGGGACTCAAATTCGAATATTGTATATACCATCCTTATCGAGCAGCATACGGCTTTTTCTTAGATCTTCAGGTAGGACTTGAAATGACATATCATCCATGGCAGCAACCCATACTAATTCGCGAAATAGACCGTCATGACTGAAATGAAACCACTCAAAACATTATATAACAAAGTGCAGGCACTGATAGCAAAGCTAGTTTTGACTGATGTACCATTCATTTATCAGCCTTCTCAAATTGCACTAGCATGTTTCATGGTAGCTGATGGTGATCCAGACATTCAAAAGGCTATCAACAGGTATGTTAAGGCGTTGATCTGAGCTTGACATTGATTCCACACTAATTCCAATCTGTCAAAGTTACATTGACTTGCGATTCATGGATCAAAAATCCATGCTGATGAGCATCAAAGAAGATATCGATACGACACTGAAAAACTATAAACTTATTTCCACTGAAGATGCAAAGACAATAGATCGCAGTTTAAGATTTTGCGCAAACCCAGCCAACAACCCAGAATCATCCATGTAAGTGAAGGGCACAAGCAGCTTGTTTAATTTACTATATTTTAACCCAATTTCTACCATTAGATATAAGAAGCGAAAGGCAGAAAAGGAAAAGGCTGAAGAGGAGAAAAGAAGTAAGAAGTTGAAGGAACGGGAAATGAGTCGAGAGAGTCTGAACGACGTTGTTACTGCCAACGACAGTGCAACCGAAACGTAATAGCACTTGTAAATGTTCCTTCTAGTGGCAAAATATACATAGCATTAAAACTTTTGCTTTCATTTGATTAGCTTTACTTTGTAATTATGATAGCAATGAAGAATATTGAGTTGGATGTTGGCATTGAAATCATCAATCGCTAGGGTATATCAGGCTGATATGTAGCAGCCATTGGAAGTTGATCTCGCTCAGCCTGATCCGTTGGTGCTGTTGGACTTGGTAGTGGTCCCTTCTGTGTTGAGGTTGCCGATAGCACCGCCTGTTGCTCCAAAGACGGCGGTGGATGTGAGTGAATTGTTTATGTATTTTTGGAGCATCTGATTCTCTTGGCTTAAAGACTGATATTCACCCTGAGCTGAATCTACTCTTGCGATGAGAGCTATATATACATCAATATTAGTTGAATGATTTTTACAGCCATCGGCGTTGCAATTGCTCACTAACCTCGTAGTGAACCTTGAAGTTCTAAGACTTTGCTGTAACAGATGTATTAGATTCAGAATGATGACAGGAATGTGCCAGCAAACTGTAGCTTTTCGTACCTTATAAGATGCTCTCTTTCGCTTGAATCTTCCTCGTCCCAAGTTGATTCGGACATTGCTGTGTAGAGATAAAGGATCTAAGTCGGAATCTGTAGCGGTGGCTTGCCACTCAGCTTGAAATTCTGACAAAGACGGGATTTTTGGGCCCTTAATCCTACTTGCTTGACAATATCATGGCCAAATTAGAGCTCGTTGCACAGCTAAAAGGTATACGTTGTTTAGCATAATTTGAAAGGGGGCCTTTTCTTTGGAAACCTTTATTAATTTCACTCTATGCATCTGCTTCATATGTGAATGTATATAGGTCACAATGATCGAGTTTGGCAGGTCTCGTGGAGTCCAACTGGTAACATGCTGGCAACCTGCTCCGGTGATAAGACTGTACGAATATGGGCGAACACATCTCACTCAAATATATCGCAATGGGAATGCATTCACGTATTAGAAGGTGCACATAAACGGACAATCCGAAGCGTTGCATGGGCACCGAGTGGCCGGGAATTGGCTACTGCTAGCTTCGATTCCACCACTGGTGTCTGGGAATACGACGAAAGAGATAAAGAATGGGAGTGCGTTGCTACGCTCGAAGGACATGAAAATGAGACCAAATCTGTTGCATGGTCATCCAATGGCTCACTACTTGCCACATGCAGCAGAGATAAGAGCGTCTGGATCTGGGAAGGTAAGAATGTCGTTGTTCACCACTGCACTTTAGTTTGACTGAGCTAAAGCAATATGTTTATAGTTGAATCAGATAACGATTTTGAGTGCTTGAGTGTCCTTCAAGAGCATTCTCAGGACGTCAAAATGGTCGCATGGCATCCTCATGAAGAGATGCTGGCTTCCGCTAGTTACGATGACACAATCAAGATATGGCGTGAGGACGACGATGACTGGTTTTGCGCAGATACATTGAAGGGACACACGTCTACGATCTGGGCAATAGATTTTGATAAGACCGGTGATAATATTGGTAAAGTGTCACAGCAATTGGATGGGATGAATAATCGAATCATTACTGATACAAGTTAACATTTAGTATCTGCTTCTGACGATACTACTCTACGATTCTGGAAACAGTACAAGCCAAATAATCAAGAAGGAATTGCTACCCCAGGCAATCAGCCCAAGTGGATGAATGTTTGCACTATATCTGGACAACATGAACGTTGTATTTATTCGGTGTCTTGGTCAAAGGTGAATGGAAAGGTCGCCAGCGCTAGCGGTGACAACCACATTAAGATTTTTGCCGAGGTAAATGTAATTTTTATTTGATTGATGAGAATGAATACATCATCCATTGACGATAACTTCAATTTCCAGGAACCAACTGCACAAAACGACGATGCGCCAATCTGGAATATGAGCGCATGCGCATCGGATGCTCATGGTGTATCTGATATCAATAGTGTCAGCTGGTTCCCTACCGAAAAGCATGCGGACTGGTTGGCGTCGGGAGGCGATGATGGAAATGTGAATATTTGGAGATACGTTGAAGATGGCCTTTAAAGATGTTACATTATTCCAGTTATAGAGTCATTGATGTTTTCTAAAATATACATTTTAATATTGAGATACTGTATGGCCAATGTATGGTGATGAAACAAGCTTTGATGTGTTTTAAAGGCTCTATAATGAATGTATGGCTATATGGTATGTGTAGGTGCAGGTGTGTTTGCGGATATATACAGGGAAACATGGAAATGAAATAAGAACCTAGCAATGGCTAAAGCTATTGTTCAAAGCTCGCTCCATATGTCATTCAGGCAGCTGGAGAGATGGTTGATTCTTTCTTCAATAGACTCTCTCTCCCTTTCGTTATCGACAATGCGGCTGGAAACTCGTTGCATAAACTTGTCGGGATGGTACCGGAGTAGCTCTTTACGTATAGCCTTTTTCTGATCTGCCGACTCCGGCATATCATACAGTAAAAAGTCTTTGACAGCATCTTTGGTCAGCTCGGAGCCAGTAAATGGCCAAGGGATGTCTTTGAGGTGTAGTTTTTTGGTTGAGGTAGCTGTTTCCTCAAATACTTTCCACTGATCCTGGTATTTTTTCCTTGATGCACCAATCTTTTGTAGCAGTCGAATCTTGCGAGTAGCCTCTCGCTCACGCTCACGCTGAGCTTCTTCAGCACGCATTTTAGCTTGTTCCTTTTCTTTCTTCTCCTTATCTTTCTTGCGTTTCTCTTGTTTCGCTTTCTCAGCTTTTATTTCATCAGCATGCGTCCTCTCATATATTCCATTCACAATGTATTGTCTATATTCTTCGTCTGTCATCATATTTACATTGGAGCGTCGACCGGAATCATCAGGAGTGGGCTGCCAGTATGAGTTGAACTGCGAAGAATGAAAGTCTTGACCCTCATCATCTATCATAGCGTCAAAAAGCCGCTCATTCCACTCAGAATCGTCTGGCTTCACTGATTGACTTGGTGGCACCCAACCTTCTTCCAGATCGTCATTTATAGTTGGAGGATCGTAGGAAGCATGTTTATGCTTTGATCGGTGTGTTTTGTGACGCTTGTGTTTTCTCTTATCCTTCTCTTTAGGTTCAGTGTGACTTACTGAATCTGCCTCGTCGAAATCAGAGGATGTGTGTTTTCGTTTCTTGTGCTTTTTATAAGACAACTTGGTCAATGGCATGACCAATTGCCGAAGACTACAAGTAGCGACTGTTATCAAGCCAGGTTAGCGAACCTGTTTCGCACAGTAATTTTTGTGACAAATTTCATTTGACAAAATTGCCGCTTTACATATCTTTTACCTCCAGGTCGTGGTAGCAACTTTTCAGTCTATACTTCCTTTTCGCTCATTTCCCGACTAATTAGCATTTACGAAATTGACCATGAGGGCATCCTCTTTGTCGAAAGAGCTCGAATCAATCACAAAGGACTATGACTTTGGAATTGTCCCTGGATCTGCAGCTATCTTTGTAAAGGATGAAGAGAACTACATGGGAAGGCTGGACCTGACAATTCTGGAGGGCATTTTAGTTATTATTGAGGTTACTGACCAAGGTTATAAGGTACATTCATCGACTTTATCACCTTAATGTTGTGGTGTGGGCATTTCTGTTCCGGGAGGATTTGAACCAGCTTTTAGCCACTGTCCCACAGCAAGTTGTCGTAGTATTGTTCCATAGCCTCAATCACCCCAATAGTGTGCTACACCACATTCAGTAATTCATATTAATCTTACACAATATGACCTAACTATAATATTTTCTAGGCTTTGTCATGCTCACCAATATATACGATGGAAACCACGAAACCTGTTCTCGATCATATTGAATCCATCCTGTATAAGCCATTCGAAACCATGGAGAGTCTGTTAATGTCAATCTCTCCCATGTTTCGAGAAAAGTTCCAAGAAGCACTATATAACAAATTGGCCAACATCAACAGTGAGCCTTCCAATACCTCGGAAAGCCAGCAACAGGACTTCCAACACAACATTGGCCAAGAAGGTATGAGCCAAGATGCTTTGATGGCGTTATTAAACAATGACCCAGCGGATGGCTTAGGGACCCCGTGGCAATGAAACCAACAATTGTATTTTACCTGTCAACAATCTATTCAACCTGCAACATCGTAGTTTTTTTCTTACTCTCAATATCATCAAGTGCATTTGACTCATGTAACCTGCTCGTTCTGTATGCGGCTATATGTTTAATGGTTATGTTCGTATGCATATTATCTCATGCGCTTAAGCATACCCTCCTTCGACCTTTGAAAACGCAAAATATACTCTATGAAAGTATTGAATGTGCTGTCATAGCGATAAAGTTATACATTGGTCGTAAATTTTAAACCATTTGCTAGCAGCTGTGGTTTTTCATTTTTCTTCTTCTTCTTTTTTTTTGTTTGTAATCAGAAATACCTTTATCATTGTGCCCATGTCATAAATACGAATTATTTACATTTACATCTGCATTAAGTTGACCCTATATGCTAAGCTTAAGCTACAAGAAACTCCACGCTGTTCCTAGAATGGCCATAGCCATTGAAAGGATAAACAGGACAATATTTAGGGCCATTTCCCATTTGGGCATTGTCTGATGGAACAGCTTCATATGACATAACAATGGGAAACTTCCCGAGATGGTGACGGAGAAGAAAGCTCCAAGTAGTGCCATGACTTTATCGAATCCTGGGATCAAATAAGCTAGTGTCACAACGAGTGTGCTGACCAGCAACTTGCCAATGACCTTGATCACTTTTCTCCTGTCGCCTCCACAAAAGTAATCGACCTTGTCGTTGCTAAACAACCAAATTTCCCATGTGAGGTTTACCGGATTGAGCGTCAATGCATATTTGGCGATGGGATTGAGAGCAATGAGGATGACTGCAAAGCGATTGAGTGCTTGATTATAACCGGGAGTGGAGGATAGATTTTGTGTAATCTTTTTGACATTACACAGTAACACAATTATTAGCAATAGGTAGCTTTCACAAAATTTTCTTGATGTGCATGTAATATCGTACCTCTTCCATGGTATATGATCCAAACATGGCATATCCAGCAGATGCCATCAATGCATACACGGCTGTTACTATAACGTACGTTGTGTTTACCATCTTGTTGTAATGTTTGGGCTCATCCATATCATGATGCACAGAGGGCAGAACGGCATGGCCAGCGAAACCAGCCATGATCAAACCAAAACTAAGTGGCACAGTACTCCATGTTTCTGGCCATAAAGATGTATCCTATTATCAGGCCGTAAACATAAATGAGCTAATACAAGTCAAGTATTTTTTGGTCACTTTTAACTTACAGCAGGCTCTAATAAGCTTCCTGGCGCTTCCTGTTTTGTAAGTCCGTCGAACAACATTATGACAAGCAAGGCTCCGGCGCTGATGATTCCGAATAAACTGGTGTATGATAGCTGTCTTACAGGAAGAAATAGCATGGGTGTAACCACTAGCCATGATATTCCGCGGACGGTCAAGGTGTCGTATCCTGGAAACAAACTTTGAATACCGTCCCCTAGCAAGACAACTAAAGCCACACTGTAATTTCATCCTTTTTTAGTATTTGTTTTCATCGTAGTACTGCATGCAAATGTAAGAGATATTATTTACCTGGATGTAATAAGCTCCGTTAGAAATAACATGGAGACGAGCACACGACCACGAAGGCCAAATGCAGCATCTCCCATGTCTCCGTAAGTGCGAGCATTTTCACCACAGCTCAAACATCTTGAAAGTAGTTTTGCAGTATACATGGTTAAACCACAACAAAAAATAAAGACGGTTCCTCCAACTGCCCAACCTGCACACTGAAAAAAAGGCACATGTGTTATTGTTGTGATTTGATATGTGATTTCTAAAGTCAGCTCAAAACTTACTTTGAATCCCAAGGGCAATGACAAAATGCCTATACCAATAAGTATATTGATAGAATTAAATACAGATTGCATGTAAGATGATTTTTGTGCCGACCCTTGGATAGAATGTGGATCAAACTGATAATCTTCAGCAATGGAAGTGATTGATATGGTCGGAACCTTGTCCAGCTTTGGCAGCAGAAGCGGAGTGTACTCCCCTGCACCAAAAGAACCAGCGCTGGAACGGCGTTCAATATCAAGCTGTGGTGCGGTATCTCTCCTGATAGTGCGCAGAATAAGTATGGCTAATACTATCAAAACTTTGATCTTGGAACACTTCACTTACCTTGAGTCCCACCGTGATAGAAAGCTCATGGTGGACCGGGTATCAAAATCAGCATCGTCTTCCAAATGCCTTGTCTGTTCCAAAAGGTTTAGTGTTGTTTCTTTATTAGGAGAAATGAACCTCGGATATGACCAGGCTACTTACCGCTGTTATAGGCACAGACAAATTTTCTGCCATGAACATCATAGACGTTCTTGAATACGAACCAACGAAACTTCCCAATTTGTGCTTGATGGACTGTGGGCTACCACTCAAGAAGTGATCGGACTCCAGATCATAGCGAGCGTCCAAGGATTGGTATTGGTGTTCAGGCCGAGAAATTTGAGAAGGATGGATGTTCCTGGGAGCTTGGTTCCTCGCAGCAGGCGAGCTCCAGTTCCCTTCGTTACCAGACGATTCTGCCATGGGTCAAGTGAATGAGGCCTAGTGAGATTCAAGAGAAGAAAAGGTATCTGAACGGAGGCGGAGAAAGAGGAAATGAGAGCGTAATGAGGCGCCGGTAACACAATTGATAACAAGAATGACGGTCACTCCGATTGACAGCCTTTTTCAGTGCGTCTTGTGTTTATTAAAATACAATGCAAGATATTATGAAATTTATGATTTGTTTTCAAAGCATGCAATCTGGTCAGCAACTGGTTTACTTTGTTCATCAGTTATGCGTCTCAATGCTTGCGTTATTTCTGCCATCAGGGACTCTATTGGTAGCAATAATACCAAGTTCAGAAATTTTTATCATTATTAGGTCCCCCCGCATTTTCAGTGTTTCCCTGTCACACCCTTACCAGTATCAGCAACCGCTTTTTCATACTCTTGGTTGGCTTTAGCGTTTTGTTCCTCGAGTTTAGATAGTTGTTCGATCTGACAGTTCTCGTATTAGCTCATGTGCAGAGGCAATGTATACACTAGTAGCCATATTGAATAACTATGAACCGGTCGCTTACTTGTTCCTCTTCCGTTCGGCTGATTCCCGGCAATGCTTCTATGAGTTGATCAATCTCTTTCCCTTTCTTCACTATGTCGGTTACCAGTTCCTTCATATTCTCTATAGCCCAATTTTATCAAATTAGAACCGGGTAACATTGAGATTATGTAAATGTTAGCTCTCTTACGTTGAAATATCTCTGGCGGATCTGCTTGCACTTTGAATAGCCAAAAGCAAATGATTAGTGTTTTTTATCAGCAATTATATAGAATGTAGTTTGTCAATCCTAACCTTTGGGATGTATGACTGGTATATTCTCACTGAGAGCTGCCATAGCCGACTTCTCATGTACATAGTAAATGCTATTTGTAAACATTCGTGCCATCTGTAACGTGTATATCAGGGGTATCAGCGGTTTGGTAATCCTCAGTATAGACATTGTCGTTATAGCTATGAGTAGACAAATGGAAAGACAAATCATACCGCGTCAACCGCATCTTGTAATTGTGTTAATCGATCCATATTAAACAAGACTGCTGGCCACAGTCAGAGTGTATAAATCAACGCGGGAGCTTTATGCAAAGTATGCCTTGTGTAGAAGACCAAGAGTTTTTGTTGTGTCGGGATCTGCGTCAACTATACCTGATTGCGTTCCAAAATCCAGCTGGTAGCGTTTAACTTGGAAAACACAGTCAGGGGTCAACCCAGCTCTAACACAAAAATTAGTGGTCAGCCAAAATCAGAAAGAAGATCCACAAGCAAAAGGAGAGCTTTGTAAAGTGGTGATTTTATTATTCTTAAAATTGTTAGTGTTCTTCAGAATTGTTAGGGTCTTTCTTGGCTGCATTAACTAGATCACGAGTAACTTCTTCTCTCATTCTATCGGCTGCTGTGGTTGGTGCGTTTCGATTAGATGATCCATGTTGTTCGGCTAGTTTTGCTTTGTTGATTGTATTATACACGGACAACGCTTGAGCCACCATAGAACCGGCGTCACTTGCTGTTGAAGGTACAATCAAAGTTGTGCCTTCCTTCGCCATCTTTCCAAACGCTTCAACATATTTCTCAGCTACAGACATGGAAACGGCGTCACCTCCATTGTCTCGGCCAATGGCTTCAGCAACTTTTTCTATACCAAGTGCAGTGGCCTTTGCCTTAAGTAAAATAGCTTCTGCCTCACCACCAGCTTTGTTAATCTGTTCTGCCTTTTCGGCCTCAGAAGCAAGAATCGTAGCTTGTTTGTGACCTTCAGCCACGTTGATAGCCGCTTGTCGTGCACCTGTTTTACATCAATGAATCAGCAATCGCTCTTAAATCGACACAGTTTACCTCAAATCATACCCTCTGATTCTAAAATCTGTGCTCTCTTGGTACGCTCAGCAGAAACTTGTTGGTGCATAGACTCCACGACCTTATTAGGCGGGTGGATGTCACCTAAATGGCCAGGATGCATAAGTCGGTGTGTATAGATAGCTTTCAAGACGCAGAGAAGGACTTACGGATCTCGTATCGGAGACATCTTATTCCCCAGTCTTCCGCCGCTCCATTGATAGCATCCACAATATTGGCGTTGAGATGGGCTCTTTCAGCCAAGGTACGATCAAGGGTCATTTGGCCAATTTCAGCACGCATGGTTGTTTGTGCCAATTGTGTGACAGCAAATTCAGCATCCTCAACTCCGTATGAAGCCTAACATTGAATGGAATGAGTAAGCTGCATAACGCAACTTGAAATAGCATACTCTAGCCAATTACCTTGAAAGGGTCAATGACTCTGAAGTACAGGACACCATCCAATTCTAGCGTTACGTTATCTGTTGATAATAAAGTTAGTATTTGAATATTTGTAAATAGCTCAACCTTGCTCTACAGACGAACCTTGAGTAATTGCACTTTGGCTGGGAACCTCTACTGCAGTTTCTTTCATGCTCTTGACGTACTTGATTCGATCAATGAATGGAACAAGGAAGTTCAGACCGGGTTCTAGTAAGCGATGAAACTTTCCCATGCGCTCAATAATCCAAGCTTCTTGTTGGGGGACAAATTTGACGACCTTTAATCGATATTATAGCTGTTAGAGTCTCTGCCATGCCCGCTCGCATAGGATATACTTTCAGGAACTTACAGTGTTGCGTGGAAGTGACCTGCGGCTGGTACCCCAACCTGTTGAAGTGCCACTGCTGCCGAATGAATCATAATCGTTTCCATATCCATAGTTACCATAGGAAGCAAAGCGCTTGGGAATTACGGACAGCGCCTGTAATTGTGCCTTAGAACAATAGTCAATTGTGTAATCAACAATATAGCAGTTTACTTACGGCTGAATTGTTGCGCAAGGACAGGCTAACTGCTCGCTGAATTTGAGAGGATGGCAGTTTGGGTCTTAACCGCATCAAAGATAACGCTTTGTTGGACATTTGAGCTGAAAAGTGATGGAACTATTCGGGTCGCTGAAAGAAGGGAGAGTGGGTTTCTGAATTTCTCACTTGGTCGCGTCCGAGTTTTTATGTTAGAAATTTTGGAAGAACCCGAAGGTTCAATTTTGAGTCAAAACGGTAACGATGACTTGAACCATCGGCTAAGGGTCTCAATATCAGATGAATTATAATGCTTATTACGGCAGATATAGGAAGAATCCAAAGCTTTAATGATGAGTCAAGTGCGATATGGACAACATGGATCATACATTGACTACCCTGTACATAACTTTCGAACAGCACTTGCTATGTCGCGCCGACTTGATTTTCAATGAGCATTTTATATCTCAATTTTACACTTATATCAATTCAAATTATACTGTTTTTGTACCACAGATAATACTCACTATATATTTGAGCTGGTTAACGTTTAGAAAGATGGGTGGCATGCGGTCACTTCCCTACCAATGCTATTTCACGTGACTATCATTAACAGTCACTCATGAGTGAAAGTGGCCCAAAAACAGTTTCAAGATCTTGTCAACTTTCTCCGCAGTTCACTGTAATGGTAGCTACCACAGTATCCGATCCGACTGCCAGTCTTAGCAATGGCACTGATGCCATGGACGTAGAACAAAACGGAACGCAAGGGACGGATCAAGAAGCTCCTATCACTGGAGTCATCTATCCTCCCCCTGAAGTGCGCAGTATCCTTTTTATTCGTTGATATGTTAACAGCATTATCTGTTGCAACAAACTACATGGGACACATTGCCAATACAATCTATCATGATGATCTTGACTCTTTGCCTTTTTTTTTACAGAAATTGTAGATAAAACGGCAGATTTTGTAGCACGAAAGGGCCAAATCCTGGAAGAGCGCATTCGAGAAAACGAGCGACATAATCCACGATTCTCTTTTTTGAATTCAAAGGATCCTTATCATGCTTACTACCAATTGAGAATAACTCAAACTAAGGAAGGAAAAAGTGAGGAACATTGAACAATCTTCATGATTTTGACAGTATCTGCAATAGTCAACTAATAAGCATTTTAATCATTAGCCACTAAGGCTGCCACTAAACCTCAGGAAAAGAGTGAGGAGATACAAGAGCCAATCCAGCAGGCTCCAAAAGAACCACCAAAATTTGAATTTTCATCTGATATGCCAGCCATGTCTGCACAAGACTTGTAAGTCAATTTCTGTGTTTGGTATCATATTTCAGTGCAAGTTACTGATCTCATTATAGAGAAATCATCAAACATACGGCGCAATTCGTTGCTCGAAATGGATCTCGATTCATGAGCCAACTTGCGCAGCGAGAGTCACGAAATTACCAATTCGACTTCTTACGACCATCCCACAGCATGTTCAACTACTTTACAAGTCTTGTAACTCAATATACACAACTGTTTGTTCCTCCAAGGGACATTAAGGACCGACTAAAAAAGAATGTGGATGATAAATATGATGTGCTTGATCGAGTAAAAGCCAGAGTGGAGTGGATCGCTTGGGTAGAAGCCGAGAAGAAGAAGAAACAAGATGAGGATGAGAAGGAGAGAGGTATGTTCCACGAAATGATGACAAAATGTTGTCAAATTTGAATCTATACTAACAGATTTTTTTTTTTCTAGCTGCATATGCTGCCATTGATTGGCATGACTTTGTGATTGTCGAAACGGTAGAATTCACACAAGACGACGAACACTTGAACCTTCCACCACCAATGAGCTTGTCAGAATTAGAAAATATGTCATTGGAACAAAAGAGATTGGCAGCCATGGCCGAATCGAGTCAGTCAATGGAGGAGGATACTCAACAAAATGATGAAATGGAGGTAAGCAAAGTTTGTTTGAACGTTGTATGTTGAAAATTTTCAACGAGCTTGTTACTAAATACTAAATTACATAGATTGAAGAAGTTGACATGGATAATGACGATGAAGAAATGCCACAACAAGCTGCTGTACAAGATATCAAAATTGCAGATACCACAGGACCCATCAAAATTCGTACAGATTATAAACCCAAGGTTGGACCTACAACCCGGCAAATCAATGAACCTACTCAGATTTGTCCCAGATGTGGACAGGCTATCCCAATGTCTGAAATGGATGAGCATATGCGTATTGAATTGCTTGATAGCAAATGGAAAGAGAATAAGCAAGCAGCCGAAGCTAAACTTCGCGATAGTAATCTGTTGCAAGAAGGAACGGATGTTGCAAAGATTTTGAAGAATTTCTCTGGTTATCGTTCGGATATCTTTGGTAGTGAAGAGACGCAGATTGGCAAAAAGATTGAAACTGAGGTTGCATTGGCCAGGGAGAAGGAGAAGATGACTTGGGATGGCCACACGGCCACTATCAACCTTACAGCCCAGAGAGCGACGCAAGGTGCAACTATTGAGGAACAAATTGCAGCTATTCATCGTGCAAAGGGACTTACTGCGTAAGTTGTGATTCTTCTTTTTGTGAAATGTTGAAGCATTTTTACTAACATATCTGAGTAGTGATGGTGGAAGCTCGATTGGTCCACAAGTAGGCGATAAAGGTGCAGCGGCAGGTGCACCCATGACTGGTGCTTCTATCACAAGAGAACCGCAACCAGCGAGCAACAATTACCAACCACCAGCAATGCCTCAGCAAAGCTACACTCAATATCCACCTTTGCCTGGACAAGCGCCAGTGCCTAATCCTGGATTGTTCGCAAATCAAATTCCCGGTTATGGTATGCCTGGTGTAGGCGTTCCATCAATGCCTGATGAAGCTGGAATGACCCGAAAAGCAGAAGATGAAA
This sequence comes from Umbelopsis sp. M5902, assembly GCA_037039815.1. Taxonomy (NCBI): domain Eukaryota; kingdom Fungi; phylum Mucoromycota; class Umbelopsidomycetes; order Umbelopsidales; family Umbelopsidaceae; genus Umbelopsis; species Umbelopsis sp. M5902. The sequence goes on from JAXQGL010000053.1 coordinate 254,842, forward strand.
GTGAAGCACCCGGTGCTAAAAAGCCCAGACACGATGGCCCGCCCATGTCCGAAGAAGAATGGATTGCTCATCATCCAGTAAGGCGCTTTTCTAAGTGCATCATAGTTCATTGTGAGCCCAAACTGACCAATCTATTTTTGCAGGATCCTATTTATTTGTCTGTACAGACACCAACGCTGCCAGACTTTAAGCTTACTGGTGAAACTATTACAATTGAAGACCTGCCACTGACGACACTTGTATCCACCTTGAAAAATCGCATTGCCGACAAAGTTGGTATGCCTTATGGTAAACAAAAGCTTTCAGTTTCAAGCACAGGAACAGTCATGAACAACTCCAAGAGTCTCGCATTTTATAACTTTGAACAAGGCAGTGTCGTTGTTCTTGGTTTAAAAGACAAGGGCAAGAAATAAGACTGGTTAAAGTTTACCACAACAGCCCGTGATTGCGCGTAGAAAATTTAATGGATGTATGAAACCAATAAAAACCTCCCACAACTACTTTTAAAGGTGTTAACGAGCGCAGCAGTAAGCTAATGGATTTATTGCTTTAACGATCCGAAATGGAACAATAATTCCTCCGCACCTGCAAAAATCTGGCCATAAGCTTGGGAAGGGAAATTTGGCTGCCATTGAATATAATAATTGCTGAGCAATAGGGTATAATTTTGATACTCAGCCATTTACTCTTTTTCGCATGTTGATTTGCCTGTTCCCGAATAGAAAACAATAGTTCATAGCTAATACTCTCGACAAACCATCCGAACCATACCATAACACGTTAGTTTTCACATTTACAAAGACTCTCAGTGTCCTGTTCCTCTTCAAAAGCTATTTAGGTAGCGGTGTTTGGGATGATTTAGCCAGCAGTCACGAGGTTCGAACAATTCATCTTAGTAACAGGTTCGTTGACAGAAATTCCAGCTATTTAAGACCCCACGTCCACTCTTTTGGAATCCCCACTTTCCTTTAATCCCTTTCAAGGACATTTCATATGGCTACTTTTAACAATAACGTGCCCACAAAGTTCCCGAAACTGGCTCCTAGAGGCCCAGCCGGTGACCTTGTCCTTGCCGCCGAGAGAGCAAAGGCTAGCTTTGACCCTCAAGACCTCACAAAGTTTATGTATGATGAAGAGTGGTTGCAGCGTCTTAACCGTATCCTCAATATCATCGAGAATGAGCCTGCTTTTGACAAGTCTGAAAGATACTTCCTTGGCCGTACTGACAAGGTCAACCAAGCATACTGGAAGGACAAGCGCACTGTCGAGCTTGCAAAGTAAGTAACCACCGCTGTCATCACATGAAAAATGGTAATATAGAAACTGATTGGTTTTTTTTTTACGTGATTTAGGAAGCACAATTGGAATGAAGCTGATGTTCAAATGGCTAGTTTCCTATGGGACCAGAGCTCACCCGTAAGTCTTTAGGTCTCATCTGATCAATGGTATTTATGAGTGTCTAATGCCAATTCTTTTTGACAGTTCTCTTTGCACTCGAGCATGTTCCTTCCCACTCTCAAGAATCAAACTAACGATGAACAAAAGAAGTTGTTCCTTGAGCCCGCCTTGAAGCACCAGATCATTGGTTGTTATGCTCAAACTGAGGTCAGTATCATATTGCTATTGAGGGTACTTTGTCATCTCATTCTCATCTGTATGCATTCTAGCTTGGACACGGTTCTAACGTTCAAGGTTTGGAAACCACTGCTACTTATATCCCTGAATCCAACGAGTTCGAGATTCATTCTCCTACCTTGACTTCCTCCAAGTGGTGGATTGGTGGTCTTGGTAAGACTGCTACCCATGCCATCGTTATGGCTAGACTTATTTTGAATGGAAAGGATCACGGACCCCATCCTTTCTGTGTTCAAATTCGTAGCCTTGAGGACCATCGTCCTCTCAAGGGTATTACCGTTGGTGACATTGGTCCCAAGTTCGGTTTCAACACCACCGACAACGGCTTCATCATGTTTGAGCATTTCCGTGTTCCACATATTTGTTTCCTTGCTGGCTATGCTCAAGTAAAGCCCGGTAGTGGTGAATATGTCCGTCCTCCAAATGCCAAGCTGTCATATGGTACTATGGTTTACGTTCGTGCTAACATTGTCATGGGTAAGTGGATTAGAGAATTTTGAGGTGGCCGTGTTGCGAGAGCTATTGCTGACATAATTTTTCGCGATAGGTGTTCGTTTCGCCCTTGCTAAGGCCGCAACCATTGCCATCCGTTATTCCGCTGTTCGTAACCAATTTGTCGATGCCACCAACCCTCGCAAGTGGGAGAACAAGGTAGTTGAGACTGCTGTGTTGGATTACACCATGCAACGATACAGATTGCTCCCAATCATTGCCCAAGCTTATGCTTGTTTCTTCACTGGTCGCGAAATGTTGAGACTTTACAATGAGAACCAAAAGAACATGAGCTCTGGTAACTTCTCCCTTCTTGCTGATCTCCACGCTTCCTCTTCTGGTCTCAAGAGTTTGTGTACTACTATGGCCGTCCAAGGTATTGAGGACTGCAGACGTGCATGTGGTGGTCATGGTTACTCCATGTTCTCTGGCTTGGGCTTGTTCTACCAAGACTACTTGCCCAACGTCACCTGGGAAGGTGATAACTACGTTCTGACTCAACAAACTGCTCGCTACCTTGCAAAGCAATTCCGTGGTGTTGCTGCTAACAAGACTAGCGAGAACGAGCTCAACTTTACTTCTGCCTATATGTACGATTTCTTGCAGAACCCCAGCTCTCAATGCCCTGCTGCCCAAGCTTCTGATTTCCTTAACCCTGAAATCCTCCTTGGAGCTTTCCGCTTCCGTGCTGCCTCTATGACCCAAAAACTTGTCCATGCACTCGATAACCAAGGCAAGAGCTGGAACTCTATGACCGTGGAAATTGCACGTCTCTCCAAGGCACATGCTCAATTGATTCTTCTTTCCAACTTCGTTAGCGGCATTCAAAATGCTCGCAACGAGCTTGCTTCTACAAGCTTGGCAGCCCTCAAGACCATGGCTATGCTTTTTGCAACTCACACTATTGAACAAGAGTTGGCCGACTTCCTTGTGTCTGGCTACTTGACTCCTGAGCAAGCCAGCTATGTTAAGGAAGTTACCTTGGATCTTCTTGAGAAGGTTCGACCGGATGCTGTTGCCTTGGTTGACGCTTTCGGTCTTCCTGACTACTACCTCCACTCTGCCCTTGGTCGATATGACGGAAAGGTCTACGAGAGCATGACCGAAATGGCTGAGAATGAACCTTTGAACCAAAAGTTGGTGACTGAGTCATATGAAGAATGCATCAAGCCCTTGATTCATGCCGGCAAGGCTGAAGGACGCTGGAATGGAGAGGCCATGTCCGCCAAGTTGTAACATGTTTTTATATTCTTTTGAACGATCCTTTGTTGTACGAACCAATCTCACTGGAGAAATAGACGTTAGATATCTTATCTATTGTACCAATTGTACTATGTACTTTTAAAATAAACCCAATATTCCATTTTTCTTTTTAAAAAAGGGGCTTGAACGCAATTTATATAATTTACATTTCTCACCATTTTATGTTACTGAACTCATGACTCGATGAGCAGTTTGATCAAAGTCTCATTGAAAACCTTTGAGACAATGGCAAGATAGAGTGTCAGCACTGCTTTGCCTAAAGAGTCATGCATGCCCTACGCTATACATAGGACCTTGATTTAACAGCTCATATCACCTTTCAGGTGGGTATATGCATACATTAAACAACTCTAAATCAAAAAAATCGGTAATGCTGATCAAAAGCCGGTTTCTCACTAACGACTATTGAATCGTATATGCACCTGCTATACTTGCCTTTGGACACATAACTTTGTAATTGAAAATTAGTACGGTTTTATTATTACGGCTTTAGACTTATCAGCCTGATTTAAAGAGGCGACCAGTCATTTTAAGCAGATTACTTTGCGAACTGAAACGGTATATATCTAAGCTAACATTTACCCTTATTGTGGGGAATATTGATGCTTGTTATGGTTCATACAATAAAGTCACCAGCGCAGTTAGGTACTTCTTGCCAAATTTTTTTCATTGACGCCAATGTCAAATTCGGGCCAAGTACACGATTCTCTTCCAACTCGCTCCACCACATCAGAGATCCACAGTCTTCAAAATTCAGTGAATTGGATGACATCCATTTTCGGCTTTCCCAGAAATGCCACAAGAATACGATGCAGGGAAATAATGGCTCAAATGGCGGCTGTTTTGGTTCTTGTGTTTGAGTTGGTAAAGCACCAATGAGCGGAGACACATTGCCAGGTCTGATTTTTGCTTGGTGACTCAGTAATGGTTGACTATGAAGGTACTGTTCGTTTTTTGGAGCAGAGATGTCTGCGAAGGGTTCTGTTGAATCATCACTGAAATCTGTCAGCGGAGGAGACGAGCAGCGTGAGCTATCATCGGTGGACATTGGTGATGGTGATCTTGACATCTGTCTTGCGTGCATTAAATCAGTTGGCCGAGGCGAAACTCTATGCTCAAAAGAAGGGACAATAGGTTTCTTCGGTGGCGACTTGGGATCGTTGGTAAGCTGTCCTGTTTGCTGCTTACTCTTACGGCGGCCTCTATAGTAACCGGTAAAGTTGTCGGGAATTGGATCAGTCGAATGACGAAAGGCGCAAAGTGTATCATATGGGCAAGCCTTGTCGAGCTTGCATTCGTATACTGGGTGAACGAACTTGCATTTTCGATTGGAACAGCGAGGCCAATAGCGACACCTTGTGTACACCTTGACGAACTCGTTACCAATCATTGGCAAAGGCAAGTGTTGTTTGATATTTTCGGCAAAGTGCTTCTTGTACGCCGGATCACAATTGGACGGGAAGACAGGCATGTTTTTGGAAAAGATCAGAGTAAATATGGAAAAGAAGAAAGGGAACAGGGAAAACACTGGCTGGTAGGTTGCGGTAAGTTTTCCAAAAGTATCAAGTTTCGCGTTTTCACGCGTCGAGATTCAGTGACCCTTTTTGGTATTTAATAATTTTTTGACAGGTAGAATAAGAAAGATGGGCTTTTCTGCTTTACCTCTTCCTTTCTTTCATATATAACTTCAAGAGCTTTTTTTTTTTTATTTGACTTGTGTTGTGAACTGAAACATTCACATAATAACCTGTAACCACTTATCGGCAAACCTGTTCGTTTCGCAATGCATAAAGTAAAATACATACCATAGCTTACTACATGTAACCAAGAGCCGCAATAGCGATATGGTTTTCTAGACAAGCTTTGAGTCAGGACTCCGCAAGAGTCTGTGCACTATAAGAAATGCCAATTTGGATAACAATGAAGTACTCCGTGCGAGGAGGCGCATGGTGATTTGCTTGTTCACTTTTGCTCGTGGCAATTTCACGTGCATTCTCGACCATTTGGCCTCTCTAGTCGCCTCATTGGCAGTCACCAGGCAGTAAGTCCTTTCCCTTACTTCACAAGCCGACCTTTATACCACTTTACTTCCCTTTCCGCTTCCTTCTCCGCAATGTCCACATCTCCAAACTCCAAATTGCTCTCCACTCTCTTTATGCCTGAGCTGCAGCGCCAGCTGTCGGAAGGTATACTGGGATCGTGACGTCTTGCAATTGCTAAATCTTTTGCTAATACGCCTAAATCCCACTAGACAAATCACTGTGGCCCAACATTAAAGGGCTCTTTGTTATCACTGTCAATAAGAGAAAGAAGCCGCAAGCAAAATGGTAGGTCGATAACTTGTTGTTAATCGAGCGCTGCTGTGCCCTAACGAGTTTAATAGGTACCTGCTCTTCCAAGGTTCAGTTGCAACGAAACTCAGCTACCCCGCATTTCTGTAAGAGCCTGCTAACTGAATTATATATTCCTAGGTAACCAAGTCGAGCCTATCATTACGATGGATGGCGACTCGGCAAAGGCAAAGGCAAAGGCTTCCAAAGTGCGCACTGTATCTATAGCTGTCGACGATGCTGATCTGGTCAACTTTGTCACCGGAGGGTAAACGTTGCTGCGTTTAAAGACTTTCTTTTAAATGCTTGCTAACAAAGCTTCCTTTTTAGCATGACTGGTGTACGTGCCTACATGTCTGGTAAATTGAAGGTCAGAGGCGACTTGATGTTGGCTCAAAAGCTGGAAGAAGTATTTAACAAGACTGGCGGCCAAGAGGTATAGTTTGAGGCTTTAAGTGTCCATGGAAAAAATAATATGCTAACGCCATTCATGCGCAGAGAGCTTTGGAGTTTTTGAAAAAAAACGAAAAGCAAATTAATGCCATTACAAAAGCCAAGCTGTAGATAAAGAAAGGTGTTGCTTTCTTTACGCCAGCAATGGTCCAACAGACGTTTCTGCCTGAAGGACTTTGCCTGTGTTCTATTCCCCGGCACTTGTTATATCATGGAAATAAAAAGCAAAACTGTGCTTCTGCCCAGACGATTGCTAAATTTTTGCCGTTATAACTCGGCCAAACAAAATCGTTCCAATTCTCTGTTGGTTAATAAGAAGAATACTTTTCTGACAATTGTCATCATTATAATAATTTTAAAAAAAGGAAAATTAAGCACTAGCTATGCCGATATCTTTTTCTACTAGCATGGCGGCAATGGGATGATAGAATGATTTATGAGCCAAATAAGTTGATTTAGCAAGCTCCGAGCCGTTTTTTGCTTGATTAAGGAATCTATGGTGCATGAAAGAAGATTCCACATGTTATTCTCAAGCTCGTCTTTTGTTCCCGTTAACGCCCACTTATTTTTATAACTTGCCTGTATAGAGGTCTGACAAACTTCATTCGTCCTTGTTTAGTAACAAGTTCGCACACCTTTGGATAAATTGGTTCGTAATCCGACATTAAGCAAAACCTTTGCCATCGGAACTGAATTTCACAGTTACGCACTGATGAGAGCTGATAACTCTTATCAAGCGACTGTATTAACTCGTGTGGGAATGGCGCCGCTTCCGTTAATGATTCCAAGAATACAACTATACATTCCCCCCAGCAAACAAACCGCATAATTAGTATATGACTGATACGCCAATGCAAGCTTTTCGTGCATCTGCAGCAGCCTTACCCTTTTGTAGTGATGTGAATTCATCAAAGTGTTCCTTATCGACACCGGCATAATCACTCTCGCCGTTTTCTTTTGCCTTCTTCCAGCTGGCAGCAAGAGAGAAACATACTTGGGCCAGAGACGTGTCGAATTGTGGCTTGACAGGTGGTAGACCTGGAGAGCTTAGCCATTTGTTCCAATCAATAGTGTCGAGCATCTTTACGACTTCATCACCATGGTTTGTCTTCATATACTCGTACAAATAAGATTTCCAATCAGAAGTTGTGATACTATGGTGCGCGAACTGTCGAATATGCGCTGCCATATATGGCTCAAAGATTGCTGGCCCACCTACTACTTGTTCAATGTAGTACAACAGATTAAATCCCTTTTCATAAGGTACGGTGCTAAAGTAATCATCTGGATCAATATTAGAAAGGTCAGGAGTGAGCAAGGTGGCAGGTGAATCATGACCAAACAGTTCTACACTGTCGGTCAAGGCATGATATCCAATGATTGCGGAAAAGTGACGCTGTGGTTCGCCATGAAGGTGAGCAATGATCTTTCTTTCCACAAACACGGTCCATCCTTCGTTCAACCAAAAGTGCTCCCAAGACTTGGTGGTCACCAAGTTTCCAGTCCAGCTATGGGCAATCTCATGAGCCACCGTGTTTACCAAGCTTCTGTCGCCTGCCACCAATGTAGGAGTAACAAATGTCAAGCAAGGGTTCTAACGACAAGATATAAGTAAACAGGTTAATGATACATTGTTCATCGGTAGAACTTCCAGTAAATCAATTTTACGCACTTCCATGCCACCATATGGGAAACTTGGAGGCAATACAAGCAAATCATAACGACCCCACTCGTATGGAGTTAAGATCTTCTCTCCAGTTGCAATGAATTTTTCTGTATCCTTTGTATTTATTCCGCCGACATGTTAGATTCTCATCATGACACTTGTAAGTAGATCAATCGGAAAACTTACGGCAAATTCCCAAGCGGCAGCTTCAATCATCTCGGGCTCGCACCATACCGTACTACGGGGACCAATTTCACGTCCCGTTAAATTGCCAGACACAATGGCAATCAAATACGACGGTATGGGAATACGTTGTTCAAACTTGTAGATGGTGAAGCCGGGCTGACCAGCCATGGAAGCAGCAGATGGTTCATCACCTTTCTTAAGCGCTGACATCAACACTAGTAATGGCGATGAGATGCTTGCGGAGTAAGTCAGCTTAACGGACGGTGAGTCCTGACAAGGCACGAATGATCGGGCATGGATCTGTTGTTAAAGCGGACATATTAGTGTGAGATAAGCTTCCGAAGCATTGGTATATTCTAATGCCGAAGAGATAACAAGATGTAATTGGTGTATACTTACTGCCTATAGAAATGATAAAGTTGGATCAAGTTGAAGAAGTGTACATAAAATGGATTCCATTGATTAGATCAAAGCTATATCGAGATGTCGTATAAGACCATGACTATTGTGAGCCTTACCTGGCATTGAGAAAACAAGTATGGAAATTGCTTGCCAACAGTTTGCCTAAGAACATACAAATTGTCAAAATCAGAGGTTATATTCGGATGACATTTTTCGACAAACGACGTACTCAGGCTCAAGGAATTGTAAAGCGGTGCACCTTTCGGTTGTCGTATACCTGATAGTGATGTCGAATTGCTTCTCCTTATTGACAACAGGCTGAGGCAGCTTGATGTGAAGAGCAGATCCAAAAGCTGGATGACGATCGGCTAAATGAAACTAGAAAATGGAAAGGATTCACATCAATTGGATTTGTGTTCAATATCGGGTACTGGTTTTTTTCTTCTCAGTTGTTGCACAAAACACACCGTGAGACAATTATATAACAGAAACCAGTATGGAGTAGAACAAACATACCTCCAGTTGCTTAGAATCCATTTCCACGGCGGTTATGTTGAGAAATGAGGTGTCCAGCACGACATTTTCGACACGATCTTGAAGTGGATCAAAGGTGAGCGTAGCCTGACCTCCCAGCAATCTTTGCACGAAATCAACCGTCAGATCCAGGTGAATATGTTTCACCTTTACCTCGTTGAGGTTGGAGAGAGTATTAGGCTCTCGAAAAGTTGAATGCCCTGAGCACATGTGTGAAGCTGGTGGACAAGAAAGGAGAAAGACTTCGTGTGAGCCCAGTGTCTGATATCTTGGTCGGAGCTAAACTGACAGCTAATAATTTGCTGGGATATATTATTATTATTTTTTCTTTTGGCCCAGCGACAGCAAGTTGGCCACCGAAAAGTACCATAAGAGCGTTTATTAAGCAGAATATGCGGGGAAGGCCCGATATCGATAACTCTGTCTTTGAAAACAGAAAACATGAGAGCTGGTATTCTTGTAGGAATATATGTTGTAAGCAATGCGAATAACCGTCATAATCGAGTTCTCCAGATCAAAAAGTAAAAAAAAATTACGGCTCGGGCTAGGGCTTACAAACAATGTCAAGACAATTTTCATAAGATGGTAAGTTGCTACCATTATTTTTTTTGTCTACCTATCATATGTAAAGGTATACTCATCTTTATGTGATCACCAAATGTCAGTGTCGACACTTCATCCCAAGCGAAATGCAATCATACATCAAGACATGGAATATAACGCTACATATCAGACGACATTTTTGCATTTCAAGTATGGACATGCTCGTACAATTTGTATATATATCAATGAGTATCCTCACAAGCTGTTCTATTCTTGAATGAAAAGTTATCGGTCATTGGTAGTCATCTCTGGATTTAGGATCAAGGAACGAAAGCGTATGGAAGGAGAAGAACAAAAGGAACTGAGGCTTAAGTGGGGCTCAAATGGAGGCTTAGGCACGCGACAGCGCAGCTGTTAGACTTTTTGACAGATTTCATGCGGCAAAGTTACTATTACGTCAAGTTGATAAGGAAAATAATATTCATTACCCATGAGCATATCATGGGACGTTTGTTTTTTTTGAATTAATATCGCACGGAACTAGTGATTAATAGCTTGTGTACTTGTTTGTTGAATATGTCGTGCAGTTGTGAGAAAAAAATAAGTCCATAGATAAGAAAAATTTCGATGAAAGCAAAAGGAGGTACCGTTGCTGTGAATTTTGCCAGGCACTTGTCAAATAGGTCATGAAACCACACGTTCCTAATGGAGCTCCTAAATTTCCATTATCATGGAAAATTTATGCAGCATTGATAGTTGGTTGGTCCAGGCCAGTGTTATCGTGAGCCACACATACTGACAAGTTTTGGCTGGCCGCCGGGTTTTACAGTCCATATCAAGAGCGATCAGGGCTCAAGCCCACAATTTTGAAACACCCAAAACACTCAATTGCAGTCGAATGCATCGCTGTACGACAATAGGAAAAAGAAAATTTTCTTGATTAGTTCAAATGGGCGATATCAAGCTTAATCTAGTTGTTTAAAAAGCTTTGACGGATATTCACATGGATTCTGCGTACAAGTTTAACAAACATTTTTTAACCAACCTTTTTTAAATAAAAAAATAGGGGGATAATCAAGCGGTTTCCGATACCTTTCAAGCCATTTTGTTGGTCGTATCATTTGCCATCATAAACAAATATTTTGTTATCAAGTTCAGTTCCCATTTTAGAGCGTATCTGAGAGACACATGGAGGGGAAAAGATGTAGGGATTTTGAGAGGTTCCTAGATTTGGGATTTCTGGAGTAAATAGAGCTTATCCAGTGCCTAAGAACACCTCACCTTCACGCACCCCCCATGTTTACTCCATAAAATTTTTGATACCACCATCAAAAGGAAAGTCCAAGATGTCCATAGATAGCACTTGCGCCTAAAGTCCATTCTTGTACTAATAAAAAAAAATAACTAAGTTCAAACATCTTCATCGGTTCGTGTTTCCATGAGCTCATTTTAGGTCCGCGAGCGAATAATTTGTTGAATTTGTGCGATCGTGGTGACTGCATTGAAAGACCGTGCACCTACCAAGATTAGTCTGTCCTCCGTGAGATTTTCGCATCTTTCTTTTTGCCTGTGATGTTTAGCAAAAACACTCTTTTGATGTATCGGGTTACCCATTTCCGGTGATTCTGTGGTTGCGGCTTTATGACTAAAAAAACAAAAAATCATTGAATTTTATACCTCACGTCACGTCAAAACAGACACATTTAATCACTCACCCGAAAGATGTAGAGATACCTTTGTAGAAAAAATACAAATGCTGGATATAACAGGCTAAATTTGTAGTCTTTATTTAGCGGACTAGAGTGGAATTGTACTAGGGTAAGTACATACTGATACGGTCGAGGCCTAACACTCCTCCCGCGCCGCCAATGCACGCAAGGGCGATCGCAGTTATCAATGAATTTTACGTTACATCCCAGTAATCCATGCTTACGACAAACGAAAATAAACAGTGATGGCCCCGACCCTTTTGACTGTTTTGGAATTTGTTACGCCTTTTTCCCAGTACACGGCCCGTTCCGACTTTCTCAGACATATGGCATGAAGCGCTGAGGTTATCGCACCACCATCAACCATCCCATTGTTAGTTTATTCGCTCATGGCATATCAGAGAAAAAAAAATATAATAAGAATAAAAATTATTACCAAGCCTACGTGAGAGAAATCAGCAATATTATAAACCGATCCTGTTCTTTTCGTCTTCTTCTTTCCTTGCTATCTATATTTCTTACTTCCATCGCTTCCTATCACTCTCTCCTCTCTTTCGCTTACTCCTTCCAACATTAAATACATGAAATCTCAAATATCCGTTGATTATTTATCACATCCGTGGAATTCTTCCGATTTAAATTTAGCGTATTCACGCAATACAATGGAGCTGACACGAGTACGACAGGCATTGCGCGGATTAGCTTCTACAGAAACAGTTGGTCGAGATCAACATCGACGATTAAAATCTGAGCAGTCTAGACTTGTACGGTATCAAAATGCTTTATGGAGACAAATGTCTTCTCAAGCGAGCGATAATCTGGGCAAATATAATAAACGTGTCGACCCCTCTGAATTGAATTGGTAAGTAAAAATTACCCCGCTACAACAATCCCAAAAATGTAACTAAGCTGAATGATGTAGGCAAAAGGACTCGGATATTACTTGGTTGATTGGCCCTCTCTATTGTTCCAAATGTGAAAATGAAATAGAATTTCAAAACCGATATGCTCGATCTCAAGGTGTTCATATACCGGATGGTTCGTGCTCTACTCCCGGTCTGAAATCCGCTTTGAAAACGCGGTCAAGTTTTGAGCAAGCGAGATCCAGCTTGACCAAATCTTTAAAGTCGAAAACATCTCTGGTACGGTTTGATACCCAAGTAAAAAAAATAACCTATCAGGCAGAATACCCCACAAACAAGCGATCCAATGAATTTGAGGGTTTGCCAATGTTGGATGAGTATGGAACACTAGATGACGATACTGCTCTAGACATTGGCAACATGATCGAGTTGATAAGCATGGTTGTACATGCTTTCATGACAATGATAACCATGCCTAAAGCACAGGGCAAGGTAGACCATAGCGGAAACGATACCCGTACTCAAAACGTCTTGATTCGATACTGTCGAACTTAATTTTCTGTTATCATTATTACTGCATCACTATCCAAAAGCATCACCCTCAACTCACCGTATCAATACCGACAAGCTCTTAAACATCGAACACGAGTGTCAAAACGCACTATTCGTTTCGAATGATTATAGAAAAAGAAATACCCATACTGTAAATTTTATCTGTTCTCTTGTATATAAAAGCCTTACATCCCCGCCCTTGTTCCATTTTTGATCCCAGTCAAAAGTGCTGGCACCAATGGGATAACCTCAGCCAATGCCAGGCTCCAAAAAATAAAAACCCCGCGTTCACGTAAATTTGGATAAGCTCACTCGTTCACCTAGTCTTCTTTGTTTATTCTCTCTTGATTGTAAGTGGATTTGGCAATGGCAAAACTTCAATTCTGGTCTTCCTTTTTGGCTGTTTTCTTCTTGGTAGCTGCTGGTAAGTTAAAACGTCTTGATGAGGACTATATGAGTGGGATCTCGCGATGACGAAATGCACCGGCAAACCCATCAGCTGGCAATCAGCTAGGCTGTACGTCCCGGGGAACTTCTGTGGTGCTACATCTATTCGCGATCCTCCTGATCGTATTTCCTTCACACACGATTGCAAGGCTCACCGTCTTTTCTTTTCGCTAGTGTTGGCTAAAAGCACCACTGATGAAGAATCCAGACCTATTGACATTTACGGAGAGTTCCCCAATAACCCTTTTGGAAGTAAGTGTCGCGGCTGATCGCTTCAAATAGATAACATATCTGAAGGACTGAAACTAAATGTTGGTTTACGAATTTAGTCATCGTGAACGGACAAAAGAATAAGCTCAATGTTTATTTTGATAATCAAGCTGACGAAGCTTACACTGTCAACTATATTTCTGGTGCTCTTGTAAAGCCTGATGACTTTTCCACTATTGTCCGCAATGTATGTATCCCGACCAAAGTATGTCGATATGTTTCATACATCTAATTGTTCTATTTGTTACCAGCTTTCCGTTTACAAGTATGATCTTACCATCCCCGCTAAGCAAAAGATTGCTATCCCATATCAATTCCACTCTGAGTTCTCACCTCAAGATCTTGGTCTCACTGTCATCATTGACTTCTCTGACGCTGTAAGTAGTAATTATTGATACTGGGAATAAGAGTAATGGTTACATGTACAAGAGATCAAAATCTCTAAATTATTGACGGTTCGAGGACCTGTGCTAATCATGCAATGCAATAGAACAAGAACCCTGTCCGTGGCATTGCCTACAATGGTACCGTCACTGTTACCGACCCTGAGCACTCCATTTTTGATGTCCAACTGTGAGTAATTGTTCGAATAACCATAATCTATCCTGGCGGAAACTGATCACTAATACTCGTTTAACAGTCTCTTCCTCTACGTCGTTCTCGCTGGTCTTCTCGCTGGTGTTGGTTATATCATCCAACAAGCCTTTTTCAGTACTCCCGGCAAGAGCAAGAAGACTAAGAAGTCTGCCGAGAAGTCTGCACCTGCAAAGCATCGTGATGAAAGCGGCAAAATGGTTCTTGATGAATCTTGGATCCCTGAACAGCACCTTAAGCAATCTTCCAGTCCCAAACAGTCTCCCAAGACCAGAAAGAGAGCTACTCGCACCAAATAGAGAGCGTCTGATGGATAAGGGAAGAGTTTTCTGATGAATTTTTGAATTTTTTTGAACGGATCTCTTTCTCTCTTAAGAAAGGCTTGGTTTCATTGTGTCAATTAATGAATGGGTCACTCTACCCAAAAAAAAAGCATGTTTTCTTGAGCCGGTTACTCTTCATTTTATTAAGGGACAAGCTAGTTTTTGTCTCCAACGCCCAATTACATAAAACCCTCTATACCGTTTTTACAAACCATAAAGTGTTATGCCCTCCGCCTTACAGATCGATACCATCCTTGATAATATATTCCAGCGACTGGACGCTGTGTCGTTAACCCGGTGCCTTTGTGTCTGCAAAACATTTTGCATTAATGCTACTCGGCCACTGCTCTGGAAACGTCATGTCAGTGAAAGGTAGAAGCCAAAATCAGCCACACACCTTGCAAAACTCCATAACAGTTCTAAAGCTATAGTTATATTAGGTGGAGTCGATGGCATGTCTCAAATGATGGCAACTTGGACTGGCGACATGAGTTTTTGACTCGTATCGCCATCGACACCGAAATCGAGCGTCAATTACACGACATTTGTGAAGATTCCAAGGGACAATGTACCAAGATAAGCAAGCTTTCTGATATATATGGTGTTAGAGCTCTCGATGTGCTTACACATATATACCATGACTCTGAAAAGGTATGCTTTATTACAACTACTGCGTTATAGCGTTTTCGGAGTTCGCTAATACATGTATCAAACTATGACAATAGCGTTCATTAACTGAGAGGCATTATGCTGGACGACTCATTCATAGAATCAAGAAACGACAATGCATGAACTTTTGGTCTGGCCAGTCTAGCCAAGATGTAACATCTTGGCCAGCTACTCCTGGCGTCATGAATAGCCCTACCTACATCGGCTTAGCCATGCTATCCTGTGCGATTATGCCGTTTCTTGAGATGGATGTTAAGCAAGTTATGAACGATCTCGCACTGCAATTCAAAGAATTGTATTTGATTGACAGCAAATTGAGTGAGTTTGAAAAAGCGAAACGATTAGTTTATTTTATGCGCTTAAATCAAGGATTTGGTGCGGCGAAATCGTACTATGATATTCACAACAACTTGATTCCAAGCGTTCTGGCTTACCGGCGAGGGGTTCCGTTATCCCTAGCAGTGGTGTATCAAGGCATTGCCCATCTAACTGATATCCTCGGAGTCGACGTCATGAGTTTTCCTGGACATGTAGTGGTCCGACATACGGAACCCGGAATCGAAAGCCAAATGTATATTGATTTATTCCAAACGCAACTACAGCCCAAACCACAGGCGATTATCACGGAAGAAGATTTTGCTATTGTAGATGAAGATTGTATAATGACACGAGAACAGTGTGAAGAGAGATTCATATCTCGATACGGCATGGCGATCAGGATAAATCCTCAACCTGGCATGATTCCGCGCCAGATTTATGCCAGGTGTATGCGGAACATCATGAACGCTGATACCAATACTCAAATTGAGAATAGAAACCAATATATACGGTATCATTTGATGCTCACAAAATATGCTACAGCACTTCAGATGGCTATGTGTTATGCGGCATCTCGTCCACAATTGCAGGACTTTTGCTTACAAGTAGCCGAGCAGCATGTTCCGGAAGATGTTGATTTACTTGACCATTGGGTCGCCAACTTGGATAGGATCAAACAAATCAAACGACATGATTTAAAAGGTCAGACAACCAAACCTCGTATATACGATGGTTTAATGGACAACTATGTTCGACCGGTTGGCTCCATTGTGTGCAGGCACAAAAACGGCCCTGCTAGTGTGGTTATTAGATGGTCTGTCGGTAAGTGGATTGACTATAGCAACGTGCAATTTGTTTTTCTCGGTGATCGTCGGCCAACTTTTATCCCCACTGACAGAATTTGATGATGCTGAAGAGCCTGATGTCCTTATGACTTTACTGGGTGAAAATATGCAGATAGAGCATGTATATACTCTGCCATCTTTGTGCACCAGCTTGAAACGGGAGCAAGCGGCCAAACAATTCTGTAGTACATTAGAAATTGGCAAATATTTCAGTCATTATGATGATCACCACGGCCGTTTTGTTCCAAATGCCATATGGCAAAAATTATATCCAAAGGACCATCCGAAGAATTTCGAAACGTATATGACAATATAAGGCCCTGCCAATTGAAGGTTTGAAACTTGCAGGCTTGTACTTAAAATAAAATAAGTTGTTGTACGGTGGATACGATTGTATAGTATCAACCACATGAATTGTCATACTTTACACCATTGTTAAAACCAGCATTGAATTTCCTTTCAGCAATTTTCTTTCCGGTTTATCTATACTTTGTTGATTTGTGCAACCGGAAGGTATGGTGTGCTCATCAAGTCATGCTTTGAACCCATTGTTCTTTTTCAATATTTTATGTTATGTCATTCTGTTTAACAAGTTGCAATTCAGAAACTCTTCTATACAAGGATGAATATCACGTTTAAGCGCTGACAAGATATTTAGTGTTGTATGCATAAAGTTTTCCAAGGTTTGATCAACATATTCCAATTGGTCGTAAAGATTGACATGGGTTTGCCTTGTCAACAACATGGGGCTTTTTTGCATCCTTGGCGAGCTTGATGGCATTTTCGCTCTTATACAAAGTATCAGCATCACCACCACCGATAAGTAGCATCAACTCCCAGATCGCTAATTCTTTCTGGACCAACTTGGACCTAAGGTCGACAAATAGCTGACGGCGCTCTTGAAACCCTCTATTCTTTGAATAAGATCGTCCAAATCTATCAATCGCTATATTTACATTATTGGAGGTTCAAAAATTGCCCTGTCTCAAGAATTCAATAATTATTTGTCATAAGCTTCTAATTCACAGGTCACTTCGTGATCATATTCATATTGCTGAGCTATCACAATCAACCTGCAGTGAGTCCTTGTGCAGGGTTAAACGGTAGTGCCATCATGTCTACATTCTTATTTGTCCTTGATGACTGGGGTTTCTGATTTGGATGCACTAGTGGCGGTTTCTTCATTGCGTTTATCGTCTTCTAGATGGCTGACAGTGATGGGGGTATCCGGGATTTTTTTCCGACGTTCATCTATGGCTCTGTAAAGGGCAAAAGACGCCTTGAAAGAAGTACTTGTCAGTCGACAGCTTTAAAATCGGATTTACATCCCCCAACCAACTGTGTGGAAGTTAAGCGTCTAGTTTCATCAAGATATGCACTCTAACCGCCCATAGCTCACATTAATTAAAAAATTACTTACATATGCATCATCTGCTGCATACTGTTTTTGCTTATTGCTAAGAAACGGGGCATCCCATCGACTAAGTCGTACAGCCCCTTTTGGAAGTGATTTACCAAGCTACAATGTCATGGTAAGGAAATTTAAATGAGGCTGGATATTATATCGCGATTGTACACAAACTTACGAAGATCCCACACAATAAGCGAAGGGATAGCCCAGCATGATCTTCAAGTTCTTTAGCTTTTGTTGAGCGCGCCAGGGCGCCTAGGTCAACTAAACCGTTTGTAAGAATTCGAAAGTCACGATACAACTTCAGCGCGTCCCCTGCAAATTAATGGTTCAGCACATGGCTTTTCACGAAGACAAACTTGTTCCACATTCCAACCTCGTATGCTGACGCCGGTTTTGATGATATTTCGATCCTGCAGCATGCCTTTCAATTCCTGAGGAAACACTTTAAAGTCATTAGCGGGCAGCGCGCTGAAAACGAATCTCAGGGCATTATATGCTTACCATGCATTCTTGATATTTGAACGATAAGTACGGTTTTTGCATTGCACAACTGTATCAGTGCAGTTTTGTTTTCTTTGGAACCTTTCACAAATGTCGGTCGCCACTCCAAATCCAAACCAAACACATTACCCTCTCTGCAAAATTGAAATAAATTGAATTGGTGAGATTGTGACTATTGCTGATAGGTTTTGCTAACGTATGACGTCTGTGCTGTCAAGTGCATTGGTCATGGCAAGTGCTAAAATGCTTTCATTGATCAAAGCCATATGATGACAGAACATCGAGAAAACTTACTTTATCATTCTTTTGATGAGGAAGTTGGTCTCTGATGTACTTTTACTACAATATAGCTTATGTGAAGGTCGATGATCAATAGCCGGCAACTGATCAATGGTGGCTTTGTATACCAACTGCCGCTGACGGGCTTCGTTTGATAAGATTTTGGTATAGGACGAAGAAGGTTTACCGTCGTCTTTGGCAATCGTGCTAGCGCATCGAAAACACGCTGGTAAACTGTCAGATTGCAGCATAAACAGCAACATACGCGATTAGGGTAGTCAGTATTGGCATTTGCCGTTGTGCATGCTCAATCTTTCTGCCTTACCTTCGCTTCGCTTTGCCCTGTCTTACATTCATCGTGACGGTCATGCCGACGGGGTATATTGACGGATATAACAAACAGAAACGAAGTCTAGCTGCTTGATAGTGGATATGACAAGACAGTCTCTGCATACCAAAGTAGATTCAACGCACTCGATGATTGATTGCCTAACAAATAGTATTTTTGCTATTGTGCACAAAAAGCTATTTTTCCAATTCCATCAAAACTGGTGACGGTCAATCCAGTTTCCGATTTTCAACGCAAGGGAACAATGGCGATCGGGCCAAAAGTCGGCCTGTTATGCTCTCAGGTCATCACAAGCATACAACTTGTACAAGAAGGAGATTCACATTACGGGTTTATTTTTCTTTTTATCATGATATCAAACGAAAAAAGGAAGAGTAAAAGAACAGAAAAAACGTAAAGCTTTGCAAGGGAGGTTTGGTGGGTGAGGAAATACATCGAGTTGGAGTTTTCTTTAGGTAAAAGCAATTAGCTCTATTTCAAATCAACAAAAAATGACCATCTGTTTTCGAGTAATCCTTTAGCGGTATCTTCCAAAAGAATTTCTCGTCGCTGCTTGACATAAACAGTTTTGTCCAACACGTTCTGTCTGAGCTCTGCAATCTTTTCTCTCTCCAATGGTTTTTCTAGCAGCTCTGAAAGGTATTCCGTTGCCATCTCCAAATCTTTTTGATTATCCTGTAATTATAAGCGTTAGAGTCTAATTGTTTGACGTTAGTCATGCAGCGTTACAGCAATATCACATACCTCGAATATAACCGTCTCATTTGTCCTTGACAGATAAAATGCAAATGCATATGTCCATTTGAGAGTCATTCGACATTGGGTGAGTGTATCTACAGCTTTCTTCAAAAATTGCACTTCTATCCACGACAAGTCACTAGTTTGTTGCATTTCCTCCATCTTCTTTTCCGTTTTTCTGTACAAATCTTGATCAAGCTTGGCTGATTGCTGATGGTTGGCAAATCGATTATAGTACTGACAAAAGTCTTAACATTAGCACAAGTGACACAGAACAGCACGACCAAGAGAATACACTTACATGCAAATATCTCTCCAGACTGGCTCTCGATTGAGTTTGGCTATCTCTGGCTTCATGGCTGGACTTTTCGTCATATCGGTTACAGTTATACCAGGAGGTACCGTGCTCAGACCATGGGCCCATGCACACCCAGCAGAACTCATACTTGCACTTTCGGCAAGTCATATGATTGCAACCACCGTTCTTTTCAATAGTCGAATGACATTTTGGACACTCCTTTGTATGTGCTGATATCCAATTTGCTGTTTCTGAATCATCTTCGCACTTCTTCTGCCATCTTTTAACCAGTGGACAAATTGCAGGCTGATGGTCTGGTAAGCCACAGCCAAAACAAAATTGATGTCCACATTCACATTCAACAGTCGGAACTATAGTCGTCAAGGATGTTGAAGGTATGTGGCATTCAACTGCAAATTCACAATTTGGCGCTGGGCACCATCGGAGATGATCATTATCGTCGACATACGTCCGGTTGAGTAATTCACGATATCTGGAAAGTTGAATCATGATGTTAGTCGTAGCCAAGTGGATGGTAAAACCGGCATTTTCTTTTTTTCCCAAAAAAAAAGAAGAAAAATGATAAGAGAGATAACATTGCTTACCTGAGATGGGTATTTTTATCAACCACTTGCTCCACAGTCTTTTCATCGACTACTATCTTACAGCCATCTTGAGGGCATTCAATTTTTCGACTTTCACCTTCCTCCTTGATTTTTTGTCTCAGGTAGTGTTCGTAACACGTTCGACAAAATCGGTGATTGCATGACACTGCCACTGTCTCAGAATCTTCGTCGTCATCACAACATATATCACACGAGAAGGGGTGTTCTGGCGAGGAAATCTCTCTTGCGGGGATAATGCGACGTACTTGTTCCGTTACAACACCAGCAATACGCAAGACATTATCAGGATTATCCATATACCGTTCAATCAATTTCTCCTTATTCCATCGGTAATGGCGCAGTAAAGTGGCGGCATGCTCCTTGGGCATTCCTGTAAGCAAATTCAAATGATATTGCATGTTAGAAAATTTCCTTGTATTGCAGTAAGGGTAAAGGGGATGATGGGATGGCGGCGCAGCTTGCAAACTAATATGGATATATCAACAATTGATGCAACACCTACCCAAAATGACTGCAACCTGACCGACTTCTTTATCTTGGCTACCCATGAGATGTTTAGCTGACTGCACAGTGTAGTCAACCTGATAAAGTTTCTTTCGATGTTTTTCTGCCAGGACGCCGTCAAAGTTCAGGTCCTCTCCGTCCTCAAAGTATTCCAATTCGTCCCCTGAAGGTGGCATGGGCAGTAACAGGAAAGTAGACAAAATGCAACATCAGCAACATTATAGTACAAAGGTGGCAAAAGTCTCCTTGACTAAACAAGAATTACCTGACTCTTCCAGTGAGTTTTCATAATCGTCCGATTCGTCCATGATACTGTCCTCGTCCATGGTGTCGTCAAATTCATTCTAGGATTTGTCATGAATCAAGAATTTCTTAGACTCGCACACTTTAAAGAGAGCTTGGTATTCACAAATATCAGTACTACTTACCATAATATCGTCGTCGTAGTCGCTATCAGAAGACATGGTTTATAAGCGTGGTAAAAGAGAAGGAAACAAGCAAAGGTGGTGGTTGCAGGTGACCGCATTGTGACTTTTATATTTCACCATACAGGGGCGGCCTTTGCTTTCTTGGAAAGGCAACACATCAAAATTGCTATACAGCATTTTTTTTTCTAAACCAGCTTCTTCAAACATTGTCACCATGCTGGCTTCCATTCTGTCAAAGGTCTCACCAATGATTTCTAGGGCAGCAGCCGTGCAGCCCTCTACTATGGTCATTACTCGAGACATGGCCACCAAAACAAATAAGACAGCTAAATTGAAGGCTAAATTAAAGGCAAGTACATATCAAGATGTTCTACTCAACCATTTGAGGTCCATTCGCAACTAACATTCTCGTGATTTCAGGCTAGACAAAAGAAGAGACGTGCCCAAGCCTCTGGATAAATGCTTCTTGTCACCAAATGTGGTGATACTAGGAAATAAGCCAACTTTATTGTAAATACAATGTTTTCATCAGCGCACTTAAAGATTGAGGTGTATTGTTAGAGGGCTCAAATAGATCTTTTTTGCCGTACTACCGATTAAAATTCACTATAAAAATCTATCAAAGAAGATTGATGCCATTGCTTTGGATACATATATGAGTTAAAACGTAATGACAATCGCAAGCAGGGACTGTGGCTTCATCCACACATTGTGCCCTAAATGAGTGACCATATTACAGTAACAAAACCATTTTTATTTATTTCTCATGGCCAAATTACAAGTATATCGGAAATGGGGGTAGCTTTAACGCATGTTCGTATGTATGCCAATTCTCCTGCGTCCATAAAATACTTTAAAAGTCGCCCATGTCATCATCATCATCCAGGTCACCTTCGGCGATTTCCTGTGCTAGCTCACGTTCTCTCTCAAGTGCCTCTTGGACGTTGTCTAGTTCTTTTCGGTGAGCATTGAGTGGGAAACGCATCGCCTTGATGGACTCGTTGTGAAGGTTTAAACAGAAGCTAATACGTTGATGGAAGGCGCCTTGTGGTTCATTGGTTGAGTACACATCAGCAGTTTCCTGAAAACGGGCAACAATGGTTAATAAATAGATTGAGTCATATTATTAAGCAGTGTGTAAATTTTACCTTGCTTCGCATATAACCACCATCGTGATCCAAAACAGCATCAATAACACCGTCCTTGATGGACTTTGCGACAATAAATTCCGCATCTTCTTCGCCATCCAAGTGCAACTTGATGCATATGTCTCGTAGCGATATTCTCGAATATGAAAGACTGATCATGCGAATACCAGTCTTGATAACATTGTGTCGCAATCGCAGAATTAATGTGTATGTCTTGTCACGCTTGAAGTTGGCTCCATATTTTGCCAATCCTTCCTGGAATTTATTCAAATCGCCAACTCGCACGGCTTGTGTTATGTGGAGGTATGGTAGCAATGCCTTGCGAAGGACGGGTTGGCGGAAGATTGATCTTTCAGGAATCTCACCCATCAGCAATTGAACGATGATGAAAAACTTGTAAGCCTACATTGAAACGAGGTTAATGCTGCCGTCAATATCCCTTCCCTTTGAGCTTATAGAACTCACAGTTTGCTGGAATCCGGCCGTAGCTGTATTTTGTGGCGCCTTACGAATGGCTTGCAACAACTGTGTATGTGCTGCTGTATAATCCAATTGCAGCGCGCGAATGCGACCCAGATAATACGCATAGCGAGCAGCTTGATTGTTGCTAGCATTTTCTGGGAATGTACTCTTGGAAACGAGTTTATCAGCTTGTTCGTATAAGTTGTAGTGGAAATAGTTGCGGAGCAGTAAGTTCAACAAAGTGGCCTGTGTGTCATCATCTCTTCGCAAAGTTGCCGTTCGTTGAGCTGCCAACAAGATTCTAATGCATACGTGTTAGTACTCTACTTCACATCGAGAGCAATTTTGTGTTAAGCTACGTACGGCCGGATCTCGGCTAACTTATCAGTCAACTCGTGATATCGCACATAATAGAAATAGGCTTTTGCTGTCAACTGATCCATCGTTCTACGGTTCAAGGTTTCAACTTCTTGAACAGTTGCTTTTGATAGCTCCATTCCCTGTAAAGCGCGCAAATTTGTTAGATGCCAGCCACCTATTAGTATATATCCTCTAAGTCCCTACCTGTTCGAACTTTTGATTATCCAAAAGATAAATCATTACGAGAAGATGGAGATATATGTCGATTTCTGGGAGACGCGGAATCTCTTTCTTTGACTCATCAGCTGCTGTATCCTTCATTGCAACATCTTGTTGCTCTCCAAGATATCTGAGAAGGTCGTTCTTGCGAGTATCTACAAGCAAAATAGTGAGGTCAGCACATACGTTGATGGAGACCTTATTCATGGACACAGACTTACCATCGGCATAGTACTCGTTGATGACTTGTGACAGAATGTGAGGAGTCAAGCGCTTTCGAATGGAAGTGGTAGTTCTCAAAACTCTCGTCGTGAATCTAGATTCAATAGTATCTACAGCTCTCTCCAAAAAAACAAAGTTGTTCTTGATATCTAAAGTTTGCGGTGTCAGCGTTTGATTTGCAATGTGATCATATAACAGGAGACAGGCACGTACCTGCAATTGCTAAAGCGGTTGCTTCTTGCTGAAGTCTTTCTTGCTTTGCCTCTTCGCTTTCTTCTACCTCCATGGCAACAACGTTTTCTGATTTTTCCTGTTCCTTGGACATTTTATATGGTTTTGGAGTCAAAGACGTGAATAGTAGTTGGCCGAGCGCAGGAAGCTTGGGATGACGAGTAAGTCGTGACGTAACGCGAAATTTCGAGCTGTGAGGACCGCTTTCTCTGCCAATACTTAGACTGCTTTTTTCTTTTTACAATTGCGGCCAAAAATTTCGAGCGCTTCAAACATATATATGCCACTGCGATATGGAAGGGTTACCTCTGGACGATAGCGATCTGGACACTGGTATACTTGATGGTAATATACAAGATTGAGAGCTTATTGCGACCTTTTTGACTGCCTTGGTACTCATTAGCCCAAAAGTGTTCTTACCTTTCGGTAGATCCACCATCGCTCTGTTACCTCGATCTCCGACTTCAGGGCAATCGTTTGCTAGACCTGCAACAACACCAAACAGCCAAAATGCGGCCCCAGTGGCGTCCAAACTATATTGTGCCGTATGCAGGAAGAAATTTAGCAACGATGCTACCTATAACGCGCACTTGAAAAGTGCTAAACATATTCAAAACGAGAAGGCTGCAAAGAAGGCTCCTGCACCACCAGCTGACCAGAAAAATACAGCCAGTAAGTCCAACCCTTCTATATCTTTATCTAGAAAAACTCCAATTTAATGATATAAAACAGAAAGCGATGGAGCCATCAATTCTGGGATTGGTCAAGCAAACCTGAAATTGAAGCAAGCCAGAAATACCGTGAGCAGTAGACCATCGAGAGCAGCGACAGCGATGTGGAATTTAGCACAAGGTATGGTTGTATTGCTTGCTTATGTATATTACAATTTTGCACTGGCACATCAGTCTGACTGAATTATATAGAGTTTTACAAGCTTAAGCGACCACGCGATACGGCTGAGATCATGAAGGGTCTGATTAATTTGTTAGAGGAAATGCAGTCATACGGTTCGCGAATTACGGAAGAAAGCCCTCTCACACCCGTACAGATATCCGGAACTTTATACCTAACGCGCTTGGCACTTTCGCGACTATATTTGATTTACGGAAACCAAGCATTGATATCCAACGCACGCCAGTTATACCTACGAGCCATACATCACAAGTGGAAAATTGAGGAGCAAGCACTGTTGAGCGTTTCTCAGGTATGCTTTGATATTGTCTATCTGACGTTTAATTATGCCCGATTGTAGTCTCAATCAATGTTTCCTCTAGAAATGTATGAATCTTCCTCTATCCAACTTGTTAGAGTCTGCGCAGCTTATCCTAAAAATATACATAGACAAAGTTTTGTCGAAGCCAGCGAAAGCAAAGGCAGATCCGAATCAAGTTTTGCCGACTATTTTAGCGGAGGGGTGCAATCTTTTCTCGAATTTTAATAGTCAAGCAAATCTATCAGATGCCGAAGATGATTTACACTCGTCCGACCCGAACCAAGTGGCTATTGTATTATGCGCTATGGAGCTGTCAATACAGAGCATTTCCGGTAATAAGGATGAGGAGAGGGATCTTTATCACCTACTAAGTAAGGTAATAAAGTCAAAACTGTTAAGCCTTAATTTGCAGCGGTGCGCAGCTCCACTAAATTCCTTATAGCTGTACCTAAACATAGATGCAAAGTATTTGGCAGCAGAGACATTATTACAGTGCTCGATCATATCTTCGAGGCACTATATGGACGATGGTTCGGCAAATTATACAACGGATGCCTTGGAAGCTTTTGTAATTTGTATGGAAATAGGTATGTGACTATTTTGGTGCCTCATATTGTGACTTATTGCTGACAGGCGTTTGATCAGACGACATAGTTCGTGCTGAAGAAATTATAGACACTCTGCGATGGAACGACGAATTTGAGGATATCAAGGTATTTATTTGACTGAATCATTGTTTGCTCAAAGCGATTACGGGACTAATGACCTATCATCTAGGTACTGATGGAATTAGCCAAAGCTATTGCTGACTCTAACAAATTGTTCATCGAGCAAGTCTTGTATTACCAAATCGAGCACGTGCACCTTCTGCTGCGGAAAATTGATTCTGACGACAAATTGTTATTAAGAAGTGTAGATGCCACGGAGAGAACGCGGATATGGAATAGAGTGATTGAGGTTGCAAGAAGGAATATTCTTGATATGTAAATAAAAAATGAATTTCGCCATAAGCGATAGCACGGTTTATTATTCTTTTGGTTCATTGGAGAGCTTGTGCGCAGAATTCATGGAAATGAGGCTCAGAGTTCGGTGCCTGGCTTGTTATACGCGCCACCCTAATATCAGCGGTAGCGTACCCCGCAGACCAATACAAGATATAAGACTATCTTGTATTTAGTCAAAGAAGACTTTTCGATGCTGCTTTATACTTTTTTACTTTTCTGCTTTTAGTATGAACCTTCCAGAAAACGATATACTTATAGCAACAACTAGTCAATCGGACCTGTTCCCTCGACCCAACCCGCGTGAACTGCCGTATATGATTGAGATTCTCAAAAAAATGGGAAAGGTCACTTGCGAGGAAGAATACAGTCTCTGGACACAGAATTTGATTTACGAAAACAAGTTGAGCCTTGTAAGCAATGTCACGAAACTGGTTCACATAAGATAAACGTTGCATGAACAAACATCCTAATAAAAACGCTTCTCTTCCGAATTTCCGTACCTACCCTAGGCACTATCAGAGATGATATTGTTGTCTTGGTTACTGGACGTCAACAACGAGTCCAATTGGCAAGTAAGTACTAAGCTAACAATTGAAGCAGACCGAATCGCAGAAAACTGATAAACATTATAAGCCAACTAGTGTTTGCAACATTTGCTTAGAGGAAGTGAGAGTAGATCATCCCAGCAGAATAATTCGAGCCAGCGAAGACGTTACAGAGATTGGTTATTATGTACCGTCCTGTCCACATTTGTTTTGCTCACCATGCTTGGCACAATATCTTGAAATGAAGTTGAAAGAACCTGTAACAACCTTTCCAATCAAATGTCCATACCATGAATGCGACAATAACATCAGCAATGAAGTTGCGGAACGAGTGTTAGATTTTGATACTGCTATGATTTGGTGGGACAAACAGGCTGAAGCTGGTATACACAACAAGATATACTGTCCGTACGCTGATTGCGCTGTCCCTTTGGAAAATGCTATGCTAGGGAATGGCTGTACGCCCATAGCAGAATGCCCAGTTTGTAATCGTGCCTTTTGTGCTAGCTGTAAAACTAAGTGGCATCCCGGTAGGTTGCATATTGCGGATTTTTTTATAGCTATACAAATTGTAGCTTATCATGAAGCGATCTGTAGATATGACCTGTATCGAAAACTTGAGCTTTACTCCTGAGCAACAGAATATCCTCGCCTTGCTTGACACAGCCGATCTATTTCATTGGAGCTCCTGCCCCTCGTGCAAAAACATCGTGGAGAAGAATGTGAGTAGCTATCATTCAGGTCTTGCTTTAAGTGATCGGCCGTCTAATACATGATGTTTATCAAAAGGCTGGATGTAATCATATGACCTGTGTGTGTCGATGCGAATTGTTAGTACACAATAACATTTTGAAATTATTTTTTTAACGATATATGCCCCTTAAATTCTAATATCATTCATGTTTTCTATGACAGTTGCTATCGCTGCGGGAACAAATGGTCCAAAATGGTTTCAGGAGGGTAAGTGCATCATGCCGACGTCGGTAACCGGTTTCCCCATAAATTCCTAATCAATCTTTGCATCAAGATGTGTGGCGAAATGTCATACCTGGCCGACAAAGAAATTGAACGAAGAAAGAAAGAAGAACATGCCCTCTTTGCCAGCTTTAGATAGCCCCACGAGTGAAAAATTAAGTCAAGTATATTTATCCAAGATAATGTCCGGCAACGGCATATTCGAGCATCATCACGGACGTCGATCAACAAGAAGAGGGATAGCATCAGATAGGCTTCATAGTAAGTAATGTATAGCAGTCGCAGTAAAAATCGGGGCCAGTTTCTTAAGCTTTTTCGTTTAATAGGGATGTTCCGGCGCTGAGTGAAATTGCCTTAATGAGAATGATTACCAGTCGGTAGATGGTGCCATAAAAGTCAAGTCAAGGAAATGCCACTGCATGTGTTTACCCTGTGCAATGGGCTGTTTTCTTTTATTTTTTCTCCTTTTCTTTTTTGCTTCATCCCCTTTTTTGCTCTGACCTGAAACCACGCCCGCCCGTTCAACGGTCTCTTGTAATTCATTCACTGCTCAGTACGACTAATATAAACAAAGAGTAATACGTAAGAATACATGCCAGTCGAGATCATGCATCCTCCTGTTCATAGACATTCCTCTACCTTAAACAACATCGGCCATGTTCCACGAGAAGAGGCTTCATTTATCCATGAGCCTTACGGCCGCAATCCTTACAGCTCTCAAAAGATTATTGTATCGACTGACCAAGTCATCGAATTCAAACCGTGGCTCCAGGACGACCGGAGGCGCCGATTGAATAAAGATGATGACGGCCTGCCCTTTCTGACCTATAATTTGCATCCGATGGAGCATAACTCTCAAGCGGCACGCCCGTATGTAGTGCTTCCACCACCTCCGTCGTTGATTACACCCCATGAAGCTAGCGATGAACACGTTGTACCTCATCGGCCCATAATGCACCATCCCGTACACTACACCACCACCTTTGTCAATGGCAAGAACGATAGCAACGGCAAGTTTGAAAGATCAAATAGGAAAAAGCGCGCACATCCATTTCCATCACCCATGGTTACTAGTCCAGGATATCATTATGAGGTCCTTAACATGACAAAACGAAAGCGATCAAAAAGAGATTCAGCTGCAGCCGAAACGTTGACGATGTTTAGCCAGAAGACTCACAATGACAGAATATCCGATGGGCCACCGCAGTATGATGGTGGCAACGAGGACAGGGGTTATACTAGGGGCGATTCCAGACATCAAGACAGCAGCCAAACTGTAGTGTTAGAGGTAAAATGCGCGACGCCCGCTCGCTCGCCCTGAGATTTTGATGTCACGGCTGTACCACTCACCCCAAAAAAAAATAATTCATTTTTCCTTAGGCTGCAAGAATCTTGTGCGCCCTGTCCACAACCCGAATGGCTCCTCGGCCCCGTCGCACGCTCGCTTGACTGTGTCGATCGCAGTTTTAACTATCACTTTGTCAGCCATACAAAAGCCTGTATATTCGAAACAGGATATCTATGATAAAATATGCTTTGCTTTTACCTGCAAGAATCGTCAGCAGTGCTTCGTATTTTCAATACCACATAACTGTATGCTAAGGCCAGAAGCTATTTTGGATACACAAGACCGCATCCCTTTCGAGCAGGAAAATTTATGACCATGCTCTTTTTAAAAAGGCAAAACTTGCAGACTACATAGACAGTCAAATCCTGAATAAATGCTGCATTGAGAATTCAAGAAGTGTTGAAATGGGTTGTAGAAAACGTCAGTTTCCCAGTTCCGAGGAGAGAGTATATTGCAGGATTGAGTGCCGACGCTGATTCCTTATATTTCAAAGCACTATGCTTTTTACGCTTGGTTCGACTGGCTATGATGAGCATTCTTTTTGATAGCACGCCTTTATAAAATGTAACCTGGTCTACCAATAAACCAGACATATCGAACCAAACCGAGGTATAGTTACCTATCTGTTCCATGCGGAAGATGCGATTGGTATTTGCAATGAAAACTTTGCCAGATATTGCTGCAAACTAGCCCACAGTGAACGCATCTATTACTGCACACATTCAGAGGGGTGCAGGATAGAGAAGGAAGCTACATCTTGGTAAGTAGGGCTAAAGATATACAAAAACTTACATACCGAATCTAAAGGCGATTGTACGACAAGAATTGTGCAGAATTCGGCTAATATATTCGGCTTAGCGAAAACAAGTAAGAGAGTGGCGACACTGCAGAAGGGTTGCCTTATGTTGTGGTACACAAGTTCAAGCTCAAAATGGTCCAAATTCGAAAGCTCCACCATGATGCTATCACGTTAGCTTGGCGATTTCACATACTCACAAATAGAGTATAAATGCGTTCGACTTACAAGCACGCAAGGTCGTACGAGAGCGAAATAACGCTGGTTCATTGGCCTGATAAAATTGTGTCCAATAAGGAAATTTTCCTATTGAGCGCATCTGGCCAATCAAAAAAACGCTGAAATCCTTTAAACGCAACAGAGAGTCAAATTTATATCCACTCTAGGCTGTGTTCACTCCAAATCCGTGCCTGGGTAACGCGACTCAACAGTCAGTGTAATGAAACCATGAGGACCAAAAATTCACTTTCCTACAGCGGCTTTTCGCACTTTCCAAACAAGTCAATGGAACCAAGTTGTATTTTCGTTTACTTACAACCTATTTTCCATTCCACTCTTTTTGGGGATTTTTTTTGGTCTGTGTGTCCGAGAAATGTTTCTATATAAATGCATTGACCCCATTTCATCGAAAGAAGTTCTTTATTTCTCTTACGCCTTATCAATTTTGCAAATCCATGGATAACTCAACACTCACTGCTAATTGTACTCAAGCCGTAAAACTTCTAACAGAACCGGATACGGCTGGCGCTTTCTCCATCATGTTCGTATCTGTCTGCATGTCTTGCTTTGTATGGCAGATAGTTTACTTGGGACTTTTACTACGCAATTCATACAAGCCGCTTTACATCTTGATGTTTGCGCAAGCTGTAGGAGGATGTGTTTGTGCTTTTGTGACGTTGTTGACCAGTTTGATCTCAGTGAGCTGTAAATTTGTAAGTACCTTTCTACATATGACTGGACGTGTTTTGACCGCGATTATTGAATATCATGTGGGATATCAGCGCTTAATATTCTCAATCGTTGCTGTTAACCTGGGAGATATCGCAATACAAACTGTCCTCTTATGGAAGGCGTACATATGCAATGATCGTTCTCACCGCTTACTAACAATCGGTTCTATACCTTTGGTCGGTGTGCTTATTTTCATCATACTCAATTGTACAGTGGGCCAGTCCCAAACGTACTTTGTGGCTGGCGTATGTACCACTCTATACCGTAAGTGTAAGTCTCGCTGTAAGCATGATTTCATCTAATCTGATAAATATCTGCAAAGCCACATGGATTGTAGCTCTGAAAGCAGTGATGGACTTCAGTTCCAACTTGTTTTTGTCGTTATGCTTTCTAAAAGTTGTTTATCGACATTACACGATTCTCGGTAGCAGTTTGCAAAAGGCGCTGCTTAAGGACGGTCTAATATACCTGTAAGTGGATAGTGGCAATTTTATCCTTACCCATGCGGCGTTTAAATCTGGCCAGTGAGCCATTTACCAAGAAAGCCGAAATTTTTGCATTTTAGTATTGGCGCTATTCTATCAAACCTGGTTTGCGGCATCTTGCTTATCCTGAAAGTGATGGGCGGCTTAACCCCGATACTTTATACTCTTGACTGTAAGCAAAGTTTATCCGTTGTTTTCAGGTTTGACAAAATGCATTTTTATGTTTTGACATAACCCTAAACAATATTTACCTTATGATCACAGGGAGTCTTGCGTCATATCTCATCATTAAGCAGCTCAAAGGTGGGCGGTCCAAGGATGCTGATATAGCACCAAACATAGCCGTGCCAAACATTGTTTTACCATCTTATCATCTAAATACCTCTTATGGCCGGTCCGTGTCTTCTCCATTGGGCTGTAGCATCAGTACATGCGACGATTTAAAAATTCGCCATGATATGGAAAACTCTAGCAAGGCATCTTGGGATTTTTAATAATGTGTTTGTCAAATAAATATATTTTGTCCAATAAGGAAGTAGCAGATCTGTTGAAAATTTTAAATTGAAAGTTTTCGCAGCAAGAGAAAGTTCACCAGTGATATATATGGAAAAATACGTGCTTATTCATCTATCGTGGGCTCGTGGCGCGGAGACACGGGTGCGGGGGTGTCTAAATAGCCAGCCAGCCAACCGTATCACCGCGCCCATTACGCAGCTTGTTAGTGGTGATGGATGTACATGACGGCAAAATTATTTCAAACAAAGGAGATGGGACTGCGTTGATGAATGCCAATAACACAGCCCATGCTTGGGCAATCATCCACCACAGCTGCAAGGGAGGCAGCTTGCAGCCTGGTTGACTTTGAAAAAAACTGATGAACTGGTTGTTATCAGATTTGATTGTAGAAATGTATTGTAAACGCATCGGAGTTCCTAGGAATCCATAATCAGATGGAAACACACACACACAAACCCCATATCGCATCTACTAACAAGGGTAAATTCGTTTCGCTGCTGACAGTCCAAAAAAAAACTTTTTAGTTCTTTCCTTTTCATCTCTCAGTGCCTTTCCCTTCTTCTCTTCCTTTTAACATACCCCTTTACCACAAACCCACAATGGAAGAAGAATATGATTATGAATCCCTCGGACAGAGCTCCACTATGACTCAAAACGCAACTGCCGGCGCCTTGGCTGGTATTGCCGAGCATTGCCTCATGTATCCCGTAGACAGTATTAAGGTAAGAGCATACCCCCTTGACCCACCTTCCCTTTGGCTGTGTTACAAAGGATCTGATAGCAGTACTGACGCCTGGAAACTTGATAGACGCGAAAGCAAGTTCTGCGGCCGATGGTGATCACTAACGCGGGTGTCGCTCAAGCGGCAACTCGCACGGCAGCTCACCTAGCAACACAAAAGGCTTCGCTTTGGAGAGGTGTCAACTCGGTTGTCATGGGTGCTGGACCCGCACATGCCTTGCATTTCGCAACGTATGAAGTGTGCAAGGAGGCTTTTGGAGCCAACGATGATTCTACTCGTCATCACTTTTTGGCACCCGCAGCCGCCGGAGCATGTGCAACGTTGGCCCACGATATAATGATGAATCCATTTGATGGTAAGTTCTTCCCACCTTTTGCACTATTTTTTGGTCCCGTTGAGCTCAGTTTTATCTAATGATGAGTTCAAAACAATTTCCACCAGTCATCAAACAGCGTATGCAACTCCGTGAAACAACTTATCGAACTATCGGCGACTGTGCACGTAGAGTGTATGCTGCGGAGGGAGTGACGGCATTTTATATCTCCTTGCCTACCACATTGGTCATGTCAATACCATTCCAATCTATTCAATTTGCCACTTATGAGTTCTTCAGAAAGTACCTGAATCCAGCAGGTTCGTACGACCCAAAGACTCACATGGTAGCCGGAGGTTTGGCTGGGGCTTTTGCTTCCTCTATCACTTGCCCTCTTGACGTTGTCAAGACTTTGTTGCAAACCCGAGGTCAATCCATTGACCCACGCATCCGAAATGCAGCTGGTCTATGGGATGCTGTATCAATTATCCATGAACGCCATGGATATAGAGGTTTCTTTAGAGGGCTCAAGCCTCGGGTACTTACGCAGATGCCAAGTGCTGCTATTAGTTGGAGTGTCTACGAATACTTCAAATGGTTTCTCATGAAGAAGGACAGTCAACGGTCACTGCTCAGCCTTTAAAAATCTTATTCCGTTCACACCACTCTTCCGCATACTCCCATGGCACACTTCTAATGCAACTCACCGCAATCACCTAACGCGCCACAGTCATTCTTGTACGGATGACTAGATACCAACAAAATGCTCCAATTTTTTTTTTTTGCTTTCCTCAAATTTACAATGCTTTACTACTATCAAGCATCTCTTTGTGAGACGTGCTTCTCGCACAAACAACCTCCCCCCTCTCCGTTCGCGGCATTGACGAAAGACTTCCAAACAAGTACAATCACTCAAACCAAACAACAACTAAAGAGACCCCCTTTCGAAATAGGAGCCGAGAAAAAAATAACCAAAACTATATTTGAAAACGTGTACAATAGTTTCCCCAAAATCCAAACAGTCTACCATGGTATCTTTCCCAGTTTTCCAATTTTTTTTAAACCAACCTTTTCATTTTTTCAGACCATGGTTCATGAGCATGGTCTTTGTACATAGATTTGGTGACCAAAAATTCGCAATAAAATTTAAAGTCTATCTTTTCATATTCCTACTTTTATATGCATGCAATAGTATGTTATTTTATTAAAATTTTCATTATTGGAAGCATGGCGGGCTAAAACACACGGTGTCGTTGGCCGGGCCGGAATTAATCCTTCTTGGTCTGATCGCCAGCCTTCTTGTGCTTGATGGTTAAGCACCAGATATCAAAGTAATCGCAGAGTTCGTTAATAACCGAGATGGCAAAGTGAGCATATACAAGAATAGAGAAAGCGAAACATGACCAAAGGAAAGGAAGCTCCTTTTTGCCTTGAAAGAAGGGCTCGATACCGAGAATGTTGGGCAAGTTGGCATTAACACATCCAATAGCAAGAGGAATTAACATCAAATTGAAGTAAGGAAAGGGCGCTTTGGTAAGATGGGCTGTGATGATTAGACCAACTTGATAGCCAAACGAAGCTCCAATGTACAGAACGAAAGGCAAAAGATGTTCGTGGACAATGGAAGGCGATGCTTGTAACCAAAGGTAAGCAATACCACATGCAGCAACAAAAGGAGCAAATCCTAGCAAGGCAGGTAGGACTGGTCGCTTTTGGCTTCTGGCAGCCATATAGACGTTATGGAATCTAATGTGTAAAGTTAGAATCGCTACTCTACAGCCAAGTTACACACATCAATCAATTGTTACTTACCCAGCAACAATGTTGAGAGCGAGCGAAAAGGCTGCAAATACGGCAAAACCTTCGTTAAGACGAAGATTGCCTACGAGAGGAGCTACATCATCAAGGAAACCAAACAAGTCACTGAACTTGAGCAACCAGAATTCGGGACCTGATATTGTGTTAATATCTATATAGCCAACTTGGAAGCATACGTAATTTCACTTACCAAAGATACCACTGATAGTATGAATAGCTACAAGAATGATAATGCCTTCGACTGGTCCGCTAAAGTAGCTGAGATACAGGGTACCAGTGTGGTATTCTTCCCAGGTGGAGAGGTAGAAGGCACCCAAGCTGAAAGCCAAGGCTGCAACAGTCAACCAACTCTGACCAAAGTGAAGTGATGAAGTAACCATCAAAAATTCAATTGTTGTGTTCAAAGCATCGCAGCCTGTCAATGGTCACAGTGCATCAGTTGGATATGATAGAATGGGGAAAAACGCGTCCGATCATCAAAAATCTCGCATTTATTTTGGCTCAGGAACAAAAGGTCTTGGACGCCTTACCATGGTCAAACAATTCACCCAAAGGTCCAGAGGTTCCAGTACGTCTGGCTTGCTTTCCGTCAATAGCATCCAAAGATTGGTATATGAACAAACCGGCAGCGAAACTAAAAGCATAATAAGAGATTAGGACAAGTCGATATATTTGGGGTGGTTGGGGTAAAAATGCATAATTTTGGTCGGTCCGATCCATTGTCAACAACCACAAGCAACAAACACAATATTGCTAAAGTAGTTTCCACCAGCCAGAAATCAATGCAGAAATAGCGTCGCCTCTACCTAGCCGATTTGATCCGTCGGTGCTTTCTATGCTCCCACTCACTGTCATTTAAATCTTTGTTACTTACGAGTAATATACCCAGTTGGGGCAGGTGCCTAAATCAGGCCTATAATACAAAAGCGTAGCGAGGTTTATCATGACACAAAGCAGCCCAGACATGGTGATCAAGTTTGGACTGTGGTGCAGAGAATTGTTACATTCAAATCTAACATATATTTTATGCGAAGAAAAGTGGAATGGATCTGAGACTTACGCCACCCATAAAGGAAACAGTTTGACGAGACGATTCCAGTAAGGAGTTAACACGTAGCGCGATAAGAGACTCTTATCAGTGCCGCTGTATTTGTACTTGCTCAAGTTATCTCTGTACTTTGGCGAAATGTAAGGCATTGCTCCGGGCAAACAAGTCGAGAAAGTCAGAAAACACGCTGATGACCCAAAAAAATATTAAGTGACAATTTGGTGCCTAATATGGCAACCCCATCTGATGTCAGTCCTTCGTGTTGGCTGCAAATCCATCCCAGGGCAATTGAAACCAATTGGGAGCACACCAAATCGTTAGCTTGGAAAGTAAATGTCTTCAATAGCAATCGTAGGGGCAGATAAAAATAAACTGACTGAGTGATGCATAGGAGAGTATCCGAGTATCATGCTGAGGAGGACCCTGTCACATCTATAGAGAATAACGTTTTACTGTATTTGCATTTTCTTTGAAAATCGAGCTCAACGACAAGGCATAGATCGAGCAGTGGAGAAGAAGAATCAAGGCTGATATCTTACATAGCCTGATTTGATTATACTGTCATTCTACAATACAGATTGGGGGTGCACATATTTTACAGATAACGCGGTACAGCCAATAATATCAGTATGAACCATCATGATCTCGTCGAGGCAGGGTCGTTGCTGATCGCCGACAGTGGCCGGTAACATATTTGCTGCTATTATTGCCAGGCAGCCCGATAAACTTAGAATTAGACGATTAGCTTCCGGATTTTGCAAATATTAAACATTCTTTTGTTTGCCTCGTGAAAATTACTTTGGTCATGTCTATATTTGTCATTTCTCCAGCCAGCATGTGGCACCAGACAAGTATCACGAGAATTTGATGATGCTACTATACTACACAAGCACATAGCTAAAAGGTGTTAAGTATGTATGATTGTAGAGACGGATTGTTTATTAGCAAGGATTGATATGAGGTGAGGAGTCAGCATAAACATGGACAGTAAAAAAACTATGGCATCGGAGCCGAAGTCATTATTCAGAAATTATTCTGTAAGCCGCATCTTCCGTTTACGGAATCTTTGGTTGATCCAATGCTTGTATATAAAGCTTGGGGTTGCCTTCCGTTGGCAACTCGTTCTTTCAAGCCTTTTCGCTTTTCAAAACTCTCAAAGTCATTTACAACAACTTCTATCATGTCTAAGGAACGAGTTTGTATCATAGGTTCCGGTAACTGGTACGTACTTGCTCCATTTCTTTCTCGCATTTTACCCCAATTTGATCCGTGTTATGTTGGTCGCTCAATTTCATCTTGTCCATAGGGGATCCGCTGTCGGCAAGATCATTGGTCAGAATGTTCTCAACTTTCCCAACCTCTTCGAACCTCAAGTCAACCAATGGGTTTTCGAGGAAACATACAAGGGCGAGAAGCTTACAGAGGTCATCAATCGTGAACACGAGAACGTAAAGTAAGTATTACCCAGCAGTATTTCCAATGTTTGGGGTTACCATCATTTTTCATTTTTTTTTGTCCTTGTATCCCACGGCTGTTCCTTATAAAATTTTCTATTATATAATTTTAGATACTTGCCTGGCATCAAATTTGGAGACAACATCAAAGCTGTGCCCGATTTGACTGAAGCTTGTGAAGGTGCTTCAGTGCTTGTTTTCGTGTTACCACATCAATTTGTTCGAGGCGTTTGTGAGAAGATGAAGGGTCATATCTCGAATAATGCTCGTGCCATATCTCTTATCAAGGGTCTCGACATTTCTTCTGACGGAGTCACCATATTCTCGGACGAAATCTCTCGCATTTTGGAGATTGATGTTGCAGCGTTATCGGGAGCCAATATTGCTGACGAGGTTGCTCGTGAGAAATTCTGCGAAACTACCATTGGCTCATCATCCCCTGAAGCTGGCGATTTATTTTTCAAACTGTTCCATACACCTTATTTCCGAGTAAATGTCATTCGTGACCATGTTGGTGTACAGTTGTGTGGTGCACTGAAGAACGTTGTCGCCGTTGCTGCTGGGTTTACCGATGGTCTAAAGTATGGTAGCAATACTAAGGCTGCTATTATTCGTCGAGGTTTGATGGAAATGCGCAAATTTGGAAAAACTTTCTTTACCACTGTGGAATCCGAAACTTTCTTTGAATCATGCGGTGTTGCGGATCTGATCACTACTTGCTCGGGTGGTCGCAATCGTAAGGTTGCTGAAGCATATGTGACCAGTGGAAAGCCTTTCGAGGTACTGGAAAGGGAATTGCTCAATGGCCAGAAACTTCAAGGTACTTTGACTGCTCAAGAAGTCCATGAGTTTTTGTCAGCCCGCAAAATGGTCGACGAGTTCCCATTATTCCATACCGTATATAAGATCTGTTATGAGGTACATTTCGGTCTTTTGATTATCATTTGTCCGAGAGCAATTTTATTAACAATAGTTTCATTTCAGGGTGCTCATCCAGAAACCATTGTTCATGATATCTAAACATCATATCCACCTCAAACAGTATTATTCTAGTCATGATTGTACATAATCTCTGTCACCAATATCCCCCACCATTAGATTTCCATTGAGCGTTAATAAAATGAAACCATCATCAATGTTTTGCAAGTCTTTCAATATATTGAACGAGTGCTAGCTACTCATCATGCACATAATACGCGTGATGTATTTCGTATATAAACAGGGTCTGCGTCTTGTTCGAACCACTTTGGTATCTTGGCGAAAGCCATGTTGGTAGCAAAAAGTGGATCCTGCATCATATCAATAAGACTTTGGCTACCAACTTGGCCAAGACAGTACAGCCAAGTCGTGTCCGGATATCGATTGTATAGAGACCTGAAGAGTGTAACACCAGCTTCTTGGACTTGAGGATGCCAATCAACCTCAGAAAGGAACCACCGCGAGCTATTTACAATTTCAATGAGAGTGCCGTGTTTGATAGGTACATGAATGGCAAACTCATTGAGAGTATTAAGTATGGAACAAATCATTTTATGTTCCTTAGAATAAACGGAATAAGAGCTATTGGATGATGAGATATGCACTCGATGGCCAGACCGTTGATCTTTGGTAGTTTGGTCCAAAAAGCGCTGAAACTTTGGCCAAACATCCTTAACTACTCTTTGAGTCAGAAAATCAGAACACAGTTCAGCTATTGTCTGCAATAGCGAAATTGCATTCATCACAACATAATGCTCATTATCATCCAGTCTTCGTACAATCGATGGCCATAACGTGTGTATGATAGGAAATAGTTCACTTGTGTTGTCTGCCAGTACAGGTATCGCTGCTGTCATTAACAGAAGGATTTGTGAACGCAGATGAGGCTGAGGCGCAGTAAGGAAGTGATGTGTCTTTCGCAGGATGTCTAATATCCGCTTTTGTTGAGACGTGGCTGGAGCTGGTTCTTCTTCCTTTTCTTTCTGACGCTTCTCTGCATCCGAGCGTGCCATATCCTCCAAATCTTGCAAGTCTTTTTCGGAAATATCTTGCGCACCCAAGTTCATCTCAGCTGCGTCTTTGTCCATCTTTTCCATTTCCTTCAGCCTTTGTTGTTCCAAAAAGTAGTTTCCAATATCTTCCATAGTAGTAGGTTCCTTGTCCATATCTTGGTCAGCTTCAGACTGGTTCACATTATGTTGACGTATGTATTCCAAGACCTCGAGAGAAATGTTGCTCGAGGTGTCTTTGTCATCCGCCATAGCGACATCGGATTGATGGAGGATATGATCCCGTTCCATAGCCAGCACAATCTCAGTCAATACTCCACACAGATCCTTGCATATTTCTTGGTTCATATGGTATCTATCCAGGGCTTCAAAAATTTCTTCGATGGAGTCATCGAGATACTTGACGGCGCCCATGCCTCCCAGTTTGACAAGGGCCTGCAACACTTGCGGAAGTGACAAATTACTGAGCAGTGATGGTAGTCGTAATGATATTTCATTGATCACATAGTCAATATTATCCATAATAAGATCTTTGATCTCGTCATATCCGCAAATACGAGCAATGATTTCCAAAGTCGTTGCAGCAAATGTATGGATATGAAGATTTGTTGAGCCATAGTACGATAGGAGCGGATAAAGCACACTTATGAGCTGCGAACGAACTTCCTGTTGCGTCAAAAGACTAAGCGATATACCAACAGCTTGTAGGCAATTGCAGACGGTGATAATGGTTGTTGTTGAGTAAACGTTGGATGTTAAGGTATGTTGTTGAGGCTTGTATTTCATCAAAGCTTTGTGCTTCCCTTGCTGCATGTTTTCTATTTGAGCAAGATCAACTTCTAGGAATTGCTGCAATACCGACTTTGCTATTCTGGCCGTTATAGATTGTCTCTTTTGGTTCTTTTCAAGGTGTCCCGCTAGAAGCTGACCAACAATGAAAGCACATTGAGGCTGCCAACTTGGATTCAATCCATCAAAGAAATTAGACATGAATATGTCGCTCAAGGCACGAATATCACCGATTTTTCCCATTCTCTGCAGCATATGTGACAAATGCCTAATAGCACTTTCCGTATGCAGATGCTTAAAATGAATGTGTTGATAATTTGGCTGAACCGATGATCTTTGGGCTTGATCCATGCCAGGTTCTTGGAGGTCTGAAAACCGCACAGCATCTCCACGGTCCTCAACGATACGTAAATCACTGCTGTCGTATTCCAGCATATTGAGCCAGCTATCAACGACTTTCGGAAAATTCAAATCGAGCGATATTTGAAGTTCAGGGCCTAGTAAGGTGATGAATCCAGTCACCATTGAAATAGCATTGCGCTTCTCTTTTTCGTTTCCAGCGGTAATATACCTTGGAAGAGCCACTAACCACTGATACAGTTTCTCTTTGATCAAAGGCAGTAAACTGTCTTGAAACTCTGGTGTTTCAGAAAGCCGTTTTAAATGTTGCTTCGCTATTTGAGCGACTTGCGGATAATCATCTTCCACGTAGAGAACCAACGTTTCCACCAACATAGGTATTGAGCTATCTAGAGACATGGGACATTTTGAGCAAATGATATAAGCTAGATTTGCGAAAGCCAATCTTGTATGCCAGTCAGGATGTTGGCGCATCTTGAGAACATTCGCTAGCAAATCTCTGATACGTGTTTTAGTGTAAGCGTGCCATCCTTGTGTTCTCTTGACCTTTTGCGAAGATTTTGACTTATCCTCTCCGGTTGACTCAGTTGGTGGATATGTCTGATCTTCAGGCTCGTTGTCAGAAGCCATAAAGTCAACTTTATCTTGTTCCCACAGATCTTTCAAGCTAGTTACTCTCGGGATAAATTCAAAGTTATCTTCATCATTCATCACTGCGCTGACGAAATCTCCCAAAAATTCAATGGCAGTGACCATGACTTGATGATGCTCTTTTTCACCGTGTTGAACGATGATTTTTCCTAGTCCAGATGTTATACCAGCCATTACCGAAGCCAAAATATCAATTTTCATCAAATTGTCCAGTGTCAATTGCGACAAAGTTCGAATGGCCAATAGTCGAAGTTGCAGCTTTTGTTCCTGTACTGCTAGATTTCGTAACACATTGAGACAATGATTAAGAGGTAGCCAGAAGCCATCGTCTCTTAAAGCCATGATATCTTTCCAAAACTTTTCTCTCTCGCCGAACGCAACCTCGTACGTTTCGTCCAGAATGCGACCTTCTCTTAACTTTGCTGGCAAAATGGCTGATATGCAAGACACTGCCATTTCCTTCAATTCTTCTGATGTGATTGTTTTGCTCTCTGCATTGAAAGGTGTTGGATTGATGTTCAGGGTGAAATATACAAGATACTGTTGTAATTCCTGTGGACCAAGGTAATCCTTCCACTTCGTGCGAGCTAATAGCAAATGAACAATGGCCAGCCAAAGCTCGGCTACCTGGCTAGGCAGTGATTCTCCCTGTTCTCGCAGTCTGTAAAGATTCACTAACGTCGATATAATGCTAGTTACGTTGAACGCGGTAACTGTCTTGTCTAACTCTGGACATGATTCTAAAGTGTCAATAATTGATTGCAAAAGTGCGGCGACGTACTTGCTGTTGGAAGCATTTACACGATCCTGAAGGCGGTTAAGACTTTGAAGTATGGGGCGCAGCTTTTCTGTCAGCTGTTTCTGATTTTGCTCGACGCTGTGGCTATTCAGTGTCGAGTGCTGCATTGCCCTTCCATTCACGTCTTGCTGGTTTGCCTCCCAAACTCGGTGTTGCTAATGCTCAGATTTTTGGCCTGCCAATTTTTCCAATTACACTTACAGCCAATGAAATCGCACCCTAGTATCGATCCTTTCTATTGCCCTTTTCTGTGCTTGACCAATGTCATGCAAACCGGGTATTCGCAGTATTTGTTGGAGTGGTAGACAAATAGATCATCTTAAATAAGTTATTCAAATATATGTGTTGAAGGTAATTCGGCAAAATACATTAATTTTAGAATACTTGCGGAAACTGATGCCTATAAGTTGTTGAGTGCCCATTGAAAACTCGTTCGTAATTACATGATACATACAAAATACAATCTCATTTGATTTTATAGTTCTGCTTCGCACCCTAAGACGTGATTTGATAACATCCTCTCTTGCGATATCATCTTCTTTCCGTTGTAGATATTTATTTTTCATAATACAAGGATACTTTATCCCGGAAGCAGGGTATACAATTGGCTGTAAATACTTGCTTGTAGGTTTCACCCGCGCGGAACATCTTGCATCCGCAAACACAGTCGTAAGCCTTCAGGAATAGGAAAACAGCTGGAGCCCAAACTGACAAGTTTCTGCCTTTTAGGGACACTGAAAATACCCTTGCGGTAAAACGATGACAGAGGATTGGATGCGGTAAAGGTATACTGACATGTGAAAAGGGACGGAATCAATGTCTGGTTAATGAAGTTACCTACTTTTCCCTGAAATACAGCTTACGCACCCGATTCGCGATTATTGCTTTGTAACAATGTTAGCCAAATTGATCCCCGCTATCCCCACACATAATGCACATACTGCTTCTCAACCGTGACATTTTCTGAATTCATGATATTTTTGGTTTATTTGGAACGTTACCTTGTGAGGGTTAAGTACAAATATTCCCCCACACACTTTGGGAATCAAAGCTATCTTCTAAAGCCATTACAATTTCATTGCAGAATTGCACGTGCCTGAGCCAATTAGGCTGCGTTAAAAATTTCCCCGTAGGTTACAAAAGCTGGCCCAAACAGTCGCACGCCTTCCGTTCTCCACTGTTTCTTGTTTTTTGAATACTACCTCAAAATATTCTCAATGATTTCTCAGCGTATCAAGGTCGAAAATCCCGTTGTTGAGCTCGATGGTGATGAACAAACTCGTATCATCTGGAAATTGATCAAGGAGAAGCTTATTCTCCCCTACCTCGACTTGGACATCAAGTACTATGATTTGGGCTTGGAGTACAGAGACGAGGTATGAGATAACGTCTTGAGATTGGTTGTTGCGAGAGGACATAGGTGAGCTAATTATCGATGTGAATAGACCGATGACCAGGTCACAATTGACGCTGCCGAGGCCATCAAGAAATACAACGTTGGTATCAAATGCGCTACCATCACTCCTGACGAAGCACGAGTCGAAGGCAAGC
This sequence comes from Umbelopsis sp. M5902, assembly GCA_037039815.1. Lineage (NCBI taxonomy): Eukaryota > Fungi > Mucoromycota > Umbelopsidomycetes > Umbelopsidales > Umbelopsidaceae > Umbelopsis > Umbelopsis sp. M5902. The sequence continues at coordinate 298,061 of JAXQGL010000053.1, forward strand.
AGACAGCGAGTAATTTGCGTTGCTTGACGTGATTTAGTGCTAACATGAATTACATCTGACAGAGTTCAAGTTGAAGAAGATGTGGAGGTCCCCTAACGGAACTATTCGAAATATCTTGAACGGCACTGTTTTCCGTGAGCCTATCATCCTCAAGAACATCCCCAAATTGGTTCCTGGCTGGACCGAGCCCATCGTTATCGGTCGTCATGCTCACGGTGATCAGGTATGAAATTTGCGGTGATATAATATTTCTCACGGTTGGATGAGCTAATAGTTGACTGACTGTAAATGCCTTACAGTACCGCGCCACTGATCTCAAAGTCAAAACTCCTGGTAAATTAGAGCTTGTGTTCACACCACAGGACGGCTCTGAACCCAAGCGCTATGAAGTTTATGATTTCGCTTCAGGCGGCGGTGTCGGTATGGCCATGTACAATACTGACGAGTCTATTCGCGGATTTGCCCATGCATGTTTCCGTGTTGCCATAGAAAAGAAGTACCCATTGTATATGTCAACCAAAAACACTATTTTGAAGGCTTATGATGGCCAATTCAAAGATATCTTTGAAGAGGTCTATCAAGCGGATTACAAGCCAGAATTTGAGAAGCTTGGTATCTGGTATGAGCACCGATTGATCGATGATATGGTTGCTCAAGCTTTGAAATCAAAGGGTGCCTTTGTGTGGGCATGCAAGAACTATGACGGTGATGTCCAAAGTGACATTGTTGCACAAGGCTATGGATCACTTGGTTTGATGACTTCAGTTTTGTATACTCCTGACGGTAAGACCGTAGAGGCTGAAGCTGCTCATGGAACTGTCACCAGACATTATCGTGAACACCAAAAGGTATGTGTAGTGCTCATATTGCCTTCAACAGATTATATGACGACTAAATGCCAATATTAAATGCTGCAGGGTAACCCCACATCCACAAACCCGATTGCCTCTATTTTTGCTTGGACCCGTGGTTTGGCCCACCGTGCTAAGCTCGACAATAACCAAGAGCTCGCTCGTTTCTGTAATGATTTGGAATCAGCATGCAGGATTACTATCGAAGAGGACGAGAAGATGACCAAGGATTTGGCTCTTTTGATTCACGGAAAGGAGTAAGTACACAATTTTCTAATGGTTCAGAGTTGTTACTTGTTGACTAAGTGTTTTGTTACAGTATGAAGACTGAGCACTACTCAGAAACTGCCCAATTCTTGAATGAAATCGCAGATCGACTTCGTAAGTTGCGCGGCGACGCCAAGTTGTAAAACCGCCTTATTGATCAGACATGACAAGTTCCATTTTGATGGTTGCTTTATGTCCATTGGAAAGATGCATTGGTATACCGTTTACATACATATTATACTCTTCTTCAAAATAAAAAGAAAATGCAAAAATTCATAAATTTGACCTGTCAACAACACCATAAGCCAAGATGGTAAGCAGAATAATTTGGAAAATTTAAAACAAAAAATGCTTTTTATTAGATCAAGGGGTTTTCAATGATTTAAGCATCTTGGCCCTGCTTGAAGACGTAGGTCAAACCGCACTTTCCGCAGTATTGACGGTCATGATGCCAAGCCATGAAGATACCAGCACCGCACTCAGCGTTGGGGCACTCACGACGGAGACGAGTGATCTTGCCAGACTCGTCAACCTTGTAGTACTTAAGAACGGCCAATTTGACCTTCTTCTTCTTGTGCTTGATCTTCTTGGGGGTGGTGTAGGTCTTCTTCTTACGCTTCTTACCACCACCGAGCAACTCAGCGTTGAGGTGGAGGGTGCTGTTGGATTGAACACCATAGAGAGCAAGGTCCTCAGAGTCACGGAGGGTCTTACCGGCGAAAGAGAGGCACTGGAGACCAGACTCAATACCTGAAGAATAGCGTGAATCACATTAGTCGAAGATCCCGTGAAGATTACTTATGAGGAGTTGTCAGGCATCAAAACCGCTAGCATAATATGCTAATCGTGATTCAAAGAATCATGATTTGCGCAATCATCTAGTCCCTTATATTTTTGATGGCTCTCCAATGCAGAATTGCGTTTGCACTCACCCTCGCGGGATTGGATCATAGCCTTGACAGACTCGACGGAGGAGTTGGCAGTGACATCAAGGGCAAGAGTGTTGCCACCAAGAGACTTAACGAAAACCTGCATGGTAAGTGAAAGAGAAAGAAAAACTTTTGTCGACTTCGGCCCTGCTTATTATTCCTCGTCCCGCTCAAACAATAATTTTTTTTCTTCACGGTCAAAAGCTAAGCCACTCATATTGACCTGAGATGGATTTTGCTGCCGGGATTTAAATCTTCGAAATTCTGAATCCTATGTTACAAAAGTTTGCTCTATGCCTTGTCTCATCCCTAAATGCAGGTCAAATTATTTTATTATGAGAAGCTCAGTACTCGATAGTATCACAAAACTTGATACTTGATGTGAATATATGCCATCTTTTCTTGAACTTCCAGTTTATTATCCACCATGATACATTATGAAGCTAACAACGTTCTCCGATCGCTCTCGATATGCCAGCAGCACTTGGTTCAATACTGAATCACTAATTTCTAGCACAGTAGAAGTTGTAGTATCTTCACTTATTAATACATGTTTCCATTCCGCCAAAGACTTTATATCGTTCTGCGCAGGAAGAAAGAAGTATCTTAGCCAACTGCTTTGTACCGATACATCAGTTGGAAGTATGTCTTACCTTGGTTACAAATTGTTGCTCGTTACGAATTTCTTCCTTTGATTTTGATGACACCTATACAGATTTATACATCAATAACTTTCTTTTACCATAATGCTTGCTGCACTGCAACTTACAGCACACTGACAATCCAGTAGATCGTGCGTCTGACAGTAAGTTTCGGTGTCTAATCTGAATAAGTCTCGTATCTGGTTTATTGTGAAATGATCTGCGCTGGGCTCATCGTTCAGTCCGATGATAGATTCACTGAGCGAGTGCTTGTTGAGTTGACGTTGGAATATCTTTTCGTCAATGGTGCCTGTACTATTTGATAATGACAATTTGCAATTTGTTTAAACTGTATTTTCTTTAACACTGAAATCTTACGTTAATAATCGATATATATGTGCGATATGTCGTTGTCCGTCTCGGTATATCCTCGCCATGACTTGTTTATCAACACTGATACCATGCTTAGTACAACATCAAAGAAAGCAGCTGGCTGCAAGCAAGCTAACTTACCTCGGATTCCTGTAGGGCAATTAGATTGGGTTTGACTTGAGTTTCTGTCTTTGCGACATGTAAGAAAACGTTGATACTTACCAATCCGGATCAAACAAGATCTAGAAGTTTTTTTTGTGAGTTGACATCCTGTCACATTCTATCGCTGATTTAGTAACAGACTTACCATTCGTGACGCTCCTGTCAGATTCAATCCGACCCCACCACTTTTTGCGCTCAGTAAAAATATGACTATATGTTCAAGTGGGATGTTGATAAAAGTTTAGGTCAATCAAATTTGTGTTTTTTGGGTCAATTTACTTACATCTATCGTCGTCTGGGCGATTAAAATGATCAACCATGGTTTGCCGCTGGGCAGCTGGAGTTTGTCTAGAAACATGACAAAGCCATATTAGCGTACGGTAAATATCATGACTACACGGACTCAATTTAAACATACCCATCTAGCCGGTAATACAAGTAATTATTGGCGTCGCACATCACTTCTAAGATATCTAAAGTCTGGGTATAATTGCTAACAACTACTACTTTCTCGGTGGTATGTTGGCGAATATTAGAGAGCAACTCAACCAGCACATTGAGCTTGCCACTGTCTTTGTGATTTATGTGTCTTCCATCGAAATCCTTTGGAAAATCTTCTAAGCACTCTATATCATTCAAAATGTTTGAGTCCTTGATTGCTAGTTAGTGTGGATGTTTATCAAATCTAACCCATGATCTATCTGTACATACCTGATTTTCACCTGTCATCATACTCTCGTACACTAAGGTTGGGCAATTAGACAACTTTTTGAGCGCAGTGATGCATCCAAGAAAACCAGCTCGGTTATGCGTCATATCCAGCCAGGAAGCAGACCATAAGAGTCTGCGATACAGTTGTTGTTGTAGAATGGATGGTCGACAGAACAGGAGATATTCGACTAACAAGTCGTTACCTTTAGCAACATGCCTAATTCAAGATTAAAATTACAAAGTTTACCTTTCGGTTTCAAGTACTTTGCAATAGCATCTATATCTCGTCTAAGAACAAATTTTGAAACGGTTTCGAGCAACTAAGCGTGACATACTGTTAAGGTACGTTCTCGTCTGACCGAATAGCTAATCAACAAATGGAACGATAACTTACTTCGTTCGCTCTTTCTGTTCCTAGCTCCAAATCTTCTTTGCTTCAATATGAGAAATAAGCAAGTCGAACGGAGGTAGGAAACGTTCAACGTACGACTATCTTACCTCGAGTTTGGTTGTCGTGATTGATTAATTGGATTTTCATACATCTGGGTTGTGGTTAGAAAAGCAATTTTTTCAAGCATAAAATGGTTGTGTTAATGTATACCTTCTTAAAATATGAATACTTTCCAAGAATATTTGGATTTAAGAAGTTGATCATACACCAGAACTCTTCAAGATGATTCTGCCAGGTTTGTTTAAGCAACTGAAATAAAAATTATATAGTTTGCTAATTGTCTTACTTGAATACTAATTGCATAATAAGTCAGCTAAGAGCTCATAGGCAAAAGAAAACTAAAACGTCTGCCTAAACTTACGGTGTTCCACTGAGAATGATACGTTTGTTGGCAGGCATCGCACTAATCACTTGTAAAGTTTTGATGTTTTGATTCTTCAATCGATGACCTGTAACCAGTAATGAGAGAGCTTTAGATAACGCCCATTTCCATGCTATCAAGGCGCTTGCCTACCTTCGTCACTGGAGCAATGAAGTATGAGTAACAAACGACTTAATGCTGCTTATGAAGATCCTTTTAATTGATCTTACCATATAATTATATCAAATGAAGCATCTTCCAGATCTGATTCCATATTTCTAAGCTGTGATATTGGTTGTGAAGGTGAGTCGTGTGCTCTATGAAGGTAACAAAATGTCAGCTCGTCACTTACCTTCTCATATCCTATGATCATGGCGCTATAGATATTGCTGTGCAAAAAGTCATTTATTTCAGACTTTTGATCTACAACGTATACGCTTATTCTGTTTATAGCCAAAAGTGAATATTATGCGCTCAACATAAGTGGTAAAATTTTCACATACCTCTCATCCCCGAGCCATTTTTTGAATTCTTTCTTCCAATTCTATAAGTATTGAGGTTAGTAGGTGATGTGCCAAGGTGATAGCTGGACAATTTCTCACCTCAATCAGACTTGTGGGGCATACAATTAACGCTTTCTTAACGATGGGAGGGTCACCCGAAAACGGCGTTTGTTCTATTGGAATGAGAAAGAAAATTTGAAGAATATGAAAATTTGAAGAATATCAATTAAGCAGGGACTTGATGTGACACTTACTAAGTAAAGTCCATAACAATGCAATAGTCTATAACAGGAATGAGCCAGAGATATAATGGTTGATTTCGATTATTCACGAACCTGTAGAGTTTTTCCTAGCCCCACTAAAGACAAGCAATATTTTGCGTTGGTCAATCGATAGCTGTGATAAGCATATTCTCTGTCACAACACCTACTTTCGTCTGCAAGCAATACACCTTCACCACCGTAATTCTTCATGTCCATTAGACATTCGTACATGAATACCACACCCTCCCTTTGATGGTCCCGCAAGTGTTGGCCGACAAAGGGGTCAACAACAACATCAACTAGCGGCCGATTACTAGGCAAATTAAAGTTTAGATAAATTCATTGATTTTGCTCACAAGATAGCATCCATACCGCTTGTTGTACTGAATAACGTAATCATTTGAGGGCCGTGGAAGAGTCAAAGTATGAGGATTGCTTGGATCATGCCTGGGTTGAATGGTGTAATGCAATACAGGCGGCCCCGGAGGTAACTTGTTATGGGCCATAAACCTTGGTAAGGACACTTTGATGATTCATAAGATTGGTCATTAGCCATGAGAGTATATCATACAGTGGCAACAACGGCACCATGATCTTACCGCTCTTCATTTTAGGTTGCTCTATTGGCACAATTTCATCTTCATTCATCTCTTCGCCAGTTTCTCTCTCGTACTCAGCTTTAGAGATCTCTCTAGAAATCTGATGGTATCTCAACATGAATGCCTTTGTGACTCGATTGTTTTGTAGTTGTCACAGTGCTGTTACCTCAAAATCCTTTCCAGAAGCTGAAAATTCACATCCTTCATCAAAGCATTTAATTTGGCCAGCCGATAACCTGGCTAGACTATCACCTATATTTCAATAACATGTCAAGCCAACTAGCGTCCATAGATACTGACTCACCCTTTTTGGTGGCTATCCATCACTGTGACCTGTTGGTCATTCACTCGCATATAAGCTGCATTTCAAAACATCAGCCCCCGTTGATCCCACATATCAATTCTCCATAATTTCCTCACCATCCCCATCCCATGTCTATTAAAACATCGTAACAGTTCAATAGTTGTCAGGCTGTGCATCATCATGAACTCTATGACTAATACTCGGAAGGACATACCTTGTGCTTTTCATTGTACAAAGGTTTCATAGCCCTAGGATTAGCAATACTATCTCTACCAGATTTTATCAAATTTTAGTGGTATCAAGTACCTTTTTCATTGTTTGCTTTCGCCAAACGATCGCAAAATAGCGTTGCAAGTTGCTGCCCGCTGAAGATTCTGTCATTCGTTGCCTTTTTGCAGTCGACGCAGTTGGAGTCTGAGTGACAGTCTGAAAGGACGCAATGCCATTGCTGCTGCCGTTAATTGGTAGCGTTGCAGTCACCGATTGTGCGGATCGCTTACTGGGGGCTTGTGAGCGACGCATACAGTCAGTAAAAGCAAGAGTTCGTGACCTTCTTCGCCTATTGATCGCGTTACTGCGCGTCCACAAAAATAAAAAAAATCGCAGCGGATCGCGGAAAATCGCGGTTGCTACGCTTTTATCATACGCTACATTTTACACATAGACACCAGCACAACCATTTGCCCCAATTCTCGATATGCAGATAAATAACGACGATTCTCTTATTTAAATCAGGTAATACAAATTGGAGGGTTATGATACATATCCTAGCGCTTATTCGGATCTCTCGTGGGAGAGCTCAACAGCGAAGCCAGTGGCAACCTTGGCGAATTCCTTCATGTGATCGAAAGAAAGTCTAGAGATAACGTCACCAGTAGTATGGATAGCCTTGTTACTGTCTTCAAAAGCGCTCTCAATGGTGAATGCACTGGGATAACCATACTTGGCCCAGCTAGCGTGGTCCGAACAGGCATAACCGCATTTGGTGTTAACATAAGGAATAGCAGCATAAGTCTCGACGAGAGTCTTCAAGAATTCGGTCAACTCGGGGTTGACGTGGTCAGCAACAATACCAATCTTTTCACCACCAGAACCAATGAATCCAGTCATGTCGTTCTAGCAATGGAGTATTAAAAAAGTAAAATTAATTACATGCTTTGGAGTGCCCGAAGAGCAAACTGAGTCACTACATACCTGAAGCATAGCAACAACTTGCTTGCCTTGCTTACTGTATTCAGCAGCAACGGCTTGAGAGCCCAAAAGACCGGCCTCTTCGGCTGAGTACCAATGGAATTCAACTGGTCTCTCAGGCTTGAAGCCGTTTTCAACAAGACTTCTAAAAGCCTCGAGGATAGTGACTGTGCCACTGCCATCATCCTATCATTTGGTACCACCAAGACACAAGTTAGTCTCCGTATCACCGGAGCACATTACAAATTGCTATTTTACTCACGTCAGCACCAGGGGCAGTTCCAAAACTAGGGAGCCAAAGATTGACTGAATCTTGATGGGCACCGACAATGACCACTTCGTTGTCCAAATCGGAATTTGAGCCTTCGAAGCGAGCAATGATAGAGAATTGATCCCACTGTATTTGTTTTAGTATATGACCGTACGAAATAGCCCAAAATAATTTTTACATACCGAGTGCTCGAATTCTTTCACGGTAACACCATCAGCTTCCTCAGCAATATCCCGAATGGCAGAGATGAGCCATCGGCAGGACTCAGCACCCCATTTGGATTTGTAGTAGCGGTTCTTGAAGCTAGTAAGCTTCTTCAAAGCAATTTCCATGGTGGTGGTTGTCAAGTTGCCAATGTATGGTTGGACCTCGTCAGCGTATCTTGCCTTGGCAGGAATGACTATCAATACATAATTAGTATACAACCTCGGAATTATTATGGAGATATAGTTTCGCTCAAACGCAATTTCAATTCATATTGCGACAATGCCACTGCTAATGCCGAACACATGCGGGTGGGCCCTAAGTATACTTAAAGCAAAAGGGCACAGTCAAAACTACTCACATGGCTTCCAGCTGCTCTCAATAACAACGTCATCATAAGCATCCTGGTAGTCAGTAATATCCATATACTTGATACCAAGACGGAACATTTCCAAAATTTCGCTCTCTTTCATCCATCTAGCTGGTTGATCATCACTGTAGCATTGATAAAAATGGGTTGTTAGCTTTCAATACCCGAGCTTGGCAGTGACTTTTGCCGAGCTTGGCGAACTTGGCTAAACCTTCCGCTTACCCATACTGAATGAGACGAAGCTCGTCTCCCTTGTTAAAACCAAAGTTGCTGATTTGGTCTACAAGTCCAATGGGACCGGCATTGACGGTGGTTGCTGTAAAAGCAAAGGCGAGGGCTAGAGCAGTGATGACTTTCATAAAGAAGCTTTAAGTTGATAAGGTACGTATTCTCGCTTTCAATTTAAGCGTACGAGTCATGATCGTGTGACCACCCGTTTTTGGTAATAAACTGCCGTTTTGCAACTGACGCATTTGCTGAAGACGTGACATCAGAAAATTACAGGTTATTTATTTAATTTTATATATTAAAAGGGTTATTTTCCATCGTTTCGTATTCTCTGCAACGTAGATTATGTGTGAGCATCGTATGAGCAACTTTCAGGGGATAGGTAGCTGCAGCCACATATATCTTACCTAGATAGATCCACTGCTTCAATTTGTCGAGCCATGACAAAATCTACACAAATATCTCGATATTTCACAAGAGCTTTGCTAAACTGTGAGTGAAACTGTATGAAAGCAGCGTTAGTGCTTTGGCGATAGTCTTTATAATCATAATAAAATATACCTTTATGCCTTCAACTAAATTGGTCCGGATCTCCTTGAATTTCAAATAGGCTTGTTCCAAGTTTTGTAACGCTTTTTCGCGTCGGCTGACTTCCATGTTACCCCTTCGCTTCGCTACAAACTCATTGTTGGCATCTTTTATCTTATTGAGAAGAATCCATTGATTCTGTGAATGCTTTTTGACTTGACTGAGCAGGTCACTGTACTTTCCCAGCTCAGTGGTAAAAAGTGGATCAAATTGAGAAGTTTCGATTTTTACAGTGGAAGAGCCAGCTGAGAGCTCCGATGCACGTCTGAGGACCAACGGAGATATGTCGTCTTGCTCATGTATAGATTGCGCTTCATCAAGAATTCTTTGTCTATCACGGATGTTTTCATTGCACTCATCCACAAGGTCCTTCAAACACCTTATCACGTCGTCTCCCACATCACCCTGCGAACTAGTTGTTGTGCCGGAAGGGATGGATTGTTCGATGGCTTTTTCAGGAAGAGAGAGCAGATCAATTAACCTCGACCAGTTGTTCAGCTTTTCCTTGACGATCTTGTCGGCGTTCCGAGCATTCCCTAAAGTTTCAGATAATTTATCTCCTTTCTCTAGCAGATGGGATGTTAAGGAGATAGACGTTGGTCGGATCCATTCTAGAGCAACAAATATAAATGAGGATACAGGTAGAAGTATTTAGACTTCAATAAAGCCAAGTGTTTACCTAGCTGAAATCTGCGACGTAGACGCTCATCCTCATCATGCTCCTTTCCAAGCTCGTTAATAGCTTCATCAATTAAAGCAGCGTTCTTAATCGAGAGCATTTCTACGTTTTCAAACATCTTGTTCAACGCCTCACAGCCTCCTTCATGCTGAATTTCTTCAGCCTTTGCTAGTATAGAGTCTGGTAGCCCAGTAGGCTGAACTAATGCTTCTAAAGAAGAAGGGAGGCCCAACGTCTGTAAAGTACTAAAGACATTACTTGTGTTAGCTCGTAAATCATAATTACTAATGCTGGCGGCAATGGTACCTGTTGCATTCATCATCCAATTCTTTAATCTTCTTCATAATATCTATTTTCAAAATCAAATCCTTACGATCAACATATACACTAATTGCTTGATGAACAGCGAAGGGAACCAATTTGGAAAACAGGGGCTTTAGTCTCTTTGGGTCTTCACCTGTCAAATCCATTTCATTGAGTGGATTGGTAACAATGATTGGAGTGACAGGTTTAACGATTTCAAATTTGAGTATGGCAGAGACTTGCGACGCTGAAGGTATAATATCCATATAGACGGTATCATTGTCACGTATGGCTGAGGCTAGTTGCTCAGCTATGAGTTCTTGCAGGTCGTTGACAGACCGCTGCAAGGCATCATTGATAATAGGCGTGCTTGTCCAAAATGACTGACTCGCACTCATGTCTTGCTGAGCTTTCCTCAAAGCCGCATCAGCAAGCTGCAAGCGTGTGATATGTTCGCCATATTTCCCATTTTGCGTACACTCAATTCCCTTTCTATGTTGAGCAACGGCTTCATAATAGTTAGCCTTCGTTCGCATATGTAGCGGCCATGATGGAGGGATGTATGGGGCAACCGCGTCGTCGGTGGCCAGATCAGCCACAGTAAGGTAAAAATCAGATATTTTTATGGCCAATCGGGCAATTGCACCATTTCGAACGTTTTCTATCAATGCCTTTTTCCAGCTACACTCTTGTGCTTGGGCAAGCATCAATGTGCTAAAGAAGGTGAGTATTTTTGAATCCATATCTGGCGGTGGTGGTACTCGAATCTCCTGAGTTACAACATCTCTTAAGTGTTGAAAGCAGCCTGCGGCGTTCTTTCAATGCAAAAAAAAAAGGTTTAGTTGATATTATGAGGTCGCTTGACATTTTAGCATGTCTTGCCTACCTGAAAATATATACAGCTTTGTCGAGCACCTTCGGCAGAGTCTTTACTTTCACTGCATCCCAATTCGCTATACATTGATGCTATGGAAAATAGCACACATGCTTTTTCAAAATATCCATTTTTGTGGCCGACTAGACATGGCGAGTCAGTATCATGCTCGTGAACAAATCACGGTCAAATAACATCGACTAACCTGAATTTGATCCACTACCATTTATGGGATACCAGCAGAACTGGATTCCAATCTGTTTTAGACCGGATTTAGCATTGTGGGGTTATAAATTAATCCCAATGAACAGTCTTCTAGGCTAATAATCCTTACATCTAGAGGAAACTTGGTCATGATCTGAGACAGCTGTGCGTAATATCTAAGATGGAATAATGTGAGTTGCATATTTGGCCGAAAGCTTCGATGATAGACAAAAGCAAGCGTGACATACTGTTGGAGACGAGTCAGGACGTTTGGGTGACTTGGTAAGTTGACAGATTGCGAGCGCAACTGGTCAATGGTTGTACAGTCGTCGCCATACTGTTCTGGACTTTCGGCATACGAATCAGCAATATATTGTTTGATGAATGGCGTCCAAGCTGTGGGATCTGTTTTTTTGCCTTCTATGCAGAGTAAAGCCGTCATTGCTGGGCTCCGAGAATATTCAGCTAGACTATCAAAAGGAGTGGTTTGTAATAAATAAACAAGTCAAAAGGGCTGGGAATACTGAAGCGATGCCAAGGTCGCCAAGCAGCTGGCCACCTGTGGTCTGCCAAGTTGCGCAGACACCAGTCACATGTCTCTCCGCGCCGCACGCAATGACCATCCCAGGGACGAAAAATTGCCCAAAAAGATTGGGTGCCTGAAAATCCACAGTTTGCAAGCGTCACCACTGTTCTCTCAGCCTTTATAAAAATGGTAGGGCCATTTGATTGTTAACTACTTTTATGTGTGTATATATAATATATAGAAATATATATTATGAAAAACGAGCGATGAGAAGTTATCACAGAATTTACAGGATTAACCCAACAAAAAACAAAATAGAGAACACGATAAGAGATCGAAAGCATGTATTGCGCTTATATGCCACATATACACACATTTCTTAGTATATAGATATTGGTATACTGTCACGGAGAAAGAAGATTGAAGGAAAGTGGTATTCGAAAGAGGACTTGATAAATTGCCCTTCCATGCGGGTATTTTAGTCTTTATATCTCAAACGCATTACATCCTACTTATCAAATGTTGGAGGATTTAGTTGGTAACGGTGCTGACGCAGATACTTGAAGCTTCATGTCAATCTGGTCGGATTCGAGGGAATCTACAATGCTACTATCGTCGTCTTCAACATCTTCTTCCATTGCAGAATACTCTGGGCTGACAGGAACATGCATCTGGTGAGGCCCCAACCGTTCGCCCGTTGTAGGAGACTTTTCCGACTGTTCATCATCTTCTCGATCCAATTTAACCATTTGCGCTACGGTTGCTATGGTAAGGCTATCCAAATCCGATGGTGAAGGCGGGCCTGATTTGTCTTTTTGAGCTGCTTGCTGTGCCTCCACCGTCTTTGCATACTCACGCATTTCGCTAGCGTACCGTTTTTTATCCTCATCAGCTTTTTGATTCCAAGGTTCGCGATCTGCAGCATCCATGTCACGCCATTGCTGAGCAATTAATTTACTTATAGGACCAACCGTTGAGCCAGGGTATTGTTGAGCAATTTTGGGTCGAACAGCCGATAAATAGAATAAGAAGCCCGACATAGGGTGTTTTGGAGCAGTTGGGTTTTTATGACGCTTCTTTTTCCGTCCCCGAGGATCTCTTGGTGGATCTCCATTCAAACCAAGACCAGATTGATCATTCTCCTGAGCTTTTCTATGTGCTCGAGATTGCCTTCCGGCTTCTGCTAATTCAGCTTTGGAGCGTCGAGTATATATGAAATTGGGATGATTGACGAGATGCTTCTTTTTTAATAAAGATGCTTCTCGCATATAATAATCACGTTTGTCCTGAAAGATTTTGATTTGGCTATGAGCAGTGTAGCAGAAAATATAATTATACGTGCAGCGATTTTACTTACAGACGACAAAGTTTTCCATCGCTCTCCAATCTCTTTTGATATTTCTGCCACTGTTAGATGAGGCATGCTTTCCAGAAGCTTGTGTCGAGTATCTCTATTAAATAAAAGGTATGCATTTGGCGGTCGTTTTAGCCTTTCTTTTTGACTTGCAGGTACTTTCTGTGCTGGTGGTAGTGGTGTCGGTTGATTAAAGTTCACATCGTCCATCTTAGATAAGGCATCTGCCTCAGCAGCTCCGGTATTGGAGACAACACTGACTAACGAATGATTTGCTTTACCAGAAGCAGAAAATTTTCGATTGGTCAAAGGTGCACTAACGGATTCTCTAGGAGCAGGAATTTCATCAGGCTCCGACAGTATCTCAGGAGACGGCGATCTAGTATGAGCATTCTCTGAAAAACTGGGTATTGTGAAACTAGGTGCTGTGTCGTTGGGGTCTTGGTGATCGTGAACAGGCATGCCAAGAGCAATAGATTTTCTTCTTCGGATAAACGGAGCTTCCGACAAATCAAAGTCGTTTGAGTTGTTGGATAATCGTTTATCAAAGTAGGAGGAAAATGACAAACGGTTGTTGTTCTCTGGATCTTCCTCGGCCTGGGCTTTCAAAATCGCTTCAGGAGACACAATATGCGTCGGTGGTAAAAACGACTGCTGCTCAGCGGTTCTTTGTCTATCAAACACCTGACCATCACAACTACGCTTTCTTGATGATCTATTGTTAGGCTTTTCACTGTCATCTTGAGATGGTGAATCAGCAGATATACTTATGGCTCTAATACCCTGAGGACGAGGCAAACTGGGGGGTGTGTATTGCGATGTTGATGGCGAAAACACTGCATTGGTATCTCTTAACAAAACATCGTCGCTGCTGTTTGTTCTAAGCTTTTTACCAGAGGAATAATAAGAAGAATATTTTTCTGGAGGAGCGACAGTGGCACTAGGCGTTGTGGGACTCCAGTTACTAAATAGCCTTTGCTGTTCATCATTACCATAAGTAGAAGATTCTTGCCCAGAGGAGCTTATTGGGTGGCCGACGTGTGTGGGTTGCCCAACCGGTGCATGTGATATAGGAGATGACACAGAGGCACTTATATATGATTGCAAATTGGGTGAGCTCAGGGGAGATGTATGAAAAGGCGACTGTAGAGCCAACGATTGAAATCTCGATACGGTGGGAGTTTCAATAGATGTCCGACGCTGATGATCATGGTTATCCATCATGGATGAATGAGAAAAGTTCAAGGCAGCAGGCTTGTTATTATTTTCATGGTGCAGACCTTGTCGAGACGTTATAAAGCTATTGGAAATAGATGCATCGTCCTGGCTTGGTTGGCCAAGAAATGGCATACGCACATGTGGATAGGGATTTATAGGTATAGATGAACGTCGATGATTGGGTGATACAGAAGGTGAATTTTGCTGTAGAAAGGATGAAGGATAGATTCCACCCGCGGCCGATAGCGAAGGGAGCATAGAGGATGAAGAAGAGGTGTGAACGGGCAGGTTATCCGACATCTATAAGCGGGCCCATCCCAAAATGGAAAGTAGAGATTAGGTCTTGTGAGAATTTCTTCAAGCAGCGACAAAGCCGAGTAGAAAAGGGGAGCGTGCCGCCATATTCAGCTGACAGTGGCCCTTTCGTGCTCGAACAGAGAAATCTAGAAAACCTAACTTACCATAGTAGTTCTTTGATTCAATCTTTTTTCTTGCCTCCAAGCTCCGTCGAAATTCTGTACACCTGGTATAAAGGTAGACTGCGGTTGGAGATCTGTAGTGGCTAGGACCGACGAATGGTTATTGGCCGGCCAGCCAAAGGCGTTACGAGCGTATGGATCTGTGAAATCATGCGGTTCGTTTTTTTGGAGAGAAATAATATTATTCATGGCTGCCGGATCGGACAATCTTTTATCTTGTGTCTGAGGGGTAGCCATAGAATTATATAATGTGGAGGAATCATCATTGGTCCAGCGCTTTGTACGCAAGTTTGATCGACCAAAACCTTCTTTCCAGGACTCGGAGGAGCCATGCATTGGGTGTGTAACAATCATGGGCGGCGGACTAACGCTATCATTAGGGGATAAAAGTGGTTGCGAAGGTTTCTGTGTAGAAGTTTGCGTGGATGATTCAAATGTTTGTGCTGCCGAAGACTGTGTTTGCCATGTTGAAAGATCATGCTGATATGGCATTGCAATGCGAATAAAGACCCGAGTTAAGTCTTGGTCAGTGCGAGGAAGTTAAAAAGTAGAGTACAAGTAATAAAAAAAAACAGTGACTATTGGCAAAATAGTCAAAGGGAGAGACTTTGGTTCAGCAACCCAAATAGAAAAATATCACTGAGTATTTGACTGACTTTTGTCCTGCTCTGCTAATCGCACTTGTTGCTTGAATGTCGTCAGTCGCAAGCCAAGAGTGGAATGAAGATGAGTAGATTCAAGTTGACAAAAAAAAAAAAAGCAAAAGGAAAGAAAAAAGAGGTAACTGCTCAGGGTATACAGAGGAATCCACCTTTTTACCCCGCTTGCTGCACGTTCAGCAGTAACTTGAACGTTTTGCCTGCAAGCCTCGTTGCCTGAATCATTGGTTACTTTCCTGTTATCTTGTTGACAATACTATTCTGCTATCGCTCGACAATTTTCACTCTTCTCACGTATAGAACGAGTCGTGTAGCACTTATACGCGATGTGAATATTATCACCGCTCCTTCAGCGTATTGCATACTTGTCTTTTAAGCTTGAGCTTAATATGGGAATCCACATGTGCAAAGTTTGCCCCAGTTGAAAACGTACCCACAAACAAGCATTATGGCGCCCCGTTTGCCATCCAAATGTGTGTTCAAACTTGACAATAAAGTAAACTCCTTTCCATTTCATCACTGAACAACCACATCATTCGGGTTTATTTGTTGACATTTTGATGTAGATTACCATGGCAGTGATGGCAGAAAATATCTTGTCTTCTTCTCTTCGAAGAAGTCACTGCCTTTTGCAACTATCAGTCCCTCAGATTCCCACCCTGCGCCGAACCTTAATACGTACAGTCAATTTCAGTTGTGGGCGTACAAAGATTGACTCTGCAGCAAACGACATTTGACAAACAAATAGTGGACAGATTCAAAACTTCATATTATTGATAGTAGGTTGTTGAAAGATGCACAATGCTGGTGGGGGGGATATAGCACGTCCCTTCCTTTGACAAAAAAGTGGACAAAATTAGAAAGAGAAAATAGTAACGAAAAATTTCTAAATGAGGGGGTGTAAAGGAACAGTGCGCGGGGAACAACTATTGTTTGATTGGTGGTGGCTCGTCAGATGGAGTCCAAGTCCACCAGTCCGGATTTTGCCACAGTTCTCCGGTGTTCTTTGAAGTCCATTCTGGAGCATCTAATATAATAAAGATGATTGTCAATATCAAAGCCGTCCGTTTTCTTATGTCAATTGATAGACATCTGCACTTACCATATGAAGACGGGTGAAGCAATTTTCCAAGAGCAGCTTGTAACCGAAGTCGATCGCGGCACATTACATCCTGATGTATAGTAATGCCATGGAATTCCGGATACTCATAGCATACATAGCCTGATCGATAGGCCAAAAAGGTGATGGCTGCCTGGTCCTGGCGATGATTCAAACGTGAAGAACCAGGTGGTGCGATGCAGTCCTTTTCTAGAGCACACTCGTACCATGGTATAATCAATTCCTTATTCACTTTTGGATCGTCCAAGTTGAACCCTAGTGCTGCTCCGTTGCAGTTCTCCCGGTATCGATAATCCGCTACGTCGGCTTTAAACCATTTGAACATACCAGGATGAATCAGCTTGCCTCCCATGTATCCAGTCGACCGGGGTGACCAGAAGCCTTGCTTCCTGACCACCTCTGGTATGGAACGAAGAAATTCGGCATTCGGCACGTTTCCGGAATCCATCCAAAGAAGTACACCCTTATGGGTTTGGCGCATTTCATTTACAATGCCAGCTTTCCAAGCATATTGTCCTCGCAGATGTCGAATGTTCCAAAATGAGGGGTAACTTTGATAATCAAAATTATGCAACTCATTGAAATAATTTGCTTTTTTAAGTGCCTCTAACACTGGGTATTGCGATCCATTTACGCCTAAATTATAGATCACAATACGAGGAAATTGTGACGGCGGCACCTCATCTCTGAGTTGATTAATGGCGTATAAAAATGCCTCCAAGGCGCAAAAATGGTTGGCGCTTGCTGCGCTAACAATCGTGAAGGAATCTGAGTGTGTGACGCTTGATGATAAGCTGGTGGTATCACCTTTAGATATAAGGTCCTTCGTTCCCATCTCTGATGCACTTGTGCAATCGTCCCCGAGACATATCGTATTGTTATCTATTTACCTTCATTAGTATATGTCGACCCGCATATCTGTGCAAGCGTCCAATAAAGTTCTTACCTTTTGAATAGACGTCATGTGTACCCTTTGCTGACCACAACAGTGCTACCACGCATATCGCGCAAACAAGTAGTAATAGGGTATGAAAAAGAGATGACCGTTTGAGACCCATTTTCAAAAGTTCGATAGGGAAACAGGCAGCTCCGACTACAGACTTTCACTTTAGTATAGATTCTGAATGAACAGCAAGATGTCGAAAGTTGCAATCAGGGCAAAAAAGTCGAATTATATACAGATGAAGGAGAAGGTTTTGATAACAAAATCCTGAAGTAGGGAAAAATTATACAAATTTAATTTTTTGGGCCTAAAAATAGCACCCAGATCAGTCAACGAGGTTAAAAGCGCGACCAGTCATAATCGACTTTATTGTTTTATGGCATGTTGATATCATGATCTTGGCAGTTCTCATATTCGCCATGATAATTCTCTAAGTGCTTAAGTGTGTCTAAATAATATATGAAATTAAAATGTTAGCCAGCTCATTGTTCATAAGCTCGAAGGATCTGATCCAAAACCTGCAGATGTGCTGTTAATAAAAACATTGCTTTTCTAATGTGGGTTTCGGAAATCTCGGAGTATAATCACTTACAGCTGAATCCAATGAAGATGGTTTTGTGCATCTGCGATACGCACTGCCACATATCTCCTCTAACATTGTATTCAACATTCTATTGAGAAACGCCCAAGATTGAGCAATTTGTTTCAGTCAGCCATAACATATTTTTAGAAGACACAGTGTAAAAATTTTAAGACCAAGAGCGCTTACTTTTCATTACGGGCAAATTTCCAGAGAACAATCCGCAGATATTCAGTATCCAACTGCACTTGCCAAAATGCGTATTCTGTCAACGTCAGCTCTCTCAAAATTTCATTATACGCCTTGAGAATGACTTTGACGAGTCCACTGCAGATGTCTGATGATGATGGCTCCACATTGCCATATATCTCCACTCGTTCTTGAAACAATTTGCTGATGTTACTCAGCAGGTCGTTTCCAAAAGATCTATGGCCACCACTGGTATTGAATTGTGGTTCATTATTAAAGGATGATAGACTGGTCATACTAGGAGACGTGACGCCAAGTCTCTGGTTGGCAGATGCCAGCCCCAAATCAGTTGGAGACCGTGATCCGAGCTTGTTCACTCTAGAAACACTAAAATCGGATCCCGTCCTTTCTGCAGACTCTTGGTCTAACGGGTATACAATATCTACTATGTGCTCAATCGTATCAAGTTCAGTCACGATATCTTTCCAAACAGGTGAAACAGACACTGGGTACTTGGATGCTTCCGTAGCCATACACCAGCTCTTGTCACGCAAAGCGCTTTCCACCTTGTAGGTGAGCATGTAGCCAATATTTCGTGCATATGACACCAAACATGACTGTCCTGCTTCTCGGTACAGTTCTGAGCTTTCTCCGACATCTGCTTGCAGCACTGGAACTATCATATCCCTATCTTCCTCCTGGCGATATGGATTGGATGATCTTCTCGGATTTGGATACAATTCTTTTGAAAATTGCGCATACGTTTTGATGACCCAAATTTCAGCGAAATCCAAACAAAGCCTTGAAGCCACCAAGCAAACTGTTTGGTGAATTGATGATTTGGCTTGTATATCGCTTATGTGTTGCTAGATGAACGACCATTAGCTCGGCATTTGGAAGCCAATCTTCAAAAAAACTTGTTTACCTTTATACTTTGCACTATTAAACGCCAATGCTCCAGCAGACTCGATTGTATTTGCTGTAAAAATATATCTTTTCTTGCTTTTCCTGAGACAAATGATGCACCAGATTGCAAGCACTCAGCCAGCAGTTGCAAAGAATCCATACCAACAAAATTGGCTAGCCATTCTTCTGTATCTATTACAAATGTTGTTAAAACACCTGAATCCACTGATGCGTCCTCTTCCTGATTAGCAACAATTTTATCTGACAGGATTTTGAAACGTTCTGTGACCAAGTACAGGAAAGTACAGGAGTGCGAGAAAGAGAGAGAGAAAGAAGTTAAAAATGTAGTGCTTTATGCAATCAGATTTTAAGGTACCAACCCTGTAATCCAGCCACCGCTCCTTTCATGAGAGAATCCAGTAAACCGCTCTCCCAATCCTTTACAATATTGCCAATCCTTTGTTCCGCCAAAAGGGTATCACACAGCGCTCTACTGTCCTCTGTAATAGCAGAGTAAGCACTGCTCAGAATTCGAATTTGTGAGAGAGGTCGCGGCGCGTCTAATGGCTCGGTCTTATTATATAGATTGATATCAGATCAGATGTTTCAGTCAAATATGGGGAGAAAGACATGGAGATATCTTACGGGTATCTTAATCATTTTAGTAACAGCATTGAAGTATTCTTCCAAGTAAGGCGAAAACGAAATAATGAGCTGCTCATGTGCTTGTTCCCTCTCCTATTATGCATCAGTATAAAGCTCGATTCATGGCGGCATGCTATTCATAACTAACCTCATCACTTAAGTCAGCACTAGGAAGCTCTTCTTGATTGGATATAGAGCCTTTTTGCGAAGCTGAACCCAAGCTTCGACGACTAACATTAGATGTTGACATCCCAATCTTGGCTTCATCTTCCGTAGGCTGTGTGGGTAAGAAGAAGCTTCGGTATGACTTGACAATGATCTCAAGTTCTGAAAGAAACTCAACATTGACTTGTTCCATTTTCTCTACCAAGTCCTCTGCATTGCCTTCAATATCCTCAAGATAATGTAACGGTCGATATTTGGAATCCTTCAACTTCTCTACTTGCCTACATATCAAGTTTTAGTGAAACAGCGCCATCAAAGAAGAAGGCCTTTTACTCTTTATCTTACAATTGAATGTATTGTCGGCTGAGGGACATTGAGTCTTCTTTGAATTGTATTAGCAACGCTGTATTCTCAATGATTGTCTGAGACGTTGTGTCAGGTTGGACCATGGCTTCTTTAACCTTTTCCTGAACACGACCCATGATTTCTTTGCACTCCATTTCAATATTGCGGAACACAGACAAGTGCTGATAATGCTCAAAAAGATGGTTCGTCCGAGTACAGTACTGAACAGCCTGAGGGTATGCCCCTGATGCATAACATTGCTGTAATCTGTTAGGCAGTTCAAAAATGAACTGCAGTTTCTTGAGTAAATTGTGTACACCATCTAGTCGCCGTATCTTTTCGCGTCGATCTGAAAATTTGTTGTCTATCTCTGAACATTTTGTAGTAACTTGATCCATATGATCTCTCAAATTGTCCATCTCTTTCTCCATGTCCTCAACATTGCTCCTCATCTGTCAAACGTAATAACCACATAAGGGTCTGGGTGATATGCTACAAAGTAGCTAAAAATGTTACCTTTCTAATGGTATCTGTAGCACTGATGAACTTGCTATAATTCTCATATACCAGCGTTTTCATATCGCCGTTCAGTTGCCTTATTTCTTTTGCATGTGATTAACTTTACACGTACGCTGTGGGATAATATGGAGTACAGCATCCGTACCTGTAACAAGCTCGTTATCTCTGTTGACCAAGGCATCTAAGCGGCTCCCTTTTAGTAATTTACTTTGATATTTGGCGGCGTCGAAGTTGGATCCGTCTGACAAGATGGAAGGCAGTTAGTGACACCAGTATCCAGGACGCACAAGGTACGCACATGACTATACCAATATCTGTAATATCTGCTGCATTCTCGGCAGGTTTTCCCCCGATGCCGTAGTAATTCCTCAGCAGGTCATTGCGAGGCTTGCGTCGTGGTGGTAACTGGTCAGTCATGACACCAGGCGATTCGGACACTCGCCAAAACCCCGCTCATTGCAACTGCTTTAGCCGCTGGGACGTGTGTGACTGCCATGAGAGACCGTCGCTCAAATTGTTTGATCAGTGTTTTTCCTAGCAAAACTCTTACAACCTGCTGGCTGTTCTGACTTTGAAGAGCAAGCACAAGAATGGAAAAAGTGCCTTTTAGGCATTTTGTTTCTCTTTTTCAATGCCCACTGATGAAATGATGGTATCTGAAGCTATCGGTTTTTACAAACAATAAACATGATTATCATGACTTGGCTATTAATGATTTCCAATGATCAACATTTCTGGTAGTTTTTGACTCAGATCTAATCAATCATTTCTTGTGACCAGCTGTTTCCTGACTGTGTGCAGCAAGGAACATTGAAAACCATAATTGTAATGTAACAAAACTGTAACTGCTGGATGAGTTGAGCGGTATTAGAGTTTCTTGCAACACCGTAATTTCAACCTCCGTTCGGGGTCTATGTAAACCTTGAGCAATTTAAATAGCTTGACACGGAAACAAGTATCGTCCCTTCTTATCAACTTCTTTTCATACAAAAACCCCTTAGATACCATGTCGCCTTCCAAGCCAGAGGTCCTTATTGTTGGTTCTGTCCGTTTTGCACAGGGCGATCTCGATCGTATTGCTGAGCGCTTCACGATCCACTATCTCAAGTGCTCCAGCCGAGCCGAATTTTTTGAACAATGCAAAACCAAGTATCAAAACGTCAAGGCATTGTACAGACATCCTGACTCTGCCAGAGCAGTAGGAGATTTTGATGCAGAGCTACTGAACAACCTTCCCAAGAAGTAAGTAAACTGAAAATCTTGTCGAGGCAAACATGTTTATGGGGATAGGTCAAAGGGAACACCAGGCTAATCTTTGAACCTGTAACACATAGTCTTAAATTCATTTGTAATGTTGGAGCAGGATACGACACGATAGATGTGGTTACAAGTGCCAAGCTTGGTATCTACTTGTCTAACACCCCTGGTGCTGTGGATGCTGTAAGTATATGATTGATTAGACTAAAACGTAATGTTTGAAACCTTTCCCGATTTCTCATCTCCGTCATATAGGCAACCGCGGACATTGCTGTTATTTTGATTTTGAATGCTTGCCGCAATATTACACAATCCGAGCGTGTCTTGCGCGAAGGTGGGCTATCGCATTATCGTTTGACTTCACTGTACACCTCAATAACACGTCTTTTTCAAAAAGGTCGCTGGAACGCTGGTATTTTCATGGGAATGAACCCTGAGGGTAAGAAGATTGGTATCCTCGGTATGGGTGGTATTGGTAAAGCCATTGCGCAAAGAGTTCGTGGCTTTGAAATGAATATCCAGTACCACAATCGTAGCCGACTTTCCGAAGAACGTAAGTGGTTCAATATATGAATCAAATGCGCTGTTTTGACGAAGATTGTAATGAACTCCCCCCTGTTTAGTTGAGAAGAAATACAACGCTACTTATGTTGACTTTGAGACCCTCCTCCGCACCTCAGATGTCATCTCTATTAGCGTGCCTCTTAGCAAGGAGACATATCACCTTATTGGCAACCGTGAGTTAGCTATGTGCAAGGATGGTGTGATCATCGTCAACACTGCCCGAGGCAAGGTTATCGATGAGCCAGCATTGGTGAAGGCTTTGGAGAGTGGAAAGGTTGCATCTGTTGGTTTGGATGTGTTTGAAGAGGAGCCTGCTATCAACCCCGGATTACTCGTCCACCCACGAACCACTCTTTTACCACACATTGGAACTAACACTATAGAGGCTCAAATAGAGATGGAGCAACTTGCCCTCAACAATTTAGTATCTGCTGTAGACTCTGACAAATTAATCACTCCTGTTCACGAGCATCAGAAGTATTTTTCCTAAATAAATCACATCGCGTTCAAGCATGATCTATCATAATGGATTTTTGCGAGCTGGTCATACAATTTTAGATTTCCCTTCTGTCCGGCGGTTTGCAGCAGACGATGTGGTCTAAGAAAATGCCGATCACAATTTTTTCGTATTGGCGACTATGGCAGGAATATTTGGGTTTGGCCGTTCATTGTGGATTCCTAACACCTGAGCTACCCCAAAAATGTCCAAAATGAAATTTGGTTTGAACACGTCTATGAAAAAGACGAAGCCACCTACTATAAAGCCTAAAGCCTTTAGCCAAGACGACGACGATGAGGACGACAAACTTGTAGGCAAGGAAACAAAAGACAGCCACAAAGCTCGCATTAACAAACAGTTGGCGGGGTACCCTTCTGCATCCACCAAAAAGATCGAGGAAGAGCACAAGAAAGCACTCGAGGAGGATCCAAATATTTTTGATTACGACGCTGTGTATGACAATTTGAAAACGGCCGAGAAATTACAGCAAGATAAACTAAAAAGTAAAGAGAACAAAAAGGTATAATTGAGCTGATCACCTTCAGGGATAATTAGAATAGCAAATGCTGACACAACTGCTGTAGGCTCGTTATGTGGAAGGTCTTATAGAAATGGCAGAATTGCGAAAAAGAGACCGTTTACGTGCTGATGAGAAGAAGGTGGAGCGAGAACGGGAAGAAGAAGGGGATCTGTACGGCGACAAAGAAGCATTCGTCACAGCTTCGTGAGTATTATGATTGTGCGTCAAGAAACGGTATGGGAGTGCTGCTGGCTAAAAAACATTCTACCAAACTGTTAGATATAAGGAGCAGAAGGAGGAACTTCGCAGATTAGAAGAAGAGGAGAAGAAAAAAGAAGGTATGTAATATGTTTGATCCTCGCTCCATAAATGTCTTGTAGGCAATAATGCCTTTGGATTCAGCTCAAGAAGCAAAAAAGAAAACTTTCAACGGGTTCTATAGACAGCTCCTAGATGAACGAGAAGCTGTACACGCTGCTATAGTAGAGGCATCCATCAAAGGCGTGACAGCTGAACCGGAACCTAGTGTAGGTGAAGGTGAAGACGAAGAAGATACAAAATTAGCACAACAAGCACTTCAAGAAGGCAAAGATGTTGTTCTGAATGATGACAATGTAATTGTCGACAAGCGACAGTTGTTAGGCGCGGGCTTGAACGTGGCCAAAAAACCCAAGTTCGGCACGTTCATGAGTTTATCGGACAGCGATCCGCGCGTTCAACAACGTCAACAAGAATACGAAGAATACAAGCGCAAGAAATTGGCTGAAAGTGCGGCCAAACGTAGTGGCCGAGGCAGTGAACCTGAAAGGGAGCGCATGAGTCGGGAAGTTGAGCGACAAATGTTGGAACGAAAACAACAAGAGGAAGAGGAAGAAAAGAAGAAGGAAGAAGAGTTCAAGCAAAAGCTGCAAAAGCGAACGTCGGAAGACACGGTCATGAGTGCAAAGGAACGTTACCTGGCAAGAAAGAAGCAGAAAGTCGGTCAAAGCTAGCTAAAAAAAAACTGTAAATATTCAAATTTGAATTATGAACATTCAATATTCATATATAATTTTTGGTTTTCTTATTTTTTGGGGGATTCCAAGCTACTTCGAACAAAAATCACAATGTACAAAATGATAAAGGGCACATCAACATGAACAAAAAGGCAAAAGAAAAAAGAAAAGAGAGATTGGGACTATATGGCGTTTTTAGGTGTGCTGGTCATGTTGACGCTCTTGATCAATGATTGCGTTGTAATTTTCGGAATTACGTTTCAAGATATCACGCACGGGACCAAGTAGTCTGGTGAAGGCCTTTTTGCCCAGTGTTGCGCACTTCAGACGGCCAACCGCTACGACTGTTGCTGCACGGGGGCTATCATTCAATAAGGCCAATTCTATACACAAATTCAATGAGAAACACGGAACGGCTTTAGTTTTGAACATATGAATGACTTACCTCCAAAATACCCTCCCTTCTCATATCGATAGACCTCTTGCTTTGTTCCGTCCTCGGCAAGCTTGTATGCTATTGCTTTGCCAGATTCAATCATATAAAAATTATCACCAACATCACCTTGCTTGACGACTTCATCACCATCCTCATAATAGCTTGATTCCAAAGCGTCAGCAATTTTATGTCGCTCATATGGTTCAAGTGATCTGAGCAATGGCACTTCCTCTAAGAAAGCCTCATACATCTTTCTCTTGCGAAAAGTGTTCTCCATTAGGATACTGCGGAAAGTCACTCGGTCGAGTGCCCACAAGACGCAATCAGAAGTGCTTTTAATGGTAGCAGCACGAGGCGCATTGTACATTAGAGCCAATTCACCAAAACTACCTCCTGCATTATATTCTGTGACTTTATGTGGAGATCCGCCGTCCTTTGTAATAAAGCAATCCAGAGTTCCAGATTCTACAATATAAAAGAAGTCACCAACACCTCCTTGTTCGATGACTGTGGTGTTGGCTGGAACTCGCTTCTCTTCCATAGCATTAACAACGTCTTGATATTGCTCTTCATCGAAATTTTTGAACAAAAAGTTGTGCTTCACAGAGCGTTTTATGCGATCACGTTGTTCTTGTGATTTGGGGATAACTTTTTTGACGAAATTCTGGTTTTGAGAGGGTTGAATGGATTCAGCACTAACTGAAGTACGTCTGCCTCGATTGTGACCCGCGCCCGGCTCCAGAGCCGGCATTGAGCCGAAAGAATCACGAGCTTCGTCATCGAGATCTTCTTCGTCGCTACTGTCAGTGAGATGTCCTTGATCTACGAATTCGGTTTTTGCTACAGGTGGAAATTTGAGGCCTTCCAAATCGTGTGGGTGGCCAGCGTCATCTGCTGACATTACGAAAGTAAATATAAAAAAATGAAAAAGAATAGGTTGGTGAGTATAACATGTTGAATAAAAACGGGCATATACCGACGCGGAGGATATTCTGGAGAATTTTCGATGATACTGATTTCACTTTCGCCGTAGCACGCATAAAACTAAGTTGCGTTCTTAGCACTGGAACAAATTCGTGAAAAACTCAAAAAAAAAGGCGATACTAGCGGTAATATGTTGGAATGGCTAAAGTAGCATGTACAGTTGAGGTGTAAGCAGCCGTAAAACGATGTTGTTGTAGGTGGGATATCGGCTCATAGGCATAACAAGCTGATTATTTTTCATTGACGAAGGGCTAGCGGTTTCCCGAGACCTGTTCCACATAAGTGTAATAGAGCAAGAGAATATATGAGCAACATATGTACCTTTAGATTCGTCTTTTAATTGCGTGGTTTGTGTCGCCTGTTGTCGTGAATGGGATCGTTCTTGTTCGAGTCGTGTACCAAAAAAGTTGTAACAGAATTGCAGAACGTCGTCGGGCTGATTTTCGTACACAGCCTTGTTCAAGTCATTAAGAATCCCTTCGTACTCTTTTGCAACCGAGCTGTTATTGATATTGCTAGTCGCGAACGCCATGGTTAACAATTTGGAGAACGGTTTGGAATATGAGCAGGTTTAGCACCGTCCAAGCGAGAACATGCAGCTTATGACGTATGATCGGACTGCTACTTTAGCTTGTTCCACCTTTGAGACTCTCAAAAAGTCCGCAAAAGCTCAATCCAACCAACCCGAAAACACTCATATAGAGTATGCCGAAAAACCCAACACCGCACCAGCTATCTAAAAACTTGGAGTATGTACAAAAAGAAGCACCGTTTCTGGCAAAGCTGAAAGCAAAACATCAAGATCCTGTCAAAAAGAAATTCGAAGACTGGCAACCACAAGATGACGACGATGACTATGATGAATTCGAGGGCGCACAAGTCGTCGTGTTAAAAGAGGGTAAACACTATAGTCAAAACGATCTACAGCGGCATTTACGTGGTGAGAAGGTTGATTTGAAGAACAAAGACAAGGAGGGCTGTGTTGAAGAAGAGGAAGAAGATTCAAGCCCTGTGGACGCGAGTGGTAAGCTCAAGTTTCGCGCCAAAAAGAAGGCGGCTGGCGATCAAGCTTCATCGGTTATTGTGGGCAGTAAGGCATTGAAACGAAAGCATGCAGATAACAAAATTCAAGCGACTGAGGATAAATCAGACGAATCCAGCAAAACTGACGAGACAAAGAAAAAGAAGAAAAAGGACAAAAAGGAAAAAAAATCAATGTTATCTTTCAATGTTGAGGATGAATGAGCGTGTTGTCGTTTAGACATTGTTTTCTATCCAAATTTGCGCGAATAATCACATCAATTCATCTTCACTCGTACTATATTGCATTCATTGTAAAATATTTGTTCACTTGCCATACGTTTCATCCATATAGAGGTCACTTTTCATGTATAGAAAATCACACTGTAATTATAATGGCTGATTCAATCACTGAAAATCAAATGTTTAGTGACAATATCGCCCAATGGCAGAAATGTGATGGGGAGTTTTTGATGTTTTATTTTTCCACATTCAATGATTTGTATTATGCAGCTCGAAAATCAAGGTACTTGAGTAACAAACAGTGCTAAAGCAAAGGAGATGTCAATATCGTAAATCCATGCTTCTTTCGTCTTTGCTTCGGCACCACACACCAATATTATTTTGAATAATACTTTTATCTGGCTTGGTCTTGTTTTACACAACAAGCAGCCTGCTTTATCTTTGTGCACACCGAATAGACCGGATTTAATGTTACAATGTGGCCAGTGAAAATTGAAATATTACTTCATTGCATACACAGTGCGCCTTATCGAAACTCACGACATAATACCTCAAAGATACATGGCCAAATATAAGCTATCCATTGATACACGCATTATATAGCCAATGTGTAACATCATGTTCCAGATATATCATTGGCCGAATTTGGACGTTGATGCATATGTTCTCGATTTCTTGACCGTGAAGCGGTCGTCGAAAAAGCTTTGGTCAAATGTCGGAGTTGCCGGTGCGCTGAATTTCGTTGGTTCCTCTGCAGTGAGTTCAGTTGCTCTCTCGGTTTCCATTCTCCTAAATGGTGACAGCAACTGCTACATTCAGTTCGTTGCAACCAAATCACTTTCAATTATCCAGAAACACTCTCATAGACAACTCACTGGCGGCGGACTCTTCTCCAAAAGTACACAGTCCCACTCGATCGCCGAATGCGCAACGGCCAACTGATCCTGCAGACAAATCCCCTGCTATGGTACTAATATCGGATCAAATACGGCGAACAGCTTCCAACCCGGATCTCGTAGGGTCACATACCGGTTTGAAGACGTTTCCTGGACGACCAACCTCGGAAAGATTGACTAATAGCTCAAGTGCGTTGGTGAAAGGTCTAGCAGATCCGTCCTCTAACAGCCAAAGTTCCAAACGAGTTTATGCATCAAACAGCGTCAAAATTAGAGAGATACAAGTGACATCTGGTTGTTTTGAGAAAATACGACTCCTTGGAAAAGGTGATATAGGCAGGGTCTTCCTTGTACGACGTAAAGGAGGTGACAAGCTATATGCCATGAAAGGTGAACTGAGTCAGACCAATGTCCTGTGCACAATGATTTCGTATGTTAATCACATATTATTGCAGTTTTATTGAAAAGCGAAATGATCAAACGCAACAAGATCAAGCGGGCATTACGGGAACAGGAAATATTATCTTCGTGTCACCATCCTTTTATAGTTCCGTTGTATCACAGCTTTCAAAGTGATGATCACCTTTACTTTTGTATGGAGTATTGTACAGGCGGAGAATTTTTCAGAGGTATGTTTACTGCATCATATGTCATGTATAACAACTTTTTGTACTCATTCCATGGCTATCAGCGCTCCAATTGCGGCCTGGAAAATGTTTAAAAGAGGAAGAGGCACGGTTCTATGCTGCTGAAGTAACCGCCGCTCTAGAGTATCTACATTTGATGGGTTTTGTGTATAGAGATCTGAAACCAGAAAGTAAGACCATTTTTTGAGCCTGTCTCATCACAAAAAGCACGCTGTTGATCGACTTTGTTTACCTTTCAGACATCTTGTTGCATGAAAGTGGTCATATCATGTTGACTGATTTTGATTTGAGCTCCAAAGCACCAACATCTGAGCCAGCTGTCATAAAATCGTCATTCTTTTATTCGGTATGGTAGCAAACAAATTTTGTGCCCATTAGTTCAAGACGGTGTTCTAACTTTCAAATATGGTTATGCAGTCTCCAAGTCTAGATACCAAATCGTGCATTTCTAAATTGAGAGCAAATTCGTTTGTGGGTACTGAAGGTACATCGTGGTTATTGACTTTAGCATATCAGTGGTCGCTGGCTGACATCTATTTGTGCAGAATATCTTGCCCCTGAAATCATTCGTGGAAATCATCATTGTACGACGGTAGACTGGTGGACATTGGGTATCTTGATATTTGAGATGCTGGTATGTACTGTGGCTACGGCACAACCGGATCGTACACATAAGAACTAACAAAGGTGTTTCAATTAGTATGGTACCACTCCCTTCAAAGGTGCAAATCGCAACGCTACTTTTCGAAACATTTTGCGCGAAGAATTGCACTTTCCCGATCCAAGAGATTATCATCCTTTATATCCTGTACAAAATGTATCAAAAAACTGCAAAAACTTGCTGCAGCGACTCTTATGTAAAGACGAATATCGACGATTAGGCTCCAGAGCTGGAGCGTCTGATATCAAATCTCATCCCTTTTTCAAGCCTATTAACTTTGCTCTACTCCGACATATGACACCACCCATAATACCAGAAGCATCAAGAGCCATTGATGCCGTTAATTTTCGAAATATCAAGGAAAGCACTAGCTTGGATTTATTTTCCAACGAATCAGGAAGTCAAACCGATACCACGAATGAAAATGAGACCGATACTGACCTATTTGCAAACTTTTCCTCTGGTAAGCATTGTCATAAACGGTAGATGTTGTACAGTCAGTTTTCATCTTATTGATCCTCTTCCCATCATAGTAACATTACATCATGACGGAGACTCTGACGAAGAATAATGCTGGCATCTCGCGTTGATTATCTCCTTTATTTACTTTGTGTATAATTTAGTATCCTGTACTTTCTGTGCACTATTCGATCATGTAACCCATTTCCCTATCAAGAAAGTCATTAAACTTGCTAGCATCCTGTTTTGGGAAACTTGTAAAGTCCTTTGTTTTTAAAGCTGTCAATGCATCTGCTAAAGCACTTGAACTGCCGTTAGCACACGCCTCAAAATTGCCGTCTGTGAACACTCTATGTCTATGTACCTGGAAGTACTTTTTATCAAGCACCCTTGACTTTCTAGCACATTAGCAAGCTCGTTCTGATGATTATCCAGCAATCTCTTATTCACGACTACGATCAATTTCTTGTGTAATCGAAGGGACTCTAAAATTGATCCCGAGCCTAAACTTACACTTGCGTTAATGCAACGTCAGTACGCGCGATACTTTTAAAGATTATCACCTGCATGGCTTATTATCAGATCAGCTTGCACCATGTCTTGTTTGATATCCGATTTGTATCTGTAACCTTCAACAACTGGCGTTCGCCCACTGGTCAAGTCTAATCTAGCTATTCGGTCATGGTACGTTGATTCGCTGGATCCATATTGAACGGTAAGATGCTGGTAGCCAATATCATACAGCTTGGAAAGAAACTCTGAAGACATTGTAGATTCAACCAAGTCGTCGAATCCAGTAGACCCAACGGTAACCAGCACCTTCATTTTAAGTGGGGCCAGGATTACTGAGAATTATCTCTCGCACTGACCTACAAAGTTGAGGAAGCCCCGCCATAATTTTCGACTTGTGACTGACTTAGTCGGTGGTGTTGAAATTTCGCGCTTTTACTTACGCGACTTTGTACATTCCACGAACTAAACTTTGATCAGATTTACGGAAATTGCACAAAACCTTTCATATTCTATCTATTGTGATCTCAGAGCCGTGGAAACCTCTACCTCGCAAGAATGCACATGGCCTCCAGTCAGGCTCAGGGTTCAGCCAGTGCTCAAAGTGAAGGTAGTACTCGTACAGTGCGACTTTGTTCTACAATAAAGATAACTTATGGAGAGATAGATTTGGTATTTCAAAAATTCAAAAAGTTGAACTCTGAACTTGGCAATACGAAAAAGACAAGTGCTTCTAGTGCCCAAGGTACGTAGCATTGAGGCTATATCAGAACGCGCCTAACACATGGTGCCTGCTTCTAATGACAAGAATGTTCTTTCCAGTCCTTACCTCCGACTCCAAACGTAAAATCCCGGAAGATGATGCCAATGATATTAATAACACCAAAAATACAATTGCTAAAATCACACCAAACACACAATCTTCAGAAGCCAATGCTGTAATCGTAGAGCCTATGTCCAAATTTCGATTAAGGTAGGGAACCTTAAGTAAATATTGAATCTGATTTCACATGCTCATTTTCATTCCAGAGAACGCGTTATGAAAGCTCAAGAAGTAAAGAAGCGATTAATAGATCATGAGTTTATACCCATCCAGTCAGTTCAGCAACACATTGCAAACTTGAACAAATCCACCGCCGCTCGCTTCCCCGAACTAATCAAATATGGTAAAAAGATAGAAACCAATCCAAAGCTGTTAGAGTATTGGGCGACGGTGGGAGTGCTTGAATCGAATCCACAGGAACGAACAACGAGTACGAAAAAGAAGTACTGCTTGCTCAGACTCACCAATCTCGTTGATGTGCACGTCAATATATTACTGTTTGGACAGACATACGAATCATGGTATCGTCGACTTCAACAAGGTATGGTGATCGGTGTTCAGAAACCAAAGGTACTTCGGCCAACAGAGGTGGGTTATTGTGACAACTTTGGAGATCTTTATTCTTCGTATAGCTAATGACCCGCACAGTTGGATACTACCACTGGCCTTCATGTGGACCGGGTAGACAATATATTCATTATTGGATGGAGCAAGGACTGCGCACAATGTGAAGCATACTTGCGCGATGGTTCACAGTGTCCTACAGTTATTGATGGACGAAATGGTATATATTGTGAAGAACACGTCATGTTCGCCTACAAACGATCAAAGAATACCAGAATGGAATTAGCGTCAGGGTAATTATGCTTTACGTGATTGTACTGGCTTGAGAAAAGTTGTCGATTTGATTTTAACGCAAAGTTCTCAGTGACGTTGCTTTTGAGATTCGGGCGGCAACTGAGAGCAAAAACGATCAAGGCAGACATGTATATAGGGTTCAAGGTGGAATTACAAAAGTTCAGAAAAGCAGCTCAGCTTATGGGACAAAAATGGCGCCAAAAGATAACGCAGCATATGTTTTGGATGGAGGAGGCATTGTTACCAATAGCAAAACAACCACTGATTTGTTGTCTGCAAACTACAGTAAGGAAAATAAGAAGGAGTTGGCGTAAGTATTAGATATAGACAAGTACTCGCTCGACACTTATAACTGATCTAAACACAACAGAGATTTCCTGTCGGCAAGGAATGATTTTGGAGCTCGCATGTTGCGCCAAACGACTGGATTTGTAAATACGCAAGGTAGTAGAAATGAACATCCTATTTGCAGAAGTCGCCAACCGCATCTTAATAAACCTTCTCTTATAGATGAAAGTGCACAAGAATCTGCCAAAGGTGGTAGCCCATTTTCTGCAGAAGCTATCCGCAGGATTGGCTTTAACCCTGACCCATCGGCAGGACAATTGAGTAAAACCGATAAAGACGAAAAGGTAATATAGATGCATGAATGCTTACTCTCATCCGTAAACAATGCTAATATATGTGGAGCAGAGACAAGCCATTGATCGGCTTTTACGACGTGAAAAGAATGAAACTTCGCCTTCAGGATCTCAGCAGGCTTTGAGGAAACAGTCAAAGGAAAGATTTGTTTACTTGTGAGACTTTAATCGTACCTTTATTGCCTTTGAAACCTCTTATTGAAATCTGCCTGTAATTTTATATGCAACTGTTAGACGTGGTAGTTAGTAGTGCTTTTGTTTTGTGTTGTTTTTTTTTCGATTGCTTTATGGGCACATGTATTATATTAATGCTATTGGAATAGACTTTATTCTTTTTCTTGTGTATGGCAGAGTATTGACATATTGCGGAAGCTCGGAATGATATGTTCTTTCATCGGACGACTTCATGCAATTTATATTGCAGAAGCAATGACATCAATTTTGTAACTTATTAGTTGCTAGGAGATCATTTTGTGTCAACAGATCGGCCTTGTCTACTGGCTGGATAGTAAATGATTCAAAAAATATTGAGGAATGTCTGTGGAATAAGCCCCCTTTATTATCTAGTCAGTCAAATTTTTAAATTACAGGACATTCTTATTTCCTGTCATCAACATACTGTTATATTCTCCGGCTGCAACCAAATCTATTCTAAGATGAGGAAAAACCAGTGTCAACCGTTGTAGGTAAAATAAGTTCCCGAACCTAGTACGATTATCGATTATTTCACCTTACCTGAGCTGGTCCCATTGAGCTTCATCTTCCTATTTGTCATTCATTTTTACCCTTTCCGATCATTAAAGCAAAGTAATAGCTACCTAACTATTGATATCGAAAACGTTTTGGAGCACACAATCATCAAACGTCATCTTTGATCCACTGCATCTTACCAAGCATCAATAAACCTTGATACTGGCAGTACAGACCAGCAGCAACTGTTCACGGACATTTAAGCATCATGATGTACAGCTTTGGTATCAAACGACGTCCGCAGAAGGTCGGATGTCAAACCACCACTAAGAAATATGCACAACCGTTGTCTGTCCAGGTACACGACGGCAAAACACCAAAATTACATGTAGAGATTAAAGTCAAAGACGACTTAAAGTCCATCAGCCCACTCATAGATTCCGGATATCCTACCACAGCAGTTTCAGCCAACTTTCCCAAACAATTACCAACCATCCAAGAGGATGGTAATCTTACTGTGGCAAATGCAAT
The DNA here is from genome assembly GCA_037039815.1 of Umbelopsis sp. M5902. Lineage (NCBI taxonomy): Eukaryota > Fungi > Mucoromycota > Umbelopsidomycetes > Umbelopsidales > Umbelopsidaceae > Umbelopsis > Umbelopsis sp. M5902. The sequence continues at coordinate 332,269 of JAXQGL010000053.1, forward strand.
GCCTCGAATTTCCGAGGTACCTACATCAGTTATACCTAAGGAGAAAGTACCCTCGGTTGTGGAGGCTTTGACAGAAATAGTTCAGCCCTATGCAAAGAAATTGATTGATCCAGCATATGAGGAAATTGATGGTGCTACAGAGCATGTCCGAGTACCGGAGCGAATCAGCAGTCGTAAACCTATGAAGAAATCAATCACAGCTCCGAACCTTTGGAGATTATCCAAGGCAGTGGCTTTGGAAGAGGACTCGAAGAAACACAGCGTTGACGCAGTGACCAAGGTTTCAGGAAATAGAAAAGCGGGATCAAATATCAAAGGCAAAGTTATGAATTGGTTCTTCGGCAACAAATCTAAGAAAGCGATGTCAAAAGCCGACAAAAACATGCCGCAGCGACTTTCGAGAAAATTACAGCACAATCAGATGCCACAGCTTCAAATTGTGGAAGATAAATACCCCCATACTGACGAAAACATGCAAGTGTTGGCAGATACGAAAATCGAATGTTTACAGCCAGAGTTCAAATCTGATACAAATACACATAATCTGCCATCAAGACTGGAACGGAGAACTAGTCTCGTGGATCGTACGCGGCAAGCTGTGAACTTAGTCAAAAGTAGGTCTTTGCGCAGGACAAGAAGCTGCGTTTCCGGTGGGGGCGCTTACGCTCGCAACCAAGTAGATATTCTGCCTGGTGTCAAAGAGCTTGACGTTGATGCCACGCACGACAGAACAGATGTCACAAAGACACTGACTAGAGCTAACACCATCACTGGTGTTCGACAATATGCCATTACCAGACAACCACTAAAGCACCACTTAATGACAAGCGAATCCCTCAGATTACCCCCTACTAATTATAATAAGTCTAACAACTTTTCCGCTACACCTGCGAAAACTCCCAGCTCACCGGCAATGAGCCTTTCCGATATTCAAAGTCCACAGAAAACACAAACCAAAGTTATGCGTAAACCAGTATCAATTTGTGAAGATCTGTATCTTCGTGATAGTAAATCTGTCGCCGATTCCACCCGCAGTCCCATGATCAGAAACTCACAGTCCCTGCAGCCAGGTCAATATCTGTCTGAGATGGAGTTCATAGCGCGAGAAGAAGTATTCAGTTTTCCCGATGTCGAGTTCTCTGACGATGATAGCATGGATGAGACTGATTTCCTACCAGAAACCGAGATGCAAACTGTACCATCCAGCAAAACTGAGAGCCAAATTACTTCGATGGAGGCTCCTCCTTACATTAACATCTCTGCCACCGAAGGAGTGGCATCGGTCATGGGTGCTGTTTCCAGTAAACCTAGCGTAAAATCTTTAGTCAAAAGCAATTCTACCAGCTCACTGCTTACTGTAGACTCCACTATTAGCAAAGGAAATGTTGACTTAACAGTCAAGTGTGTCGCCGATGTGATTTACGAGATTATCTGCAAAAATCACGCCTCATTACGGTTCTCATCCGACGCTGTACTGCTGTATAGGGAAGCCTCCCACCAAGAACCTTATAGTCATGTCCCATATACACAATGGCGGCAAGTGCACGAACAACTTGCATACGTGTTTGAATGTGGTGAGGTAAGTCATGTATTACAAAAAGGGAATTTTGTCACAGGATGATATGAAAGGAAAATCTAATGTTTATCACGCATTGTTTATCTAGCTTCGTGCAGAGTGTGCCATTATCACACTTATCTATATTGAGCGCATGTTGAAAAATACTCGTATTGATTTGTACGACGGAAATTGGAGATTGACGGTTCTTGGCGCGCTATTACTAGCAGTGAAAGTGTGGGACGACTGCGCCGTGTACAACATTGATTTCATCAGTTTGTTTCCAGAAATAGGCGTGCGGTATATGTAAGTGTAATTCCTGAACTACCATAGATTGATGAGAAAGAAGTCAGATGTATTCTCATATATGCTAATTGTTCCCATATATCTACATCAGGAACAAGCTTGAGCGATTTTTCATTAACGGCCTTGGCTATGATGTCTCGATTAAAAGTTCATTGTTTGCAAAAGAATATTTCAAGCTCAGAGGCCGAGCTATGAGTCAGAAGTTTCAAGAACGTAGCAAGCGCGGTGTAAGAGAGCAGACCACTCGTAGCTACACCAGCAATAACCTGAAAGATATGGCGCAAGAATTCCAGAAAGCCGACTCACCAATTACCATGAGATTCGACTCCACCACCAAACCTCTTTCCGCCAAACAAGCTGATAAACTGGATGCTTGCTCCGATCGATGTGGGTGGCGGCAATCCGAGACCATGCACGATCTTAGTAAATTAGCCAGTACCGTTACGGAACCCAATGAATTGTTGATCTCATCAACGACCATGGGACCGTTCGGCGGCGTCGGCGGCAACATATTTGACAATATTGATGATGTCCGCAAATGCAATAGCGATTTAGCTTTTGTCACATTAGGCAAGGCGATTATTAACTAGTAATTGATCATTTGTATAATATGGAAGTTTTTGGTTTTTTTGTCATACCGAGATATGTGTGATGTGTTGTGAGTTTTTCTTTTTTTTTTTGTTTTTTTTTTTTTTTTAAAAAAAAAAAGAAGATTGGAAATCTCAAATTTCAGAATGTCTGTCTAGATTTTGGGTAATTTTCGCTCGTAATGGATAACAGTTTGTCGGCGAAATCATCGCACTTTCTATCTAAAGGTGTCGGTGCGTCGAGATCATAGGCTGAGCCTCAACTGCGAGAGGCTATGGAAGGTTAAGAATAGCAAAAAAACTCGTTATGAGTAATTATGGCAATTCTGGTCACAAGAGTACAAAACCAACAAGTTGTATTTTGGCAAAATAAATTTGGCACTTCCTTTGGGCTCGCTACTGACTTTCATCTAAGTAACTTTAAACTTTCATCCATTACCTTAATTGGAGGTTTCTACTGCATTTGGATGCAAATGCTATAAGTGAACAAATGTCCGAACGAAATCTCAGTCTTTTGAATCTCAAGCTGAATTGGAGGTTCAACCTTATGGTGAGCCAAAATGAGTAACAGACTATTGCATTGAATCAAGATGCAACTCCAAAGCACAAACCCAATGTGCTGGCTTATATCAATTCATAACCACGTCCATACGTTATTACAACATAAATATATCCACATACTTGAACACCGATTTCCTTGTAAAGTAGTGTCAGAATATTCTCGGTATTCATCGTTATGGTGGCGTGTGAATACCAGGGCAAACAAAAACGTGCAAGTCCACATTGTCGGGTACTACGCTGGTCCAGAGGAAATATTGAACAATTTGTCAACGGAACTTTATTGACATGTTCACACAAGAATTCATTCAAACTACAATCAAACTTTGGCTATTCTACATGGATCATGCACAGTAGACAATAACCTTTGATAAGCTGAATTCAATACGGGCTCCGCATCTACCAATACCATCAAGAGAAGGGTCCAAGTTCACATGACGAACCCCGCTTAGGAAATTGGATTCGACTCACTGTTGCATTTCATTGGATACCACCAATGTGCGTTTCAAACTCCTGGTAAATCGGTCTTTATATACCCGGCATAAGCACAATTTATATAAATATTAGGACCAACCTGTGGTCAATCTATTTCATCTTTCCATTCATATCCACTTATCATGGCTACTCATTACGATGAAAAGGTCGAGGATTATGATCCTTCTTTGACTGAAGACATCAGTAATGATCATAAGCAAGTTATACCAGAAGAAGAGATCTCACACCCCGAACAGTTTGAGGAACATCAATTCACTTGGAGATCTGCTATCGTTGGATCTTTGCTTGGTTGTGTTATTGCTGCTTCGAACACATACCTTGGTTTGAAGATCGGTTGGACGTTTGGTGCCTCTCTTTTCGGTGCCATTTTCTCCTTTGCCATTCTTAAGCCACTTTCTCGTGTCCTTCCCCCCAGATGGGGTGGCGGTTACTTTGGTCCCAAAGAAAATTGCTCTGCTCAATCTGCTGCAACAACCGCTGGCGGTTTGTCCGCAGGTTTCGTCGCTGGTATTCCTGCCATGTACAAGCTTGGTCTTATGACGACTCCCGAACAAGATGCAGGTACTCTGGTCGTTTGGACCATGTGCGCTGCTTTTTACGGTTTGTTTTTTGCTGTGCCACTTCGTCAACACTTTGTCGTCAACCAAGATCTTGTTTTCCCTACTCCTCGTGCTACTGCTAACACCATCATGTCTCTTCATAACTCTGTTGACGGTGAGGGTCAAGCTATGGCTAAGGCAAAGTGGATGGGTATCTGGTTCGCAATTTCTTTCTTCTGGGTTTTGATAGCCTACTGGGTTCCTTTCTTCGATACCATTCACATCTTGTGGTGGATTGGACATGATGCCAATTATCCTGCTATGATGAATGCCGATGCCGGGTGGTCTTGGTCCTTCACTTGGGATATGCCTTTCTTCGGTGCTGGTCTCATGACTCCTGGATCTACTGTCTGGGCTTTCTTCATCGGTGAACTCATTCCTTTCGGTATTGTTGGTCCTATTCTCAAGTCCAAGGGCTTCTTGGTTAAGGCTTATGGTTTCACTCCCACCGGTCCTACCGCTCAATCATTCTTCCTTTGGCCTGGTATTGCCCTTATGGTCTTTGCATCCTTTACCGAAGTCCTTGTTCGTTACAAGTCATTGTGGAATGGTGTTAAGCAGGCTGGTGTTGAGATGAAGAAGATTTACAGAAAGGTTTTCAAGAAGTCAAGCCCTGCGGTGTCTGAAGATATTGTTGCTGATGACCAATATACTACCGATGAACTGGTTCCAATGACCTGGTGGATGGGTGGAACCCTTCTCTCTTCTATCATGACTTGTGCTGTTATGGGCAAGTTGTTCGGCATGGCCGTCTATCAAACCATTCTCGCCATTATTCTTGCCTTCATTCTTTCTTTTGTTGGTCTTCAAGCTGCTGGTGAAACTGATATCAATCCTACTGGTGCCATTGGCAAAGTTACTCAGCTTATTTTCGCTCCCATTCCTGCTGGCAGCATGTATCAATTGCAGAAGAACAACCTCTCCGCTGGTAACATTTCTGCTTCCGCTGCTTCTCAAGCTGTCGACATGGTCGGAGATTTGAAGACTGGTCAACTTGTTGGCGCTTCTCCCCGATCCCAATTCTATGCTCAATTGGTTGCTTCTTTCTTTGCCATCGGTATCAGTGTTGGTCTCTTCATTTTGTTCGCCAAAGCTTACCCCTGTGTTATCAGCCAGAACGACGATGAAAAGTGTCAATTTGGTTTGGTTGCTGTTACTGCCTGGAAGAACGTTACTCTTTTGTTGACTGGTGGTGAATCTATTCCCAAGGAATCCCTTATCCTTACTGGTGTTTGCGCTGCACTTGGTGTCATCTTCCCTGCTGTCAAGTTCTTCTTCCTTCCTGAGAAATACCACCGTTACTGGCCTTCAATCTCTGCTGTTGGTGTCGGTTTCATCAACACTGGCCCTGAAGTCCCCATTGCCATGGTTATTGGATGGTGTGCTGGAAAGATCTGGAAGCGTGTCCGTCGCACCGAATACGACAACTTCATGTACGCTGTTGCTGGTGGTATGATTGCTGGTCAAGGTATCTCTGCCATCCTGAAGGCTGTTCTCACCATAGGTGGAGTTCCTCAATGGGCCACTGCCGTTTCTTGCATTGACCAAGATGCTGCCAACTGCCCTTAAGCCAGATCAATGGCTTTTGAACCTGTACCTGTACTTATTTATAATCTCCATTAACACTTTCATCCTACTATCATAATCAAATGTACAGTAAATCTAGCGATAAAAACAATTTTTTACTATTCTATTAAACTTGGATTTATGAATCAAAAAAAAAAAACTGTGGCGATTTTTGCATTGTGCTTTGATTGTACTCATTAGCGAGCAGGACTGGTTCTTTAATCATTAGTTTTGCAGTACTGGTTATTGATCTGCATATCTTATTGTACCAATGCTTTTTTTTCGATGGCTGGTATTAATTCCATTAAGCATTATAAATTGAGCATTATAAAGCGCTGACATTGATATACGCCAGTCTCAAGCATCCACTGACAAAACATTGTAAATTTGAGGTGTGGCACAGTTGGGGAAACATGAATAATATGGTTTAATTATGACAACAAAAGCTGAATTCAGGTTTCTGACATGAGAACCAAGAATTATTGCCAGCATAACGTTATATATTCCGGCTGCGTCGGTATAAAACTCTTGGGTTTGAATTTTCTCCAGTGGTATACTTTCGTCCAGGATGACGGGGGAGAAAATGGCATATTTGGCTGAAGGATTCCGTTTCAGCGGACAAAAGGAGTGAAATATTTTAATTCGTTCGTGTTTAACATCTGGCCAGCAGATGAGGGAGCTTATCTCTGGAAGCCCCACGTCGTGTTGCATCGTCAACAATTACAAACGTTGAGGAGCTATTAACAATTACCACACGAGAGAAGCAAAGTTTTCTTTGGGTTGAGCTCGAGCTGGAACCCGAGGATGCAGAGCTCATTGAGGAGGTTCTAGATAAAGAGCTAGAGTGTCGCTTTGATCTAAATGAGAGCGAAGAAAGGTTGGAAAAGTTGAACATAGTGAGATCGCTAGGACTGGATGTGAGTGAGTTGAAAGAAAGGAATGGGGACGTGTATGAGACGAAGAGACAGCTGGTGACAGAAAATAAAATTCAAATAAGATGAAAGATAAACTAATAAAGACGGGGAAAACCAAGTATTCTTTAGGGGTGATCGATATTTATATATTACCAGGTAAAGCTAGGATGCAAAATGGGGTCTTCTCATTTCTATCTGAAGAGGAGGTGGGCTTAGATCCACGGCAGTATGCAAATCACATTAGGGCTACTGCAGTCCCAAAAGATGCGTTCCTAGATTTCGGTACAGTTAATTGTTGGTTGTATCTACTATTCTGCCAATGATAGTGGATTTTCCTCACTTCTTACGAATATTCTTCTAGCTGAGATAACAATATAATCTAGGATTATTTGACAGAACTAACTGGATTATATCCAGTGGCCAAAAGCATGGTAGTGTATAAAATCCAATTTAATTTTCCACATGTCTGCCTGATATGCCTCCTTAGTTTCGAAAGTTCTTCTTTGGAACCAATTGTACTCCAGCACCATACGAGGTAAAAGCCATTGCGTCTATACGCATCCTTGGTACATACCCGGCATTAATGGTTTCTTGGACCCTAGCCAGCCTAGCCAGCAATATCTATTCCGTGCACCACCCCGATTGTTGTTAAAGTACTGGTTGTTTACTTAATCGCTGTTTTTCACCGACTTTTTTGACAAATAGCCTTGACCTTTGGGTTTATAAGAATTGAAGCTTCCAATCTCACATAAAGTACATTTGCTCAGGAATGGAAGGAAGCAAAAAATTGATTAAGAACTAGTAATACGATATGCATTTATTAACTCCTGACAAAAGTCGGCAAACTCCTATCCTTAAGATTGGCTTAACTAACACCGCCGGGGAGAAAAAGACTGAGACTAGACCCACTGCACGAGGAAGGTCAGCTTGAGTCAACCTGACAGTTGTGAATTGATCGAGGGCTTGGTATGGCTGATAGGATTGTTCTAATATCGACTGCTGGATAGCATGGTGGAGGTTCAAAATGCGGCATTGCCATAGAAAACATCTTAATGTTATCGCAACAAAATGCCCAAGTAACCATTTTGATGCAGCTTAAACGTGCCGTTCCTATACAGCAATTCACGTTTTTTGCTCATTATACATCGTATATGCTTCAAGTGTCTTCTGGCAGACGGTCTCAAATTAATCCAACGTCAAGCGTACCATTTGAGAAAATAGGAAATTCGACTTGCTGTCAGCTCATTGTAACAGACAACTCTACTATATCAAGAAAACAAACACAATGAAAAAACAGGACTGTGCAATCAGTAAAATGCTTTATACAAGGTAGTATTGATGTCTATCAACAACATATCTCAAGTGAATAAAACCTATGATCTGCCTCCTCGGCCACCTCCTCTTGAATAACCTTGACCACCTCCACGACCACCTCTTCCACCTCTGTCTCTACGATCACCTTGGTTTCCGCGACCACCTCGGTTACCACGATTGTTTTGTCGTTGTTTGTTTTCATCTTCTTTAACCATATCGATGATTTCATCTGGTACGTTCAAATACTTGATTGTGTTTCCACGAATATAGCATTCTGGTAGGCGCCAAAAGCGATCACCATCGGGGCTAGTTTGTATGACCTCACGTAGAGTCAGGTTCATCCAGTTATCGCAGTTGACCAAATGACCGTTGAACGTTTCGCCATTCTTCAGTTCGACAAGCATAGGGTGGCCAGAAGCCGTATGCAATAAAGAAAGAGGTAACATGGTATATGCTGGTGGAGATTATACGGCAGTTAGACGCTAGTGTGTATTTGGAGCACTGATAGTAGTGAGTTTCGAGCTATTAATGACACCACGAAGAAGTTAAAGTCTGTTCAGAAGAAAAGCAAGATCAATATCAGTTAGCAAGGTTCAATAGAGATTTATATTTTCTTATAGAAAGATTCATCTGGAGAATCATAATTGCCAATGGCTTCTTACCTAATGGCCGTAGTTCGTTAAAATGAGCGCGATCCAAGATCTCTTTTTTGCGTCAGGGTTTGCTTCTTCAGCACAACTCACACACAGACACTGTCGCAACCTCGGAAGTCACATGACTAGTGAAAATTTGGCCCAGCCAATTTTGATAGACAGCGACCATTCAAACGTTTGTCAGAAACCATTTTAAGCTAGTTGAGATTTATCCAAGATGAACGCACCTGATCGTTTCGAACTGTTTGTCATACCAGAGGGCAGGAGAAAGTAAGCAGCTTTAGCTTGGTAAACTGGTATTATTTGAGAAGAATCCATACTGATCAATGCACTTCAGGGTGGAAATGGAAGAAGACACTAAAATCCCAAATGCCGCCACTTTCAAGATCGAGAGAGAAGATCACACTCTCGCCAATATGCTGCGAATGTAAGTTTGTAGACCATTTTCTGTTGATAGTGTGGCATCCTATTTTATCGCAGACAGTACTGACAGACAAATCTCGCTTGTAGGCAATTGCTCAAGGATCCGCGTGTTCTGTTCGCTGGCTACAAAGTGCCGCATCCTTTAGAACACAACTTTATTCTCAAGATTCAAACAGCTCCAGATACGACGCCGGAGAATGCTTTGGGTGACGCTATCACAGAACTGATTCAAGAAATTGGGCAGCTGAAGAATAAATTTGAAATGGATGTCATTCGCCAACGTGCTTTTGAGGATGCTAAGGCAACCCACGGTGGAGGCTTGGATGGAGATGACATGTCATTGGATCCACATCGTGCTGGTCTTGATGTCGACTTTTAAACCAGAAAGGTTGCTAACGACAACCATGTAGATGTCATACATATCCCATGTTTCTCCTTTCTTCTATTACATGTACTATAGTCTCAATCTCTTTTCCTTCTTTCCACATTCATATTTTTTTATTTCTTGATTATTATTGTTGTGATAGCAACGGAACGTTGTTTTCATAATATATATATAAAAAAAAAGAGTGCATATATAAAAAATAGTCTTGGCTTTACTATACTTGCTCGAATTTAATTCCAACATCTTGCAGTCTGTCTATCAAAGGAGTCTGCCAGAACGCGACACTCGGCGTTAATACACCTACTGGCACGGTTCTTTCCTTTTTACCATCTAACATGGCAATAGCACTTTGGACCACGATCCTAGGGGTGGCAACATAACCTGGTTCAGGTCCAGAGACTTTGGTGTCGATTTGGACATCGGGTTCAGCTCCGCTCGCTGGAGTTTTTGAGTAGCCTTTTCCACGCAACAATATTTCAAAACTGGTATCCTTGAGTTGCTGATCGCTGGGGCCTGTCCTAGAGAAAATACCATAGGAAAAGAATTCTGGATATTTCAAAAGCAAATTACGGCCCCATGGTAAAGAGCTTAGAGTGAAGAAAACAAAGCCGACGAGATAATACAGAGCTACTATCATGAATGACGGAAGAAGGGTGTAGCCAGCGAATTGGACAGTCGGAGGCATTTCCTTGTTAGAAGCCGAAGGCGTAACGGCATATCCAGTCAAGAATAACTTTTGTGATAATCTGACCACGGAGGGGTCGGCAAACATGAATGGTACATGATAAGATTGCAGTTGGTCATCCCAGTGGTATCCTTTATGAAATTGTAATTTCTTTCCTATTGGCTTGGGCAGTTCGGCCAAATTGGAACCCTTTCTGATCTCCTTGAGTAAATCTTGAGATCCTACACCATGAACTGACGCACCGAGTGATTTAGCAAACCGTTCAAAGCATGGGTGGGTTGCGATTCCAAACGCTCACCTGCGCTCTCGTAAGTAGCATAATTGCCACGGACTCCGGAAGGACCCACATTTAATTTGAAGAACATTTCAATTTGGGATGGTGTATAGTTCGAATCAGCGAATAAGTTCTTTGTCCACAAAACACCCATATCTGTAGGCACCTATCGATCGAAAGCAGATTAGTGGCAATCCTTGGGAATAAGGCACATGCAAGACTGGGCAAATTACGCTATCGAATCCACAAGCCGGCACAATTGTGACCCCAGCCTTAACTGCCTGATCATGATAAGTTCTCTGCATACGCTCAATAAACTCGGGTTCTCCAGTAATATCAACGTAATCACAAAAATTCTCCACGCATGCTCGAACCACGTATTCACCAAGGAATCGGAATGGGCCGACAGCGTTGATAATAACTCTTGAACTTTTAGCCATATCATCAATTGTATCCCGTTTGCTCACATCTGCTACTATGATACTTGGCCGACTTGCTTTGGGATATTTCTTAGCCATAGTTTGGACGATTTCGTCCAATCGCTCGTGCGATCTACCGGCTACGGCCCACGTGAAGGACTTTGGCAACTGTCCCTTCTTTTGTCGTTCGAAAAGCTCTTGTACGATGAATTTTCCAGTGAAACCAGTACCGCCAAACACAGTCATGTCAACGCGATCTGCGGAGCTCTGTTGCGTTAAACTGCTTTTGCTTCTAGTCAGCACCATTGTAAGTGTTGGAAGACAAGAGTAGTGTCGCGAGAGTACAAACGCGTCGGAAGTAGAAAAATTAGCACTCTGAGGCAAGATCTGCACGAGGCGTCGGCAGTCAGCTCCTTATCCCCTTATAAGGATGTACGAACTATCTGGTTACTGAAGTCCACTCACTTCTTACAGCTGGATAATCTTAATGACCAATTTCCTCTTCACTGGAAGGAGCAATGACTTGACACCACGGTCCTCGAACAACTGGTTTAGAAAGAACGGGTTTTCTCGGCCACTGGATAATCTGTTCCTGACCAAGTGGGCCCTGTTAATCTTTTTCGACATTGGCTTTTTCTTTTTCTTGACCCCATTTCTTAATATCATTACATCCCAGTATGAGAAAGAACCAAATTCTTTAACCACATTACTGGATGGTCGCTTCTTACTCACTGCAACATGGACCTATCGAATATCCTTTTTATTATCGAGTACCTCATAAATTTTCCACACTTGTAGACCACGATATATACACATGTCGATCCTTGACTTTGCTTCTATCTCTCTGACATTACTTGATGTTGTTTTTTAGTTCCATGATAAAGCTATTCTGCATTACGACGTCCTGGATCGACACTGAGGATGCGACAGTAGCCCGTAAACGAATTGATACTCCACGTAGTCAATCGTATGTTAGACGGATTGGTGTCCCTGTAGTGGATGCTCATACTCAATTGTGCGGTATCTGCAGAGTGAAAGTGTAAGTTGTTAAAGATTAGAAAATCGTGTCTTTCTCGGTTAGATCAACTAACCCCGAGACCAATCGGTGGTAGACCCGATACAACACGCCATTGTAAATCGTGTAACAAATGCGTTGCGGGGATGGACCATCACTGCCGATGGCTAAATAATTGCATTGGCTCTACAAACTATAGGTGGGTGGGCGTCCTCATTGTGTACCTCGCTAATACTTAATAGACTAAAATGAATCTATCTAATCAGATATTTCGCCATCTTGGTCACCATGGGGACGATTACTATGGCATGGTACTTGTGGCAATGCATACATATTCTACTTTTACCTATCACGGACAAGGATACCTTTACCATGGGCGGTACGTAGCGAACGCTTATCATTTTTCTAAATTACCCATACTGAACCATGTGTCTCCCCCATACAGTACAACAGTACTTCGAAGTCGACAACTCCATAACTGAGTCATCGTACTTTACCGAGTCGATGCTGAACGATCTTGCTATACTGGCCATAGCCTTGTTGACTCTAGCCGTCGCAATATCCCTGGGAGGTCTGCTACGGCTAGGGATGTTTCACATTTATTTAAGTAAGTTGGCTTACGGATGGTTCTGCTCACATTTCTGATTCGATTACAAGATCAAACAGCTGACAATAACTTCTAAACAACAGCGATTCTGGGTATAACGACCGCAGAATACTTCACTCGAAATGCTTTAAAGCTTAACGCCGGCAGGGATAGATGTGATTTGGAAGCTCAGGATGATGATGACACTGCTGAAAAATTATATGGTTATATGTCAGGCGATGAAAACGATGACAATATATGGCGACGACCTTGGTCTCCGTCAACAGATACTACCTCCTCCAAACGTGGTTATTCGGGTTCTATTATGAGAAGGGTACAAAAGTTTTGGATCTCATTCGCCAGACACGCTGTTCAGCCATTGTTCTCTAGCGACCGTGGTAACTACCAATTAGTTAACTTGATGCCTTCGCCTAATATCAACCGAAAGGTACCTCGACCGATGAAAAGACAAAAGCAAAGCGTGTTCACAGAGTCCGAGTCGGACGACGAGTTTGGTACAGACACCATTCGACCACCTATGCCACTATACGATGGATCAGAGGAGCCAGATTATAGCCAAGATATGGGACTCAACCTGGAGATCTTGGACGACTTAGATGGCTTGATTGAGCAGCGACCTAGAACCAAGAACAAGGCCAGAAAAATTCTGGGTTTCGATTCCTGAATGATTGTAAATACGTACGAACGATAAATTGTTTTCCTTTTTTTATTTTTATTTAACTGATTTCTTTTTGCCCATGTATCAATGAGTTTATCAAGGTAGCTGTTTATATGAATGCCGATATTTCTTGACATTAAAATACCAAACGATTGTTGTTTTTTTTTTCGTTTTTGTAAAGTCAGTCGTGGGATACGCGCGATAGCAATACCGAGTGTTTGAGCGCGTATGCAGCTATTGCAAAAAGTCCTTCCAAGGTCTTGAATGCTCATGAACTCGACTCATGGGAGAATGATTTCACGCGTTTACCAGAAGAAAACACACGCACCTACTGTAGCCCTGTTAAGGTCCTTTTCAAGAATAATGATCACGAAACTAATAATGGTTTATGGACTAGTATGTCGGACAGTAGCAGTACGGTCTATACTCTCGACGGTGAGGGAGCAACCTTTTGCTTTCATTGCTTTAATCACGTCTGCCAGTGTCATACAGATAGCTCCTCTGATTCTGTAGTAACTCCAGAACAAAATGATAGTAAGCTTGGTTCTTCTAAATGTAGTTTGTATGCGTATACATTGACGTTGTATTAGGCAAGCGGTCAATCTTTACAGGCTTAACTTCCGATTGCGAGGAATCGAGCAGCCTGCACGAGGATCCATCATCCGGCTATCTATATGACTCTGACGAGGATGATATGTTGGAGGAAATACCGTCTAACTTTAGCCAACAAGAATATCGTCCTCCAAGAGAATCGGGTACCACTGCCGATAAAAAAATGCCACCTATCATAGGAAAGACACCAGAAGGAACAGAATGCACCACCAAACACAGAAACTTGCGTTCTTCCGCATTTAATAATATTGTTCCAACATGCGAAAGCGTAATAAGCTTACTACCAAAACTAATGTCCAATCACATTGTGCAGAATGTGTATCCGAAAGATCCCAAAGCAGTATCCAACAATGCACGCGGTGCCAATGATTTCTATTCTCCACGTTGGCTACGAGGAATTGGAGCCAAAAAAGAAGGTTTATGCCCGCTTTGCCATGGCCTGTGGCTCAAAACTAAGACCAGTCGTTATTGGTAATGGGCAAGAATATTTAAGTAATAATCTTTTGTACCTTATCTAATCCTTGCTTCACATTAGGTACCATATGAATTTCTACCACGGCATATCTGCAGTGAACGGACGACCATACTCAGCTCCTGTCGCCATCAGAGCAGTGCTAAAATCAGAACGATTGCATGATACCAAGACACACCATATGCATCAAGGATATTGCGGACAATGTGGGCACTGGGTTGACTTGCAGGCAAAGCAACCACTATTGGTTCCTGAGTTGAAGGTTAGTTTTCATGTTTATCAAGACGTACCGCTATGTTAGGTATGAGATGATTGACTTCAACTGTTATAGTGGTGGAAACATGCCCAAAAATGTCATGTCCTAGGGGAAAGATACCAGTTGCCTAAAGACACCAAACTCGACACACCTTGTATCATGGTTTCATTGCCTATTGGGACAGAATTGCCTTGCAGGAGTACTACAGTACATAATAACTAAAATGGATGAATATCGACAGTGCGACTGAGCAAAATCTAGCTGCAATATCATTGGATTACATTTTACTCTAGTTGCTTTTGTCTTTAAAGAGAGCCTCATATAAATTATCATTTCCAGGTGACTTGTAAATACATAAACGCTTCCTGAACAGGCAACGACTGTTGTCAGTAGCCAAACTCGTCATTTCATATGGCTTGCTGTATGGTAAGCTCAGGCACAATCGATTGAGCAGTTGCCTGTATTGTTGTGCAGTCTGTCCATGAACAACTCGCAAGGGCAATTTTACTACAACGCGGAGACGAATATTTTAATGGAAAGCTAATATTGTGCACCTGTATTAACCGCATAGGTGTGAAACTTTAAGGTAATGAGGCTGTTAGCTTTAACAGAGAGGTATACGATCCATTCCATCCTTTAGAAGCAAACTTTGAGCTCACAGATGGCTCCGATAGCCGACCAAAAAGGCTTAGTGCTCCCCGCCTTTTCCAACCACAATACGAGCATTTTTTTACACATGGAAATTCAAATGATTCTGGAAACTATTCCAATGACGTTGGAGAACCTTTAATTGAACCCATGCGAGGCTTTAATGATAGATAGAAAAATTATCTTGGTTTGAAGCCATGGTAGTGGCATTGATAATTTTGGACTGTATGGCACATTTGCTTATGAAACGCATAACATTGCTTTTATATATTCTTTTAATTGGCTATCTTTCATGCATCATTCGATGGTAAGCCAGCAAGTTTCCCCCTCTCTGGTATTTGATAAATGGTGCAAATGAGGTCATCCACTTGATTTAGATAGGCTCAACCAGCGTAAATGACGACCACAACTCCGACAGCAGGGCATGAATGTGACCGTGAAGGGACAACAACGCTCACAATGGATGAATATACGTAGAAGCACAAGCTAAACTGTTTATTCATGTGTTCTGTATTATCATATTTTGCCTGTAAATGGTTTTTAATATGGTAGCTCGTTAGAAGGTGGTTAGGGTGGGTACCCGTGCACCGGAGCTTGAATTAATCCCTCGCAGCCTAAATACAAGACAAGAGATCTTATCAATTACAGAGCTGATTGTGACTCCGATGGTTTTAAATCAGGTGGAAAGTGGAAAAAAAAATTACTGTGGTTGGTTATAAAAGTAGAGCCCAAAATATGTTCCGCTTCATCAAATCATCCATTCCTCGTCCAAGCTCTTCCATGCCCGCTACTGAACGTATATTACAAATTCATAACATGGTCTCCCCTCAAAAAAAGTCTCATTCCACAGTCGCCTTCATTGGAGGAGGTAATATGGCTGAAGCCATCATTGGCGGTATGGTCTCAAGCGGCCATCCTTCATCTTGTATAACTTTCTCTGACTTGGCTGAAGAACGACGTGAATACATGAAATCAAAGTACCCCAATATCGAGTCGTCTGCTGATAATTTGGCTGTCATTGCCAAAGCCGATGTGGTAATTTTGGCTGTCAAGCCCCAAGTCTTGCACACTGTTGTTACAGGTATTGCCGACACTTTGCAAGCCAACAAGCCTTTAATCGTCTCCATTGTTGCTGGTATTGCCGCCGCCGACATTGATCGTTGGATTGGTGGTTCTCAAAGCTCTATTGTTCGATGCATGCCCAACACACCTGCTCTGGTTGGTGAAGGTGCAGCTGGCCTGTACGCAACCGAAAACGTCACAAACCAACAAAAGGATATGGCTGAGAAGATTGTTCAAGCCATTGCCAAGGAGTATTCATGGGTTGAGAGTGAAAGCCTCATTGATGCCGTTACTGCTATCAGCGGCAGTGGACCCGCATACTTTTTCCTTATCATGGAAGCCATGGGTGAGTCACATCTCAAATTCTTACCGATCAAAGCACGGGCCATGTTGGACAGGGTTCCCGGTGACATATTTTTCTTCTGTGAGCGTTGAAATAACCTCCTTTTGTTTTATTTTAGAAAACGCTGGTGTAGAAGCTGGCTTGTCTAGAGAAGACGCCAAGGCTTTGACGATACAGACCTGTCTTGGTGCAGCTAAAACTGCTCAAGATTCCGATGATGATCTTGCCACCCTTCGCCGCAAGGTTACCAGCCCCAAGGGTACCACTGAGGCTGCCATTAAGGCCCTTGAGGATGGTCATATTCGTGATGTGATGGGCAATGCTGTCAAGGCTGCTTTCCGTCGCAGCCATGAGTTGGCCGAGCTTTTTGGCAAACAATAGTTTGCCAATACCACTCACACAATTTTAAGTTTATTTTACATTTTTTGATTATTGCCTCACTTCGTACCGTCTCCTTTTTGTAATATACCTTTGCATACATTTCCTTTTGCCTGAATCCGTCTAGAATCTGGGCCATACATTGTTATATCACTTATCAAAAAATATTAAACACTTAACATTTATGCATCAGTGACTTACCATAAAAGTTGATGAATATTGCCTGCACTGGCAATTTAGAGTAAATATTTTACAGTGGTTCACAAGTGGGGTTTATTAGTACGCAAAACATGCTCATAATGTATGCATAGGCATTTGCGTGTATGAATGCATAGGATTTACATGCATGTAAGCACAAAATTTAGATATTTGTAAGTGAAGAACATAAATATATGCATGGTATTCACATATTTGTTTGCATGGGAACTTCATATCTGTATGAGTTTACTTACATACACAATCACGCAGGAGTTGCTATCACTAAGGTGTAAGAATTGCTTAAATCACATGCTCGATATGATTTATTGAGAAAATGCAAGGAAGACTTGTAACTGAGTCAAGCTATTGAAAGCTAACAGGACTCATTTGTGTGAAGTAGATGTTTTGTGTATACAATTGAGAGTGAGGTTATTGAAGATGCAGTTTGTGAGTGCTTGATATGTTGTGCAAATAAAGAAGATAATTGTGGTACAGGCCCATGCTTTGTATCTTGTAAGCATTCGCCATGCCTAATAGCGACAAGCGCCTGAGTACTGCTTCTCCAGTCCAGCCATTCGCATGTTGGGTGAAAACTGCGATTTAGGTAGGATGGGTCGAAGAGCCCCATTTGAAGGAGAAGGAAAAGGCAAAACTGGCTGCGGCGGAAAAAACGACCGACCGCAATCGCTGGTACCGCTCATTCCCTGTGGTGTGCTGGGAGCCGATCGAATTGCTAAATTTTCGATTGGCTCTTCGGCTCGATGGAAAACACGTGGCTCCCAGTGCGCTAGCATATTGGTATTCTCGATCCCCTTAAGGTGTGCAGTAGCATTAGGTGTAGAAGCTCGACTTTGGATACTTTGCAATTGAAGCCGAATAGTCAAGTTTTCGGCTTGAAGATCCTGAAAGCAACAATTGAGACAAATGATTGCTGTTAGCGTCATTGACAAACACGAAGGTGGTAAAAAGGGCTAATGAGCCTTACTTTGATATGCTGAAGCGTTGCCTTCAGTATATTACCCTTGTTCAGTTTACAATCGCTTGGGGTAGCATTAGGGAGGACTTCAGCTAGCTCGTAAATTGTGTTGTTGATGTGATCTCTTCGCTTTCTTTCTATATGGTTGTGATTCTCTTTACGCTTTTTCAGGCGTTCAATCATGGTTTTACTGTCGATTTCGCTCCTATCGTGATTGAAAGATTAGGCTTTGCGATATCTATTGATATTGAAACATTGATATATTACCTATTCAATATATTGACGCCATTCACTTTGTAAGCACGTTTATACTTTCGTCTCCCCTTAAAGCCACCGTCCGACATGTCGCTCGAAAAGTTTATAAACATTCCTCCAGTATCACCGTTCTCAGCCTTGCAATCCGGGGAAGAATGTGAATCAGGTTCGCGGTTTGTACTGTCTGCATTGCCTTTGGTCTGTGGTATGCTGGAGTCGATGGGCTCAGAGCATTGAGTCGTCATGGTGCAACCCTGAACAAAGTGGAAATCTGCACGTTCCCTCGTGGAAAAAAAACTTCGGAGTTAGAATCGACGCTCCATTATAGCTATTCGCTGCATCATCTATCGATATTATTGCGTATATAAAAAGTCAGGAGTTCCTACATGGACTATCAGCACATCGGAAACGGTCCATTGTAAAAATTGCTTATAACTGCAAAAAGCTAATAATCATTTATTTTGGACACTGTTGTGATTTGTCGCCAACGTTTGAATACCATATAAGCACATCAGTTACCCATGAGGTGGGTTCACCAGGCCAATTTTTTTCGGTCCCGCCTGGTGCTACTTTGGCCAGTGTGCGCCAAATCCGACCCGCCGTTTCCCTCAAAGTCCTGCCAACATGTTGAGAGTATTCACCAGTACCCGGCGTGTGCTTGCGCCTGTGAATGGCCAAATCCGTCTACACTCCACATCATCGCATCCCAAGTTTGGCTTTGCCCTTGATATCGACGGCGTTCTTATAAAGGTACGGTGTAAATCCGCGATCGTTACAAAGTAGGTAAATGGTCTTTAGATCGTGAACTGACAATAATATGCAGGGCAACCGAGTATTACCGCAAGCAAGGAGGTAAGCAGACATTCAATCGAAAATCAATTAATGCATGGAGTGAACAAATTCATATTTTTGAATAGGGCATTGAGGCTGCTCGATGGCGAAAACAGCACGGGCAAGTACGTATATAAAAACAGTAAACCATTGAACAATGGCTTTGGACCAACATTGTCAATCTTGTCTTTCAGAAAAATCCCTTTTGTATTGTTGACAAACGGTGGAGGTGTTACAGAGGAGCAGAAGGCTACTCAAATCAGCAGAAGGCTTGATGTAGATGTGAGTAATATTTCTGTTTGCACTGCGCAACTTTGCTTTTTCATATCTCATACTCGAAAAAAACAGATTCTCCCCTCTCAAATTGTTTTATCACACTCGCCTATGCAGTCTTTGGTCAAGCGATACAAGCATACTCCTGTTCTGGTAGTTGGAGGTCGTGGCGACTCTTGTCGCAATGTTGCTGAAAAGTATGTGATTGACGCACCTCATAAATTAAATCAGCGTAACACGAGTCATAACACGCTATCCTAATTCATCGAAGATACGGGTTTCAAAGAGTCATACAACCAGTTGATATTCATCATTGGGAAAAAAGCATCTGGCCTTTCAGCAGAGTGACTGACGAGGAAGCTTTTGAAGCTCAGGTATAAATTATCAGACACATAAAGAGTAGTAGTCGGACCTATTACTATAACACTAATTGTCTCTCACAACGTCAAGTAGAAGCGTTTCGATTTTTCACGAGAGCCTATTGAGGCCATTATGATGTTCCATGATTCTCGCGACTGTGAGTTATTCTATTCTATATCACTTCATTTGGGATTGTTTGCTAACCGCTATATAGGGGGACGCGATCTGCAGATTATTATGGATGTGCTTCGATCGAAGAACGGCATTATTGGGACCCAACGACGTAACTATCATGTCCAGGACACTCCCATCTTCTTTTCAAACGTAAGAGCCATTGAATCGAAATTTACATTGACTAATCTCATTATTTATAACTAAATCATTACCTCACAGCCAGACTTTGCAAGTACCTTCTTCTTTAATCAAAGTCTCCTAACTAAGCCAAAGAAAATCACTAATATTTGATTCTCCTCCTTAGTTATGGAGTAATGAATACCCTTCACCCCGCTATGGACAGGGAGCATTCAAGACCGCACTAGAGGCTATTTACAAACGTCATACCGGCAAAGATTTGGAGTCCACTTCGTTTGGCAAGCCGCACAAGGCTACTTATGAATACGCCGAAACGATACTTGATTCGTTACTGCCTGACAAAGTGAAGTTGCAGCGCGTGTACGCGGTCGGCGATAACCCGGCAGCCGACATTGCTGGCGCCAATGCTTATGGCTGGACAAGTATGCTTGTGAAGACTGGCATTTTCGATGGCAAGGGTAATTCCGAAGAGTTCCCTGCCGACGTGGTTTGTGAAGATATTGAGGAAGCGGTTCACTGGGCACTCAGCCAGGAAGGATTAAAATAGACCAATGTGCTTTAGTGCTATATATATATATTCACTTTTTGAGGTTTTTTTCTTTTTGGTTTGTTGGTGTGAACATGATATGATTACTTCGGATATACAAGGAGGATGTTTCTAACTGTTAGGGTGAAAATAAGGACATGCGAAAAATATGAAAATAAAACAACTGAAAAAGGTTAATTACACAATAGATCTAAGGAGGTATGAAAAGAAGCAAAGCAGTTTAATCCAAACCAGCTGCCGTCGATTTGAATCCAGGTATTTTTGCACACTCTTTCCTAGCATTGGCCGAGTCAGGCTGGCCCCACTGCTTGTTTGCTTTGAACATGCGCATATATCGCAAACACGCTTCTTCACGGAAATATTCGTACACGTTCCTATTATAGCGACGTTCTTTTGTGCGGGTGACTTCAGGATAGTGATGAGTCTGATGAATCAGAAAGTCTTGAGGCAGAACCCAATAATCAATGCCACTGATGTAAATCTCAAATAGACATGCCGCTTTGTTGGACCCATAGCCAATGAAGCGTTCATCGCACCATGGAGAGCCTTCCTTCTTATAGATAATATAAGGCTCATAAGAGAACTGATAAGCATTGACGCGATAAGGTCGCGAGGCAGAATACCATTTGGTGTAATTAGTAGCACCATGTCCATTTGCCCAGAATTTGTGAAAAACGTCGATTTTGTGTTTTGCAACAACATCGAGCAATTCCTTTTTGGTAGTTGGAAAAGTTCTAAAGTCTTCGCCGTCGGCTTGTGAGTTAAATTCAAAAGCAGGAACTACTAGTGCTGCTTTTCCACTTTCCAAGAGCTCCAAGGCTTTAGCATTTCGATGTATCGAGGCCCTAAAGTCGGTGCATACATGAAAGTCGACGTCTGCGGGAGGCAATCACAAGGTTAGTTAAACAATATATATGCATGGCATTATGTGTATGTGCCCAAACTACACCAACGTACCCAACATCATTACATAGCCAGTGCGAGCGTATAGTTTTGCTACATTTCTCCACATGTTGAACTGTCGATCATAGTTGTCAAGGATCAAGTGCACATCAAGATACTGCTTGATGAGTGGATTAGAATCAACCGTCTTTTGCAGATCAGCTAAAACTTGGTCTTTGTGTTCGTCATCGTTTACATGGATAGCAGCAGATACAGGGCCTACGGGAAATAATAGAATGTTAACACATGGATTCAACAATAAATAGTAAAATTTCCCAATTTAGTCATGATAAAAAAACTAACCTTTATAATTCATGACCAGCCGCGCCAAGACGGGAAATCTATCATGCGTCACCATTGTGCATATAGTAATGTCATTTTGTTGAAACGTGCCTCGAGCTGTGTAATGGTATGGCAGGATGTTGGGATTGCCCATCGATTCAGAGAATACCTTGGATGACAGAACTGTATTCGGTATATGATTGCTCTCCCCTGTTTAGCAAATTTGATTTAGTAGACGAAATATAAGGAACAATAAATGGAAAAAACAGGTGGCTAGGGCAACAGCTGGCTATTTTCCATACCTTGCGAATTTAACCACAGGGCGGCCACCTTTTGGTCTGTTTGGGCCCATGTCGTTGAGCTAATGACCTTGTCATTGGGAGCGGCATTGTTCTTAGCTATTGAATTACGACCTTGTAAACTGGAATCGGCGTTCTGGAATAGCGTTGCTCGAAAGTCTCGGCCAACCAAGGCATACAAGGATATGAAGACGTAAACAATAAGGACATATCGAATAAGCCGGTGGAAATGAACTTTCTCTGTACGCATAGCTTTAAATGATACAAAGAAGAGACAACCAAGAAGTTTTGTGTGCAAAGCGGCATAAGAATATAACGAGAGAGATCATGGCTATTTCCAGCTTTTCGTCGCTAAATTTCATGTTCCGACATTAGGCCCATACAAAGTGATTCGTTTATTTTACCCCTCTCGTACTACCATCAAAATTGATCTCGTTTATTACAGTAGCCAAACAGGCTGATCAGCCTTTTCGTACCACAGATCTTTTTGATAGTTGACTTGCTTAATAGTGGTACCAATTAATGAGAGTTAAGCTAACAAGTATTGCGTGCATGGTAAAAGGGCTTCAACTTTTTCTTTTTTCACAGATAACGCGTTAAGACCAAATATTTTAACATATGGCTCGATTAAAGGCGCCTGCACTCTCATATTACTTTTTAAATGATGTGATACGCTGAACTTCAAACTGATACAAACAAATCATGATATATTTTTATATTTGACATCCAATGATGAGAGCAAAATATGATGTGGCTGTATTAATTTGTTTTTTCTGTCGCGCATTGCGTATACTTGTCCTGGCTGGCTGGTTTGGCTGGCTGATGCAGTGGCTGGTGAAAGTAGCACTACACAAAACGACGCCCCGGATTGGCTTGCCTAAATTTATTTTTGTATTATAATTCCGAAAATAACTACAGCCAATGCAGTGACGCATATTTCCAATACGAAGTCAGTCACTCTTTGGCCCCTTCAGCCAAACCAGCCAATTTTCGCGAACCCAGTTACTCTCTTTTGCAAACATGGCAACCCATCATAGTTTCCCAGTATTGAATCAAGTAGGCACTGCATGGTTAAATTAATATTGAATTCACTGCAGCTCAACTTGACTGACCACGTTCCTTCCAGCAATTCATTGTTGATAAAAAATATAGCTTCATCAGAGAACTGGGCCAAGGAGCATATGGAGTCGTATGGTATGTGGCAGAGTTTCCCATTTTTGACCCATGTCTCAACATGGCCTCATATGGCCTCCAAATGTCGCCCCCATTCCCTGGCGACATTGCACCATCAGCCTGTAAATTAATACCATTTTTTCCGCTGATAGTGCCGCTACCAACAATCAAACAAATGAGCAAGTGGCCATAAAAAAGGTCACCAAGATCTTTGATAAGCCAATCCTGGCAAAAAGAGCGCTTCGTGAAGTTAAGCTCCTCAAGCATTTCAATGGCCACGAGAACGTGAGTTTCCAGTCACTACCACGGTTGACATGAGAAGGTGAAAGATTAATCTTTGTCAATGTGTAGATTACCGCCATCCTTGATATGGATATTCTCAATGTGCATGACTACAATGAAATGTAACGTTTTTCGCAGCTGCTGTTGCTTGGGAAACTATTCCCCCCTGTGACCCCCCGATTAACGTGTATTTTTCTTCTAGTTACTTGGTCCAAGAACTCATGGAGGCTGATTTGCATCAAATCATTCGATCTGAACAGCTATTGACCGACGCTCACTTTCAATATTTTGTCTATCAAATCTGTAGAGGGCTAAAGTATATTCACAGCGCTAATGTGCTTCATAGAGATCTTAAGCCAGGAAATTTGTTGGTGAATGCTGACTGCGAACTGAAGATTTGCGATTTCGGTTTAGCTCGTGGCTTCTCCGATTCCCCCGATAGCAATGCTGGATTCATGACTGAGTACGTTGCTACCAGATGGTACCGTGCTCCTGAGATTATGCTTAGCTTTCAAAACTATACAAAAGCCATCGATATGTGGTCTGTGGGATGTATCTTTGCCGAAATGCTTGGTGGTAAACCGCTTTTCAAAGGACGGGATTATGTTGATCAGTTGAATCAAATCTTGGGTATCCTTGGTACACCTGACGAGGTTACCCTTCGACGAGTGGGCAGTGAGAGAGCACAAGTGTATATTCGTAGTCTTCCACCAATGCCTAGAATTCCATTTGAAAAGTTATACCCCAAGGCAAACCCACTCGCTATCGATCTCCTGAACAAACTTTTGTGCTTCGATCCTGCTCTCAGAATCACTGTTGAGGAAGCTTTGGCTCATCCTTATCTCTCTGCTTATCATGATGAAGATGACGAACCTGTTCACCATCAGCATTTTGATTTCTCATTCGAGTCAGTAGAAGCCATAGACGATATGAAGAAACTTATTGCTCAAGAAGTTATGTCTTTCAAAGCAAGCAAGCAAGCCATGCTTCAGCCACAGCTCAACGCTGGCGCAAATTTGCGACGCAAAGACAGGTAAAGAAAATCTTGGTTGGAGCGTGATACGCGATATCTAAATTCCTTGACTCATATCTCTCCTTCTGCTTTCAGCTTATCGACGCAAGATAGAGAGGCGTTAGAAAAGACGAAACAAGCTGCTGCTGCTCAAGGCAAAGCTGGCGATCACCAATATCATCAGACTCAAGGTGTTGCTGCCACCGCTGGCGGAAATGTTCAGCCTCCAGACAATATACCAATGGAGGTCGATGAATTAGAACGAGAGCTTAGCGGACAAACACGAATTTGAATACCCCAAAGCTTTGTAATAAATCATGATACATCTGTAGTTCTTCGCTGTCTGTGATTTTATGAAATGGAGAGCGTACCTACGGGAGACGGGTTGGGTGTGCGGAAACTTTTTACATCGTGACAACGCATATTCAAATGAAACGTCAGATTTGATGGATACAAGCATGCGATATAATCCCAAGTATTTGGTCGATGCTTTTAGTGAATAATTGGTTCACAAAATTTGGTGGTTTATTCCATTCTCTCCTTCATTTAACAGGTATGGGCTTATCAAAACGTCTTATTACACAATGCTGTTTTACCTGCAGCTTCACTGGGTATTTTACAGTTGAAAATCTTGCTCGGTGACTGCAAGGACTTCCAAGGTATCTCTCCACACTCTCTCGCGCAATGCGTCACCTTGCTCGCCCAAAGTTATATCAGCGGTCTCAGTGGCCTTGCAGTTGTGATAAAAGTGGATATCACCAGGCTTTCCGGCTCTTGGATCTACTGAAGCAAACAAATGGGTCTGACAGCCTTCAGGGAAGTCTCTAGCAGCAGCACGAAAGGCTTGGGGAATAATAGACCCCTCATCGGCAGCCATTTCTTTTGACAAAACTATTCCAGGGTTGCAGCTGGATACAACAATCTTGCTATCTTCAGGGACCTTGCTTTGCTTGATCTTTCTAGCCAACTCTTGGGCAAAGAACACATTGAGCAACTTGCTGTCCATATAGCGACTGAATGTATCATTCCAGTTCTTAGGATCGTCGAACGCCTTAATTATGTTTCCTTCAGTCTGTGAAATCTTGAATTCAGTCATATAATGTACTAGAAAGCCCATAAAACGTGGCATTAGAGAACATCAATCTCAGTTGTGTAGTCAGAATATGCACTCTGAAAATTTACCATCGGAAGCAACAATGACAATACGGGGAATAAGACGTTCTTCAGTGGCTTTGGCAGCAGTTCGTCGAACGGCAGGCAAAAGTCCAAAGGTAAGAAGTGCTGCACCCAAGTGATTGGTCTCAATGCTGAAGACAATCTGTCAATTCTATCACCTCATATACCCTTTATGTTATATTTACCACATGGTCTACTTGCATGAGTTCGTGCCCGTCAACAGAGAGTTCAAATCCAGTGCCATATTTAATGGGTAGCAAACCAGCGTTAGCAAGTAGTAGATGAAGGTCAAGACCAGAGTCATTGTACTTTTTGGTGAAAGCCTTGACACTGGCGAAAGAGCCTTGATCCAAATGCCATGCTTCGACGTTATCGAATCCGCTAGCCTTGATCGCTTTGACAGCCTCCTCAGCGGTCGTCATGTTTCGGCAGGCCAAGATGATCTTGGAAGGATTCATCTGTGCTAATTGCTTTGCGCTTTCAAGGCCAATGCCTTTTAAAAAAAGAGATCAACCCTTTGTCAGCCTCTTGTTTTGTGTTGGGTAATCAGCGCGTGTATCAAGCAACAGGACAACTCACCAGTGTTAGCGCCAGTAATCAACAAAGTCTTGCCTTGGAGGTCCTGCTTGTCAGTGTGGAGCTTGATCTTTTGGCCTTCCAATATTTCTTGAATATCGAGTTTCATTGTTTAAGTGTTGTACTGTGGTCAAAAGTCAGTGAGGATTTGCTATGAGGCTGTGGCTGTACTTTAAATATCAATTTCGGATTGAGGCGAAAGCATTTCTAACTTTGCGGACACCGAAAGCGGAGCTGGTGTTTACATGGTACTATCAATGACTGTCAGCGAACTCGTCAGCGCGGCAAAACTTGGGCCGGCCATATCGGCTGATCAGCAGAGCCGTTAAGTATACATGCATTCATATCGCCAAAGTTGTACGTACCCATTTTGGTTACTTCTCGATAACTTTGCGGAGCGCCATGCAGACAACTCCATATATGATGTATTCTCAGAACAGACCACTTCCCTCACAGAGCCCCGACTTGTTTTGGCCAAACGATAAAACACTGTAAGAGGCATCTATAGCATGAATATCAAACCATTTTTTAAAACACGTCAGCAAAACAGCACCATTTGAGATTTTCAATAAAGGATTGGATGCTACATGTTTATCAACTACTCAATTATGATTGCTGGCTAAATTACGGAGCATTGACCTCTATACTTGCGCGTATGACACATATTACTTGAACGATAATATGCCGGTAATTTTTATATGGTACCATATTGGCTTCTATATTTACAGGATTGAATGTGACTTTTTCAACGACCATTCCTTTACGATTTTGTTGGGTGCGTAGCGCTCGATGGGATCCATGCCAGCATCAAATCTGTATATCCAACCATTAGTGATGATGTCCCCGTTATCCATTGCCGGCCTGAACAAACACATACCTTCTCTTTCTAGGGCTAGCAAAGTCCTCTGGTAATTCCAGAGCTGCATTGGGTGTGATAGAGCTTGGACTGTTTTTTGGCATCTTGGCATCAAAGGTCTTGAGCAGTCTTCTAAATGCCCGTTGCACTGTACCCACTTTACTACTGTCTCGTGTATAGATACGAACAATGATTTCTTGGAACTGACTAGGAACCATATATGATACTTGTTCTTTTGGAATGAAGAAAGCTGCTGGAAGGAGTTGTGTTAGTACTCCACTTAGACGCCTGCAGTAGCGTGAATGACCTTCACCTCTATCCCATCTGTTGTAGAACTTTATGGAATCGACTGGGTTATTATCTTTCATGGCATAGTTGATTTTTAAAAATTCAACCAGTACATCATCTTCAGACAGATGTGCATTATCTTCTTGATGGCCAATAATCTCTCTGGCATTAATTTTATCCTACACTTGATGGTCAGATAACACATCACCATAGAAACCGCTTTGAATGAAAAGAATCAAAATTACCCTTCCGAGGAATTCTATCAAATCTTTGGGTATGAGATATTCGTCAACAAACTTGTAAAGATCCCGCGTTCTTATACGTTTCATAATTTGGCGCGCTGGAGCCAAGTCGTCCTCCTTTGATCTTTCGATTGAGCGAAGAATGTCGTCTGTGAGATTGAGGTATTCTTCACCATTATCAACAGCTTTGGAAATTCCAAAATGCTCGTCAGCCGCTAACAAAGCATCTGTAATCATCAACTCAATTGCTTTTCCGACACGGTGTGTATATATGCGTTTGAAAAGGGAATAGCGGGTGTGGAATAGTTCAAACAGATTATAAGCTTCCTTGTGATGATAGCAGATTTGGTTATCAACTACTCTGGTGAACCACATGAGTCTCTTGGTATCGTAGGAGGATTTGATTCCAAGATTGTAGCAATCCCGTTCGATGTAATCAAACTTATCAACATCTACGCTGTTACGCTTGTTGGCTACAATATCAAACAAGAAAGCTCGCTCATCGTATTGGCTATATCGAAGTTCCATCAGTACTGACTGCATATAATTTTTTTTGCTCCGCGAAATTTTTTCTTACCTTTTGCTGCGAGGAGTACCAGCAATGAGATCTTTGATAAAGTTGATTTGGTGCTTTTCGAGGTCAATATGGTTGTCATCAATCAGATAGTCCAGCATCATTTCAGAAGCATCTTCATGCGACCACTTGAACCCTGGTCTGAATGTTATAGTCAATAACTATGTTGAAATGTTATCCCAACAGACGTTGCATCGCCTCACCTGGCTCTAGGCATGAATTCACTATCAAACACGTGCGAGAACGGTCCATGGCCTGTGGCACATCAATAACGTCAAATATGTCAGAGCTTCGTTGATGTTGCCTAATTAAGCAAATGTGCGTTTCCTTACCAAGGTCATGGCATAAGCCTGCAAGTGTTACACACTGCACTTCATCATCAGTGATCTCTAGCTCAGGTTGTTCACCGCGGAATTTGTTGATCAGAGTGTGGCTCAGATGCCCAACGCCTGAAAGCACAAGACCGTCAATTTGAAATTAAAGCAAACAATGCTGTAATACACCTGTTGTTGATGTTGTGTCGGGCAACTTACCGATGGAGTGTTCGAAGCGATGGTGACTGCCACCAGGAAAGACAAAGTAAGCAGATCCAAGCTACGGCGACGGGACATTAGCTTACGTATTGGAATTATCATTAGTAGTTTGCTTGATACTTTACCTGCTTTAGGTCCCGGAGTCTCTGGAACTGCACGGTGTCAATAAAGTCAATGGTGTTCTGATCGAGCTTTATGTGTCCGTGAATGGGGTCGTTAATGATCTTGTATGATTCGTCAAAGACGCTAGAAGTCCGGGATAATTCCCTCGACATTTCGCCCGAGTTCAACAAGTTGGAGTCATTGGACAACTGGGAAATCATGGTGGAGGATTCCTTAGTCGAGAAAAAAACTAGACTACAAAGGAACTCGGGAACATTTCAAATTCATTGGCAATTCCATCAGTCACGTGGTTGCATTTTTATATAGACTGTGAAGTGCAGCAGTCGAGATCGGTTACTACGAATTGATCTTTCACACAATGGCTGGTAGAGGATCGCGCGTCGTTTTTGGTATGCACTAGCCTCGAACATTGATCTCAATCTGCTCTCAAACTAACATGTTTATAGTGGGAAATATTCCGTTCGATTGCACAGAAGAACAGTTAATTGATGTCTTTAAGGAAGCTGGACCTGTTGAATCATTTCGGTATGAATGTCAATAAGCTAGTTCGTCTTTTTACACGAATATTGACTTTTTTTGGTGCTAGACTTGTATTTGACAAGGAGTCTGGAAAACCAAAAGGTTATGGATTTTGCGAATTCCAAGGTTTGTACTAACGGCAATTGTGCCATGTCACTAATGAGCCGTAGCAAACTCACGCTCTTTGTATATTAGACGCCGAAACTGCATCAAGCGCCGTACGAAATTTGAATGGTTACGAGTTGGGTGGTCGACAGCTGCGAGTAGATTATGCAGACATGGATCCAGCTATTGAAGCTCAACGACAACGAGAGCGCGGCGGAGGAGGAGGAGGAGGAGGCGGCGGCAGTGGCCACGACGTAAGAACCATTCTTTTGTTGATGACCTCGTGCTTTTTGTTCGATGCTGACACTATTTTGTTGATAGAACCGAAGAGGACCTGGACCGGCGCAACCACCACGAACAGCACCACCACCTATGCAGCCTTCTCACGTACCTAATATGCCCAATATGCCGCCTGTACAAGATTCCAGATCAGCAACCGATCAAATATCAGGGACATTGGCTTCAATGAACCCACAACAGCTATATACTTTGATGACGCAAATGAAGGTAATTGATAGAAGAGTTGTGCTGTTATTGTCTTGTATGTGTCGTTGATCGCATTCTTCTATAGCAACTTGCTACCGATCGCCCAGACTACACTCGTCAGTTCTTGAACACAAATCCACAAATTACCTATGCTTTGTTTCAAGCTATGGTGATGATGAACATTGTTGATCCCAACATCATTACGGTTAGCATCAATATGGTTTTAACATGCCGCGCGCACGGATTATTTTACTTAGCATCAACTTTTGATTGTCACTAGCGAATATTAGCAAATGCTCCACCGGGTAATGTGCCACCGCAACCAGTTCCCCCGGTGAACGCTATTCATAATATGCCAAATGTTGGTCAAGGTGCGCCATTCCGACCACCTCCTCAAGGGCAGATGCCTTTCCAGCAACCTGATTTTAACCAAGCACCCCCTGTACTTCCCCAAGCACCACCACCAATGGCCGGAGCCCCCGGTAAGTGTGATTGTATGGATTGCGATACGCAAAAGCTCCATTATGCTAATTTTTGTCTACAACTATAGATGATTTGCAACAGCAGCAGAAAGCTCTTCTCATGCAAGTGCTTCAGCTCAGCGATGCCGAAATTAGCGCACTACCACCAGGTCAACAGGAGCAAGTTCGACAGCTGGTAAGCACTTTATCCATACTCCAAACTGTCTTGTATCACAGTATCTTACTCTTCCTTCACTTTAGAAACAACAAATTCTCATGTCGCAGTCATAGTAGCACAATTTTTCTTTTCTTACATTAAAACAACAAAAACAATACAATTACATCTATCATCGTTTGTATTTAACGTTTTGCCCTTTCTTGGCTCTCTCCTCCATCTTTGCCTGTCGCTTTGATTTTGATGGGCCGGAAGGCTCAGCAGATTGCTCACCAGAGCTGCTCTTGAGATATGGTGCAATGTACGGCCAGAGCTTGAACACTGCATAAGCCGGTATCTGGGGGAGGCACTCGGATCAACATCACATACGAATATGCATCTCATCCCTAACCACAAACTTACCACAATGTATGTGTACCAAAATTTGCCGGATATAACGGCTGTCGTAATATGAACAAACCATGTAATGTAAATGATATCAAACATGTAACTGCAAGTGATATCTATCATCAATCACAAAGTCGCAATTTCTCTATACAAATGAGCACGTTCTACTTACGCAGTCAATCCTTCTGCGTTGAGATCATCGCCGCCACTTTGAATGCTGCCATCAGCGTTGTATCTTGGTGAGCCTGCATTTTTGAGCACAGTATACAAGTAAAACGTGAGTCCGCTGGTCAGACCGTAGGCCAAAAGGGTCGAGAACGAAAAAGTCTTCCAGTAAAGTAGACCCCTCCACAACACATAAAAGCACTAAATACTTTTGAGTCAGAAAAATCTTCCCGCTCAACATAAAATTGCATTTATATGGCTTACATTAACGGCAAAAAAGCCCATGCGCAGATTGGCTAGCGTTTTCACGTTGGCGCTAGCAATTTTCTTGGACGACGCGTTGGCCTAAAGCAGAAATAAGTTAGATCGCATAGTAGTGGCAGAGTGAGTGCGACTGTTCCAAGTACCGATCGTCGTCTTCACAGGCATATGACTCGAGATCGTGCAATCTTACCATGGTGACAAAGTTAAAAGACGGGAGTACAAAATTTGGGTTCTGGGGTTATTTTTTAAGGTTGGGCGTCTCACTGTATAATTGGTGTTGCTCCAGACACGTTCCGGTAAATCTATTGTGCTTTTGAGCTTTGATGAAGTTTAAGTAGTGAAGATTCTTGGAACGTCTGACTAGCTTATCTTTGGCAAACCCATCTATCTTATATTCAGAGGGAGTAGAGTTAGTGCAATCTGATAGGTTCCTGCGTTTCAGGGTCGGCGCATGAAATTGCCATTGTGAGGCAGAACGACCAATGACTGTAGTCGTTGGTATTCGCAGCCAGATAAAGGACATTCGGCCATGATAACACCAATAAAACCAATGAAATTTCCCTGAAACAATAAGGACAGCTCTCTTGGGCTCTTAGAAAATAGGCATCAACGAATTGGATATTATCTGTAATACAAATTAACTTTCTAGCAGTTTGGCAATTTGATACACATCATACTTGTATAAAATGCATTGCTACAGCAGTTTTGATGCCTCCGTTTTTACTGTAAACTATTGGAAAAACTGATGCTTTGTAGAAATTTTCCAATGGTACAACTTGCCAATTTGAGGCTGTGGTTATTTCGCTTCGAGAATTGAGATCATCAAAGATACTCAATAAATCAAAATTGCAAAAGGAAGACGCTTACTAAAGTAGGAATACCGACGCCATGTTGCTATTATGACAATATTGAATTTCTGATAACACAGCCTTGTTTTCTGGCACGATTAGCGCGCTTGTCTGAAGTTTTGCAAGCATCATGTGAACAGTGTTACACACTTTGTCTGAATCGAGGCAAGTTTGGAACGCGGTAGTGCTGGAGATATTCCGGTAGCGGACTATCGACCACACAAACGCAGCATAAGAGCACTGCCATACATGTCGTCAACAGTAACCTATCTTTAACGTTCGACAAATGATATTAAGCAGCTGCTATGGATCTACTCGGAGTTATTTGATTGTGAGAAAAAAGTATTAATTTGAGTCCAACCCTGAGCTTCAATGTTTGGCTGAGATCCAGTAAAGGAACAAAAGCTGTTCCTGGTAACAATCCCAGGGTGAGCGTCAAATCATAGCACAACAACAAAGCATCATTTCACATGCACAACAAACATTCTTGATCTTATTTATAGAAAAAGTGCTATCTTGACTTTCTCTCTTCTTCAAAAATAGCAAATCTCTTTGCCTTGGGAAGAAAAGCACCCTGAAAAAGATAAACAATTTGACCGGGTCAGACAAACTTTATTTCAGAAACTATAAAACTTTAAGCTGCTTAATCTATACAAACTTTTCCTTTTCTTCTGGATATCCTCCTGTCAAACATGGATGAACATGTTCCCAAGAAGCACAGTCAATTTGCGCTTTATGTTGCTGCCATTCTAGCTGCCGTTGGTGGAGTAAGTGTTATATCTGACCATGAGCAATCAATATCGCACTCGCCAACTAAACAGCAACTCTCTTATCTTGTTTATAGTTCTTGTCAGGCTATGATACCGGTAAGTTGAAAGCGTTGACTGATTCTTGCGCGGCACTGCATTAGACTAACTGACAATATTTTGCCAGGTGCCATTTCCGGCGTTATCGCCATGAGTCAGTTCACTGACAGATTCACAGTCATGGACGGCAACACTTACATACAAGGTCTATTCGTTGCGGCCATTCTTCTCACAGCTATGCTAGGTTCTTTGATTACCGGCTATGTTGCCGACATGATTGGTAGAAAATGGACCATTATGCTTGGTTCCTATGTCTATGCCTTGGGTATTATGTTTGAAATCATCGGTTACAATTTTGGTATGGTGGTAGCTGGCAGATTAATTGGAGGTTTTGGAAACGGTCTATTGACAAACTCGGTACCTCTCTACCAGTAAGTCATCCTTGACAAATGCCTTCCTTGTTGTGATCAGTGTTACTGACTGTTCGACACTTCTCTACGAACGAAAGTTCCGAGATTGCGCCAGCCAAGATTCGCGGTCGCCTTATCTGTCTGTTCCAATTGATGATTACCTTTGGTATTGTCGTTGCTTACTGTAAGTCTCTTTATTTTTTCTCTATGATTGGAGGAATGGTGATTGAACTCGATACTGATGCCCCATAGTCATTGACCTTGGTGCTTCCAATATCCAGGGTGACATGGCATGGCGTACGCCATTTATCATACAACTTACATTTGCGGTTGGTCTTGGTACTGCAATGTACTGGCTACCTTACTCGCCTAGATGGCTCATGGATAAAGGAAGAACTGAGCAGGCTCTTCAAGTGTTGGCGAATATGAGAGCCGATGGAGACATAGACGATCCTGCTGTCAGACGCGAGCATAAACAAATTCATGATGAAATTCTCTTGGAGCACGAATTGGAAATCCGCAGGTACGGCTAATTTTCACTGTTCCATCTTAGTATATGTATGTACTAACGTCCCATATTTCTAAAAGCTACTCAGAGTTGTTCAAAGGCACTGTCCTCAAAAGAACCATCATCGGTTTATTCATTCAATCTGCTCAACAATGGACGGGTATCAATGGTGTTTTGTACTTTGCACCTTCTATTTTCCAGTCAGCTGGTTTGTCTGGAACGACCATGTCTTTGGTAGCAACCGGTGTAACTGGTATCTGCAATTTCGTTGCCACCATTCCTGCTGTAATTTGGATCGATCGTTGGGGTCGAAAGCCTACATTGATCTCAGGAGCTATCATTCAGGGTATTGCCATGTTTGTTATTGGAGGATTGTTTCAAACCCAATCTGCGGTGGTTGACGGCTCTCTCGTGATTCAATCTACAAGTGCAACCAACACTATCATTGCCTTTATCTTCATCTTCACTTTGGCGTTCGCATATTCTTGGGGCGCATGTGGATTCATTTACCCTGCTGAAATCTTCCCTATGCGCGTCAGAGCTAAGGTAATTGTTTTTGTGAAAAGTCTTTTGCCTGGAGCTGCATCTAATCCCATACCTTTTAGGCAACTTCTCTTACCACGGGTGCCAATTGGCTTTTCGCCATTGTTATCACTTTCATCACGCCAGTCATTATTGCCGCCTCCTCCAGCGCATTATACTTTTTGTTCGGCGGATGTTGTGTTTTGATGACAATTGCTTGTTTCTTTATCCCTGAGACTGCCGGAAGAACGTTAGAAGAAATGGAACTTGTTTTCGGAGACGACCCTGCTATAGAAAAGCGAGCTGCACTGGAATTGGGTGTCAAAGAAGAGGAATACGATGACATTGCTGCTGTTCATGGCAAATAAGCAATTTGCTAATATTTAGTAAAGTACTTTGGTTTAAACGACATCTGTAAAATTATAATTAATTTGTGATAGCATATATAATTTTCTTCTTGAATCTTCAGAAAGGACACCGTTCAATACATATTTAATAGCCTGGAGCAAATCAGCATGGCATACAATTTTGGGTGTGTGTGTTATGTGACTTTTTTCCTTCCATTTCATTTTTGCGCTTGAATGGACTGATCTTATTCCACTTTGCAACACATGGGCAGAAAGAAAGGCTTAGATCCAGAAACTGCACATACTGCATTGGTGCTAGTGAGAGATGCCAAATGGTCTCCTGGAAAAACTGCAGCCTATCTTAACATCTCCAGGAATGCAGTTCGTAACCTTCTCAAAAGGTTCAATGAGACTGGATCAGTTCATCGTAAAAAGGGAACTGGTCGGCGCCGTATAATTGACGAGATACACTATGAGCGTATTAAACATATTGTGGAAGAAAAGCGCTACAACAATGAACAAGAGCTGACTGAAATACTGAATCAAGATCTAGGTCTCAATGTGTCAACTTCGACCTATCGGCGTACTATAGATCAAATCTTGAAGGCGGGCTTTAACGCTGCCGAGAAGCATTTTGAAGGGACAATGAATGGGCCGCTTGAGTTCGGACAGGTTGACTTCTTCCCTTTGAATATAATTGAAGCAGAAACAACTGATAGTGCAGAGCCCGATACAACAGCTGAAGCCAGAGACAATGTTGACTGGAATTGACGGTCATTAGCTGAAACATGGTTTTCCATTTGATGTTTTAGCATCCATATATTCACCATCCGTACCTTGTGCGGACTGGCTACCTTTGCAAACTAGTTGTAGCAAATCCCCGTTTTTGGTGGAACTACAGTTCGCAAACAGCATGATAGGGTCTAGTGGCAAGACAGCATGACTTATGAAACGAGCCAAATTATATGGCGCCTTAGACCAGCTGTGAAGGCCATACCCAAGAATAATATTCGCCTGGAGGTGACATGGCCACGCGGGATGAGAGAGCATCCCATATACCTAGCAGATTTGTATTGGAAAAGCCGACTGCCATATTCAGCATCTGACGCATGTTAATTTCGGAGACGGATAAGCGCAGATCTGACTTGTACAGAGTTGTGGACTGGCCTGTGTTACAAGCGGTATACCAAACGTGTCCTTTCAAATAAAGCTCGTACATCATATGAGACATATTGAATAACTGATATCTTTGAAAACCGAGATAATCAGTAAAAAAAATAATGTACAGCCTTGTTCAATGTCAAATAGCTGCCGCGGAGTCACACAAATTGATGTTCAGAGGAAGCTCTTTCAACATCTTGTACTACTCGCTGGGTTTAAGTATAGCTCCCAGTTGCAGAAGGGCTTCAAACATGATTCCTGCGACTTCCATTAACGGTCTCACTTGAAAAATGTTAGCTAACGGTGGTGAATACTATAATAGGAAGAGATCACCTCGGAAAGCTGCAATGTATGAATAAGGGTTTTGATTAGCATGCAATTTAATGTGATTCATAGCAAAGGCGATCGAAACTGTTGTCTATGAACCGTTGCTTTGACACCCAGGTCACTGTAATCGCGACGACATGGCTAGACTGCATCTTTGAAGGTTATAAATTTATATGCCTTGTTGCTATACAGACAAGGCAAATGACAGGCGCTCGTCCAAGATGATTTAGCATAGTGAAATATGACTCCACGGGTTCGGAATCGGCAATCCAACGAATTATCTCAGTTTAAGCGCGACAGCAGGCTATAACGTTTGGTAGGCTATATACTATTAATAACACGAGATAACTATTGGTTTTAAAGAACGGTTGGGTTTAGTTGGATTGGCCAAAACAGAGCTACCTGAAGTCTAGTTCACACATATATTGTCAAATTTGAGGCATTTTGCCATGATATACTGTGCCCGGTAGAAAGTTTACTGGGGTTGGAAATTTTTACTCGATTTAAATCAGAGTATGATTTACGGCATATAGAGGGCTTGAGCTTCGCATTTGTATATGCACTTTGTATGAAATATAAGCTTGGTGTAATCAACACACAGAAACGTCTCTTCTATGAACAAAATAAAGTCAATTTTTGGGAACGACTTGCGTCATTGGTTAATAATTTGGCTGGTATATAATGTTGCTCAAATGGTTTGGAAACAGAAAAAAAAAAATGGTTGCTCTAAGAGCGGCGTTCTAAATTCGAGATGCATCCTGTCACACAAAATAGCTGGCCACACAACAAAAAAGGCGCAATAGCTCAAAATTTTGCCTTTTGCTCTTCGCATCACATCTCGTGTCGACTTGCCCACAGCAAAGTTAAACGTCGACGCACCTCTCAACCTCGTCTCTGCACATAGAACTACCTTAAGGTTGTAACTTGTGTACTGGAAACGGAATAGCTTGGTTGTCATCCGGATTTCACAACCAAAGCTTTCATGTACAAAGGCCCTGTTATGATGCCGAGAAATTTTCTAGACGATCAGTCCATTCCTGCTAACGCTCAGCAAGCAGATATTTATCAACCAAAGGCAACTAATCAACCTCAAGGACAGGTGAGTCTGCTTTTCTTTTTCTTGCAATCTACGGCCACCATCTACAATTAGATGGCATGACGACTGTACTTGAAGAACCAGCAAACGTCACCAGCCCAATAACAACATCCGCTTGGTACAAATTGATGCAGCGTGGATAATCTCGACATGGCATTCTCTTAAAGCAAATCAACACTGCATATATATTTTACTCTACCTCCAGCTGGCAAGCTGTAGAACAAGTCGTTTATTTACTCGTCCTTTTTTTCGATTTGATAGCTGGCTGCTTTAATACACGGTAAAATGGATTATGATTTGTTCAATAATCCCAACAATGGACTTTTGTCCGAGATTTCGCAAGATCGTGTGACCAGCGCACCTCCTTCGCAAGGTAAGCGATTTTATCCCACACCTTTTGTTGTTAGCCATTGTATCATATATTCTAATGTCAACCATCCAAACAGCCAATGATCTAGGTATGTATCAACAAGACAACCTAGGGTCAGAATCCCAAACAGGAGGTTACGATAGCCCTCAATCTTGGAATCTATGGAAAAATACGCCCTCCCGACACACATTTCCCGACAATGGTATAGTATCCAACTTTGTCAAACATTGGGCTGACAATATAATTTTTATTTACCGTTCATTTGACAAATCCAATAGACAATGAAGGTGACCAACAAGCTCTTCACCATAATCAACAGTACGGTATGGATAGTCATGCTGGATATGGCCATCAGCAAAACGCTAGACAGGCTAAGCAGCAAAGACCTGGCGTCAAATCTCCTATCATGGATGATGCGTCCAATCAAGGCTTTAGCCGCAGAGGCCGACTGTTTGATATGATTCAAGATGTAAGTTGAATGTGGGTTTAATCAATTACTAGGTATTGGAAACTTACCTCATTACATGTAGGATTTCCCTCGCACTCCTTCCCCATTGTTCGCACTGCAACAGGAAAGCTCTCAACGTCAATCGAGCATGAACCTCGGCAATGACGATATGAATGCTGGATCCAACGCTGATTTTGAGGCTATGCAAAAGCAATATCGTGATCATTTCCAATCTTCTGATTACAAGAATGGTAATCCTAATGCAGCCATGTCTCCAAGTCAAAGACAGCACGAGTTGCAGCAAAACAGCGCTCAATCCGCTTTCCAATCTGGCATGCATGACAAGTCATCCGCCGCTATTTCTCGTATCAATGCTTTAAGAGCTCTGTCACCACCTCTTAGAAACAACTTTAGCTCTCCCCCTCCTGCACGTTCAAATTCAACACCACCAACGCGAAGCTTTGACGGCCAGGAGCAGGATCAAGACTACATGAACTCGCGCGTTTATGATTCTCAGGCCGAGTCACTTAATAGACAGTTGAACAGCTTGGGACTCAACGATGAGGTAGGCTAATTTTCATGAAGTCATATTTATTAAATTAAATTTCATACTAATGCTCAAAGTTTAGGATAACTTTTCCTCTTATCATCCTCCCCGCGGTCTCCAAGCACAGACTGGAGTTAACTACGAATCGCAATTTTATGGAGACAATGGCATGGCTAGCCCACACCTGAATCAATTCCAAGGGTTTGCTTCTCCACGAGTTGACAGTGGCAATGATAATCTGGCCAATTCCACTTGGGATAACAGAGATGATTACATCAGAAATCCTCTGACAAGTGACTACTATGGTGGACCAAACACACCAAACGATATGATGTATCGACGTTCGCAACAAGGTGGCACTCCTAGAGCTTATGACACCGATTATGTCAGTTTCAAACGTAATCAATATGGCAATCAGCAAGGTACTACCTCTATTGCCTCTGCTGCAGCTGCCATGGGCTTGGGTCCCAACGGTCCTATGACTGCACCCGCTGGTCTAGGTTTGCCTGGTCCTCAAGGAGCTGTAAAAGGTCCTATGGGTCATATGAATGAGAAGAAGTTGCGTGCTCTCCAAGTTCAGCAACAACAATTACTCATTCAGCAACAGCAGCAATTAATTGCTGCTCGTGAGCAGCTCCTAATGCAGCATCAAATGCAACCCTTCAATAATCAAGGCATTGCTAGACCTCGTGCTGCCAACCAGGAAATGAACGTTCGTTCTCCTCAGCCTGCGTCGGATGTCACTCTTGGCATTCGCAGCCAACTTTTGGAGGACTTTAGAAACTCAAAAAGTCGTAAATTCGATTTGAAGGACATTACTGGTCATATTGTTGAATTCAGTGGTGACCAACATGGTTCTCGCTTCATTCAGCAAAAATTGGAGACAGCCAACAGCGAGGAAAAGAACCTTGTTTTTGAAGAGGTTCTGCCCAATGCACTCCAGCTCATGACCGATGTTTTTGGCAACTATGTTTTGCAAAAGTTCTTTGAACATGGTAACCAAATGCAAAAGACCATTTTAGCCAAGCAAATGGAGGGTCATGTTTTGACCTTGTCTTTGCAAATGTATGGTTGCCGTGTTGTTCAAAAGGCTTTGGAGCATGTTTTGACTGATCAACAAGCGTCTTTGGTTCGCGAACTTGACGGCACTGTTTTGAAATGTGTCAAGGATCAAAATGGTAACCATGTCATTCAAAAGGCCATTGAACGCGTTCCTGCTCAACACATCCAGTTCATCATTGATGCTTTCCACGGTCAAGTCTACAGTCTGGCCACTCATCCTTATGGATGCCGTGTTATCCAAAGAATGTTTGAGCATTGCACAGAAGGTCAAACCGGACCATTGCTTGACGAATTGCATCGCTGTACCGCACAGCTTGTCCAAGATCAATATGGAAATTATGTCATTCAGCACATCCTCGAGCGCGGCCGTGAAGCTGACAAGTCCATGGTTGTTTCAAAGATCCGTGGCCAAGTGTTGCAATTGAGTAAACACAAGTTTGCCAGCAACGTTGTCGAAAAATGCGTTGATTACGGTAACAAACGTGATCGCCAACTTTTGATTGAAGAGGTACTCCAAACAAAGGCTGATGGGTATGTGTTTTCGTTTGCTTGTAGTGCAGTTGCCAAGGTGAAGTTTTTTTTTTCTGGTATTAACTTTTATTCTATTCCAGAACTTCTCCCTTGGTCTCCATGATGAAGGATCAGTACGCAAATTATGTTGTCCAAAAGATGTTGGACGTTGTAGATGATGACCAACGGGAGCTGTTGGTGACTAAAATTAAGCCCCATATGCAATCTTTGAAGAAGTACACTTATGGAAAGCACTTGATTCAAAGTAAGTTACAGCTGAGGGAGCTCAAGATGTTTGCTGTACATTTTTTGCAGAATATTAACCGCATTGCCATTATTCGCAGAGGTTGAAAAACTTATTCCATTGATCAACGGAACCGAAGAAGATCAACAAAACGAAGCTAACAAAAACCGTCCTGAGGAAGCACAAGCCGTGTCTATTCAGGATTAGAAAAATTACGAGCATGATTCGAAGCCGCCAAAGGAGAGTTAGAAATCGATGGCTTGTTCATAGTGTAAAATGTCGAATGGGTGTACATAGATATGGAATGCTGTGGTGATACCGGGAGATGGACAAGACAGTGGCTTTATACATTTTTCTTTCCCAGTTACTTCAATGCTTTGTGAAGCTCTTGTTCATATCTTCTGTAAAGTACCTTCCAAACCATTGGAGTAACCTGCTGTTCCTGTCTTTCATCCCGCTAAATATGTACTCTACATATCTTCTTTTAAATCTTTTTTATTTTCTGTCTTTTTTTTCTTCGTCAATTATTTTTTTTCCTTTATGTTGGTTGCATTTGCTATCAACTAACTATGATATTGTTATTATTGAAGGATTTCCTAAACTCTTCATAGTAGCTTTAAGACTTTCACATATTCTTTTACTCCTCTTTTTTTTCTCTTTATAATTCTGGCTTCCATTAGAAATCACCATGATGTATCATTTTTGATTTGGGAGCATTTTGTTCTCAATGTATAGTATAAGAAAATATATGAATATCGTTTTACGCTGGTGATATATATATGCCTGTCATGCGTGCCAAATGGTTGTCGCCTAGACGACAAGTCCAGCAATTTAAAGTATTGTATGAAACTACCATGTTGATTTGTCCGCCTCGAGCGTGTGATAATTTATTTGAAGTACAATGGTGATTAGATGCAGTTTGCGTTGGAATGGTTTAGTGTAAAAGAAAAGGTATGGAAGAAGGAGAGGTCAGCAACCAGAGATGATGTTGTTGAGGAGATGTAAGGGAATTTTCCTTCGTTCATCTTAATTCAATAGGTGGTTCCTGTTCTGGAATCATCCTATATTGGAATACAGGTGCATTAAATGCGTCCTGATTTGACACTGGAGCAGATGGATTTGCACTCATTGTTTGCGGTTGTGCAGCAGCTGGCGCACCAAACCCAGGAGATGCTCCTGTCGCCGAAGCTGAAAAGGATCCAAATCCTTGTGAGGCACCAAATGATTGTGTATTTGCACCAAACGCAGAAGAGCCCAACGCTGAAGGAGCTCCAAATGCAGATGTACTTGGTATACCCATGGCTGTGTTTGGTTGTGCAGCAGCACCGAAGGCGGAAGTAGATCCAAACGCCGGAGAAGTTCCCATCCCACCCATTGAGGAAGTAGATCCAAACGCCGGGGTGCTAGACGGTGCGCCAAATGCCGAAGTGTTGGACGCTCCGCCAAATGCTGAAGGGCTCGTTGTTGCGCCAAAGGCAGTAGTGTTAGAAGGTGCCGCACCAAATGCTGAAGCAGTGTTACTGCCAAATCCT
Organism: Umbelopsis sp. M5902; assembly: GCA_037039815.1. Lineage (NCBI taxonomy): Eukaryota > Fungi > Mucoromycota > Umbelopsidomycetes > Umbelopsidales > Umbelopsidaceae > Umbelopsis > Umbelopsis sp. M5902. Next base: position 374,463 of record JAXQGL010000053.1, read on the forward strand.
CCAGTAGCTGGCTGAGACAGGTTTCCAAAAGCTGACGTTGTTTTCTGGAAACCAGTAGATCCAAAAGCTGGTGCATTATTGGCTGCACCGCCTCCAAACGCATTACCTCCACCAAATGCTGATGTTTGTTGCGTGTTTGTGCCGCCCATACCGAATGCGCTGCCTCTGTTGGCAAAGGCATTGTTTCCGAAAGAGCCCCCAGACCCAAACCCTGTCATTTGCTTTACAAAGGGTTCAAAAGGTGCTGGTGTAGAACTACCTCCGAATCCCGTACTTGATTGTCTTTTTTGGTTATTGAAATGATTTATCGCTCCAGTTGTGTCATTTATGATTGATGTGACTTGCTGATTCATTCTCTGTACAAACTGTTCACGTTCTTGAAGCTAAACAAGCATTAACATCGGAACGCAATAATCCTGAATCAAAAAAGTTACACCAAATTATATTGAACTTACATATTGTGTTTCGTTACCAGTTTGCAATCTGCTCTGATAATACTTTACTCTGTCTTCTTCAGGACTAAGATCTGTTCCTACGATCATATTAGGCTCCTCCTTGGCAGGGCCATAAATACTTAAGTCCCATATGGGTTTCTCTGTTGTCAAATCGGTTTTTATAGAAGTTTCACTGTCAATGTAGATTAGTATTGCGGTACGTGAAGCCTACATAGCTGTTAAGAAACCTTACGTACTTGTATTTTGGAGGCTCATTTGCAGTTGATTTACCGAAAGAATTGTTGCCGCCCCATTGACCTCCCGAACCACCAGTTTGTATATGAGCAAACTTGCAGTTGTTTCCGTATGTACAGGTTCCTTTTTGAAAGAATTTGCACGGCGTTCGAGATGTCATGGTAAAAAGGATAAAAGCAAATAAGCTCTGCGCGCGATTGTGACTGGGAAAAATCCATTTGGTGGTTTGGCAGAATGTTCGGTTCCTGCTCCACAGTCTATAACCTGATCCACCTTTCTCCCAATGTCTTACCCTGGTAATTACGGCTCTCAAGGCTCTTACGGTCAATACCCTCCCCCGCCTCAACAGCAGGTAACTTTTGTCAAAGCTCTACACTGATACCTTCTGTAGCCGTTTTCTCACATAACTATTTGTAGTATCCACCTCCGGGCCAGCCTGTGAGTTGCTTATAGTATAGTATCATAAAGCATAAGCAATAGCGAAAACTAACGTTCAACTTTAGTACCCACCTCCCCCTCCTCAAAATCATCGTGGGCCATATCCTCCCCCTCCGCAGCAACAGGTATAGTCTCGTTAAGTCATTCGCGACGCTTAAAAGTCCACTTACTCATTTCACGGCAGTACGGTCCTCCACCTTATCCTCCACCTGGTGGTAGTCCATACCCACCTCCAGGCAACTACGGACCCTATCCTCCTTCAAATGGACAAATTCGTCCGCCGGCATATACAGGTCAGTTGAGCACAAACAATTTTACAACGTACAGGGAAGATACTAAAGTAGTACCTTTAGGCCCCGATCCTGTTTTTGGACCCAACGACCCTTCCATGAGCTCAGCGAATTATCCACAACCTCCACACTCATCGCATAATCAAGCTCCATCGCCTGTTCCATATGGACCCCCCGGTGGCCAACAAAATTCAGAATTCTATATGCACGTACATCCTCAACTACAGAACCGACCACCACCTCAATTTCAACTTTCAAACTGTAAGTGATCCACCGCGTAAGCGCCATTGTTTACGTATGGTTGTCAGTAACAGATGTGCAGGTCAAGGACGTAAAAGAGCTTTGCTTGTAGGAATCAACTATTTCAATTCGCCAAACCAGCTAAGGGGTAAGGGAATGACCGTGGTTATTTTCAATTCCTAATTATGAGGTTAATCTTAATATGTCACCAGGCTGTATCAATGATGTTCAAAATATGAAACAGTTTCTAATCAGTTTGTATAACTTTCGAGCAGTAAGTTGCGATGATGTTTTGCCAAAAATATTATATTTATGTTTGCTAAGTGCTGCCATGCAGGAGGATATGGTCATTTTGACTGATGATCAACAAGATCCGAAATTCATTCCTACTAGACAAAACATCATATCTGGTATGCAATGGCTTGTGCATGACGCACGCCCGAACGATTCGTTCTTCTTCCATTATAGTGGACACGGTGGTCGCGTTCGAGATCTTAACGGTGATGAGGATGATGGATATGATGAAACCATTTATCCTGTGGATCACAAGAGGTATCCCGGGGAGTCTGGACAAATCATTGACGATATTATGCACGATATTATGGTTCGACCACTTCCACCTGGCTGCAGACTGACTGCCATCTTTGATAGCTGTCACTCTGGAACAGCTCTGGATTTACCTTATGTTTATAGTACTCAGGGAACTCTGAAAGAACAGAATTTGTTCAAAGATGCTGGAGCCGGTTTGCTTACCGCCGGTCTAGCTTATGCAACCGGTAATTTAGGTGGCGTGCTCTCCTCAGTTATGGGAGTTGGCAAGAAAGTCATGAATGGAAGGAATGTTGCTGAGAGAAACAGGGCAGAAAACTCGTCTCCTGCAGATGTAATCATGCTGTCTGGGTATGTAATGTTATGTGCCTGGCCGTACAACATGATACAGCTTTTAATAATACTGTATGGTTTTAGGTGCAAGGATGATCAGACATCTGCTGATGCTACTGAAGCTGGTCAGAATACTGGAGCTATGAGCTATGCATTTACAAGTAAGTTTATTTTAGAACCATTACTTTGGATTTCCTTTATCTACATCGAATACTGACAATGTGTTAGCTGCTTTGAGACAAAATCGACAACAGTCATATCAACAGCTTTTGAATACCGTGCGAACAATTCTCAGAGAGAAATACTCACAAAGACCTCAGCTGTCATCCTCGCATCCAATTGATGTCAACTTGATGTTTATTTTGTAGTTACCTCAATAAATAGCCTTTCTGCGATAGTAGTTTTGACATGATCACGTGTGTTACATAACGTTTTCTTCCATCATTCCAAAATTGGAAGCCAACTTTATCAGTAATTCATCTTCACAGTTGCTGCATGACGGACAAAAGCAATGAAAGTTTACAAACGTACTTGCAAAATCAGTACCCCGAATTCGACCCTAAAAAAGCTTCTTCACGATTAAGCTCTCTATATTCAGACTTTTCTTCTTTGAAGGAAACCAACTCGTATGGTTATGAAGCAAACATTGCGTTTTGGCGATCCGTTATCTTGAAAGCTGTACAAGACGGCATGATATTCTGTAGCGGCTACAAGTTAGCGGTATCTGAAGAAGGATTGGGAAAAGCTTTGGGTTATGGGAAGCATGGACGGCCATTGGGGCTACATAACGTACTGGTAAGCGATATATTCGACGCACATTATGATCTATGGCCGCGATAATTAAGATCCATTTAAGAAAGAGATGATAGATACTGGAGATCTTGTACCTGTTGAATCCGTTATAGATGCCGGAACAATGTCCAGTAGTCCGTGGTCATCGTACTTACTATCAATATTCGTCGCCCGACCGTTGAAATATGCCGCTTCTTTGGTTGGAGTACATCGTCCTTCCGGATTACTTGCTGTCATGCCAGCTTTGAAGCAAGTAGCATCTAAAATTACGGAGGAACATCAAAGTAACCAGAACATCTCCATTACCGATAACCTAATGACAGTGGAGACCTTCCGTAAACGATACTCCAACTCTCTGATACCCCAACGCCAGCTGACTGATGCAGATATCTGGCTAATTTTGCGATATTTGGAATCGAGCAAAGCAGTAGCGATAAGTGAGCTTAATCGTGGACATGGAGTACAGATAGTGAGTTTCATCCAGACCTCTGTAAATATAAAACCAATGCTAATCAACTATACCCATGGCAGATGCTGAAATTCGCGAACGCCGCCACCATTGCTCAGAAGAAGACGATAGAGATCACAGAGACTGACAAGGGTATTTTATCCATTATGGAGACTTCAGATTCTCTAAAGTCGCAAATTGAGGATCTTGAAAGTACCATGTCACAGTAAGTTGACATATAAAGTGCAATCATACCTTCATACCATACTGACAAGGTTAACTAGATTGACAATTGCCACCAAAGAATGTCTGAACAAGAAGCAGAAGCCTCAAGCATTGTACAAGCTAAAGCAAAGGAAACGAATAGAGACAGTTTTGGAGAAAAGGTTGCAGTATCTTGATGCAATGGACACCATTTTATTTAAAATTGAAAACTCGCAAAATGATGCTCAGGTAAGTTTCAATACATCTGTGCTGTCCATAAGAGAATGTTGCTCAAAATCATTTTTACAGATGGTTCAAGCGTACGATATGGGCGCCAACGCATTGAAGAATGTACTTTCTTCTGCCGATTTGGATATTGATAATATAGATTTGACAATGGACAAAGTACAAGATGCTTTCGCCGACCAAAAGGAAATCGATGACGCTTTGCAGTTGAGCATGAATGAGGTGCATGAAGCACAATTTGAAGGTGTCAGTAACGAGGATTTGGAATTGGAGCTAGCTGAGTTAGAGAAGCTGGAAGCAAAGGAACAACTTCCGACAGAACAACAACAACAGCATCATCATATACCTGTGCCCAGCCATAAGCCGATCATACATCAAGAAAAACCTGTCGAAGAACCAGCTAGCTCTCAAAAAACAAAAATACCACTAGAACTCCAGTAATGTTCAAAGTTTATCATAATCCGTGTATAATTGTATCTGCTTTTAGCAAAAAGTATGATTTAAATAATAATGTTCTTTCACTTGTCTCACAAATATTGCGTCCCGCTGCAAGCTTGAATTGGACGAATGGTGATGAGGTGGAATAGGAGTTTAGAATATTACAAAATCAATACAAGCTGATCGAGCAGACCTCATTCAATGCCACAGATGTTACTAGATATTTACCTTATTATCACGCTACTATAGCTATCAGTCTTCCCCAATATTCTGTCTCGTGTTATGTCTATCCTATTAGCTTAGCAATACCGTATGTGACAAGTTTTCTCTCTCTAGCGCCGAATTTCAGGGCGGAAAAAGAATTTTGTGAGCGAAAATTCTAGTAATTGTAACTTTTTTTTTTTTGGGTTAACCTCTTGCTCTAGTGAACTTGACAAAATGGTTGCCGATACTAAATACTATGATACACTTGGCGTAGATCCGTCTTGTTCTGATGCCGAGTTGCGCAAGGTAAAGATCTGAGAACATTGTGTGAATTGTAGCTGCATTTTAAATGACTAATATATTGTATTGCAGGCCTATCGAAAGCTGGTAACTACTGAATCAAGTAGAAATGACAGATGCAGCTGAACTTCATTACTAACTGGTGATCACAATAGGCCATGAAATACCATCCCGACAAGAATCCTGACGCAGGAGACAAATTCAAAGAGATTTCACATGCGTACGAAACTCTTTCCGACCCTGAAAAAAGAGAAACCTATGATCAGTTTGGAGAGGATGGACCACAAATGGGTGGCGGCTTCGGCATGAACCCTGATGACCTGTTTGCCAACCTATTTGGTGGTATGGGTGGAGGTTTTGAGTTTGGTGGTATGGGCGGTGGTGGCCATGGCCGTCGGTCAAGACCTCGTCGGGGTGAAGATATGGTCCATCCTTTGCAAGTCACTTTGGAAGATTTGTATAAGGGAAAGCACACCAAGCTCGCAATGGAAAGAAGCATCATTTGCTCTCACTGCTCTGGGTACGTATTCATGTAGTTGGAAGCTTAAGATATCAAAAGTTTGGAATTAATGTTGCTTGAATTTGCAGTAAGGGCGGTAAGACTGGAGCCGTCAAAAAGTGCGTAACCTGTAAAGGCCGTGGCTTCCAAGTTGCCATGCGTCAAATTGGCCCTGGTATGGTTCAACAGATGCAAGTTCCTTGCTCAGACTGTAATGGAGAGGGCGAGGTCATCAAGGACAAATGTAAGAAGTGCAAGGGCAAGAAGGTCGTTGCTGAAAAGAAGGTGCTGGATGTCTTCATAGAGAAAGGTATGACCGATGGTCAAAAGATTGTCATGAAAGGAGAGGGTGACCAAGAGGTGAGTAAATCTCTGCGTTTGTTAAGTAACTTATTTAAAAACATTCCACTTAACTTTTTTCTATAATAGCCCGGAGTAGAGACTGGAGACATTATCCTAGTGGTGAAGCAAAAGAAACATGAACGCTTCCAGCGAGAAGGCAACGACCTTCTTTGCAATGTAAAGATTTCCTTGAGTGAAGCTCTCGGTGGATTCGACAGAATCGTTCTTTTGCATTTGGATGGACGCGGCATACATATTAGCCACCCAGCTGGGCAAGTCATCAAGCCAGGCGACATCAAACGTGTTCCCCACGAAGGTATGCCTACCTACAAGCGCCAAGACGACTTTGGTGATCTTTATATTCGATTCGAGGTGGAGTTCCCAGACAATATGTGGACTTCTGCTGAACAAATCAAGACTTTGGAACAAATTCTTCCCGCAAGAGCTGTTGACAACTCTGTCCAACCCGAGATTGTTGACGATTGTGCCATGTTGGATGGAGACCTTGATCAATTCGGCGCCAAAGGAAGAGGTTCCAATGTGTGGGATGAAGATGAGGACGACGATGAGCCACGCGGCGGTGTCAACTGTGCTCAGCAATAATCATCTTTATCATATGTAGACAATGAAAAAATTCATGAATGCCGCCATCCCAGGTCAATGAACATAGCAATACCGAATTTTGTTATCCTCTATGTTAGCTAGTTTTGGTGAGGAAGGTTGTAGAAAACGAGCTAGCTACTTTGTATTGTCCCATTTTATTATGTATTTTGATTTAGAGTAACAATTTTTGCATAAATCGCAATCTCACAGCACAAGTATTTTGTATAATAACGAGTACAATGTAATGTTTTATTTTAGTGGTATATCGAAAACTGGAGAATTTTCTGAATGTAAACGGAGTGTTCTTCAGCAACTAGGCTGTCTTATCCACAGACGATAAAGGATAATTGTAATGACCTCCACGAAGAGTTTGGGAATTCAAAGCACTGAGACCATTATGTGCTTTGGCATGCTGTGATGAGTGAGCTTTTTTAGGGGCGGCAGCATCTTTGGATTTGCTACCATTCTTTTTGATGTATGCCTCAAGACCAATAGCTACATTAAAACAGATTAGATAAGAGACAGATGTCACCAAAGCATTATTCTAGAAATACTTACACAAGAATACCAAGGCAACTCCGTACCATTGTCCTGGATTCAACTCATGCTTAAACCAAACCACGCTGAGAAGCATGGTAAACAATTTTCGAGTTACAGTGACGGTAACTAGACGAAGACTTCCATAACGTTCCAAAGAATAGAAGATGAAGCATTGACCAACGGCACCACACAATCCAAATAGAGCAATGTCTCTGATGACAGCCGGGTGTGTTGAGCAAAATTCGATGGCACGCCAAAATTCGTCGTTATATGGGTTGAAAATTAAATAGGCGCCGGACAGGAGGGACGCAATGGCATTCATGTAAAACATCATATGTTGGCCAGATGCAAGTCCCTTGTATGAGTGGAAAACTTGATCTTGGGTTGCATTGATGACACCGTCAACAACCAGATTCATGGTGAGAAGGAACAAGCCCCAAAGTGAATTGGCTGCAGCTCCCTTTTTCGCCTCCACAGGATGATAAAGCATGAACATAGAAACGCCGGCCGTAATCATTGCTACGCAAAGGTATTTATGCAAAGCAAACTTTCGGCGATAAAGTATGACGTTCATCAGCATGACAGGAACAAGTTTGCAAGACTTGCCGAGAATCATGGTCGGATAATCAATGTGTTTAAGGGCAGCATATCCAAATGGCGATCCAATGCAGCTGAGAGAGCCAACTTGAACATATTTGAAAAGCAAGCTTTTTGGCGATGATGTGAAGTTTGTATTCTTTCCAGAGACCTTCAAATAGACGAAAGCTACCAATGCAGCGGAAATGGACTGAATGAGATTGAGGAACACAAAGTACTTGAACTTATTTGGTGCCTCGGCTGTACCATAGGGGGTAGTACTGACTCTCTCTTGGACAACACCCCACGTCAGAAAACAGGCATATATGCCAATTACGCACAGCGTGAATTGAAGCATTGAGGAAAGGGGAGGAGAACGTACTGAGCGTAATTAAATTGCTGGCCACTTTTGTTGGAATGACTTTTATGGCAAATTATGATTGGTTGGATTTTTAAAATAGGAAAATTTGCAGTCACTTTCGAAGCACTCAAGTTCATCTCAGTAGCCAATTGGGAGCTTCAATGTCATTCCTAATTGTTTCTGCAAAATATAGATATTTCATGGGTCGTTGCACTTTCACACTATGTCAGGTGGATAGAATCATTATTGCCAATGCTCGCCAGTTGGCTATATAAGTAACCAAATAGTAGTCGAGTGTTTACCGATAATGCAGGAGCATTTCTAACAACAGTGATTGAGGCTGTGTTGTCAATGGTTTTTAAAAATAACCTTGCATTTGCTGATCAGTTTAAATTGCCCACAGAATTGTCTGTGCAAGCTTATAGAATAGACGAGTGCCATCGGATTCAGGAGCTCGTTTTATATCATTCTCCACACTTTTGCTAATGCAAAATAGCTATTAATATAGAAAAAAAAAGGTATACATACACACATACTATTTCAAGGTGAATGGGAAAGTTACAAATCTACATATAAAGGAGTATAACACATATTGAAGAATATGTAGAAGGAGAATAGTATAAACCTCTGGGTATTGCTCAGCAAATCAAATAGTGGTTTCCTCTCTTTCTTGTTGTTTGGCTTCGGTAGTGTTGCCATACCATTCTCCATGGCTGGATGCGATACTAGCTCTGTGTTCTCGTTCTTCATCAGTGGTGGGAGGAAGAACACCAGGTTTCTCCTCGTTATCATAGCGCACTTCTTTGCGTCTTTCTTCAATGATCCATTTACATGGGAAAGCTAAGTTGCAGAGATAGTAGATGAGACCACCAAGGAGGAAACCGAGAATCCACGCAAATGCGTAAACATGGGTGGCGCCAATGGGTACACTTATACCCATAGCACCGACAAATCCGGGAAGGTTGGGTATAATGCCTCCAATGTAGCCGGCATAGCCTCTCCAATTGATGCCGTACGAGTACCAGTAAATGCCGTCTCGTTTGTAGAGATCTGCCACTACAATATGCTTTCTCTTAACAAGGAAGTCTATAACATAACAATTTTTAGTATACTGAAATGTCTTTGTAGATAGATAGCATAAGTATACGTACAGTCAGAAACCATGACACCACAGATGGGACCAAGGAAAACGGCATAAGCGCTAAGGAAGTTCAAAAAGTTTCCTGCGCCAGACAAAAGCTTCCAGGGTTCGATGCAAATACCAATGATAGCGCAGATGTAACCACCGCGACGGATATTAAGATATCTTGGCATAAGGGCCGACATGTCAGCACCAGCTGGTATAGAATTGGCACACAAGTTGGTGGCAAGCGTAGCAAGAGCAAATGCCAACGCAATGAAGAAAACCGCCGGACGGCTGTCCATCTTGTCCAATAATTCTAGAGGATTCCAGATAGCCTCTCCATAAAGAACCTGAGCAGAAGATGTGACAATAACTCCAATGAAGGATGTGATGAAAAAACCAACAGGCATGGTTATCACCTGGGAGTAAATGATATCCTTAGGCTTTCTAGCATATCTTGTGAAATCTGGGGTATTGATAATCTAAAAACCAAACAAAAATCAATTTGGTGTCTGGGTTTTATCAATAAGCGATAAGCATATACATACCAAGGCAGCCATGTTGCCCAAACAACCAGTTATGCCATTGATAATAGCCCAAGCTGCTTGATCTGAAGAGGTGAACGTTGCTGGCTGATCGACAATGGGGCCAAGACCATGAGCAGCTACGACAGACCAGATAAACAAAGCAAAGGCAGCAATAGGAAGAAAGATAGATTTCACGGTAAACAGATGGCGGATTTTCTCAATGGGGACGAAAATGGCGAATAGCGAGACAAACCAAAAGACGAGAAAGCCAATGAAATATTGAATGGTAAGACCGCTTCCGTCATTCGGAAAAGGATTCGGGATGTTGTCGATGCTAGGGGCGATAGCTCGCAGCATTTGATATACACATTGACCCTAAATAGGAAAAGAATTCTTATCTTTGGTATCGACTATCATTTATACGTGAATGTTTATGTTAAGCAAACACTTACGCCAATCCAAGCTTGGACACCGTACCAAACGCAAGCCATAATAACACTGGGTTTAATAACCGCATTCGGTAATGAGAGAGATAAGGAAGTTAGCAAAAATTTTACAAGTCATTGCGGATCAATCAGTAGCGGTGTGCAAATTCCTTACCGGTTCAAAATGGGGATGAAAGAACCAACAAGACCAAATGATGAACGAGAAATGACCGGAAATCCAACGTGGTATCTAGCTCCAGACATTCCATTGAAGACCAAAACTACAGCCGCCAGAGTATAACCAACGGCAACTGTAATTAGAGCTTGCCAGTAATTCATGCCAGTGGCAATAAGTGAACCGGCAATCATCCAAGTGCTAAACAAGAAAATATATCATTTAATTTGTGTCATCTAGAGAAATTTTCGCCATCAGGCGTTTGAGTACGTACTTGACGTTTAAACAATCTGAAATCCAGTATGACACATAGTTCCAAGCCCCCCATGTTCGGCGATCTTTTGAAGGTGATCTCAATGATTAGTATGGGCTATAGCAACTAAAAAATTTATTAAGACTAATTCTTACCGTGAGGAACTGGTGCAAGATCTCGGTTGATCCACATAGAGGGTTCTGTTTCATTATCTTCATCGACAACCTCTAATTTGCTTAGGAGGCTAGATCAGATGAGGGAAGAATGTTAAATACTAGAGCCAAGCATTGCGATGTAATTCACATATTTCATGTGCATACTTTTTAATATTCATTTAGGGGTTTTGATCTGTTCAGTTAAAGGTTGAACGAGATTCTCGGAACAAGCTTTGCTCGTCACCTTTTATATGTGTTTGTAATTCTCAAGTCACTAGAACCGAAATGGCAACGCCCGCGTAACGTATAGATAAGCAAAAAAGCAAAAATGACATATTGGTTCCGAAAGAAATTGTACTCCTTCACGTGAACAATGTACAACTCTATTTTTCACAAATATATGATTTATATGGGTAGAACGCATATACTAGCTATATGCCTGTTTATACCTTTCTGCATGAACATTATGGTACAAAAGTCCAATGTTCATTGCCTTCATTAAAAACCATGAATTTGTCTCACTTGAATCGCTTTATTAACGTTAAGGTTCACTCGTCCGATAACCTTCGAACCGTTGGCTCGGGATCCTTAGTAAAAGTCTATCGTGAAATGTGTGGGGATATTCTCACAGTCTAAAAGGGAAAGGTCATACATATGAGCTATATAGTCAAAATACGCACGCTTTCCGTTCGTTAAATTACCTCCCACCAGCTTAATTCTCCTTTTTCAAAGAAGCCACTACAAGGACAGCACTGAATCATAGATAAGAATGGTCTGCGACATCCTATTCGATGTGGAGCGCGGAGTTGTACATCAACCCCGAACAGCTAGGCCTGATAACGGACCTTGGAGTAGGTAACAAGAAAGATCTATGTTCACTTGAATCAAGTTCCTGTTGCCTGACTCTTGAGAGAGAGCACACTAGTTTAATTTTATTTTCTTGTTATTATTGGTAACAAATAGATGTGTGATGCCATGACACTGACGTGAAATGAGATCAGACGCCTTAAAATTTTGATCTGCATTTTTATTTGATCGTTTTTGAAATGCCTCCATTATTTTAGATCATTGAATTTTCGTGTACAGCAACTGTCAAAACCACTATACAGTACTATTTTATTCTGAACAACTGACTCGGGACAGAAATCATACGCCATATAATTTTCATAACTTTAAAAAATAACAATGCTAGGTTGTACGAGTCTCGCGACAAAGGGTAGAAGTTCGTGCGATATGTTCAAGGCAGACAAACCAATGTGCAAGGAATATTTGCAGCTTCACTTGCCATCACTCGATCGTAAGGACGCGGATGTGGGATCGGGTCGGCTGAGTACTCCTACTAGTCGGTCAAGGTTGACAATTTGGCCTACTGTGACACAAGTCAAATCAGCCATGATTCAAGCCATATGTCGGCGAATCGCATACCCGAAGAAATACGCACGCCTGAGCTACCGAGAGTCCGGGACAGTTTGCGAAAATTCTTGATTTGGGGATGCATAGGAGAAGACTCATGTTTTCAAAAGTAGCAATGTGTTGCTTAGCGACGCCAAGCTTAACTCCTCGGAAGCTTTCGGCTGATTTGAACATAACTATAGCTTTAGCAGCAGCTTATTGCCGACAAATACTTGCAACATTGCTATTTATACTGGCATGTGATATAATCACTATCATTGAATTATTAGATTTAGCACTCAGAACAAAACATCACAATCCGTCTGTGCAAACGTGGCGACAAAGAAATGTAGTGAAAGTCATCTTGCGTCACTTTCCCCACAAAGCAATGCTTGGTGAAAGCAAATGTCTAGATCTCTCCTTATTAGCTTTATCAATGGGATCAACATTCAGGATACATATGAGATATGGTGAATTATGGTTATAGTAGCAGATATATTGTGTACGTTCAAAAGCAATGAATTTATATTGTATATAACGATATGTGATTAGCTTCTCAGTACTCTACATGAAATGGCAGGCATAAATCAGTGCCTGCAAGGCGGACGGGCGATGACCCTTAGTTCTTCTTAGGCTTGTCCAAGCCAACACCAAGAGGGAAGACGGACTTCTCAAGGGCCTTAGCCAAAGTTGCATTGCTAGCAACCTCTTGTCTGGTAGGAGCGGTCCAGACAACTTCGGTGGTGCTAGTAGAAGCAGCCAAAGCGTTGGGAGCAGCAGCAGAATCGGACTTGGTCAAGGGAGAGCTGACGCTAAGAACAATAGAGTAGTCACCAGGGATGATAGACTGGCATCCAGCGGTGGAGCGACCAGTGGGACAGTCAGAAGAGCTCATGCAGCATCTGATACAGAAGTCTTTCTCAGCAGGTTCGACAAGGTTAACATAGTAGGGGTAACCGCTGCAGACACTACCAGGAGGGCTGCCGGAATCATGGTTATCGTATTGACCGCCCTCATCGCTTGATGAGAGGCCGTACTTGGAGGGATTGATCAGACCGGTGTATTGGACATATTTGCCAGCACCGGTGCCACTTGCATAGTTAGCGGTTTGGATAAAACCACTGGGGAAAGCCTTTGCACCAGGGGCATCAGAGCTAGAGTCGCAGAAGGCGATGGCAGTCTTCTCGGAATCGGCAATATCCTCTCCCTCTGTAGGAGGCAAGAAGAAGCACAAGACATTGGAGTTCACAACTACGGTCTTTCCGGAAGGTCCAGTAGGGACAGAAGTGGAACTAGATGCAAAAGGCCGAGTTAGTACATGAATATCGATATGTTGCACAAAGATTTTCGTGGCACCGTCAGTTACCTTGTGGTTCTGTGAAACACAAACATTCGGTTAAAAATAAAATTCCTTTAAATATAGCAAGAAACATTTGATTTTGGATTCTTACGTTTTAGTAGTAGTAGTGACCTTGGTAGTAGTCTTAGTAGCAGTGGTAGTCTTGCAAGTAAGAGTGGCACCGCTGACACCGCATGCACCATCAGAGTTGCAGGTATCTTGACAATCATCACTGCTAGTGCAGCAAGCACCAGTGGGACCACCACCGTTCTTGAGTCCGGAGTATCCAGAAGTACAAGCGCATGAAGTAGGAGCGGCAGTAGAGGTGGTCTTGGTAGTAGTGGTAGTAGCCTTAGTGGTGGTAGTGGTAGCTTTGGTAGTAGTGGTAGTCTTGCAAGTGAGGGTGGCACCGCTGACACCGCAGGCACCATCAGAGTTGCAAGTATCTTGACAATCGGCACTGCTAGTGCAGCAAGCACCAGTGGGACCGCCACCGTTCTTGAGTCCGGAGTATCCAGAAGTACAAGCGCATGAAGTAGGAGCGCTAGTAGCGGTGGTCTTGGTAGTGGTTGCCTTAGTGGTGGTCTGTATATTCAATGATTAATATTATGTTTGGTGAGTATAAAATGAATATGGTGCACAGCAAATGCTTTCAATCCCAGCAAATCGCCACCAGCAAGAAACGCAAAGGAAAAGGCTCTTAGCATTACCTTGGTAGGGGGAATGTCGCAAATGGTATTATTAGGATCATTGACACAAGTGAGGGTGTTCAAGTTACAGCAAGTTACTCCAGGGCAGTCTATAAATGTAAATAATAACATTGATTGAGTTAGCCGTTGCTTGATCTTTTAAAGGTGTTAATTTTTTTGTGGGCCCTGCTGGAGCCTTCTTACCATCATCAGTCTGGCAAGATGTTCTCTTGGCGTGAGGGAAGGCGTTAGCTGTGACAGCCAAAAAGCAGGCAATCAGAGCGAGACCGGTGATTCTCATACTGAAGGTGACGAAGGAGGTGTGCAAAAAGATAATGCGCGCCCCAACGATTTATATATCGTTGAACCCCTCCAGAAGGTCTGTGTAGCCAACCCACACTGGGATCCAAAGTGAACACTCCGAACAATCCTTTCTTGTACTGGTGGCGTTGCAGGAGTGGTCTACTTCAGGTAGTGGTTAGCCAAACATAGTATCAGTATTTAAATGTGATCTACAGTCTTTGGTAAACATTCAAATGCGAATATAAGATCTTCGCGAGAATTCTCGGTATGATACACGCACTTTGAAGAGTAATTTCATTCTGGTACTGGCGCGTTTCGCTAATGAGCGCTCTCTGAATCCAAAAAATGAAGTGATATTTAATTTATTGCAACATTTTTACTGTAGTTTTGGAACACAAAATAAAATGGTAGATTGGTAAAAATAGTCTATTCAAAGCTACTCCACGTGGATGTTCGCAGTAAAACATCCCAATAGAGAGTAAGTTTCAAATAGCAAATCAGTGAGCATGATCGTAGCCAATAACAATATTGAGCTTCTAAATTTACCAAAAGCAAAGGTCAAGTAACGAGATTGGCCATCTTACACAACGGCAAAATTGCCCTATCATAGCTATTCTGGGAACTCTTCCACAATCCGATTCTCAAAAAAGAAAAAAAGTTCATGCAAGGTTGCTGTACAAACGAACAAGCTGTTGTTAAATTTATCAACTGGTACAACTTCTCCCAGACGCCCAATCAGTGATCCCCGCAGCATTTGATGCCTCTTATGCACCGCAATGGTCAAAGTCACGCCGAATATGTACCTGTTCCTTTTGGCGTATCTTCAAAAGATGAAAATAGCAGTTGAATTTTTACACACCTCTGCTGTGAATAGGCTTAAAATAAACCCTCAGATCTCGTCTACTGACTCCTGTCTCACTCACCTTGTGAAACAAATTCACTTCTGAAAAAAATAGGTTACATCTGCTCTTAACAATACAAATTTTATTAGGCAGTCAGACTACCTCTACGCAAAGTGACACAATTATTTCGGCCATGATCGCTTGGACGGCCGGCGCTAGGCTGAAAAATGTCAAACATGGCGAATGCGGAGCCGGTTTATTATTGATCATATAAGGAGAAATAAATTACAAACCGCAACAAACGGCGCCGAAATTTGCTGTGTGCTTATGGCAGCATCGCGGCAAAACATACCGAACTGTATGGGAAAGTCGTCATGCTTAGCGTCTAATGAGACGCTAAATTTTACTATTGACGCAAATCGTGATACCGACAATGATCAATGCCATCCCAAACCAAGCATCTAGGCCGCCAACGCGTTCTCCTAGTAGTTTCCCCATGAGCAGAGTGAATATGAAAGTTACTGAATTCGTGATTGGTACCGCTAAGGATAGCTCTAAATCAATTGGTCAACATTGACACACTGACTAGACTTCGCAAGTTAGCGGAACTCACCTGCTTTTCCTAATGTATAGTAATATACCACTGATCCGCTCAAATTGATCGCCAAGGGCAACACGTACTTTATAAAATTTAGTTTGGAACATATCAGATGTAAACGCGATGGACAACCACGTACCTGCCAGCGAGTGAATAGGTATATCATTTCAGCCTTCCATCGTTGGAATCCGCCGTCAGGGTATTTCTTAGAGATAGCTTCCAAGCCAGAACTTCCTTTCTTGATAAAGGGATTAGAAGCTCCCCAACAGAGCCCAACTATGGCAGGCCAAAGCAGCGTTTAAAAAACTTTCCGCGGCACGACTAAAATCAAATTGGCATTTACCTAAAATGAATCCTAACGAGTACTCTAAGCACACGTAAAGCCGTTAGTATGTCACAACAAAAGCGATAATAGTGATCGATGCTGATGTTGGGCTTTTAGCAACAACTTACTCAAAATCGCGGACATTTTTGAAACGAGCGGAAGGGGAGTTTGAGATCTTACACCTTTAAACCTAACACATAAAATGACTGATCTAACAGAACAAGACTCGCAAACTGGTCAACAGAATGAA
Organism: Umbelopsis sp. M5902; assembly: GCA_037039815.1. Lineage (NCBI taxonomy): Eukaryota > Fungi > Mucoromycota > Umbelopsidomycetes > Umbelopsidales > Umbelopsidaceae > Umbelopsis > Umbelopsis sp. M5902. Next base: position 390,951 of record JAXQGL010000053.1, read on the forward strand.
CAATCTGAGCCAGTGCCGACGTTAAAAGAAAAGATGAAGCAGCCACGCTTCTGGTTTATATGGCTTGTTCGATTACTGGTGTTTTCCATAACAGGCTCTTTGAGTGTTCGGCTCACAAGTCTCTTTGTACATAGAGTTTTGGGCATGGACGGTAAGTTAACCATGATTGGCTTATGGTCCCTAATCTCACTGATGAGATGAACAATACTTTAGGTGCATTCAAGAGTGCTCCGTGGTTTCCGTATAGGATCGTCTTTATCATTAGTACGTTGCCTATCTACACGATACTTATATTCACCATCGGTACAGTGGCAGGTCAAAGGCTCTATTTCTCGCGTATAGCGTTGCATATATGGGGCTGCTGTATTCCAGGAAACTGTTTTTGTAGACGCAGAGACCAAAATGTCGAAGCTAGTCGACCGCTATTGGAAGAAGTCTGAGCTCCTTTATATATCTATTCCGCCCAAATCTCAAGTATACATACCTTTTAACCACTCTAAATTGCTGTTCGAATACCCCAATCTTTGCTGTGCAAATTACATAAAGAAAATGTACATATTATGAGTTTGCGTGTTTGCGATGTGACGGGAGAAACAAACCATATATGCCTTGTGAATCTTTGTGCTATACCTTTCTATAAAATAATTGGCAGAGATGCTGATAGAGACAATTCTAGCTACAGCTGGGCTCTATCTTGTAGCACGGCACCACGCTATTCGCGGAGATATCGTGACGGAACATGCTTATTTTGCTCAATGATGTCGGGAGTCTGGCTGCAGGAGCAAATGAATTTGAGACTGACTGAGGTATGTAGCGACAAATTGAATTCTAAACACATGCTTTACGCTACCATTCTCGCAATGTTGGTAAAGCCGACAAAAATCTATCACGACAGTAGCAATGTTTATTTCGGAAGTGGGCTATAATTCAAAAGTCGGGAGCGTATCTTTATCTCAATATTTATGGAGACCATGGTATCTGCTTTGAAAGAGCAATATACATAAAATTTAGAGCCACCTACCACCTTCCTCTACATATGGTTTAGTTGATACTAAACATATTCTTTCTATCATTTGACCCATGATCGGTACCTGAGGGTCCGGTTTATCCTCATGACCGAAAACATTGAATAAATTATCGAACTAAAAAATCCATGTAACGAAACCACAATGCCTGGTCATAACGAGAGTCTGACATTCCAATTCATAATTATGTAGCCTGCTTCTACTAGTCTCCTACGAAGCTAATACATCAGTCCGGCACTACTATTACAGAAAAGAAGAGTGCTCATTTGCTGGCCCATACCCCATACATTTTTCTGTTCCCGCTCACTTTAAATCAGTCACATGAATGTACGGCCGCACAACAACATCCTTGTGATTCATGCCTTGCTTTGCTGTATAATGCAGCCAGTGCATTTGCCTGTGGAACTTCAACTGCTGGTCTTAACTGAAGTTCTCATTGGGGCAGAGATTCAGTGCAGTAACTTGATTCAACGTGAAACCGTACAGCTCTTTATGATGCCACTGCTTCTGGCATGCAGAACTTTTCATGACTTTATTGCGGCACACCCCTTATACCATCGAATACGGCTATGGCTACTCATTATTCAAATCACAAAGCAGGATCTCCCAGTTCCCTTGGCAGTTGTTAAAGGTGATGCCAAATTATTGGCGAGAGGTGACTTCACAGTGATGGATATGCAGATTCGAGTCGAAAGAGTTGGACCTTCTAGCTCAGAACAAGATCAACAAGCATTTTTAGTATTTGAGGAACAAAATTTGCTATCTAAGGGCAGACTGAAACATACCCGAGAAAACAATTATTTGGTTTCGGAGATGGTACCTAGAACAAGCAGAAGCAGAACAGGAATTGCAGATCAGTGCGGCGGTACTGAACAAATGGCTACTACTACAACACCACTTTTTCATTACCATCAATTTTTGGTCGATATGATGGAATTCGCTCGGCGCAACGATTTATGTGTTTGGATATGGAAACGGAGTGTCAAGTTTTTCAGTGGCCACAATATTGGAGTTCTAGTTGGAGGTAATAGAAATAGAGGCGCACAGCGGTCAATATACCTGATAGATGATCGACTCAGCGAGCCAATAGATTGCTACAATGGTCTCGGACATTGTATCGTATGTCATAAATATCGAGAAATCTCCAATGCTCTCCAATTTCATGTTGTAGTCGATTCCCCAAGGAATGGCTTTTTGGCATATGAGCGTCCAGTGGATCCACCACGAAACTTTACTCAGGATATGCTATCAAACAATGTCCATTTCTTTGCTGGTCTGGGATAAAGCACAGAAACTCACTAAACGCTTATGTTAGTTAAGAAAGCAAAATGAAACAAGGGCTATTGGAACGCAGTGATACAACATTAAGTGGCATACTCGAGCCATAGCCAACTTCTCCAGTCAAAAGGGATCATCAGCAACAGTTTTTTTTCTGTTTTCTATGATATACATATCCTAACGACAATAGGTGTCCACAATTAAGCTAGTGGCGAAAATTCTCTTTACAAGAACACAAATGTAATTATACCTCACAACAGATCAGCTTGATATACCATAAGTTATCGGCTTTTGTACAATATTGGTCCTCAACCTAACACGGTTTTACATTGTACATTATACCTAGCCAATATACTGTATAAAGAATGATGGTTCTATCATAAATATCGGCACCTTTGAACATGTATATCTTATTTTTTATGCGATTGTCTCAGATTTGTACTTTAATGATGCTTGTCGTTTAAGTGTATCAACCTTTTTGCGGTATATTATATCACTTGTTCTAAGCACCACCCTGAAAAGAGTGGAACTCAACTTCCTACGTAATGGCAAAGTAGAAGGGGCTAAGCTTTATGATGACAAAGCATCGCTCTCTATATGAGGTTTGGTAAGCTGCTATCCGCGCAAATTTAGGGTAGGGTGAATAGGAGATAGCTCGATCCAAATTCGCCTTGTATAATTTGTTTTAAGGCCAGCAACATGCGTTTTTGCGTTGTTTTAAGGACTTGAACACGCGTTCATGACAGCGAATAAACAATGAGACTTGTTCTTGATGGCGTTTTTCTCCCAGGCGTTTGTGGCACCAGGATGGAAAATGATGAACATGCAATGTGGCTTCCCGCTCCCTTCCACCGCTTTTGGTATATGATAGACATCTGGGTTATCGAAACATCTGTCAGCCTAGATTGAAACTTGTATCACGGCATGCAAACTGAACCTTTTTTGACAGGTTTACCATCATCTGGCATACTGGAGAATTAATGATATCCATGCATTACAAGCAAATTAGCATGTATTAAGGGTAATCAAATTCGCTTGCCCTGATAGCTAATTCGCTAATATTTTAAACTAATACTGGAGTGGGGTAATCCTAAATTTCCAATCATCCCTAGCATGCATTCCCCAACTTTTGGAAGCAGAAAATTGAAGCTAATGTGTTGGTAAATATAAACAAATTTTAGGAGTACCAAAGTAGGATGTTAATACCTTCGTAGCCTGGCAATAAGCCTGGTGTAATTATTCAGTCGAATCATGTGGAGGATGTGCAAAAGTTCTTAGATATAGACGTATAAATGTACCAAATTTCATATTTCAACAAAAAAATTGCAGATAAATTTTGGTAACGACGGATCGCACAAAAAGAGAGGTATCCGATTCGCGCAATCGGGGGGTTGGTTTTACTTTTGACATATCTTCCTCTGCTTTAGCATCTGGCTTTAACCTAACGATACAAAAGCATGTTATGATGATGCTGGCACGACTATAGCTTGATTTGCATTATTTTGGCTTTACTTGATCAGTGGCATTCTACAAAAGTATAACTGTGGTACTCTGAATCGGACCCCCTCGTATGTCCCTTGAAACTTGCTGGAAACAGAACCTGGCTTAGAGTTAGAACAAATATCAGATTTTCGAGAAGCTGAAATATTGTCATATTATAATTATTTGACTCATCGTCCAAGTGGTCTTTCAAGGGTCTACCACACCCTGGCTGACAAGCCGGAGTAAAAGTTGACTGTAAACACCTTAAACAGGATAAGTGAAATCCTTGCCATACGCAATTTACCAAAGTCCTTATTTGGGGATATCCGCTCAGGAGGGAAACACAACAAGGCGAAGAAATTGTAATGTCGCCGATGGACTGGTTTACTCAGAAAGCAAAATCAGCTTGAAAAGGAAATAGCAGTGGACCAGTCATCATTGTCTGCAGGATAAAATGTATCCAACTTCTTTTCTGAGCCGGCTAGCTCAGATCGCCTTATCCACCACGGCGGGGGCGATGAAAGTCTTACAATGTGGAGCTCTCTCATACGGGAAGAGATTTTCGTTCGGAAATGGAACCGGATTGGTAAAGAGTTTCAAAATAAAAGATCACCTTAAAATGTTGCCTTCTCATTTCTTTGAAAACATGCTCCTGGTGATTTTAATTGGAGAATACACAATATAATAGTTCCTTTTTTCTTTTTTAAATGAGATCATCATTGAAGGCATCCAAACGCGAACAACGAAAATCATCACTGTCCCTGATTGCTATCGCACCTTACTCGACATAAATGATACATAGCATTCTTTAGAAAGGAAAACCTTATAAAGAAAATTAAATAGTATTTTATTAAACCATAGGGACAGCCTGTGAATAGTCTCCGCGCGAAGCATATTGGACAATTGTATTTTGATCTGATTCCATTGGTTAGGGGCAGGGAGACATACATCCGTGGCGCATCTTAACTGCTGCAGATTAGGGGGTTTTGGTAGTACTGTGCTTCCAATGACTCAATCTATCATCCCCACAGAAAAATCCACAGCCTAATGGGATTGGCCCAAATTAAAACAGGTTCTCACTATAAAATGTCTGTTGATTTTTGACAGTTCAAAAATATTACACCTTTTGCATTTCCCCGCACCCCTAATATAATGTCTTCAATCTCAAGTGCTGTCTTTGTTGTCTCCCAAGCTTCAAATACCTTTACTGCACCCACTAATGATTTGACTTGCAAATGTAATGTCTGTGGCTCGTTTGCCCATAAGACTCGGTAAGTTTTTACCATTCTCGGTATGAGTAAGATGATATCGCGAAGTTCGTTTTCTAATACATACTATGGCCATTTAGTGATTGCCCTGGCCTCCACCACTAAAACCTTGAGTCACTGTACAAAGTGTTACTTTTTTTTTTTTTAATTTTTCTTTGGATTTTTCGCTACAACATACCAAGTCGTAATTTGCCAGGCAGGCCTGAGGCATTATCCAAAGACGTTATGATCTGAAGTCACTAGCTATGGTTTTTACCAGTTCCGCCTAGGAAGCAAGACAAATACCCCCAGATTCTTTTTGCAGAAAAAGTATTGATTTTCTACGATAATACTCAATAAATTTATTTACAACTATGAGAAACCATCAAGAATATAGGATGGTCTCACAAAAGAAAAACAACATCTTCTTTACGATCATGTTTGTTAGAAAGAGGAAACTCCATTTACCGACGCTTAACGGCTTAGATTCAATTCTTTCATCTTATTTTATTTAAACAAAGCGGTTGCCTAAACTAAGCAGCTGCTTGAGCATTTTGTTGCTGTTCCTTTTGCAAAATGCTCTCAACAATCTCATTCTTTTGAGCTGCGAGAGCCTTATACTTGTCTTGAAGTGTTCGTTCTTTGGAAGTAAGGAAATGTACTTCCTTTTGCAACGCTTCGATTCTTCTGGGAATAGCTGCTGCTTCAGAGATTTGCAAGTTGATAAAGCTCTGATGTTCAGATTCCGCAGATTCCAGTTGTTCAAACGCCTCCACAATTTGCTTTTGAAGTGTTTGTGATCGAGCTTGATAACCTCCCAGAACGATGTTCAATTTCTTTTCGATCTTGGCTGCCCTGGTTGCATCCTGAGTCATGGATTGTCGATTGGCCTAAGATAGTCAAGGAAAATGAGTGAGTAACAGTTTCTCATACACACATCCAAGACACCAAAACTTACCTCAAGCATCTTTTGTAAACCAGCGATCTTGGATTTATCATCAGTAAATTCGTCCAAGGTCAAGAACGACATTTTTTCAGCAGAGAACAGAACATCCTTGTGCTCCTTGCTCCAGACATCTTCAAATTTCTCGCTGTCAGCTCTAATTCTATCCCAAATAGCCTTCTTGACGTCTTCCTCGGCAGGAACACCGAGAAATTGCGCGACTTCTTCATCAAGAAGCTGTCGTGCTTGATCAAGACTCTCGTTATCAAATTCATCCTCAATGTTAGCCAAACCATTCTGAGCTTTTTGGACCCCTGGAGCAATTTTACCTCCGGGTACAGGGTATGCTACGGAGTCGTGCTCTAACAAACGAACAAGCTCTTCGTGTATAAGCTGCTGAGGAACAGAGGCATCTTTAGGAAGATCAGCGATATTGATAGTAACTGGACGTGGCAAGGACTTTTGTATAGCTTGCGAACGGCGTCTTAGACGATCTTGTTCTATATTTCAAAACACGTGACATTAGACTTTGAGCAGGTTAATGAAAACATATATATGCTATAATCTCTTACCTTGTTTTTCCTGAAGTTCGAGTTCCTGCTTATCAACTTCAGCCATGTCTGGAGTGATCTCTGGCTTTTTGGTGATTTGCTGATCATCTTCGTCCATTTCCGGTAATCTGATCTCATATTCATTTTTGGGTCGAGGAAGACCAGCTAAACTGGACTTGAGCGAGTTTCTCATTTGTTTCAAGCGCATCTTTTCTTCACGGGGTGTCTGCCCGACCATGCCATTCTCTGCATTAATCTTCAGGCTATCTCTCATTGGCGTTCTGAGAGGTGTTTGTTCCAACTCTGACGTAGCAGCTCCGGGTTTCCCTCGCAAAGGTGTCATCAAAGGATTTGGAGTCTGAGCTTCTGATCGCACTGGTGTTGCACCTACAAAACCAGTGCCTTGAGATTCAGCTAATGGTGTATTATCTTCTCCTAATAATGGTGTTTGTGCAGCACTTAGTGCCCGCAGATTGCGAGCTTCATTCATGATATTATCCTCTGTAACAAATGTTAGATTTACATAAAACAATTTTTCAGGCAAATTGGTAAAAAAACATACTGGCTGCTGTCGTCCTAGGCGTTCTAGCGGGCATGTTGCCTGATGGTGTTATTGAGTAATCGCCAACCAAACCAGCTGTAGCTGCATTGCCATCTTCATCCAAACTGGCAGCATTTTGACCAGCGAAGCCAACTTTGACGATTTGTTCAAGTTCACTTTCGCCAACTTGAGGGCTTGGCAAGACGAGCTTTCGTCGCTTTGCAACTTGCTCCGCCTCTTGAATCTTCTTCATATTGCTAGCTAAAACAAAGTTGCCCTTGTTGCCTTCGTCATTACCTCCAGTGCTTTGCTTATCTTTGGCTTTCCGCTTCTTGTCTCTTTCCTTCTCTTCTTCTCGATCCGCTTTACGCTGGTTCAATTTAGATAGATGCGTATTAGTAAGTTTGGTGTGATCTACAGGGCGATTATGTTCTTCAGTTGTATCGTAGAATCCAAGTGCAGGCCTCTTCTCGAATGGTATGTCAGCGTTGTAATCCATCTGATTCTTCTTCTTTTTCTTTGGCTTCAATCTGTAATTAGAAAAGATATCTATTTGTTAGTATATCCAGTCCACAACTTGGTAGTGGTCTAGTTGTCGCACTTACTCAATGCCCGCAGCCTTCAACTCTCTTCTCTTTTGCAGAGTTGTTAATCGACGAGCTTCTTCCAATTGTCTTTCTCTTGCCTTTCTCTTGGCCTTTTTTCCTTGTGTATTTGCAAGTCTGGCTCTTGCCTCTGAAAGCATCTCTTTTTCATCTTCATCCATATCTACAGGGTCCGGTCTTGCTGGTTTCGCTTCCGGGTCTGGGTCAATTTCTCCTGGACGCAGTCTACGAACATCATCTGCACTAGGTCCGCTCTCTGGTCCAACTGATCCTATCAAGCCGAGTTCTCCACTATCTTTCGCCTCTGCTTCATCCAAAAGTCTTTGATATCGTTCTAAGCATTGTGTTGGAGTTCGGCCGACAATAGGTGCAATAGTTCGCCACTGAGTTGGCATCAGTTTCGCCAAATGCAAAAGCTTTTCGTCTTCTTCCTTGGACCATTCAGTCTGAATTTACCATAAAATCAGTATCATGACCAGATCAACAGTGAGATCAATGTTTGTAATTGACAATTACCTTCTTGATACTAGGATCGAGCCATTCAAACCAGCGAGCTTTACATTGCTTTGGTGTTTTTCGTACCAACAGTGAAGATATACGTGCCCATTGATTCTTTCCGTACTTCGAGACGGCAGCCTTCAGCACTTCGTCTTCGGTGTTCTTCCAAACGCCACCTTTTACAATGACTCTCATCGTTTAAGATTGTAGCTGTCGCAGGCGAAAAGTGTTGAATACTTTCTGGCACGAGTATTATTTCGGCCCATGGTGACGTAGATTTTATGTATCAATTACATTTTCGTAGAACTTTTGACAGCATGAAACAGGAACAAGTTTCATTACTATGTATTGTGTCCATCTCTCTGACCTGATACTTTTTGAATACATACACAAGCAGACAATCTCAAGATGTCAGCTTGTTCTAGCATATAAGATTTTTTAGTATATAACTATTGTAAGGAAAGGTTTCGAAGCTTCTTCCTGCACGCCTAGCAAATTGGAAATGCATTTTCCATATTTCATATGCTAGACGTACCTACTCATTTTCAAGACAGATATTGCATTTACTGCAAAGTTATTTACTTTATGCTCTATATCATCAAAAAAAGACTGAAGGTCATTTTGTAATTTCAGGCTTGGAATAAGTGTTTGGCTGAGAGTTGTGTACGACATTGAGCCCCAAATTTATTTGTTGCGTCGCTGTGACAACATGGTTTAATCTTCCTCTTTCGCTTTTTCCTTCGCTAACGACCACGTTCGAGCTTATCCGCTCCCTGCGGAAGCACGAATTCTCGCAATTGAGCACTCCCCATTCCAAGGTGCTATTTAGTCCTTAACCCTTTCCACACTTATACGCTCCTTTTCACCCGATAACGGAACTTGAACTTTCTGCGGTTATCTTCTACTGCACGTTTTGAACTTCCAAAACGGTATTCCTCATATTTCGTTTGGTTTACACTGAAAAATCGACTTCAAAATGAATGTAGACATCAGAACAAAGATTACCGTCACTGAGTTCGTGGGGAGTATTAACTCTCAGGAACTCAGTTCTCATGACGAATGCGGAAACGCATTTTCGGTATGTTTTTGATATCTAGAAGACTTTCAAATGCTGCAAAAGAAAAAAAAAATCACTCACACATGGCTCTTTCTCAATAGGTGTTCCACATCATAGTCCAAGACCATTCGGGAACTAGGAAATTACTTCGATATCTCAATGATTTCAATGAACTTCATTCCAAGGTACATTTTTACCCGTGCAGATATTCATCCCGGTGTCCCATGTGACTGACTCAATATTCACAGATCAAAGAAGCTTATGGCGATTTCAAGATACCGTTTCCGAATTTCATTACTTTTTCTGTCAATCGACAGACGCAAAATGGAATTCGACGCATGTTTCAAGCACTTTCCCATCTCACGGCCAAGTCCAATGCAGAGAAAGCAGAAGTCTATCTGCAGAGATTTATAATGGACAGCACTGTGGGCAAATCCTCAATTTTACGAGATTTTTTATCTGTCCAAAGAGAGGAAGATATATATAGCCCTGCAAGATCTTCATCAGAGATTCCTGCTCCACAGTCACCCATACCAATTACTACAGAATCTGAACATGAAGATGATGAAGAAGCTGTGGTACCTGGTACAGTAGACATCGAGAAAATCTCGAGCTTTTCATTGGGATCCCGAGATTCGTCGAGCCATAGCTCCGAATATGAGATGTATGATGATAGTTCAGCAGACGTTCATAATGAAAAGCTTGAATTTTTTGGCCATCAGATGGACCGTATGTCATTCAAAAGCAATTACTCAGTCAACGCTCCAGCGACTGAGACTGCTACGACGGCCATTGATCAGTATAATATCTTGCAAGTGTTGGGTCAAGGCTGCATGGGGAAGGTAACTGGTTTTTTTATTTGGTGGTTTCAGCCGGAATGCCAATGTAGCTAAAGTAGTCTCTCTTAGGTCATGTTAGTCCGTCATTCACAAAAACAAAAAGATTATGCATTGAAAGCTATTGCAAAAAAGGTTGTATTGTCCCAAAGGGAGATCAATCACACAATGTCCGAGCGCGACATTCTAGTAAACATATCCGAGTTCAGTCATCCGTTCTTGATCAAGTTGCATCATGCATTTCAAGACCAAAAATATCTCTTTTTGGTATTGGACTATCATACAGGTGGTGACATTGCAAATCAAATGAGTCTGCGTGGCATCTTTTCGCCCGAAAGAACTTTGTTTTATGCAGCGGAAATTGTTGAAGGTCTTGGTGAGTTGCACAGGCGTGGTATCATGTATCGGTAAGTTATCTTATATATTTGACCATCAGTATCGAAGAAAGTTTTCTCACTCTAATGTGTAGCGACTTGAAACCCGAGAATATCTTGATCAATTCTAATGGTCATATCGTCTTGACCGATTTCGGACTGTCAAAGTCCTTTTCTCTGGATGAGCTTGCTAGTCAGCCAACATCAGCAACGTTCTGTGGTACTGCTGAATACTTGGCTCCTGAGATGTTGTTGAGTGAACCTCATTCATTCACCGTCGATTATTGGAGCTTGGGAACAATTTTGTATGAGATGCTTGTAGGATGTACACCATTCTATGCTCAGACAACCTCCCTTATGTATCACCGCGTGCTCGAAGAAGAATTACTTGTTCCACAATACCTGGACGAAGTTGTTGTAGACTTTCTAAGTGGATTGCTAACGAAAGACCAGTACTTTCGGCTCGGCTCCTGTGGCATTGAGGAAATCAAAAGTCATCCGTATTTTGCAGATATTAAGTGGCAAGACGTCGTAGACCTAAAATTGGACCCTCCGTTTGTGCCTGAATATTATTGCAACAGTGGCGTTCCCAATGTCGATGAGGCATTTTCGAGAATGAAGCCTCATCTCAGCGCATGTCCTGGCTTAGATGAAGAACTGCAAGCCGACTTTGATGAATTATTCAAGGATTATGATTACCTTTCGCCTGAAGCTTCATTACCATTGGATGTCAGCGCCGTCAGCGAAATCGAAATTCCTAAAGTTCCTCGGTCCGCGTGTGAGACTGCATCGATGGATATATGTGCAAGTGGCATGAAAGATTCAGCTTCTGTCACGTCATTCTTGAGGAAGAATGGCAGCAGAAAGCGCAGCAGTGTCGATATGCTTTCTGATTCCGACTCTCCTGTACTTGACTCTTCATACCATAATACACAACGACCAGCTAAACGCCATCACACTGAATCGTTTGATACAGCTTGTAGCCTGGAGCTAGAAGTACCTGTGCCTTCAATTTCCGTCTGCGAAATCGACAACTCTACCGAAGACCAAACTTTGAATAACTCAGAATGCGAACCTTGCAAACCAGCCAGCAAGCCTACAATTGGATATATCCCGATACCCAAATCTAGTGGCTTTAAAACTGTATTTGCCCGGCATTTAAAACCGTACAGCATCTTTTACAGAGCTAAACATTTCTTTGCTCATTTTCATCGCGGATGAAGTGCTCTCCGTTTCGCAATATTGAAAACAAGAAAACTTTGAAACCAAAAAAAAACACGCCAAAAAACCATGAAAAAATCAAAAATATGAAAATCAACACAAACCCACCAAAAAAATTAACTGGAATTGGATGTAGTCAACAGATCACATCACTACATGATCCTCTATGCTCTTCATTTATATATTATTAAAGTCAAAGCTTTCATATGCAAATCAAAGATATTTATATACGGCTTGTATGCTGCCATTTCGCTGTAGGCCACGATTACTGTTGTTTCGCTTGTCTTTCACGTTTGCGCAAGGCGCGTTTGCGAATATCGGTTTGAATAGCTAAAATGCAGCGGCATCATTAGCTCGTTTAGTTTGAACATAAACATAATTAGTTTTTTTTTGATACGTTACCATTGTTTTGCTTCACCCAGAAAGTTGTACTGAATAAGTTGTCGATAAGCCAATTCAAAAGAGCATGTGAGAGATATGGAGTAGAGCCATAGGGTATGCTAGCTCCGCCAGACAAACCAATCTTGGAGAGTACGCTAGCAACGTAAGGCTTGGGCAATGGGATGAGGAAGGTTGGTCTGCGAATTTTGCTCATAGCCGAAACAACAAAATAGGTATTGATATGTTCGACGACAATACCATCACGAGCCAATTCCATTCCGAGAGCTTGAGACCAGGTAGACAGGAAAGCTTTGCCCGCAGAATACACAGACAAGTAAGGGGTAGCAACAAGTCCAGAGAAAGAGCCCAAATTCAAGATCAATCCTGATCGTCTAATAAAAAAAGTAAGTAATTGTGTAGCATGTCAGTGGAACCAGGAGATTGGCTGTCATACCTGGCCTTCATTTGGGGTAAAACGAGCTTAGTTGTTTTCAATGCACCGTTGATATTAACCTCAACGATGTTAGCAATAGTTTCATCGCTTTCTTCGGAAAATGGGGTTGGAATGTCGTGGTTTGTACCGACATTATTGACTACAAAGTACATATGCATATTAGCCCTTGCCTTGACATCCATAATCCAAAATGCTAACGTAATCTATTTTATACTTACCAAGAACACCAACTTCAATGCTGTCAATAAGTTTTCCGAGATTAGAGTAGTCAGATTGGTTGCCTTGTGTGAAATCCATAGCATAAATCTTTGTCTGAATGCCATGGGTTTGCTCTGCATACACTACGTCAAATTTCTGCCGAGAACAAGGATCGCGACCTTATACACACTTACCAAGTTCTCCAGCCAATGCTTGCAACTTTGATTCAGTACGAGAGACAAGAAGAATATTGAACTTCTTCTTTGCGAGTTGATATGCAAATTCTTTGCCGATACCGTCAGAAGCGCCAGTGATGACTATTGCAAGGCAAATTCAATATGAATGGAAAAGTAGACAACACCGGTCTCTTATACATTTGACAACACTGACCTGCCCATGATCCTTTTCCAGCACCAAACTTGGAGAGCTATGGCAACAATTCAATTCCTTTGTACTTGTAGCATTTGACTAAGTTAAAGCAACTTACGCTGATACCTGGAATCACCAGCATATCAAGGAGCATGCGCACGAAAGAGTAGGTCTTTGCAGCAGTAAACAATGCTCCAATTACACCAAAGCATAGGGTGGCAGCAAGAAGCGCCTTGTCATCTGAGATGGTTTGCAAGATGCACGACATGGCAAGCAATAAGTCTGTGTTGAATACCGCCGCGAAACAACCCGCAATAAAATTCGTGTGCCAACGAGAGTCACAATCAGTTTCCTCAGAAATTGGGGTGACAGCCGATTTAAACTGCATGTCGTTCCTTATCTTTTCAATGACTTTTAAAAAAATATATTACAAATCTTTATAGGTGCATGCAAATATTACATAAAACGTAGGTATTATAGATCAAGTTCCATAGAGTCATTATTTTCAGCTACTCCTTCCCAATTTACGCTGCTTTGCATGGCCAGAGCGTATTCCTCCTTGGTCAACTGATTTAAATCTGTCAATTGCTTTTCAATATGAGACTTGAACGTGATGAACTCGTTCAACATAGTTGATATTTGATGGCTCAACTCTTCCTTAAGCGTGTTGCTCTTGCGGACTACTTGATTGTGTCTAAAAATTAAATGTAATGGTCAGCTTGTATACCTTTAAAATGTGTTTCAAAATAAATAAAAGCCACATACTCCATTCGCAGCCTGTTCTCCTTCTGCTGCCAAGACAAGAGAGCTGATTTTGCATCTGCTCGTATTTGCTTAAGATGACTAGCACTATCTTCTGCATCCTGATTATACTTGATATTTTCCTGTCTTACTTTCTGTATGATTGTGGTAGAGAATTAGCATGTGATGAATGCAGGTTAGGCGAAGAAAATCCACACATTACCTCCTTCAGATGCTCATACTCTTCGTTACGCTGATTGAATCTTTGCTGCAGAAGCTTCAATTCGTCGTTTTTGTCCATAATCTGTTCGACAATAGCATCCAATTTCTCTTGAATCTGCAGATTCTGTTCTCTCAGAGCATTCTCTTGCTCCTTCATCTCAAACTCAATTTCTTGTAACGCAGGCTTTACAAAGTTGCGAAGATCGACAGAAAGCATCTTGTCCGCTGTTTCTGCATTGGCGTTATATGAAAGCTCAAAATTGTGACCTTTGGCTCTTGGAGCGGAAGACGGTAAGAGACCAACGCTGTAAGCCAAGCTGTTATAACTTCGAATCGCCTTATCAAGCTGTATTGGTAATTGGTTAGCAAGATCATACAATCGTGTTTGTTCTTCTTTTACTACTGTACTTACCATGCTTTGATGTTTTTCTGCTTGTACTTCCTTCTCCCACATGATTTTTTGTATTTCATCTAGACGAATTCTTGTTTGCTCATAAAGCTTTTCCAGCTGCACATGCTCGCTGGATAGTCGATCTGCTTCCGCCGCCGAAACATTTTGAGCGTCCACTCTTGCTTGCCATTCCAATCGTACTCGCTCTTTTAGCTCCAGTTCTTCGGCTGATAGATGATTTAGTATGTGGTCCGGTATAGTTCAGCTATATATTGCACCAACCTTTCTTCTGGATCTCTTCCTGTATAACCTTGTTGCCATCGAGATACTTCACCATTTTACTCTGCATGTCCTCTTCATAGGCATAGAGCTTTTGCATATCTCTCTCCATCATCTTACGAAATTCGTCAAGCTCAATCAATCTCGACTATAGACGAATGATTTGGTCAGGAGGATATCTGGAATAGCAATTGCATATCTATAAACTTACCGGACGCTGGCGAAGGGATTCGCATTCTTGCTCAATTAGCGCATTTTCCTCACTCAGTTGCCTGACAATTTCGACATTTCTCTTATTCCTCTCATCTGCGGTTCATTGCAATGCTGGTCAGTATCAGGTCGATCAACAATAGGTCAATAGTTCACTGAGCATTACCGAAGATTGCTTCCAATTCTTGCTCCATAGCTGAAAAGTCATCCGAACCTTGCAAGAAGGCATTGTAGGTACTGATTGTAAAGCTAAAGAAGATGCTATCGTCAGACTCTTCCTCATCCGGATTTTCAAACGGATCATTTGATTGTATATTGTCCCACATCTATGCAAGAGTGATTAAAATAACCGTCTGTATTGATATGCGTGGATCAATTAATTTTATACCTGACACATTTCAGTAAGCCACCGAAGAAGCGCAATAAATGTTGGATATGAATATGGAACGATGGACAAGAGAAAGCTCTTTGTGAATGACTCAGCCATTGGATATCTATCCAAAAGATTGTAGCATACGTCAGTCATCAAGCCTGTTCACAACAAATGGCGTTTCGAAGCTTACTTTAACATTTTAAGAATGGACGGCACTTCCTCTTCGAATTTCTTCTTGTCATACTGATATGACGGGTCTAATCTGGAGTGCAAAAATTTGAAGATGCTCTGAAAGTCTTTCGACGGTAATATCACCAGAGTCTTGGTATTGATTTGACCATATCCAGCCTCCGAGAGATACTCTACAATCAATTTGATGCTGGCTTGCTGGTATCGCTTGTCCTTGATGTTGCGAGGATCTCTAGGCATGGATCCAACTGTGCTGTTCACAATTGAGCCCGGTTTACTCATTGGTTGGCCGCCATACATGGATGGTCTATTATGAAAGGTACTAACACGACTGTAAATGCATTAGCACCAGTTGTTTTCAAAACATCAACCTTTTTTGGTTGCTGCTTGACTCACCTCGCAACTCTGGGAGTAGCAAGCCCTGCATTTCCAGTTGCAATTGGTCGACCTGTGTCTCCCTCGGTCATGACTACATCCGAGCTAGAAATATATTGTTGTTGAGCGGTAGTTGTTGTTTTAAAGTGTACAGGTCTTTGTGGGCCAACGGAATCACGAATGTTCCCAGAAGACATAGTCGCACCTCCCATTGAAAATCGTTGTGAATTTACGGGTTTAACGAATTTGTCTCTTTTGACATTGTGTGAGTTGATCTGTTGTTGTTGTGAGTTGCTCAACGAGTCGTTTGCACCACCAGCGTAGCGACGACGATCGAGCTCACGCAATACACTCCTGTTCCCTTCAGTTTGAGAGAGCATTGCGAAGGATGTTATCACAGTTGTTCTTTACGCGAAAATGGTACAAGAAGGGATTTTTAAACCAATTTCAAACTCCTATACGCGTTTTAATTGCAAAATTAAAGGATAATGCTTTTATGGTTTGTGAAAATATGTACAAGTGTTTGTCTATGAAAGTGAATTGATACATGATATCATCCATTCGTTTGTCTGATGTCCAATACCTAAAGGTATCGAGCGAGCTTGTAAAAATCGGAAGATTTCCTTGTGTTCATCGTGCAAAAAATTAGCGGTCTCCGAGAACTTCATTCTATAAAGGTGTAGTTCTAACAAGTAGTGTACGTTCAATTGATATACTGACAAGAAAGTCGTACGATCATCAGACGAGAAATCGACAGTTCTAGCAGAGGCCTCTTGCTTGGCAAATTCGAGCAAAGCGTCACGGTTTGTTGAAATTGGTAATTCGATTGGAGCCAGATATCCTTCGCAAGACTTTAATAACTTCATCATGACCTTCATTGGCTGTATTTGCAAAAGGTTGTTTCCAAAATTGAGGGCAATCTTATGATAGATTTGAAGAAGGAGCATGATCTTGCGGCACAGTAGCAAGGCTGAACTTATATCAGATACAGTCTCTGTTTCGATAGATCGCAACAGCGTAGTTGCTATAGCTGCGATTTGTTGTTGAGGAACACCAGCCACCCAACGCTTTCCATGGCTAGTAGACTGCAGTGATCGCAGGAGTCTAAGAAGCAACTTGGAGCATACTAAATGAATCTCCTCATTGTCTGAGACAGAAGCTGCTAATTGATGTAACCAACTCAACAAACCACTGTTTCGAGCCAAATCCAGTGTTATGGAGGGTGAGTCTGTTGCATTCCAAAAGATATTTAGAATCAATCTCTTAGTAAAGTTATCAGCTAGCTTGGAGTCGAAAAATGCGGTGATCAAATCATAAACGTGACGACGTTTATAAATGCGGTGATCCTGACACAAAGAGTCAATATACTGTATAAAATGCCATTGACAACTGATGCGAGTTACCAACCTCAAAGTTATCTAGTCCTATTCCAAGAAGACGTAATATCCAGTTTCGATCTTGTTTGTGTTGTTCTGACGCAGTGTTAAATAGTTTATAGAACAAAGGTATATCCTTTAAAACCGCGCTGTTAGTAAGTATAGACAGCGTAACAGTATCATACTAGCAATAAACCTTACCTCAATATCAATGATTTGTCTTTGCAACAGGAAAGTATTAACTTTAGGGTACATAAAGTGCGCTGGAGAGAACAAAATAGGGATAGCTTGAGCAGCAAAAGCTGTGATAAGCAATGGCACCCTTTTGAAAGTATTATCTTGGTCTCTTTCAGTGATGGCATTCCTCAATGCGTTCATTAACAACATGATTTGTTTTTGCTCCCGGAATTCGGCATGCTGAAAAAGTATTGCTTAGATACTGGACATAGCCAGAGAAGCCAATGTTGGGTTCACTTACTTGTAGTACGACATAATAATCATCCAATAGCATGTATCCAACTTTACGCACATTGTTGTCATTCGATGATAATGAGACTAACATCAAGCCGACAGCGTTGCACTCAAGAAACTTTCGACAATCGACAGTTCCAGCCATGAGCAATGTTGAGAGTAAAGGCAACAGGAATGCAGGATCATAAGTGACAGGGCCGTCGACAGGACGCTTGTTCGTAGCTGTATTCCAAAAATCATAGCTTCGCTCGAGAGCGAGATTCACTGGATAATCATTAACAGTATTGAACATTATGGTGGGGTCCAGCAGATTAAGCGACTCATTGACCAAGGCAGCATTATTGAACATCAATCCTCTTTCAGCATGATATTGCCTTGTTTTGTCAGATCCAG
This sequence comes from Umbelopsis sp. M5902, assembly GCA_037039815.1. Classification (NCBI taxonomy): domain Eukaryota; kingdom Fungi; phylum Mucoromycota; class Umbelopsidomycetes; order Umbelopsidales; family Umbelopsidaceae; genus Umbelopsis; species Umbelopsis sp. M5902. The sequence continues at coordinate 409,031 of JAXQGL010000053.1, forward strand.
GGCCAAATAGGAGCGCCTTTCCTGCAACCGACTGGCTTGAATGCTTTTCGCAAAGAAGCAGAATTGACAGTATAAGTTGATCACATAATTCGGTTGTTGCTCCGTAGCTGCAAAGCAGAGGATCCAACAATGACAAATTATTGACCATAGCTGTAGGTCTAGCTTCGTTTAAGGAATGCACAAGCCAGATGATACTCTCTCTTTGCTTTGAAGTAGTCTCATTTTGAGTATCCTCGGCGTCACGAGCAGTTAATCTTTTGAACTCTGCATGTTCTATAATATTTCTCAGATATGTGCTAACCGGCTCGTCATGATTGTACTATATATATGTATATATCAATATCATCCTTTTAACTAGCCACTGACAAAAAATATGCACTCACCTGATGTTTCATCAAATTGATTAAGACAGATGTGAATGAAATGAGAGAGGGACTTTCAAGACCGTCGAGAATTACAGCTAGTATATATTCTTGAACTGTATCAGTGTCAATATCCGGGATGCCTTGATCTCTGATGAGAGCTAGTTTCTTAGTCACTAATTCTAGTGATCTATCCAAATTCTTGTGCTCATATACAGTTCCGCGTTCCATAATTTGGCGTAAATTAACCAAGAATTGATTAAGGAAATCTGTGGCAAATTGAATTTGCGAGTCGTCATTGCAAGCTGCGTCGAAAAACGCTGAAAAAACAGTTGCAATATCGTAGCTAGCAAGTTCGGTATTGTGCTCTCTGCACCATGCTATGAATTCTGTGGGCAAATCAACACTGGGTTCCATGCCTACTAGGCTACACAATAGGCTTGCCGCCATTGTAGGACCGTTTTGGCCATTATCGTGGTTTTCGCTCAAAAGTATGCTCTTAAGTAGTGGCTCCTGATAGTTGCGCAAGAAACTTTCAATAGCCGTATTTCGCTCAACAGTGAGATCAGATTCCGGTTGTCCTGAATGCATGCAGGCTCTCAGACCTGAGAGAAACGATAGCATAACTGGCGCCATAAGATCTAGCGGAATGCTTTGCCAAGCGTCACCATTGACAAGATGCTCAACAAATACTTCGCGGTAGTCAGCGCGATATTTCATTAGCGTACTGAGAATACGGCTTCGAGCTGCATTCATGGCTTTTAACATATTGCTAACCGCAGACGAAGAGATGGAGGCATGCTTCTTGATAAAAATTCGTCTTTCGTAGCTTTCAAGTAGGTCAGTGGTGAGCATAGCACCAGGCAAGTAGTCAGGAATACTAGACCAATCCAGGATGTTAGCAATTAAAAGATCCAATTCATCTGTTGGATGATTTTCCCACATTGTGAAAAGAGCAGTGAGCAGATCATCTTCAAAGGCATTGTGTTCGTCGACATTCTGGTACAGTGCAACCGAGGTGATTGTCAACAAGCTACTGAATTGTTGCATATACACGATGTTATTTCCTCCTCTCTGCCTCTTTTGTGATTCGTACAGCTCCAACAAAGATCTAATGATAGACAACAGGTCTTCCTTCGCCAAGTTATCACAAAATAGCTGCACTCGCTTCACCTCCTAATAACGCAACATTTTAATCTTCAAGCTTTTGGAAAGTCATGATGTAACCAACCGATAGACGTACCTTTTCATTCAATATCTTGTTAACATCGCCTGTTTGACTTGAGTGTATAATTTCAAGGGTATGGTTCACGACTTGTATGGTGTAAGGCAGATGCAATGCCTTAATATCAGCACTTCTGTTTACTTCTGCTCGTTTGGGTATGAGGTATTCCACAACCAAGGCTTGGATATCTAGGATAACGAAATAAAGTGAGTTTGAAATGTCGGTGTACTTTAGCCTCTAAAAAGTTTTACATACCGTCGCTTGCCATAGTAAAGCTACCACTTTTTGACGAATCCAAGTACGAATTAATTAGGGCCGGGTGCTTGAATATCAATTCTGTCAACTGTTTCATAACGCTCTTCTCAGCTGTATATCTGGCTTTAGCTAAAATTTTGCCCAACAGCAAGAAGCATCCATTTACACAATCAGTAGCCTTGATAGCAATACCCTCGCAGCTGGATAGTAACAGTAGAACATGATATGCAGCAGCCACAAGCGGCTGGCCATCCAAATTTGCGATTGAATACTTAAGCATTTCCAATACGAAAGGCCATGCGATATTATCAATAGTGACATTGTGAAAGATCACTTCAAATGGTAGTTGCTTCCATAGCTTGCTAGCGGACTCCGTTGTCTTATACAACGTTGAGTATTGGAAAATAGACCCAGATGCAGGATGACGTTCTTCCAAATACTCAACCAAAGGCTCCAAATTGTGCCAACCAAGTTTGTCATCACATATGCGACAAAGTTCTGGTAGAGCCTGATGAAAGCCATCCACTGGAAGAGCTCGCAGTTCTTGCAAGAAAAGTTGGTTTGATGATGATTGCAGTGTTGATTTCACATCTAAGGTCTTAGCTGATAGCTTTGATAGCTTTGACCGCTTTGATGATCCCAAAATGCCTCGTAGTAAGGCTGAAGTGGACGATAATATGGCCTGGGCATCAAATTGCTTCTGCTTGCGGAAATATTCTACATTTGCATCACTTTTGATATGCTTTTCCATATACTTATGGAATACATTCGAAAGATAGCCAGCTATAATTTGCTTTCCAAGTAGCCGCGCAAAAAGTGAAAGGATGAATCTCGCAATGACTTCATTTCCCTCTTTTACATAACCAAATTGTTCCATAAAGGTAATTAAAAGAGGACTAAATGGCTGCCGATCTATCAGTGAGTTTTGGTTTAGTATGCTTTGTGCCAGTCTTTCGTTTTCAGTAGCTGCCTGTATCTCTGAATTGGTTTGTTTCACAATCTCCAGTGCCGAATCCATATATTTGTACTGTGCTTTCGTGAAGCGATTAATGCAATCATCCAAGTAGTTCAGAATCAGCATCTGTTCATCAGATATTTGAGACGTAGTTCCTGGTCTATCACTGTTCTTGATCACCTTTTTCGGCAAAGCATCTAACCAGATATTAATCTCTTCCGGATCATGATTGAACATGAATGTGTCAGAAAGTGTCTTCACTAGCAGTTTGCGAGTCAAAGTAGCAACATGCTTGTTCGAAGTCGACAATAATAAAGATAGTAATCCATGTAAATGAGATTTAGATGAGCCAGCTATAACAAATAACAATCGTTAGTTGAGAGTTCGTGTAGCAATGAATATGTACATTCTTCCATAGCTCGATTTCACTAACCAGCTCTATTAGACCATCGGAAATCACTGAGGGTTAAAACTAATTCCAGTAAGTGTATCTGGGCAGTTGTCTTGACAGCGCTGATATCTGATGGAATAAAGTTGCTGAAATCAAATTTTGCTTCTACCATTACTTCGGGAAGTAATTTTTGTAGTTGTACAATGAGACGCAAGATGGTATCTTGCATCAACGTTTTCTCTTCCAGAACACCACTGTCAGCATCGATTGTCTCATCCTTTAAAGGGCTGATTGCTTGGCTATAGAGTGCAGCAAGGAGTTGAACTCCAGGCAGGCGACGACACAGCTCATCACAAACCTTCCTTAAACATCCTCTCCAGTTCAAAACCGCCGTACTGCGCTCTTTTAAGGCTATATCTGTTTGCGACGTGACATTCGCATCCGTTTCATTTTCCTCAAATGATGAAACAACATTTCCAATGTTGTTGACCACTGCTTCGAGCTTCTTCATGGACGCTGTTAAAGTTAGGATTGTCATGTACCGTACAAGTCCACTTGAATGCTGCAACCCCTTGCTAGAAAAATTGCGACTAAGACAAGCTGGAAGGATATTGTCCACGATTGTGAGGTAATTTGGTGTGGTAGTTGGGTAGAATTGGGTTTTACCAAGAAGCAATGACGGTGGTGGGATACTTAAGATCTTTTGCAAAACAGCCATATTAGCAATCCAGTTTGAAGATAGACGCGGCTCAAATGTAAGCGAGGTGGATTGCCAGTATCTTTAAAAATCATGTCAGTCTGGTTTACCCATTGTCATATTAGACACCAATAACGCAAACTTACCCCTGTGTGAGCTCTGGGCATGCCTTAAGTATTTTAACCAGCAATTCCTGCTGGCGCAAGTCTTCTGATACTCTCAATCCTTTTATAAAATGACCCAAAATCTTATTTCGAATTTTTATATTGTCTCCAGAAGTCTTCTTATTGCTTTCCAGAAGAGTAGGTGGGTACCATCCTGCATCGTAAAAGCAAATGCCAATTCCAGGCGTGCAACATATTGATATGAGGAAATGATGTACTAAATTTGCTGGTATATCGTTCTCTGTGGGTGAAGTAGCATCCTCTGTTTGCCTAGCATACACCTTGGCAAGCTATGAAGAGAATTATCAGGTCAATTTCATGAAGCCAGATTTTACAATCGTTTTTTGAAAAAAAATACGCACCTGATCCAAGACATAGTTATTGAAAAGCGAAATCTTGGTGGTTCGAGGAACTGACTGATCCATGATAAAATGCTCATACATGACAGATAGTACCATTTCAATAAGCTATTGCGTAAGATACAATTAGGATTTGGTCGAAGAATTGCGAACGAGTGCTATATGCAATAACATACCGGATACGCATCACGTTCCAAGCCCTTAAAGATTGGAGATACTAGATCCTTGACTTGTAAAATGTCCTTTTTGACAGTAGTATCGCCAAATTTGAAGAATGCTAAAACGAACTCGACGTAAGACGTTCGCAGGTCTAAAATATCAACTGTCAGCAAGATCAATTGCTTATACCATATTGAACATATCTATGACATTACCATATTTCCAACTTGTGGCATTATTGTTATCCTTTCTACGATAGTTACAAAATTTCGTAAATCCCTGTAAAATCCAAAGTGTTAAACGCTATTGAAATTCTAATTTGCCAATGTTGAACCAACACATACGTTTAACTGGAAATTAAAAGTATCCATTAGCTCGCGCGTTGTCGCTGAGCTGAAAGAATTCATAGATACAAGCAATTTCAAGGTAGATTGCTGTAACAGGACGCGAGGTGTTGTCAAGTTTCGATACACATAACGCATCTGTTGTTGTAAAATACGCCGGATCAAAGACACTCCGCTTGAGCGAATGATGGGTGTACGACAAAGATCCAAAAACAGCTTTATAGTATCCAAGATACTGATTTCTAAAGCCTGGAGATTGTTCTTCAAGGTTGAAAGAAGAATTAATACGGCGAGCTACATTGGTTGGCTGATAACATGTACATCGACTTACTTGGGTTTGCAGGTCCCATATCGCAAATAATTCGTCTCCTTCTTGCGAGCTTTGTAAGTACTCAACAAGAGGTCGAGTAACCTTCGCAGTCGGGTCCAGGCCGTCAGCTATGGCGGCGTGTAGTTGCTTTCGAAGGGTATTGAGATCTTTAGGAGGATCAGTAACTATATAACATTCTTTAGAGACAGTCAAAATCCTTACTTCCAGAAAGCAAATCAACATGCCGTTGCTCCAATGCTTCCTTTACCTCCTCGGAGGTAAGAAAAGGCTTGAAGTCTTTGCTGTCAGTTGTACCTTTCTTCGTCTCGGTCCCCATTTAGCCTGCAAAAGTCTCTGTAGCTTACACGCACTGATTTTTTTTTATTTCAAAAATTGTGACTGCTCTTTGAACAGCAATAAGACTGGATTTTCAACGAGATTTTTTAGCTACCAAGGCTTGTAAAACGCCGTTTTTTGGTATTTTGGCATTATTTCTGTCGTTTTCAACCTTGGAATCCTCATCATAGAGCCTAACGTGGTCATCCAGTATTCTCCCCAGATATATAAATTTAAGATAATGTGATTCACGAGCAAAAGCTAATTCTGGTAGCTCCATCAGCCTGGACCTTAACTTCCCAATATTATCAGATCCATCTGTAGCAATTTTAGTGTTAATATCAATAGAGGTGGATAGTCGAATAGTAATTGGGTATGATCCACTATCAATTATTTGCTTTTCATCGGCTGGAGTAGAGTTATCGGCATCTCTGTCGCTGAGTTTTGGTGGCGGAGAATGTGTCTCTTGATTATAGTATGTCTGTGATGTGGAAGCCATGTGCGTTCCACTGCTCACAGACGAAGAAGGAAGGAGATTGGTCGGATTGACCAGACAATAGACTGGAACGGTGTATTCATTGCCGAGTTCTGTTTTTTGTATACCTTAATATGATATTGATTTATAATGCATGAACATTGGATCGTACTGACCATCATAACAGCCATCTGCAGGATTACCAGTCGGCATAATGATTCCGGCAGCATCTAGTATAGATTGAGCCAAAGATAGATCCCTCTCATTTGTGGCAGCTTTGAGAGCCTGCCAAATTTCTGGTCTCCCCTATAACCACATGATGAATTACTGCATGCAAAATTTCGTTGTCTCGCATAGCATGGTGTATACCTCGTAACTTGGTGCAGTGTCCCAAAATGTGTCTCGCTGCTGTTGGAGTTGATCCTCTGTTATCGGTGGATTTGCTGTCCATTTAAGGCCTTTGCGCCGGAATGGTTTGTTTCCTGGTCAAGATGTTGCTTGTTTAACTCAGGTAACTTTCGAGCTCAGAAACGTTGACAGGTTCTTTCCAAACGCTAAGAATATAAGTATAAGGCAAAACATAACCTACCGGCTCGAATACCACGATTCCTAGAAGAATATCCACCTTCATCAGAGCTAGCTTCACTAGATGAGCAACATCCCATTTGTGGTATATGCTGGTGGCGAAAGGTCAGCGACCACCTTGTTCTCCGAAAGACAAATCCCACTGTGACGTGCTTTCTCTGTGTTTAGCAGAATTTTTGTGAATAAAATACATGCTATACTGAAAATTTCGTGACATCACAATTTTGGAGCCCAGAAGCAAGAGCGCTCATATACTCGCAGACATCCGAAATATTGAAACTTCCTTTCACCTTTTCTATTGCCATGGCTGCTTCTGGAATCGCCGTTGGTCTCAACAAGGGCCATATCACTGCCCGCCGTGAACTCAAGGTCACCCCCTCATACAAGAAGGGTGTACGTATAAATTTGATGATTGATGAATGGATGAATGGGATGGATGGAATATATGATATAATTTTTCGACCAGCATCTACAACTTTTTCAACATTTTAATGGCTGCAACATTATGTCCATCATAAACAACCTAACAACGCCAATTTCTCGAGAGATTATAAGAACCACACAACACTAGACTTTCGTTCATCCCACCGACTCCACATCCACTCTTGAAATCCACCTACAAATCAACCGTAAATTAATTATTGTCATTCCACTTTCGCAGGTCCAAAGCAAGCGCACCAAGTTCGTCCGCGATCTTGTTCGTGAAGTTGCTGGCTTTGCTCCCTATGAGCGTCGTATCATGGAATTGATCAAGAACTCTAAGGACAAGCGTGCCAAGAAGCTCTGCAAGAAGAGAGTAAGTGATGAGAGTAACATTCTGTGTAATGACGGGCACATACACATTTCTAACCTCTGAAATTTTTTAGCTCGGTACCTTTGTTCGTGCTAAGGCGAAGGTTGAGGAACTCACCAACGTCATTGCTGAGCAACGCCGTCATTAAGCTTTTTACCTTTCTCTAATAAAGCTTTGACTTTGCATCTGTAACGTCAGTTTAAAACACTGCTAGATCAACCTGAACGATGTTTTATTTAGATATTATATGAAATTGGTTGATGGGACTGGCTAGACTAAAATGTAACATGATGTTATTTATGCTCTGTTACAAAGGTATTACTTGGTATCATTTAGTGTTTCTGCTTGATTTAGAATGATTCTTTGCTGGTGTCCTAATCTCGTCCGATACGTAAGTTTGAGTACTATCCGCATCTGCATGCGCCAGGTCAATATCACTAAGTGTATACGTATGATCGCTATCTGCATCAGCATCCCGCTGATTCACTCTCTTAGCTGCTCTTCCGTTATACCACTCGAAAAAATAATACAGTGACATGATGCCAATATCCAAGACAGCTACCGCGACGTAGTTGATTGCATCCAGTACATCGAAGGTTTCTCTAAAAGCTAGATGAAAGAAATAGGATACTTGATACTTTTAATCAATTGAAATATGCACAAAAATAGGTTACTTGCCTAGTGACATAATGGAGAATAGACTGCCGAGAAAATCCATGGTCAGAAAGATATGGGATATGCCATGGACTTTCCGAGTAGCAAATATCTGCCAGTATTGAGGGAGAAATCCAATGATAATCAATACAACGGGAATGACTCCGAAAAGCCAATGTACCCAATCTACTTGACGGGCTTGAGCAACCTAAGCAAGATGAATGATCAGTTGCACACAGAATAAAGCAACTTTCAAAGACATATAACTTACTTTAAAGGCTGTGATAAGACCATATTCCAATACACCAGATATTATACATACAGCAATAAGTGCACCTATGGAGGCTTGTGTCGACCAATGGCGCTGATAATACAATGTTTGAGCAAAGCACATGAAAGCTATCACAGCAAAAAGATGAGGCTGTATCCATAGAGGAATGGCAAGTTGTGCGCCGACATTATATACCCCGAGAAATACACCGGCAATGGCCCAGATAATCATCATAGAAGTCGAAACTCCTTCAGTACTTTTCAATCGCCAGCTTTTCCAGACTGTAGTATAGTTGCAAGTGCCTCGCCGATCAATAATTTGCTTCAAATCTCGATCAATAATGTCTTTGATTAAATACCTTGCGGGGCAAGCTGAAGTGACCAAAAGACCAAACCAACCATAGAAAACGCAAACTCCAGAGTTGCATTTGCCATTCTGTTGAAAACGTTTCTTTTAGCAGAGAGACAAAGGAAAGCTGTGAAAGTTTGAATGGGAAATTTTTCGCCTTTATTTGACTGTGATTGAAATTTTCTAGCCGATCAACAGCAATACAACGCTCACAGTAATTCTCTACATTGACATGCCAGAAGAGCATCCATACAAGGTTGCCTTCCGTCAGTATCCTTTACCAAGTGCGACAGTAAAATCTGTTGCTCCAAATGTATATCAACTATCTTCAACAACACGCAACAGCAATGCGCTGTACAGTAATATACCATCCGCAAGAGAGCTACAGAGTATTAAATCCGAATTAGAGCGTTTACATCCTGCGTCCGAATCACGACTCAAACATTTGCGAGCTGATTTACACAATATTGAAAAGGCTATCAAGAGCAAGTCTAAGGCTTCTACTCCAACAAAAGATAAGGCAAACGCAGACCGTGACTCAAGAGTCAAAGACCGTGAATTAGATAGGGAAACACGAGATCGCGACCGTCATTCGCGGAAGGACTCATCAATCGAAAGAGACGTTGAAAGAGAAAAAAGAAACCGTAGTCAAAGCTTTACTCGCAGCTCGCCTTTGGCCAAAGAGAGAAGCATTGACCATCGCGACAAGTCCGCCAGTGTCGATGAAGGTCACTATTATCATTGGATGCCAGTCATATGCTATTATATAAAAACATTAACATATTTGTTTGTTCACGTATTATAATAGATAACGAATACACAACGATTGGAAAGAAGCCACCATCAAGTTCCGAAGATGAAGTGGATATTAAGAACGAAAATTCAGGTAAAATTGGATCGTACCCAAAAAAAATTATGTTTATATATAAGACCGTAGCTGATTAGAAGTAGTTGATAATATCAAAGAGGAGTCGCCGACTGCATTTAATCTGTCTTCGCCTAACAAGAAACGAAAATGGAATGACGATAGTCCTGAATCAGAACGTATGTCATTAACACTCAATAATGAATTAATGGTCTCAAAATTCACCTATTTTCGTTTTTCACAGAGCCTTTACATAGTATATCCAGAGCTAGATCAACGGGGGAGAGCTCACCAGCTCAAAGCTTATTATCAGCAACACTCCAGAAAAATGCAGAAAGAGTAAGTAATTACTTGAGGATTGGTACAAGTTGAATTTTTCGCTAAAAAGTGATTGCCAGACCATTGAGCGAGATGAATATCGCAGCTCGTCAGCTGTTCCTGCAAATGAAAAGGATGGTATAAAATCGGTCTCTTCCACACCAGGAATATCTCATTCTACTGTCAAGGTACAAAAGCGCTCGCAATCAATGCCTGCGGATGCTCATAGATTGGACGCAGATCCAGGCTATTTGCAGAAATTACAAAGGAAAGACCATGGCAAACCAAAAAATTCAGAGCCGGATTATGCAAGAGTCAAAGCAAAGGACCAAGTTCCAATACAAACGTTTTGGACGTGGGTTGAGCCCTACTTTAATGCATTGACAGAAGAAGACCGTAGATTCCTATTGCCAAAGGTCAGTGGCCAACTAATTCATCATTCAAAAGAACTTGTGTGTGCTGATAGTTTTGTTGCAGGAGGATGACCCTGACATGCATACTATACCACCACTCGGACGTCACTACATCGAAGTATGGGCAGAGAATGAGCAGTCTCTGCTCCCTTCAATGAGCTCACCTCGTTCACCTGCGTACTATTCGCCAACCCGCCACAGTGTGCGAGATCTCAACCTCAGCAAACCTGAGCCACCACATTATATATATTCGGAAAAGATGCTGGCTGATCAGCATCTGACTATCGAAGACCTCAGCTGTGGAGCATTGACCGAACGGTTGATTAGTAGTATGCTTAAAGAGGATCCAGCGAAAGATGCTTTGGAATCGGTGGAAATGGATGATAGCAGTACTGAAGGTGGCCAAAATGACACATTTGATTCAATTGACGAGACAGACGATGAAAGCTGGTCAGATGTATTGGAGCAACCATCAGAGGAGATCACAAACTTTGAGGAGAAGCTGCAACGAGAGTTACGATATATTGGTCTTCTTGGAGATGACGAGGTAGGCTCAGTTATCTATGTATCGTTACTACTTCTCATTCAGTAACTAAGTTTTTTTTATTCAATTTTCATAGTTTGATTTGTCAAATCGTGAGGATGATGAAGTTTGTGCCGAACTGAGAACATTGTCAAGAGAACTGAAGGATCAGTTAAAGATAAACAATGACCGAAAGGCAATCTTGGCATCAGTCGTAGAGAAGCAGCTACAGTACGAGCAATATCAGCAGGTTCTGGATATGCTCGATTCTCAAGTTGATCAAATATACGTCAAGCACAATGTAAGTATACGCTCTCTATGTACACAATGTGTGATAACTGGTACTAAACCAGAACTTATGATTCCACAGAAAGCACAGAAATCAAAATCAAAACGCAAACCCATTGCACCAGTTATCAAGACCATGCCTGAGAATTGTGCCTGGTCAATGCAGCGACGAAAGATGTGGGTTGACTCTATTGGTGCTATCTTTCGCGACCAGTCTGTCATTATGCCAAAAGAGTCGATTTATGCTGGGCGTTCAACCTCTTCCTCAGCAGAAGACACTCCTACTAGATACATAGATCAAAATAATTCCAAATCGGCAACGCAAACACCAAAATCTTCGAAATGAGATATCTCGAAGACAACTCTCTACAAACTTATTCTGCTTTTTCCTTCATTTCCCGTTCACAAAGCATTTTTCTCTTCCAAAATGCATGTTCTTTTTGTATATATTGCAAAATCAAAATACAACGCAAAGCTGGTGTTTGTATAAGACTAACCAGTACATTGTAAAATTTCATCTAGTGTTATCTTCGTGAATGATGTGGCAGTGAACGGGGTATTTGTTTGTCGCTGATCCACTTCAAGGCTAGTGCCCTTGAGCAGGTTTTCGGCGTTGGACAGATCCGTATTGGTACATATAGCAACAGGATGTTGGCTATCTAGGTATGAAAGGTGGAAAGTGTAGACTGTGTCATTGCCCGGTGCCTCCAAGTCATGTACCTGTACTTTCCGCAATGCCGTTAGGTCTCCTTTCGAAGACACGAAACTAACATGTTTAAGATCCTTGTGTAGTCCTACTCCCAATGCCTTGATATAACTTTCCTTCAGGCACCAGATTTCATAAAATAGCCATAATTTTCGCCGCATATCCTCAATTTCGCCTAAAACTTGAATCTCGTCTTCTGCAAGCTATCATAGTGTTAAAATGGTTCATGTTAGTCAGTAGCAAGGCAATATATGGAACGAATACCAACCTGGCTGCTGAAGCAATTTATAAATTCTTGGATACTTCCAGACGGAATATGTCGTGTGGTAACATCTATACCTATTTTTCCATTGGAGCATGCAGCCAGAACCACCCAATCCCCATGATGAGACACATTAAAATCCATGTATTCAAAACCTTCATTTGCCTTTCGGTTTGGTTCGAGGTGTCAGTGCCTACATTATCTACCTCAAAAATTGCATATTGTAACATACCAATCTCGGCTTGCCAAACTCTGCCGTTTCGAACACTAATTGCTCCCATGGTATCTTTAAATACTTGACAAAAAGATATCGTCTCAACAACTGACTAGCTAGGGATCTGTAACGATCCATTTTTAACCGATAACGCCATACTCCTTGCTGCTCCTTGGCCGGCAAATATGGTATTCCGCGCTCTAGCTATATCTAACCCATGTTAGATACACAGCAACTCACCAGAATGGCAGAGAATTGCTCATCATACCTCTTTGGAAGACCAATCTGCTATGTTCACAGCTAAAAGCACCAATGGTAGCATTGGGGCTTCTCCTGAATAGAACAACTGGCGAGTCGAAGATGTGACAGCCAAATATGCAATTTGGGGGGACTGGTACTTTCATATCCCCGCTGTATCTTTTGGAAGACTTCACAGAAATAAGGTCATTACCGACATGCCGGCCAACAGCCGTGGGCCACTTCAAATTGCCACGCAGACAGCCTTGAATGCTTCTAGATTATCCTCGGATTCTACAATTGGCACTAATACTACAGTGACGTCCCAGCAAGACGGCAACGACAATGTCACGTTCTATGACAGTCCAACTTCACCACCGTATCAAGCAATCAGGTATCAATTGCCCGGCGCCTTGAATGCATTGAGCAGCTCACCGGATGGAGAGTATGTTGTGGTAGCAGGACGTGAAGGTAAAAACATATATATCACATGTAGAGATAGAAAAAGTATGGTATTAACTTGTTTTTACTGCCGGTGTGCAGTGCTGAAGGTACTTCATGTTACCGACCAAGAAGCAACGGAATATATCAATCTTCGAACTGGCAGCAATCTTAGTCTTAATTATAGTAGCAACGATGTAAAGTGGGGAAACAATGGTAAATTGTTGTCAACTTGAAATATAGCCAAGATGTATGTTCGGCGAATTCTTACAGTATACGTAGGTACCCGGAATAAGATAGCTACAGCAGCGACCAATGGAGCAATTATTATATGGGATTTGAACAAGAGTGGTCGTAAAACAGGTAAGCAACTGAGATCTTGTAAATGGGCTTGCATTGATCTCTATAATGCTCACCTATTCACTGAAAATTAGATCGTGTAATATCGGAGCACTCTCGAGCTGTTAATCGTGTATGCTTTCAACCAAATAACGGATATATACTATTGAGTGCATCTCAAGACGGCAATATAAAAGCATGGGTAATATATTGGAGTCTGTTTGTTCGTCACCTTTGCCATTATTGACAGATCCATGTTAATCAAGGATTTGAGAGATCCAAAGGCAGCCGCCAAATACAGCTATGAGGGTAAATCTGAAAGTGTCCGAGATGTTCAGTTTAATCCTATGCATACACATGAATTTGCTGCTGGTTTTGAGACGGGAACCATACAGGTAAAGATCACAACTTTCAGTGAAAGGGTTAGCTTATCTTGCTTATAAGCTCATACCGACAGAAATGGGATATGCGAAACCCAAAACTAATATATGAACGGAAAGTAAGTGCCCATAATGGTCCATGTCTTACAGTTGACTGGCACCCCGATGGGAGGACGCTTGCCAGCGGTGGAAGAGATCGAACAATCAAGGTAATGCTATTCAATGTATTGTCCCTGTTCCGCAACCAATACAGGTATTCAACTCTTTTCACAGGTTTGGGATATGAACTCTGATAGCAGGAAGCCACAATATACAATTCGCACAATGGCATCAGTATCTCGAATACAATGGCGACCGGGATATGACAATGAAATAGCCTCCTGTGCTTTATTGTCAGATAACGGCTTGCACGTCTGGGATGTCCGAAGACCAAACATTGCAAAATATACTTTTGACGAACATAGCACAACACCTACTGGTACGTTGGAATATTCTTGCTAAACTGACCAAGATTTATTAACCAACTGGGCGAATAGGATTCCAATGGCTTTCTCCTGATGTTGTCATATCTTGCGCTAAAGACCGTTATTTCATGCGACATGAGATTGTCGGTGCTTATAAACCCATAGAGCTTTTACGAAAGAACGGTATTGGATGGAACATTCATGGCGACCTTGTATTTTCCATCGATAAAAGTACTGGCCATGAATTTGTCGATGAAGCGTAAGTTTCTTTGTTGTTGAGTTAGCTACTCAAAAAATATGTCTTCTTAAACCTATAGTATAGGTCTACTCCTGGTCTCACCAATCAGGCGTCGCGGAAGAACGCCAGAAATAGAACCACAACAGGTGAAGAACAGGTAAGTGAATCGGGATAGAAAGCAATGGCCGAACCCTCAAAAAGACATTGCTAACTTACTTTCATAGTCTCTGCAATATATACCCCCTCAAACGTGCGGAATTGCACATTTGCCATTGTTTGATTACGGCACGTTTTCAGTCTTTGCCCAAAATTATATCATATGTGGTGAGAATCTAAAGCTCGCCTGTGAAACAAATGCAAAGGTAAAAAAATCGCTTTAGCTGAAACTGGCAAGATCTGATGCTTAATTTTCATCCACAAAGATTGCTTGGAGTATGCAACGATTTAGAGCGGCACAAACCTGGAAAATTGTTCAACTCCTGTTTGCTGACGTTGAAGAGGAAAGAGATCATGACCAAGTTAATGGCTTAGGTAATTAACAATCGACGATCTGTACTCTGGATCATAAAAGCTCATCAAATCTGACATGTCTAAACTTGATCGCAGATGAAAATCATCAGAACGTGGGTGTGACTAAAGCGGTAAGTAAACAAAAGTCAAGCAATTGCATATGCACAACAGTTGAAAAAAAAGTGGTTGATGATGTTTTGTTTTAAAGTTGATTGCCAACGGCAACGAGGCCATTAGTGAATCGGATTCAGAGAGCTCTGTGTCTCCAGTCAATGAAGATGAGAAAGACAATGAAGAAGCGTCAAACTCGGATTCATCCGATAGTCAGGAACCACCTAGCATATCTCAAAACCAAGAGATCGTAAATGATTTATTTCATCATTATACTGAACAAGTAAGTCATTGCCATAATTCAACTCCTCATTCCTGCGGGCTTCATGTTGATCAGTTACTTAAAAAACCTTAAGAGTGATGTCCAGATGTGCGTGACGTTGTATCTGATCATACAGCAATATGTACATGTTAATGCAGATCAATTGGAAGACTGGTTCACAAGCTATATTGGTATGTCTTTATGCAGAAATACGCATAATCGTGCACACACCTGTTATTGATGATTTTTGTGACGTATTCCTACCTTATGGTGTTGCCATAGATTTACTCCGTAGGTTCAAGTTATGGACTTCAGCAACTGATATTATAAATGCTTGTCCTATCGACAATGTCAGGGCGCTCAATTTGGTAAGCTTCTAGTCGATACGTAATCGGACCCTGAGTATGTGATGTTAAGTATGACAATAGAACGCAACAACTATCAACATAACATGCAACAATTGTTTCAAACTGGTGCTGGGCACAGCACAAGGATCGTGGGCATGTGACAAATGCCATAAGTTGTTGAACCCCTGTTCTGTTTGGTAAGCAAGCATCATACAATGCAAAGTGAGCAAATGTTCGATCGAAACTGAAAATTTTTCTACACAGTCACCAAACTGTACGTGGATTATACGTGTGGTGCCAAGGCTGTAACCATGGGGGACATCTGGGACACATGAGAGACTGGTTCTCCATGAAGTCTCAGTGTCCTACCGGTTGTGGGCATACCTGTACCTTAGACATGAGCAACCAAGAAAGCACGGAATGAATTTCTTCGTTTCAGCTTTTTCGGCCGATTCTCACCCCGTTCCTTGTCTGAATAGCTTATTTTTTAATTATATGAATGCAAATCTGTATAATACTGTTACAAAAGAACTGTGCTGGACCATTGTCAAATTCTATTTCTACCACTGTGTAATATCTACTTCGGCCTCACCGAACAAGCTAGTTTTAGTAGCCTTCAAAGACTCTTGCTGTTCAGCTTCTTGTTCAGAGAGCACAGAGTGCTCATAAATCTCGGGAAGCACGCGCTGAATAAAACGAGATATATGCTTGTTGATCTGATCAAACTCTAACAGGAACCCATCATGACCATCCGGCGATTGAATAACCACCATCTCGGCATTTGGAATTATATCAGCTAATTCGTACTGCTCCGAAATGGTGAACAATCCATCCGATTCAATGCCTATTGCAGGAACAAACGTATTAATGCATGTTGACTTCATCGTACCCATAATTCGGTTTCAAATCGCTTACCGATGACCAAAGCATTCTGCTTGATGCCAGCCAACACTTCTTCGTAGACTCCTCTTCCCCGGCCCAAATCGTGAGTATCCATCTTTCTAGTAAGAGCAATGTAGCAGTTCGCATCAAATCTATTGATGAACTTGTCACCTTGGTAACGAAGATAGGATTGCGCTGAAAAGACGAATGGTGTAGGAACAGGTGGATCATTGATAGTGGTGTGCGTTGTTCCATTAGCATTGGAAATTGCTTGGTCTCCGTTTGCATTGCTTGCGGGACGACTAGCTCCTGAATGCTTATGACCATCATTGTGAATGAGAAGATTTGCTTCACGAGGTGACGTTGGACGGGCTATGCTGGCTTGATATCTGCTTCCGGCAGCATTGCGACCGAATCTTGATTCGAACGAATTTCTTGATCGATAAGTCAACAATGCTGACATACGAGCAGCTGCTAATCCAACATTGGGTCTGCTTTCTTGCGTGTAATAACCGTCAGCTATATTGAAAGAACCCCAAATGCCAATTAGTAAAAGTCGATGATAACTTAAATTCTTAGAACTGCTGTCACAAACCATAAAGAGGATCACTGTAAATCGATTGTCTTTGAGCCTCTCCCCAACTAATACCCCATGCAGAATGACGCCCAGACGTTGCGATAGGAACGATGTTTTTCACATAGTCGCCTTGTAAAGCCCACTCCAAGACCTATCATTGTTCAATTAGAAAATGATGACACCATGGCATACGCTTTTTTGACATCAGCCACCCCGTAAATAATATTTTTACCTGCATGCCCCCCATAGATCCTCCTATGCAGATGGCTACTTTGTTGATGCCGAGCGAGTCGAGAATGATGCGATGCAGGCGCACATCATCTCGAACACTCACTAAAGGGAACTCCGGACCGTAGATATTGCCCGTCTCCGAATTGATTGTCAATGGCGAAGCTGATCCATATGGTGACCCTAAAACATTGGCACAGAACACAAAGAATTTGGTGGTATCGAATGCTCGGTTAGGACCAATGAGCGGTCCCCACCTTAAGAATAGCGTCAGTATCATTTGTCATGCATCACAACAGAATAGTAGCTGCTCCAATACAATACCAGTCATCGACATCGGCACTGCCTGTCAATGCATGGCAGATAACCATGACGTTATCTTTCGTGCTGTTAAGCTTTCCATACGTCTTCCAGGCAACAGGTATATTATGGATGGTCACTCCAGTCTCTAGAGTAAATTTAGGTATAATGGTAATGTTTTGCTCGGGGATGAGACCGACCAAATGGTTCTTTGCAAGTTCTTTAGGAAGCTCTTTTCCCGTATCATAAGTTTCCAAGCCAGACATTGTGGAAGGTAGTAAGGGAATAGTGCCGATTCAGTTACAGTATTTTATTCCAGCCCGAACGGTTGTCAGGGTTCAAGGCCATGCCTATCAGTCACAATTTAGCAGTCACGATCACTCATCTTGCATTTTTCAACTGATGCAACGATTTTCAATAGATAATCGTCCAATAGAATGCGCAGGATAACATTTCACACTCAGCGAGGATGTTTTGATATATAAAGCCCCAGAGATTATTATCAATCGTTCCTTGCTCAAACCCTTTCTGTTCTTGCCTTTCTAATACATATCATATCACCGAACATGAGTGACCCTATTGAAGAACCAAAACAACGCAGAGCTTCCTTTCAACAACAGAAGCCTAAGCTGTTGAGACCTTTCAACACCTCAGAAGTTAAAATTCTTCTTTTGGAAAACATTAATCAGACTGCTATTGATGCCTTTAAGAAGCAAGGTTATCAGGTAAGCTAACGGTATATAGGAAATTTTGTTGGATGCAAGACCATTAACTTGACGATTGTGCAGGTCGAAACATACCCCAAGGCTTTGGTCGGCGACGAGCTCATCGAGAAAATCAGAGACGTCAACGTTATTGGTATTCGTTCCAAGACTAAGCTTACTAAACAGGTTCTTGACGAGGCTAAGAACCTAATTGCCATTGGTTGCTTTTGCATTGGCACGAACCAAGTTGATTTGAAGACTGCTGCTAAGAATGGTGTAAGTGAAAACATAATTGGTGCTACCAGAAGATTTTGATTGGGGTTTATGTTTGGTTCACTGGACTGACACCCTTGTCGTTGTAAAGATTTCAGTTTTCAACTCCCCCTTCAGCAACTCCCGCTCAGTTGCTGAGTTGGTCATTGGTGAGGTTATCGGTCTTGCTCGCCAATTGACTGATCGTAGTGCCGAGATGCATCAAGGTATCTGGAACAAGGTCTCTGCCAACTGCTATGAGATCCGTGGAAAGGTATTGGGTATTGTCGGATATGGTCACATCGGTTCACAGTTGTCCGTCTTGGCCGAGTCTATGGGTATGACCGTGTACTTTTACGATGTCTTGCAAATTATGCCTCTTGGTACCGCAAAGCAAGTGGCTACCCTTGAGGAGCTTTTGTCTATTTCAGACTTTGTTACCTTACACGTTCCAGAATTGGAGGAAACCAAGAATATGATTGGTGAAAGAGAAATTATGGGCTATATGAAGAAGGGTTCCTACCTTTTGAACAATGCCCGTGGTCTTGTTGTTCAATTGCCTGCTCTTGCCAAGGCGCTCAAATCTGGTCACCTCGCTGGTGCTGCTATTGATGTTTACCCTAAGGAGCCAGCCTCCAATGGAAACCATTTTACTGACTACCCTGAACTTTTGGATTGTAAAAACTTGATTCTGACCCCTCATATTGGTGGTTCCACTGAAGAAGCTCAATCCATGATTGGTATTGAAGTTTCCACTGCCTTGACAAAGTTCATCAATCAAGGAACTTCGCTCAATGCTGTCAACTTCCCTGAGATCGATCTTCGTATCATCAACGAAGAAGAGAGCAACACTGTTCGTGTCTTGTATATCCATCAAAACATTCCCGGTGTCCTCAAGGTGGGCGTCCCTGTCAATTGATCTTAACCTTCTATCCGTGTATCTAATGGAACTTTTTCCCGCGTCTAGGAAATTAACGAAGTCTTTGCCAACCACAATGTTGATAAGCAGTACTCTGATTCTAAGGGAGAGATTGCGTACCTGATGGCTGATATCACCCAAGTCACTGAGGAACAAATTGCTGATTTATATAACCGCATCAGCACTACCAGAGCCAACATTAAGACTCGTCTACTTTACTAGAGATTTGCTTTCTTGCTTTTGTCATATTATAACTCTCTTGCTATAGTTATCTTCTGAAGAACGCTATCTCGTTATTCTTTCGCATATATGTATCATAACTTCAACGGTTTTCATCTTAAAATGAGTGTCATAAAACTTTCTTCATAAAGGGTGTTCAACCCCCTCTTTCATAACATTGACTCATGTGTCAGACATGCTAACAGAACAGTGAAAGTAGTAATCAAACAGAAAATATACAGATTGTTTTAATGCGATGTGATCTAGGTCTATAATATAGATGGCTTAGATGTATATTATGTATCTATGCAGAACCGAGATAGCCATCCTTCTCCAACATGAGAACAATCTCGTGGACAATTTGACTGACGCTTTGGGTGGTGATATCAACAGTAAGATCGGCGTTACCGGGAACTTCATAAGGGTCATCAATACCAGTGAAACCATGGATCTCACCAGCACGAGCACGCTTGTAGACACCTTCACGATCTCTTCGCTCACACTCCTCAAGGGAAGTGGCAACATGGACAAGATAGAAACCACCGTACTTCTCAACAGCAGCCTTGGCAGATTGACGAGCAGCTTCATAGGGGGCAATAGGAGCAGCAATACAAGCAGCTCCAGCCTTGGTCAACTCTGCAGCAACATAGCCAATACGCTGCACATTGATGTCACGCTCGCGCTTAGTGTAACCAAGCTCAGATGAAAGCTCAGATCGGATAGTCTCTCCGAGCAAAAGTGATACAGAGCGGGTGCTCTGCTGGTTAAGAGATACTTGCAAGGCGCGAGCAACCGAGTTCTTGCCAGAAGCATGAAGACCAGTCAAGAAAATGGTGAAGCCCTGTGTAGCACGGGGTGGATAAGCTTGACGCAAAACCTTGACGACCTCGGGGTAAGAGAACCATTCGGGAATGGGAAGACCTTGCTTGAGACGGCGACGGAGCTCAGTACCAGAGATGTTTAAGGTCTTGACACCAGCAGGAACCTCATCAGCAGGCATGTACTCATCGGTATCAGGGCAGTAGGCAACCATTTGGAAAGGAACAATCTCGATACCAATCTCATCCTTGTACTTCTCAACTGCTTCTTGAGCATCATAAGGGCCATAGAAATCGACACCTTGGGAATTCTTACCGGGGCCAGCGTGGTCACGACCAACGATGAAGTGAGTGACACCATGGTTCTTACGGATCAAAGCGTGCCAGATGGCTTCACGGGGACCGCCCATACGCATAGCCAAAGGAAGCAAACTCAACTCGGCCATACCATTGGGGTACTTTGGCATAAGAGCCTTGTACACACGGACACGAGTGTAATGATCGATGTCACCAGGCTTGGTAAGACCAACAACTGGGTGAATCAACAGATGAGCCTTGCGAGCACGAGCGGCACGGACAGTAAGCTCACGATGGGCTCTGTGCATAGGGTTACGAGTCTGGAAAGCGACGACTCTGGTCCATTGAAGCTTCTTGAAGTGAGCACGAAGTTCGGTAGGAGTGACTATAAAGAGAAAGGTGAGTTGATTAGGATTTAGCCTGGGAAAAAACTAAACATGACACAATGTGTCGGTCGCGTAAAGGGACCCTTAACACTTACATCTGTTGGAAACATAATCGTAGTGACTGGGAGGTTGGATAGCTTCGAGCTTACCACCAACATAAAAGTCTTTGGCAATGGAGTGCAGGTAGTGGACAGCAGGGTGGGCAATATCGTCAGCACCATATACGTTGATAGCCTCCTTTGTCTTGTTGGGCTGGTAAACATCATCAACAGTCAAGATAGCAAGAGCCTGGTCATCACGAGGGTCACGGAGAGTGATTCTAGCAGCAGGCTTGATACCAAGAGCATCAATTCGCTCTTGGCTCACGTCAAGAGTGATGGGCATGGACCACAAGTTTCCATCAGCGAGACGCATGTTCTCAACCACACTAAGTCCACTGTAAGTAACTGTTTCATAGCTACTTCAACAAAAATACCCTCTACACTTACCCATCATAATCCTTTTGGTTCAAGAAACCTTCCAAAGGGGAGAAACCGCCGTTCAAAATAAGCTCCAAATCGCACAACTGACGGTCATCAAGGTCGAGGGAGGGAAGCTTCTCCGACTCGGCGAGAAGAACATCATGCTTATCGGCATCACGCAGGTAAATATCCTTGAGAACGCCACCGTGAGGAGTGTTGGCCATGGTTGTAAAAGTGTTAGAAAGGAAGAAAGGTAAACTAATTCGCTGTAAGTGCAGGACTGGGTTATGAAAATTTCGGGGTTGACACACTGATGGGTGCTATTGCGCAATTCATCCACCTGGCCAATCAAACCCTCGGTGATTGAAAAGACAAGATGTTGCGTGCTCGCCTTGGCTTCATCTAAACATACCTAAATAAATCTGTTGTGTGTGTTCCTGGATGACCATCTTGTTAAAAGGAGACTTATATTTATTATTATTGGGCTGCTTAGCTATCGCTTATTAAAATTCTCCATGTTATAGCCGTGTTCTGTGGCTCAGCGCTAGACATGGTCACCAAACGGCTAATCGTTTCAACAGGAGTGGATAAAAGCTGCCGTAAGCCGGCCCTTAGCCACCATTAATAATGGTTTGTGTTAAATATTGATTGTTAAACCTTTTTTTTTTTCGTTGCTTAAAGTTTGTTAATGGCGTGCACGTTTTTATTAACACTATAAAGAAAAAATATTATACAGTGGCCATAAAAAAAAAACATCATAATTACGGCTTGATAATGACATAGTGTACAGGCATGAACGGCTGGGTGGCAGACCGTTGGTTATCAGTTGTTGGACACAAACCAAGGGGGATGTTTTTTTTGGCGTGTTTGTCATGCGGCAGGAAGAAGGCGTTTGAATTCCTCAAAATCAATCATGCCATCCTTGTCAGCATCTCCATCCCTCATCATATCATGTAATTCTTCCTTGGTCATGTCCTCGCCCAACTCCTTCATAGCCAACTCCAGTTCATCAAGACTGATGCGACCGTCCCCATTCTTGTCAAACGCTCGGAAACAATCTCGTAATTCTTGCTCATGAGAAGGAGCGTGTTCATTGCTGGTGGCGGATCCTACTGCCGCCACGAATTCCTCAAAGTTCATGCTGCTCTTGTTGGCGTTGCCAACATTTTTAATGATGTCTCGGGCCTCGGACTCGCCAGCGTGGACACCCAAATGCTCCAACACTTGAGCGAATTCCGATGTGTCGACAGTGCCATCGCCGTCCTTATCAAAAATCTTGAAAACTTTGCACAATAGGCAGTTAGCATCCCTACTAAGGAAGTCATCGTTTCCAATTAGGCAATATGCTTACTCTCGCGCAAACTTTCTCTTTCTTCAGAGCTAACAGTCATGATGTAGAATTAGAAAATAGTGATAAAGTGATAAAACCAACAAGATGAGAGATGGTTTGGGATGGATATTTATTTGACTGTGACCTGCGGTCTAGGTCAAGGTCAGACATTATCAGATTATTACACTTCGGTTTTTTTTTTAAGAAACGGTGATCTCATGGATAATGTCACCCCCCCCCCGCCACAGGCTTAATTCAGCCATCTTATTTTAGCAGCTTTTTTGATCAACTCGGGTGCATTACTCAACTTGTAAAGCTCGTCTATCAGAGCTGATCGGAAAGTGCCAGGTCCTTGTACATCTGGTCGAGCGGCAGCATTTTCTGACGCTATGTTGAGGGTAGTCAGCCTATTAGCAAAACAAGTCAAGTTAGTGATCAGCGTGTTTAAGATTTAAGTTGTGGCGTAATAGAAAATTTGGAATATTCCTTACGCCGCGACGGTTGCCAGTAGAAAGTCAGTATTTTCCACTGATGAAGGATTCTATTAGTTTCAAAGTGACATATTTGTACCAGATAAGACAAAAGAAAAAAGAAATGCATACCAGCCGAAAAGCATCCTACAACCGTGGTTGCCATGCATCCACTACCAGTGATACTAGCCATAAGCTCATGTCCGTTCTCGAGTGCAATGACTCGCTGACCATCGGATACATAGTCAGTGGCTCCAGTCATGCCCACCACACATTCTGCATAGAATATGTATCAGCCATAAAAAGAATTCTATGCTGGTTGTCAATGCAATATTGAATCTACTTACTATGTTTGAGTGCCAATTCCTTAACAGCCTGCGCAGCTATTGACTCCTCGTGTGATCCTATTGAATCGACTCCCCGAGATTTGCCTCCTTTTCCAGCAAGACCAAGAATTTCGCCACTGTTTCCTTTGATCACTGTAAACTCGCATTCTTTCAAGAACCGACCTGAAACCTTCTTTCGTAAATTCGTAGCAACAGCGCCTACTGGATCAAAAATCACAGGATGACCATGTCGAACATTCTCCTGTGCAGCTAACACCATGGCGTTTGTGATAGTCTCATCAACTGTACCCATGTTGAGAACCATCGCTCCGTTCACGACCGCAAGGTCTGTCACATCTTCAGGATGCGTTGCCATAATAGGAGATGCTCCCAGCGCTAACGTGGCATTAGCATTATCGTTTATCACCACGTTATCTAGAAAGTTGTATATGAAGAGCCGTCAGCATTCAAACTTCGGTAGGATAGGCTGTGTGATGGCGAACTTACTGGTAATATGGTGTACTAATGGGCCCTTTTGACGGATCAGAGGGACAAGCTTAATGATATCGTCAATTACAGCATCTCTATCCTTCTGATCTCCAGTGGTAGAAGCTGTTTTCTTGGATTTGCTAAAATATTGTTTAACAACATTTGCAAAATCCTTGCAGAACTGTTCCGGCTTGGTGGAAGACATGATTGCCGACACTACTGCTACACCATCCAGGTGGACTGTCGAAGTGCTGGATTTACTAATCAATTGAGGCGTATTTTGCATGTTGATGCCACCAATGGCTACAGTTGGCACATCTTTGCCCTCAATCGACTGCAAAATAGCTATAAAAAGCAGAGGACCAGTTGAAAAATGTGTTTTGACTTAAAGACATTTTCTTTCGACATGCAGACTTACCTTGTACTCCTTCCACACCCAATGGCTTTTTAGTCAATGTTTTTGTGCTGGTGAACCAGACTGCGCCGATACCCAGATAGTCTGCGCCAGCATTGACAGCCTCAGCAGCCTCTTGAACATTATTGACGGAGACACCAATAATTTTGTTGTCGCCAATGAATTGTCTCACTTGCTTTAGGGGCATATCGTCCTGTCCAACATGAACGCCAGCCGCATCAACGGCCAGAGCAACATCAACACGGTCGTTGATGATGAGGGGAATACTGTATTTATCAGTAATGGCCTTCGTCTGCTTGGCTAGCTCAATAAACGGTCTGGTGTCGAGATTCTTTTCTCGAAGCTGAACCAAGGTGACGCCACCTTTGAGGCACAATTCCAAATGCTCGAGAAAATCCGATCCTTCCGGCAGCAGCGATCTCTCAGTGACAAGGTAAAGAGAGTAGTCTACTTCAGGTTTGTTGCTGGTCATGTCTAGTGTAATGTAAGCGGGATGCTTTAGTCGCAATTTTGGTTCGGGGTAACTTCTGGCTCCAATATTGTCTCCCGATCAGCAGTCATGCATTTTGACAACCAACCCCTCGGGTTGACGGAGTGAAGACGCTCATTACTGGATTGAAGGGTCAAAATGCAATGTTGAGTGAATTTCGTCGGAGAGCAGTTACAAGCTACCGTTCAAATAATGCATCATGGCTGCGATCACTGTTGCAGACTAGGGATTCTCAGTCGGCATGCAAGAGAAGCTTCATGACTAGCCAGCACTGCTATAAAAGAGTCACTAGAGGGAAAAGCAGCGATATTCTTGGTCCGTCTAAACTCCTTGCTCCTTCGCCCAAAGTGTCTGAGCCAGATGGGATACTGCTAGACCATAACACCGGTAGTGAACAGTTGCCAAAACTCAGGGCACCAACAGGGTCTGTGGTGTTAGACGCAGTTCGCGAATTCACCGAAAAGTACCCAACCTGTGTACTATTGATGCAAGTGGGCGATTTCTATGAATTATACGAAGACCATGCTAGTCAATACGCGTCGCAGCTTGATTTGAAGCTGACCAAAAAAGAAATCACGTCTGGCACCATTGTCGACTTTGCAGGCTTTCCATTGCGGTCGTTGGACCGTTACTTGGAATTACTAGTAAACCGCGTCAAGTGCAATGTGGCGTTATGTGAACAATACACTACATCGAGTGGCCATCTCAAGAGAAAAATTACGCGCATCATTACGCCTGGTACATTGGTGGAAGAACGCTTTTTAGACGCTCACGAGTATAATTATTTACTTGCGGTCCATGTCGACGGTCAAAACACTGGCCTAGCATGGATCGATATGTCTGTGGGGGATTTCATTATGCAGAAATCAGATCTGTCACAATTGCAAGACGATTTGGCTCGTATTCGTCCGCGAGAGATATTACTTCCAGCTTGGCTGGAGCAGGATACACAACATGCAGCTAACCAAATCGTACAAAATTTCAGCCGAGCCGCTGTGACATTTCGATCAGCTTCATTGTTCGATGTACAAGCTGGGCGGCAAAATTTGTACGAGCTGTTCAGTATAGACAAAAGACTGGAATCTCCACGAACCACCGTTATTGAACTTGAACCGGAGTTTGACGCTCCTCAATTTAGTGATTACGAATTTGCCGCTGCCCAAGCCTTGATGAAATATGTTGATAGCACACAATTGGGAAGTCGCCCGCGTCTTCAAAAGCCTATCAAATTTGATGCACACGAAGTTTTGCGAATTGACAACGCGACAATGAACTCATTGGAAGTTTTAACTAGTATTAGAGAGGGAAAACGAGCAGACAGTTTGCTAGGTGTCATAGATTGTACCGCCACCAGCGCAGGCTCACGATTGTTGAATAGATGGCTGGGTATGCAGTAATTATGCTTTGATACTATACAGTGCATCTCTTGCTGAATATTTCTAACCAGCCTCCCATCAGTCTCCCCGCTTACCAAGGTGAATGCTATTGAGAAAAGGCTTGACATTGTAGATTATTTTTATAGACGTGGTCGCCTCTTAGACGATGTACGGCTGGCTATGAAGTCAAGCAATGATGCCCAGCGTGCTCTTCAGCGACTATCATTGAAAAAGGGCCAGCACTCCGATCTCTTGGAACTTAAATGGACTCTGAGATCCATGAAAACAATTAAACAGCAAATCCAGTCAAGTCTTTTGATTGGTAATGAAGAGAATTTTAAACCAGTTTCAGCCAATCACCCTTTGATCAAGCTGCTGGACGGCTTGGATACCCACGATCAGTTGGCCGAAGCCATTGCCAATGCAATTGATGAAGAATATGTTATAGCAAAGAACACTAAGGACAATAGAGATTTTGGCTATGTGAATGCCAGGTATGAAAAGACAGGCTATGCGTGATATCAGCAGAGCGTAGATCTAACATCATTGCAGTTATAATAAGAAACTTTTGGCAGCCAACAAAAAGTTGATAGAACTAGAAAACGAAAAGAATGCCTTGTATGAGAACCTTCGTTCGATTTGTGGTAAATATGAGAAAATCAACGATATTCAAACACATATACATTGTTGACTCGTCCCCGTAGGAGCCTCCGTATCTTTAGTCACCAATTCTGCCTACAAGCATGTAGTGGAGGTAGGCAATCGGCATGCTCAGAAGTTGAAAGACGCATTTACGGCAACCTTGGTCAATCAAACGCGTACGAAACATCGGTATCAAATTGAGGTATAATTTAGATGATTGTAATTCCGCATTTCAAGGGGCGTACTCTTGACCTTCAGCTATTAGGAATGGACAAGAATCTCGGTTGATATCGAAAATACATCTGCCACTATAATAGAGCTTGAATCGCAAGTGTACGAAGAGATGTGTGAAACGGTAAACAACAATTGCTATTTGTAGATAACATATGCAATGAAACAGGCAATAACTGTCTAATTTGGTTTTTGGTGGAGCGGGCTTAGGTCCTTAGGCAAACTGATAGCATCATCCGCAGTTGCCGCGCCTTCTCGCAGCTGGATGTGCTCTCGTCCTTTGCAAGATTGGCGCTCGATAACAAACTCGTTCGGCCATCGATCAATGACCATAACGCCATCCAAATAATAGGAGGTAGACATCCAGTGGTGGAGGCTAGCTTATACCAGCGAGGCCGGCAATTCATCAAAAATGACTGCCACGTCCACAATAAGGAGACGGTCTGGCTGTTGACCGGGTAAGTTACCCACATCATTTTGTTTGCAACAGGAAAATGAATTACTCAAGGATTGAAATGCCTTATTCCATTATTGCAGACCAAATATGGGTGGCAAAAGTACCTTTTTGAGGCAGACAGCGGTGATCGTTTTATTGGGTCAAATTGGTTGCTATGTACCAGCAAAACAAGCGAACATTGGTATAGCCGACCGTATCTTCAGTCGCGTTGGAGCTTCGGACAATTTGGCACAAAACCAGTCGACATTCATGGTGGAGATGATGGAAACGGCCAATATCTTGAAGAACGCAACGTCTAAATCATTCGTAAGTTAATCATTCAACTACCACACGATTTATTCTAGTAACAATATCGATAAAATGCACAACCTTCATTTTCCCATTCTAATTCTCCTTTATAGGTCATTATGGATGAAGTGGGACGTGGTACAGCAACGCACGACGGCTTATCGCTAGCTTATTCTATCCTACACTACATTCATGAAGAACTGAAATGCAGAACATTGTTTGCTACTCATTATCACGACCTAGCTGATATGCTGCCGACCCAAACATTTGATCGATTAGCATGCTATAAAACGACCATTGAGGAAGACGCGGTAAGCTTATCTGTGTATGAAAAAAAAAAACTTTTTTCGGTTAACTTTCCATGATAATAACTGCGTCTGAGTCCAGGGCGGAGGTTACATCTTCAACCATCGGATTACTCCTGGAGTTTGCCGCAAATCGCATGGCATCAAGGTTGCACAAATTGCAGGTAACTAATATTTGTTGATCTGTTTTTGAGCAAGACTGGTGAAAAAAAAAAGTACTCGGTATTTCAAATGGAATCAGACAGAAGGGCAGGCATGTTCGCTCGAGATCATAATTTGTCTCATCCTTATATCCGCACAATAGGTATCCCGCAACAAGTCATTGCATTGGCATATCAAACGATGCACGACATGGAGAAGCACAGAGAACGCGCATAGCAGGCTATATGCATAATAGTCAGTCATATTACCACTCTGAGTCAGAATAGCTATAAAAGATTGAAAAGCTTCCATAAAACCTTGGCCCAGTGTTCGAGACCCATTGATGGGAACACAAGCCCAGTGGGTTCCGGCTCCCACAAATTATATTAGCCACCGTATGTGAAAATTTTAGTGGGCTTACGCACAATGAAGAAACAAATTTGGACAAATAGAGCAATGACTTCTGACACCATTGGTTGTATGGAATATATAGCAATAGCATGGCGTAATGGGTCTTTACCCGGTCTCATAATAATCACCAGTCTTCGGTCATAACCTTTTTGCAAGACAGCTTGCATATTAACTATTTTGATTCAAACCCAGCAGGTCCCCTGTCTGGGAGGTCCCTGAGCAGAATACTGGTGGTCCAAATATAGAAGAGCGGGGAGGAGCCTTATGTTCTCAATTGGTGGATCTGGTAGACTTTATTTACGACTAGCTATTTTCTTGCTATATCACAACTGGAGGTACATGGTATAGCAAGCGTACATGTCACTCGAAACAGCGAGGAGGAGTCTAACAATTAGTGTGTCTTACCTTCGATCATCATAGCGGACCATATAATTGCATTGCCCATTTTGAGTATACAACTAAGGTTATGTCATTCCATTTGCCGGTGTCAGTTGGGCAATGATCTACCATGATTGTGTAGCGAAGCTGAAAGGTGAATATAACGAATGTGAATCTTGAGGAGGTGTCTGGCTGATTAAAATATATGATAGGCCATTGAATTCAAGAATTGTTAGTGAATACCTCTTTGGATAACATAGAAAGTCTGGCACGAAAGCTAAATTGGTTGTTCTATCTATTCTTGGAAAAGATTGTCTGTGATCTTCACGCGTTAACGAGCTTCAAGAAAAAAGAAAAAAAAATATTGCAAGCGGGATTTACATTAAGCTTGTCATTTGATTGGTTGTGATCCTGTTCCCAACAGCCCCACGAAAGGTCACGATTCTATTGACAAGTTCTCCGAATAAGGATTTAACCAGCTTAAAAAATGGCCACAACATATATAATAACCATAGCCTTCTCCCTCTCAATCCCACCACCTCGTCCTTTATTTTATATTTATTCTTTTCATCATGTCTTCACGCTTCACAGAACATTTTGATATTGTTCACCCCAATGCCCAAACAATGATTAAATCATACCGACCTTCTACTTCTTCCGGGACTTCCATAGTACGAACGTCACAACAACGATCAAATACCTTTTCCTCTTCATCGAGTGAACGCTCAACGTCAAGTAGTGATGACAGCGACGATGATAAAAAGAAGTCACTCGTCAAACGGTTTATGACCATCTCAAGGCGAAAGTAAAAAATTACGAATCACTTGGGGTTTTATTTATATTACCTCTTTACCAACCTATCAATTTCACCCACCATACCACCAACCGTGGGACACCACCAAGAAAAAAAAATTGAGAAATTATTAGTGTATTATAGTTATCCAGCCATCTCAACCCATTCCATTTTCATTTAATCACTCATATTAATGTATATATACTTCTTTGTCTATAAAATTTGTCACACGACCTACTGATATATGCTTTTTTACTCCTTTGTCATGTGAGGACAATGACCATCATGATAATTATGAGAGCGTGGCGTTTGCATAACCTAACGGCGAATATCGTTAGAGCCGCAGCAATGTGGGTTTAGCAACTTGCAGTATAGTAGCAACATGAACGACGGTATGGATCAAGTTTAGGACGATCTAGTTACGTTGGCCCTATACCGAGAATATACTGGTATTGGTAAATTGTGATTTTTTTTTAAAATTGTAGTAAGAGATTGTGCTTTACATTTTTTATCCTGTTTTCCGTACCAGGCCCATACCCAACACTTGAACCTCCTGCCACTCAAAACCGTTATGAATATGCTTCTCAGTTGATCTACTGCCATGTCAACAAGCAGTCATACCGCTAACTTTTTAAGTTCCAGTCTGGAAGCGTACGGTATAGAACAAAATTGTGCAGTAGCACAAAAGTAGGAGAATAATTACACTGCTTAAAATCAGGTACCATAGACCAAAGCAGAAATTCCAATTCATTCTTTTTTTTTTTTTACAGCATTTTCTCAATGTTCTCTCAACTTTTCGGAAAACGCCTGTTATCTTTTAAACATGTCGGTGGTTGTTATTGCTGAGCTGCGCTCTCGATCGGCTTTGACGGAGATGTTCGTCGGATCCAGCGAGCTGAAAAAAAAAAAAATGGGCACCGCATCTACAGTGCTGTTGTTCTGTAGATGTTATGATGCCTGCTACCACAATACTGGTGACCATTGAAATCAGACATGATAAGCAGTAAGCAGTTGGTGGACAAAAGAGGTTCTTGGTTAGCACCTATGCTTGTACATATAGCTTGATCATTCTCTCTTCTTATTTTTTTAATATATTCAGGAGAGGAATGAGGTAAATCTAAGCATCTGTGCCGAACTATGTACAAAAGTGCTCCCAATGGCATGAATGAAAGACGAGATTATTATATGAGATATCGCTGTTCGGAATATACCCGCCGACCATACAGGCATTTGAAAAGGAGTTCAATGAACGAGACTGGTGCTAGTGCCAACTACAGCTGCAAATTTTCCATTTTCTGATTTTGTGCACGAGCCAAGATCTGATGGCGTGCTCAGTCTTTCTTTCAATTCCTCCAGCGCTGTGATTTTGTTGAGTGCTCTGAAAAGTATCGAATTGGCTAAGCTATTCTGCAAATGTTGATGAAATAAAGGACTCACCGCTACATGGGATTTCAACATATTTTTTCGAAACGTTATCTAAATATTTATGAAGTGGTCAAGATGATATTCGCAAGTTGTATAGCCACCAGATTTTCGCGGTTGAAGAATTCTTGATGGCCACCGTGGCAACTTTACACCAAAATGGCGAGTACACTATATACACGCTCCATCTTAACGCACTTTGTATACTCTGTTTTGTAGATACCTAATGTCAACGATGTTGATAGTATCGACTTGATATTTCCTATGATTGTCTTTGTGACCAATTTTCTCAAATCTGGCGGTTCATACCAGATACTAGAGCCCGCCAGATGCCGATCTGTCTGTATTGATTCAGGAGCTTGTGAACGAGATATCAACATATTTAGTAAAATATCGAGTACAAATGACTGGCTGCTGTTACTTATTCGAGTTGGCTGTGGACCATAGATGAAGTGAGCCCCATAAATGTTTGTAGATATAAGGAACTCGGGCTGCGAAAGCCGTCACAATGAATGATTCGGCTGTACCTTTTGTCGGCTGCTTAACTCAACCATTCTTAGCACAATGATCCCTCCTCGAGTATTGACAATCGCGGGAAGCGACAGTGGCGGGTAAGTCAAGCACATTCCTTGTATTCAAACTTAAACCTTAGTCTCACTACATGTGACACTTACAGTGGTGCTGGGATTCAAGCCGACTTGAAAACCATGACCTCCTTGCGCGTCTATGGTTCTTCGGTGTTGACCTCTATCACATCACAGAATACTCTGGGAGTAGACGGAATTCATACGTTACCAACAGAGTTTGTGGGGAAACAAATCGACGCAGTGTTGAGTGACATTGGTACAGACGCTGTTAAGACTGGTATGCTTGCCACCGACGATATTATAAATGTCGTTGTCGATACCCTAAGCCGGTACCCAGACGCTACCAAGAATCTTGTTGTTGATCCAGTGATGATATCAACATCTGGTTCCGAGCTTTTGACTACTTCAGCTGTTGATATTATGAAACAAAAGTTGTTCCCCATCACATGTCTTCTTACTCCTAATGTCCCTGAGGCTGAATTCTTACTCGGTCTGGAAAGAGGCTCCATTAAGACATTAGACGATGTATATAAAGCTTCAAAGGAGCTGGCACAAATGGGTCCTTCCTACGTACTTCTAAAAGGTGGCCACTTACCCCAAGTTCGAGATGGAATAACGCAGATGATCGATGTGCTTTATGACAAATCTACAGACATTTACGAAGAGATAGTCAATCCATTCATCGACACCAAGAACACCCATGGAACAGGATGCACATTGTCTTCAGCCATTGCTTCTGGCCTTGCAAAAAAGATGGACAGTACGTTCACTATCACTCTCAATTGGTTACATTTCAATGTATTCACTTTTGTTCATTTGTAGTCAGAGAAGCTGTTATAACAGGTATTTCTTATGTTGCAGCAGCATTGGATAACTCCATTGGTACCATTGGAAGTGGAGCTGGTCCCTTGAATCATTTCCATAATGTTGTCACAAAGGCATATGCCGGGTACGTACTTCTGCATGCAAACAAAAATTAGAAGCACGGTGTTAGCGGCGGCATTTTCTCATATTCCACTTTCGATGTTAAGAGACAGTGCTGTGGAGGCGTTGATCAAATCTCTTCCTGAGAACATTTGGTCTGATTTCATAGATCACAAGTTCGTGAAAGGGATTGCTGACGGTACCTTAAAACGAGAATGTTTCGAACATTTTATCAAGCAGGACTACCTCTATCTGCAGAATTATGCTCGTGCAGCCGCTTTAGCGGCATACAAAGGTAAGGAAAGCACTGATATTTCAGCTGTCAGCATGCCTATCTAACACTCCGCATACAGCCAGAGATATTGAAATGATAGCCCATTATGCCAAAATTATACTTCATATACACCATGAATTAAAACTCCATGTGCAGGTCAGTAACAAACACTTATTCTCCAAAATTCGCGATTTGCAAATCTGACACTGTTATATAGTACTGTGCCAGTTGGGGAATAACTGAAAAGGATATCTTGAATACTCGTGAAAGTGTTTATAACGTCGCATACACAAGATATGTACTTGATCAAGGTACGTCCATCTGTTGTTTATGATGGGAGTTCGACGGTGATGCTAAGAAGCTCATGTAGGTGCTACTGGAGATGCAATAGATTTACAGGTTGCCATGGCGCCGTGCTCTTTGGGCTATGGTGAGATAGGCAAAAAGCTGTATAATGACCCAAACACCAAGCGAGGTTAGTAGACTTGCCTTGCTCCAAATATTTCCTTTAATATGCGAATTGACGTCTTGATCAAGATGGCAACCCATACTGGCAATGGATCGTCAATTATGCCGATGATGATTTCCAAGCTTCTGTTGAGGAAAGCCGAGGTAGGTCTTATGTACAAGATATAACTTACAGTAGTCACCAACGTAGTTAATGACGAATTTGCGTAGCTCTTTTGGAGAAAGATCTTCATCATATTTCAACTTCTGCCACCAGATGGTCAGAAGTTTGCGAGATTTTCAAGCAAGCAACGTTGCTTGAGATCCAGTTCTGGGAAATGGGCTGGAAGTGTGCATAAATTCACACCTGATCTATTTGTCCTAGAGATTTGTGATACACGTTATGAGGGTGGACTTACTATCCCAGTAAAAATGATAGACTTTTATATCTTGTGCGCATTATATATACTTATAAAGGTTGAGATTCTTTTCAACCTGGAAAGCAATGACCAGAGCAAACGTGTTTGAGCTGCTCTGCGGAAATTATGAAGGACTGCTGCCAGGTGACACAGTCGGTGCACTGCCCTAGATTTGGTGGCGTGTAATATCCCAAAGTTCGGATAATGGTGGAGGAAGGATTTTGGTGGGGTTAGAAACGAAAACTGAGACAGTCCACTATTCCTAGATCAACAGATATTTCAAACGTTGTGCTACCTACAACATTCGCTTCTGTAACTTTGACATATGAAATGCATCGCATGGTTTTGAGCTTTGTATGCACAATTTTCCACTTGGATTCCCGAAGCGTCATGACATAAGCAACATTTACCTTGATATGATTCTGAACCCACCATTTTGGTTTAAGAAAGCAATACAGAGAAGATGTAGGATGATAGCCAGTACAATGCCTTGCCTGTGTATACTTATCAATTTGTTAATCGCCAATCTGTTTATTCACATATAGTATAATGATGATACATAAGAAAATATGAAGGATAAATATAGACAATTAGCGCTTCTCAACTGTTACTTTCATGCCATATTTCATTGGCATTGTGATGGAGACTTGGTAGGTAATGTTCTGACCAGGAACAAGTTTGAACTTATAGTTCTTCAGCAACATGGACAGCACAACGACGGATTCAAGCGTGGCAAGATTTTGTCCGAGGCACACACGAGGTCCTGCATGGAATACCGGCCATACGCCTTGATTCTCGCGCTTCAATTCCCCATCAACAATCCAGCGTTCTGGCTTAAATTCCTTGGCATCTTTGCCCCAAATAGCTTCCAATCGGCCCTGGCTGTATGGAGACCATGTCACTTGATCACCTTTTCTGACGACGGTACCATCCGGCCACACGTCGTCGTTTAGGGCATATTTCACATTCGATGGTACCGGAGGATGCAATCGTAGTATCTCAAAGAAACTTGAGTACAGAAGTGATTGAAGTTAGATGGAGAAAATCAATTTCAAGCCCTTACGTCTGGTGAACTTACACTGCATGGATATATTTCATATCTTTCACAACGTTATAAAATTTCGCGGGATCATTTTCGACGTCTTCGGTGATATTCTCCATAATTTCTTGTACAAGCTTTTTCTCAACTTCAGGATGTCTCATAATGCAGTACATACCCCACGACAAAGCTTGGGCAGTTGTATCTCTTCCAGCAATGATAAAATTGATGATCATATCTCGCAATTGCTTGTCGCTTAACTGTTCACCATTTTCATCTTGTGTGCCTAGGAAGCGAGCAAGTAAATCATGTCTTTCCACACCAGCCTCTACTTCTGCACGTCGCTTTGTAACTATTTC
The DNA here is from genome assembly GCA_037039815.1 of Umbelopsis sp. M5902. Taxonomy (NCBI): domain Eukaryota; kingdom Fungi; phylum Mucoromycota; class Umbelopsidomycetes; order Umbelopsidales; family Umbelopsidaceae; genus Umbelopsis; species Umbelopsis sp. M5902. The sequence continues at coordinate 444,688 of JAXQGL010000053.1, forward strand.
CTTTGCGTAATCATCCACTACCTTGATATGGTAGCTCATAGGGGTTTTCCACGGCATAAAAATGCGGCTCATTGACTGTCGCAATTCCCAAAATGGTAGAAGCATACGCATGGAAGACATGACTTGAGCTTCATCAAATGACTCCGCAAAAGGAAGCTTTGCCTCGCTACGCAAGGCGCCCAAATCTTCTCCAAAACCTAGCCTTTTGTGATACAAGTGAATGGCATGTGAGATTTTTGTAAAATTCGGTTACTCAAATGGCGTCTTGAACTTGATTTTCAACATACTTTACAAAAGCCTCCAAGGTATATTTGAACATCAATCCATGGAAATCCAATGGAATGCCTGACTCCATAGACTCCTTAAGTTGATGTGTATTCATATAATGAAACTTCTCCACAAACACTCTGGAAAATGAAAAGGTCGCATGATTAGTTAGGGCTCAGTTTATAAGGTTGCATTAACCAAGCCCCAGCGTCTTGTATCAACTTTATGTAGCTAAGACACTTACTCTGTGAAATGGTCTCTGAAGTTCTTGACGTTGAAGATATGGGAAGCGGTTTTACGTTGGAATTTCCATATATCGCCATCTACATTGAAAATGCCGTGGCCAAACAGATCATCCAGGGCCTTGTACATCCTTGGAGGCTTCGTGTAATTTTCGAAATTGGCTGAATAATCCACGTCAGCGCGCAAATAATATAGTTGCATTCAATTGTGATAAACTACTCACTTTTCAAAAAGTGCTCGACATTCGCAGGTTCAGAGGTTTCAATAGCCTTCGGCATACCTATAACAGAACCCGACCTAACATTGAAAATTTAGAGCTGGCTGCGAAGGGCTGTTCAGCCATGAAACTTGAGCTTCTTACACTGTTCTTCCTACAGTTTCAAAATTTTCCAGCATAAAGTCGTGGATTCGATCTATGTTTGCAATGATATAGGGCAAATGACCAATAATTGGGTATCCTTTGCGCCGAGGGAACTTTCGGTCGTCATTGTCGAAGGCGGCCCTGTCAGGATACATGAAAGCCAAGACAGCCAGTCCAGTTGCCAAGATTCCTGAAGCAACAGCAACATACTGTTGTGGAGTAAGTGGGTTTTCGAGCAAGCGCTTTGCGCTATCCACTGCAAAAGACATTAGTGGGAAAAGAGTGGTTTGCACAAATTTCTGTGCACACTGCCGCCGCTTAAAAAAAATAAAATAGGAACTCAGCTGCAGAGCCACTCCTACTCAGTGTCCCCCATTGGCGTGACGTTGCGTAATTCGTGAGTGCAATAATAAACAGGCCAATATCAAAGACTGAATCAACGGCAAATACATAGAATACGGATGGTTTTATATGCACAAAAAAAAACACTAGAAATTTTGCTATCGTGGAAAAAAAAGTGCACTTTTCAAACAAGTAATTTTCATAAGAAGCTTGAGCTGTAGAGCTAGTGACCATGAACCCTGCTGCACAGAATTACAGTTTGTCATAGTACTTGTCAAGACCAGGTACATCCTCAGGGAGACCCTTTCTCTTTCTAACTGTTCGAATGATATCGTAGACCTGAAAGTATATATTGTGTTTAATATAGCGTATACAGATTCGCTCTTGTATAGAACGAGTGTTACATACCTTGTTTCCAGGCTCGATTGGATTGCCACCCATGGCGCTCCAATGATCAACTATAGCGATACATTAATAAGCCATCTCAAAAGTAGCTAACATATATTCACTACGACACTTACAAACTGCTTGAGGGAAAGCTTGGCCAGCTGTGGCAGCACGTAAATCTGTTGAGAAACCGAATGACTCATTGACAGGAAGGTACGCCTTCACAGTGACAAGTGGAGTGCCTGGTCGCTGCTCTTCGGAGAAGACTTGACCACGGCGTCTGTTAAGAACACCATAAATACCACCTATGGCAGAATCTGGGCAGGTAATCTCCACAAGATATACTGGTTCTTGAATGCCGGGCTCGGCGGTCAATATGGATGCGTATACGACACGTCGGGTAGTTGGCATGATTTGACCACTGCCCCGATGGATTGAATCTGTATGCAGCGACACATCCAAAATATTGAACCTGCATCCACGAAGCATTTCTTCAGCGACAGGACCTTCCTGAGTTGCCCATTGAAATGCAGCAACAAAATGATCTTTGGCTTCATGCAAATATTGTACAGCTTTCGTGGTATCAACAAGCAAATTTGGACCACTAGAATCAAATAATTGTCAACTTCTATAATCATGAAACTCAATATCATTGTTAGACAGCTCACCTTCCGTCCGGTCCGAAGCACCAGATTTTACGAGCCTCTGTAACATCCCAATTATATCTTTCAGCCAACTCACGACCTCTTGTCTTGAAGTCGTCTCTTGGTCCGATCTTTCCTGCTTCAATATCCTTGGATAATTCATCATCCAGTGGCTGAGCTCTCATCCAGATACGATTGTGCTTGTTGGGAGACTTGGACAAGCAATCAATGCTGGATGTTGCAAGAACAGTTTCACGATATTGGACAATGGGATCACCGACTTTGATAGGCACGCCAGCGTGATCCTCTTCTAAATCTTTCAAGCAAATTTCCAGATGAAGTTCACCAGCACCTGCAACAATGTGTTCGCCTGATGGTGAAGTGAGCGTCAGCACACAAGGGTCAGATTTTGATAGCCGCTTGAGACCTTCAACCAGCTTGGGCAAATCATTGGGGTTTTTGACGTCCACCGCACACTGAACGACTGGTGATACAGAGAACTTCATAACCTTCATGTTGTGAGCAATTTCTGAGGTGGTAATGGTACCGGACTTGACTAGGAACTGATCTACACCAACTAGACCAACAATGTTGCCTGCAGGGCAGTCATCAATAGCTTCAATATAACGACCCATCATCAAGATAGTTCGTTGCACTGTCTTATTGAAAAGATCCTTTTTGGTGCCAGGTTCGTAGTTTGGTCCTTGGATACGGACTTTAAGTCCAGCCCTGACTGTACCAGAGAACACACGACCAAAAGCATAGAAGCGACCCTTGTCGGATGTAGGTACCATCTTGGAGACATATAGCATAAGTGGAGCTTGAGGGTTGCAGTCACGAATGCCAATTGCGCATTCATCGTCTAGAGGACCTTCATAAAGATTCTCAACACGATATCTCTGTGCAGTAATAGGTGAGGGCAAGTGAATGCAAATCATTTCAAGCAATGCATCACCAGCAGGCAAGAACTTTCGCATGACAACTTTGAGAAGCTGTTTGCCTTCAAGATCTCGCTCTTCAGCAGTAAGCTTGATGTCTAGCTTTTCCAGAAGAGTGGCAGTTTGCTCCTTCTTGAAGTTCATGACAGAGTCGAAGATCTTGAAGATAGGATCCAATACAAACATGTTGAAAGCTCGCTCCAAGGGCTTGCCTTCAGCATCAGAAGACTTGTTGGTCCATTTCTTTGTCTTGGGATTGAAGTAGTTCTCTCCCCAAAGTTTGCTCATCATCTTTTGCTTATCAACGCCAAACTTCTTGGAATAGCGGATAGCAAATTGTCTCAAAGTAAAGCCCCAACCATGAAGACCAGAAGCAAATGCAATTGTACCCTTCTCAGGGTATACTTGTACATCACCCAAGACGTTATCGTTATATGTTGCAATAATAACATTAACAGATTCTATGGTTCTCAAGAAAGTCTATAAAAACGAGCATTTTCCATGAGAACTTATTTTTGGTAATGATCGGCGTGGGACATTCGCCAAATAGGTTCAAATACTCACGTTGTAAAGGTCTTCCTTGGTAAGTTGCAGTTCCAGGAGAGCTCTATCCATCTTGTTGATAACAAGAACGGGCTTAATGCGCTCTGCCAGAGCTTGGCGGAGCACAGTCTCAGTTTGGACGCAGACGCCTTCTATGCAGTCAACTACTACCAGCGCACCATCAGTAACACGCAAGGCAGCAGTAACTTCAGAAGAGAAGTCAACGTGTCCAGGCGAGTCAATAAGATTGATCAGGAAAGAAGATCCTTTATAACCATCTATTTTAGTTTACATTCGGCTATTCATAAAGCAGTTGGAGAAGTTACATACCATCAGTCTTTTGGTTCATGATTTCCTTCACGTCATCGGGATTTGCCATTTGGAAATACATGGAAATTGCCGTCGACTTGATAGTAATACCACGGTCTTGTTCGTCTTGGCGGGTATCCGTAAATCTGGTTTCTCCCGCACGACCGGAAGAAATAATACCAGCCTTGGATACAAGAGAATCCGTCAAAGTGGATTTGCCATGGTCAACATGAGCAATAACCGACATATTGCGGACATTAGTCACCTTGTCCATAAGTTCACGGATTTCCTCCACGGTAAAATTCTAAAAACTTGTAAATGAGTCTTTTACCAAACATACGACATACCGTGTACACACGCTACCACTCACCACTATAAGCAGTAACCGATCGGCCAAGACCATGATATTTAAGTGCAGACATAATGTGGGGTAAGAAGAAAGTCCGAAATACAAAAAGGAGATGAAGGCGAAGCAAGGGAGAAGGCAACTTGGTTTTAGTCATCGCTCAGGAACCTCTCTACGCGAAAAATACATCGAGTCATATATCAAAACGTAGCTACTTACCCATCTTTGAATGTTTTTAATAATGCAGGCAGAAAGTGGACAGGTTTTTTGATAAAAGACTTTATAACAAATGAAAAGTAGAAAGGCTTTTCAAGAAGAAAGTACAAACGCCAGATGCTTTTATACGGGCGCTTCAAATTTTGACTACTACGGCAACCTTTTCCCACTGAACCTGTTAATCATTTGACCTCCAAGTGCACAAATGTACAAAGAGAGCAGCGGAGTTTGTATTTTCCAGTGTGTGCTGCTATAAGTTGCAATTGTGGATCAGTGCGCTGAATGCACTTGTGCATATACAGCGTGAACGCCGTCGTTACACGTTGGCAAAGCATACGATGTGATAAATGCCATAAAAAACCATTATTATCTACAGGATATAATGAGCTTGCTTCATATTATAAGCATTCACTTACTACGCCACTTGGGCAGCAGTTAGGCTGAAATTGAGATGCGTTCTTTTTTTATTCATTATCTCGGGTTATCGGTGAGCAGAATACTCCTTGTAAAGAAAAATGTGTAATAGAATCTTCATACGTTAAGTGAATGCGAGGAGAGGTATGATATATGAGGGAAGAAGAAAAGCAATCAACAATGAAAAAATAAAAGTAGCAATCAAGAAAAAAAAAATTCTAAGTGAATTACAAAGAAATAACTTTGGAGATGGTTTTTGGCACTGAAGTCGTGTCTGAAGTGAGAAATTATGTAATATAAAAAGAGCTGAAATAGATAGCAATGTCAACAACTAAACGTTCATATCTTCAGTGTGGTTTAACACCATCTGCTTTCTTGCCAAAGTCGATGCCGTACAGGTAGGATGACACCATGACAATGACAGCACCCACAATGAACTGAAAGCTCGGCTGAAAATTAAAAAGATAAAAGCTGATGACTCCAGAAATGATGATTGATAGACTGGTAGCAAATCCTTTCAAAATATTGTCAGCATATTTGACCACGATGGCCACCAACAATCCTCCCAATGCCTGGTTAGCAACCACAACCCACGTCAGAGCATCATAACCTTGCAGCATGCCTCCAGCCATCAAAGGTGCACGATCATATACCAGCATTCCTACCAGCGAAAATAAGGCTCCGGAAATACCTAGTTGAATATTGCGTACCCACATGGAAGTTTCTGAAGTTTTGAGGATCTTTTCAAAATAACAGCCAGCAAAACCTGAAGAGACACATGAAGTAATAACAGCAATCAGACCAACAAGTGGATTTTGTGCCGCTAACATAAGCTGTTCTTGCTCTTTTGCTGGATCGCTGAATGGCTCTGGATCCTCATCGGTCACTATGTCACTTGCCGCAGAAGTTGATTGTGAAGATGATCCGGATACTGTCTGTGACTGGACTAATGTTACACCAATCATCAATAGTACGAGAGCGAGCCATTTGCCACGGTGAAGCGATCTTCCCAGAAGTACTACCGAAAATATGGCTGTCGACAAAATTTTCATCTGATAGGTGACTTGAAATGTTGCAGCCTCGAGGTTGCTGAGGGCGACGTATAATAAATTGTTTTGCAAGGCGTACAGTCCTGACGGTATCAACATCTTCATCGTTTCTGTTGGTTTCCCGAGGATCTCTTTCCTAACCACATACCAGAACCGTGAAAATGTACGTTTCTGGTACCATATCACAGCCAAGCAAGCAATGATCTTCAATACTTCGGCTAAAAATACGGCCGTGGAGGCAATGTACATTGGCTGGCCAGGCTTTTGAACTATTCGAGAATATCTCATCATCAAAACCAGAGTACTGTTCTGTACAACTAGGACTAACAGAGAAAGCTGTTTCCGAGTGAGTCCGAATATGAGAGGTTCTAAAGATTTAATCGATATGGATGTAAGTATAACCTGATAAGGAGAGCAACGCTTTTATGTAATTCTCGATATGCCCGTAATATCAAAGCTTTTTTGATCTTTCCTCACTACAACACGAGCAAAACAGTGCAGTTTAAGCGCTGCCACGGTTTCGTGCCCAATCACATCTCGATAACTGCAAGTAATGTGGATTCTAACCTTTCTGATGTAACTTCCCATTCTGATGAGAGGTTGGCAGTATCTCTGCTCTATTGAATGTCCTTCTTGAGGGCTGTATGGAGGTCATCGCAAATTAAGCTTTGATGCTTTAGCAAAGCCAAGTTTGAGATGAGTCGCTGCAGATGATTGAGTTTGACCAATGCGGGGTAGGAAAAGCAGCAGTTTCAACAAAAAAAAAATTCCCATTCGAACGCCGATCATCCCATCAAGAACGTACTGCGACTTGGCAAGCATAATAAATACTAGCCTATCGCTCAGTTTACCGAGCATAACTCAAAAACAATGTAAGAATGAGAGAATAGAAACGTCAGAACTTCTTCAATCCTTACCTACTGTTTGCAATTGCTCGAAAATCGCATTTATGCCAATAAATTTTGATCATCCGAAAAGTTTGCATGTGGCAAGTCAAATACCCGGTAGCCAAGAACTTACGATATCAAAAATGCCACATACAAATCTCAAGACTTGCAACATCAGCTTTGCACATATTTAATTGTAACAAAGTGCGTTGAGCCATAACTTTCAGAGATTCTCACTTAGGCGACATCCGCGTGATAATCTCTTTCACAAGCAGACATTGGCCTAAATATAGTCCAATTCTTACAAATTGATCAAGTTATATTATGCATATGACCAAAGCTGGAACTCGATATCATTATCGACAGCTTTTTCTCTGTGCCTCAGTTAATCTGTATGCAACTGCGCCATCTTCCAATAATGCAATATTTCTCTTTTAACAAGTATCTATGTTCCCTTGTACGCAAACCACTTATACAGTAAAATAAGTTAAAAGAACCACTGTCTCAATTATTACTTGCCACTATCACTTGGGTTGCACCGTCCTATTATTGACACCACTGAGATTTTGACCCAAAAGTAAGGACTGGAAGAAGATGCCATGTTAATTGTTGATAATGCAAATTGAGAGACCGTATTTGCCAATCTGGCAGACAGTCCCCGTAGACAGGCTGCTAAAGGTTAAATTTGCTTCTCTTCATTGTTTTCAACCTGCATGTGTCAACATATAATGTGTGAGAGTTCGAGAAGTGTTTCCAATGATATACAAATGAATATAGAGACATGACATTGTCGCAGTTTAGACTTCGGTGATATAACAAATTTTATTACGAATCCGGTAAAAATAGCATATACCGAGATGTATAGTTATAATACATGATTGCTGGGCTTTATTCAGACTATTCACCTTTCCATTCTTTGGTGTGTGCATAGACAACTGCTATGACTAAAGTGCCTTTTGCTATGTGATTAAACTTACTTCCTGCCTGCATGCCGGTTTCTACTATCACTTTTTGATCTGTATAAAAATATGCTATCTAAAATGCCTTTGTTGGCACATCGTACTATTCATGATCTTCCACATTAGCCTACAACTTCACCGGGACTTTTAATGCTCTTTCTACAACATACATGTCCCTTCCCTTCTTTCTTCTTTATTCTGAGCTATAAATTAATCAAAATATTGATGGTAGTAGTGGAGTTTGTGCTGGAAAATCTTATTTTGATCTATTGAATTTGGCTAGTTTCATAGTCATTTCCGAATGCTCGGTCGTGATACAACAATATGAACCTTTCGTTTGACAGCTTGCTTTTTAGCCACGTGCAAACTAACTTCTGATTAACAGAGAATCGAGCAACAACAACGTTTTTTATGTAGCCACTGTGACAGGACGATCCAACATTTTGTCACAAGCGAGACTGTCCTTGAATTTGCTCTATAGCCAGCTGGTATAAACTATAAATTGGCCAAATGCTTTCACTGAGGTAAACACAAGTTGAACATTTTTGTTGAAAGTTCTTTGCAAGATGAAATGGACAATTTCTGTTGCTAGTGTTCTAGCTTTAACTGCTTTCTCCTCTGAAGTTGCGGCAGCAACAACTACCAAGACCTTAACTGGCCATATTTCGCCAGATCAAGTTTTCTCCTTTGTATATGTTCCTTTCGAGGTACCTGTAGGCACCACATCAATCTATGTGTTGCAAAATTACACTCAGAAGGGTCAAGGAAACAGTGTTGATCTTGGCTGTTTCGATCAGCGTGGCCATGACATGTTGGTTGGAAATGCGAGTGTAGGATTCAGAGGCTGGTCTGGAGGTTACAGAAACAACTTTACCATCTCGCCGGTGTCTGCCACCCCAGGTTATATTCCGGGACCTATTGAACCAGGAAAATGGAGTGTTGCTCTCGGTCCCTATACGTCTAACCCTGGTGGTATTGATTACGAACTTAAAGTTGTGCTTTCTTCGGATCCTTACGTTGGGGATTTCACTCCCAATTTTGCTCCTAGCAGCGTTGGTGCTGATCCTGCCTTCACTGACCATAGTGATGATGAAGATCTTGATATCGATAAAGGTTCATGGTACCGTGGAGACCTGCATTTGCATACCTATTATTCTGATGGAGACTACGCTCCTCAAGACATCGTTGACGCTGCCCAGCAACGCGATTTGGACTTTTTTTTCAGCACTGATCATAACACACAGTCATCCAATCTCATATGGGGAAATCTAGCTCCACCCTCGCTACTTATTGGTAGAGGCATTGAAGTCACTACACGCAATGGTCATTGGGGAGCTCTTGGTCTAGAGGACTGGCAATGGATTGATTGGAGATACACTAATGATACCAATGGATTAGACGCAGCTAAGCAGCAAGTACGTAATGATGGTGGCTTCGTGTCTATCAATCACCCCTATGCCGCGTGTTCAGCTTGCAACTGGACCTTCCCCTTCAGTGACTTTGACGGAATTGAAGTTTGGAATAGCGACTGGGACCCTACCGATGATATGGCAGTTCAAGAGTGGCAGAGAATGCTGGTTCGAGGTGCTAATATTACCGCAGTTGGAGGAAGTGACGCTCACAGACCTCCTCAAGTTATTGGACTGCCAACCACCATTGTCAGAGCTACAGGCTTATCTACCGCAGCGTTGTTGGAAGGATTAAAGAGAAGGCGGGCATACCTGGTTCGTGACCCAGGAATGGATATTCATTTCACTGTGCAAACCATTGGTGGTGTTCACACTCAAGTTGGTGATAGAATCAAAGTTAGAGGTCCCGCCATTGCAAGATTACAGACAACCGGTATGAACAACGGTACTGCTACATTTTTCTCTCAGAAGGGACAAGTCTACCAGCAAGTAATTGGAAATGGAAGAGATATCACTCACAATCTTCAGGGAGCCGATTGGATCAGAGTGGAAGTGCGAAATGCTACTGGTAGCATGTTGGGTTTGACAAACCCAATCTGGCTTACATGAGTTTCCACTTCGCGTTGCTTCTCCCATCCAAAGACAATAGAGTACTCATCATAGCTAGGTTCTAAAACTTTCTATCGACATCTAAAGAGCATCGACATTTCAGCTTAAAAAAAATAAAGTTGCTTTCATGGCCAATATTATAAATCGATATTCTAGTGTTGTGATACCTATCTATACACTTATATATCATAAGCATATATATAAGGTAGTAAGTAATGCAAGATTGTCCCTTATACAGATCTTAATATGGAACATTTAATTCCAACATAGCCCTTTTGCGGTCTGCATAAAAAGACTTGTGCAGGTACATGCCAGATGGGAATAGGGATGATGAGCAATGCCTCAGGGTATGATAGAATCACTTTGAAGGGCGTCAATGATCATAGCTCCGCCTTCTCGGCCATATGATGTGATTTTGCGTATTTACATCTGTTTTAGTTATTTCTGTCATAATACGCACGGCAGTTTCTTTGAATGTAACGTTTATATCGTCACATCCAATATCCAGTCCCTTTCGTTTCTGGCAACATCACAACTGCCTTCTTTCTTTCTTTCTTTTCAAACTTGAGCCAATGACACTCAAAATTCGTACTAATGCTACCCTTCAATTTTAAAGTTTGCTCGCAACTCTACTTAACTTCAGGTATGTATTACATAGTAAATGCGGACAATGTTCTGTTAGTTGTTATTGCTCATACTTAATTCGACAGCGGCTTTTTATTCTCATTGTTCCTGCTGGCACTGACTTGATGGCCACCGCTCAAGTTGGATTCAAAACTGTTATCGTAAGACGGCGGCGACAGAAGACATCAACTGGGCAGAGTCGAATGCCAATGTACATAGATTAAAGATATAAGGCTTTGCCAAAGAGAATAGCCTTGCATATAACACTATTCGAAAAAGTAAAATAATAATAAGCAATGATTTTATGGGATAGCAAGAATCTCTGAATGAAAGCAGAAGTCTCTCATAGATGATCTCGTTAAGGGAACAATCCAAGCACGGAATAGTAAAACCTTCAGACCTGAGAAGTTTAATATTGTCTGCCGTAATTCTCGCCCGAGCAGGCATACACTGCCCACATGAAGCATACAATGGTGTTCTGCCAGACCTTTTGTAAAAGTGCTTTGATCTCTCTGAAGAAGGATTTAAGACCAAATATAGTCTACGAGCCGATGCATTGGAGTTAGGCAAACAGGCCTCTTGCGGTATCACAAATTGATACTTCTAACGTCAATAAGCAATCCATAATTGATGACCATACTGTAACAACTTGGTGTGATGGATACTTTTGTTGCCGCTGATGGCATAATAAGGAGGGAAATCGCGTCGGCAAGTGCTCCACTGGAGAATACTGTTATACGTGTGTATTTAATGCTACCACAAGACAGAGGAAAAAATACAGGTATCAAAAAACCTCAGATGACTCTCGTCTCTCTACCTGTACTGACTGATTTTTGATACTGACTTATTTTCCACTGACTATGACGATACTACTAATACTGACTCTCTCTTTCAACTTAATATTGTTAAAAGACTGTTTTAATTTCTAATGCTCTTTTTTTTTGCTCTATGCGCTTTGACCTTGGCGGGTACTCTATCAGCGCCTCATCTGGTTTTTCTGTGTTGTGAACCATTGGTATCGTTGACCATGGATATTGGACTCTCTAAGCGAGGAATGTAAATGATTCCTGGACGGACCTTATCCAGCTATACAACATTAAGCCGGCAATATGAATGAGACCAATGTACAAAATAATATTCATTTAAAATGTTCAGTAACTATTAAAAAGTTTTTGCTTTACAATTACAAAGAGCTGGTGAGTTCTCCAATTATTTCATCGTACCAGCTGGCATATACATCTCGGTTGTGACGAGCAAGAATATAAACCTTGTAGCTAAGCTTTTCCAGCCTGCTACGAACAACTCCTAGACCATAGCTACTCAGCGTCTCATTACTGCTAAACTGACTATGTTGTAGATGTGAACGGATGACGGAAAGAAGACGTCGAGACAACAAAGAGTAGACCGTGTCTTTGTACGAAAGCGTTTTGCCAACCATTGTGCGAATCATGTTTTGCTTCTCCTCAGACAAGGCATTGAAGTTCACCTCAGACAGTTGTTGAATGCATTCAATGACTTGTAGAGAAAGGTTATCCAACGTGGTATCTTTAGCCTCCAGCAAAACAAATAGTTTGTCTCGAAGTTCCTTCATTGCTGCTGTGGAAGTAGCACGTCTTGTCGCTTCCTCGGCAGCCGAGAAGTTCTTGGTCAACATGATCAAAGCTGCGACAATGGTGATAGCTTGTGCTTCATTCTGATACTCAGTGATCCTTTCGACATCCATAGCAAGTGTTTCCGGGCAATTGTCTGGGAACAAAGGCTGGCTAGACCCCAAAAGGCCTACTAATGCTTCGTTGTATATATCGGCAAACCGCACTCGAGTATCACTCTCTTCAACGCCTTCTGGATTACGTTGATCTGCTATTCCTTGTAGTGAAACATTTGCGGATTTAAGCCATTCCCGTGTCCTGACCAATCCAACCTTGCCGTTCTTTAATGCCGTGGAGAATTTTTCTTTCTCATATTCAACACTGATATCTTTCAAATATGGTCGAAGAGCTTGAATTCTATAATTTGCAAGATCCAGATTCATTTGATCCAATAACTCCAAAATTGCACGGAAACTATCTGGGAGATCTTGAATGCTTCGTATTGCTTTAACAGCATCATCTCTCACCGGCGCGCAGAGTTTTTCCATTGTTCCAACAACAAAATTAATGGTGCTATTTACATTGTATGTTTCCGCATTGATCTGTTGCGCGATAAGAGCGAGATCAAGAGTATCATTAACGTCTTGGTAAATTTTCGACTTTGGAGGCGTTAAGGATAATAATCGCTATGGTGAAAATGAGGTTGAGTTGCTTTGCAACGAACTATAAAATTTAAATAAAGGTCATATAAATACCTCTTTCATGTCACCAACGAGACCTGGGATCCATCTTTGGTAATTCTGTTTCTCAAAGTCCTCCCTCATAGAATCAAAAAAGGCTCTTGTAGCGACTTGCCGCACCTGGTCAACAATCTCAGATTTGCCGGTCTTTTCCAGCTTGAAGTCGGGGTTCATGACGACCTCGTGGGCCAACTGTTCATTAGTAATACCAGACGCTGGCGCAAAACTACCCAAAATCTTGCTTAAATCTCCATTAGCTGTTGACTGATCATTCGTTGAGGCTGCTGCTGACTTTTGGTCAATATCAGAATCACTCGTTTTTTCAGGCCGGGGAGTTGGCGAAGCAGGGACACTGAACACGGAATCTGCTCTTTCACGTTGTCCACGAGCTCTCGCTTCTTCTCTGGACATTTGGATAGTTTGCTTAACTGTTTCCAGCTTCTCCATTGCCTTGGCACCGCCAACCTTTTGCAACTTTTGAGATATCTGCAATTGCTGTGTATCCAGTTGAGATCGTATCTCGTTTGCATTATCTGCATCTTTGCCAAGCGTATCCCACAATCGTTCCATTTCAATATAATGGGTGATGAGGTTATCAACTAACTTTTCAACGTCGTTTCTTTTCCAAGCTTCGAAAAGTGCATAGTAGGAATTCCAGCAATCTTCAAACGCCGTCCACTTTGGGTCAAACTTGTCTGTGTGAGCTGCTTCGAGCCATTGTTGAAAAGAATGCAATAGATCCTTAGCTGCAAGCAGCAGTGACTTTATGTCAGAATCAGTCGCAGGGGAAATGAGCATGACAGAAGAAAGGGTAATGATGGAGCATGTTAATGAATATATTAGCATTCCAAAGAACCTAGAAGGTTCTTGAGAACAGTCACTAATGATCACCCACCTGTTCGCAAGACCCGTCAAGGTCAAGTAATATGTCAGCAGGGCTCGATACTATCATAAACGCAGTCAAGAATACTCTTCCTTTCTTCTTGTCACATTTTGGCTTGCCTTGAGCCAGTATAGTGGCAGCAGCAGTGATCAGTTCCATATTTTTCAATATTCCAACCAGTTCCTGAAATTTCATCTCATTTGAGCTTAATAAGTTGAACTTTCGGAAGACCTTGATTGAGGCTATTAGACGCTTAAACATGGGTACAGGCAGATTAGAATCATGCTTAAGTCGGTTGCTGCTGTCCAGAGAATTCTTCCCAATCATTAGCTGGCTCTTTGTTCTGTGCTGCAGAGCCATTCTTCTTCGTTCGCTTTTAATCAGCTTCTGATCAATTGCTTGACGCTTACTTTCTATTGTTGATTGATGTATAACGTAAGAGACCGATGCAACAAAGTATTTTTGAAGAATATCATCTGATTAACAGTACATACCTTGTAAAGCAATGCTTTTTAAGCGATGCTGCTTCGCCTTAAATTTAGCTCTCTCCACCATTTCTCTACTTGCAGTTCTTAATTTCTCTAATCTGGCAGCTCGCTTTCTATCGGCCATTAATAGATTATGCTCCATAGTCTGCCGCCGCAGCTCTGACTTTTCCTTTGCATTATGAGCTACCATCTGCACTTGGAGCATTCGTTGCGTCAACTTCTGCCGTTTAGCGTCTAGTAAGGCATCCCTTTTCAGTTGAGCTTCCAATAATGCATCCAGCCGCTTGGGATAATTAGGAAACCGCTGCGCTAAATGAAATGGTTTGCCGGACGACTTAGATAAAGAATAAGCGTCTATAACATAGAACCCGCTACTTGTTTTCTCCATGACTCAAAATCTGAATATTTGGATGGTATTAAGGATTCTCTCTGTGGCTTGAGAGAGCCGTTATGCCGAGATAAAAGAAATGAAAGCAATGTATACCTGTGAAGAATCCGTAACAGATAATGCCAATTTTGTCTCGAAGTCACGCACAAGTTTGCAATATCCCGTGACGGAATTTTGAAGACTGAAGACGGAACCACAAACGTGAGCCGGCGAAACACAAATAATTGCCTAATTAGTTGTTATCAATAATGTAAACCTATAGAGGTCAGAACTCGGTGAAAGATAATGTATTTACATAGGCAAGCATGCATTACTATTTTTTTAAGGATATCTTATGGGTTCGCTGGACCAACAGCCATGAGTCAGCCGTACCCCGCAGAAAGAAGGATGTCGATGAGACATATAATTTTTGCAAGGAGGAGTACCGGAAAAGAACGAATATTAAATAACATATTTATATCTATCAGCCATAGCGTTGAGCGTAAAGTATGCGAGCGGTTTGACAACACAGGCGTCTTCTGATCACTGGACTTTGTATGTTGATATTAGATGTTGGAAATAGACTCACATCGACGTCCTATCTCAATGCTGCTACTACATACCAAAAGTTATAAATTCGATCTAAGAGAGCAGTCTGATGAAAGTAGGAGAAGTATCCAAGAGTTTATAACATTCTGTTCATGATTTTGACCTAATATCAAACCTGTTGTCCCAATGATCACACGAGTATACATCTGCCACAGGCAATGCCGATGGTTCGGAACGCAAACGAACGTGGCAAGGCAAAATTGTGGATATAACCAGTCAATAAAATGATAGCCCTTATACCAACCCTAAGTCTCAATTTGATAACCAGAAATTGGATCTTCATGCCCTAATTATACGTTTTCCTATTATGCCTCAAGCCTTTGCATTGATTTGTTTACAAAGAAATCCAAAATGGATCATAGACAATTTGATAATATTTTTTTGGTTAAGTCCAGGGTCGATGTGATAAGATAGTTATGTCATTTTCAGTGAGCAAGGACACTTGCACTTTGGTTGGTTGGGGACACACTGTATTGATATACAATTAAAAAGTATGAGCTATAAAATTACATTAAGTTTTTGTTTGTAGCGAGAAATGGCTTCTGTACATAAGCCAAGTATGTGGTTCAGTAGCGTCTTGCTGAGCAGAACCACATGAAAAGTCTCCATATTATACCTATTCCTGCTAGTGCTGCTACAGCAATACCTCCATAAAAGAGACCATCGTATAGAACTGAGTTACACGCATTACAAATTCCAGATAGACTGCTTTTTGAATCGCAGGGTGGACATTGCTCACTGGCAACTTTTGCATATACAATCATAGCAATGCCAGCAGCTAAAAAGCCAATTGATATGAGCATACAGAAAAATGAGCAGCATGTTAGAGCTGGGCAATAGCAACATCCACCACGGGAATCCCTAGGGGGTTTATATGCCTGCGGGGGAGGCATCAATTGCGGTTGATAGGGTTGCACTGGAGGAGGGGGAGGATAATGCTGATTTTGTACTGGAGTGTGCGGTACAACTGGCCCAGCTGGTCGTTGCTTTGGTGTCCGTCCTCGAGCACCGGGGAGATAGCCATCCCGATCAGGTCTCAAATACGACGGAGGGGCTACCGTAGGGTATCCTGCCTCAGCGTAGAGAGGCTCGGGCTGCGGTTGCTGTCGCATATCCTGCATATATGTCTCTCTTCCATTAGATGGATCTGCCATATCTGGAGACATCGCATTGTTTCTAGGGTCGTTCTCTTGAGGAGGAGGATTGTTCGCTCTCTCTGCCTGCTGCCATTCATTCAATGGAATAGCATGGGGATCATAATAGCCTTTATCCGTTGTCTTATTATGTAAAGCACCCACCAAACCCGCTCCTGCAGCTGCCCCTACTGCTCCAGCCATGAGGTTGGAGGTATCATGGCCATCATGTGAGCTGTTTTGTCTTGTGTAGGAATTCGAGTTTGTCATGGACGGAGCACTACTGCGAGTATGTGCAGAATTGGCGGTATGTACGGTCGCTTGATCATCATTCACTGCTGCAGGTTTTTGATATTGCTGAGGCATAGGAAAATTTTCATTAACAGGATACTCATTAGCGCTGTAAGCAGGGTAAACGGGGTCAACAGCATGCGGTGCTTGATTTAACCCAGAAGGTTGTCGGGGAGGTGGATATTGCCCAGCAAAGGGATCGGCGTCTGAGCTGGACTGTCCATGAACAGCATAGTTTGACACCGGTATGCTTTGATGTGCTTGGTATGGTGTTTGGAAGGCGGATGATTCTGCGTTATGATCACCATGATAGGGATACATCCCAGTCTGAGAAAAGCTGTGGTTCGTGCGGGAGTGGTCACTAGCTGGAGTGGGCATAGGATAGAAAGAAGTCCGCCGTTGTGAGTTGGAGTCGTCATCACGATGACTACTGTGACTAAAGCTCTCCCCACGCTGAGGAAAGTAATCACGTTGCGACATTACCAGATTGAAGAAAAGAGGAGAGAAGAAAGTAGATCAGCTGGAAAAGTAGTGGTCTTCCCTATGAAGGTAAATTTGGGCCAGGCTGAGACGGCGGTAACAGATGAAAGTGACACACAACCAACCCAGGGTGTAATGGCTTTACGTTTTTCACACTACCAGAAATAGATGTTTGATAATTTCATCCAATAGGAGAAATGTCCATAACCAAGCTACTGGCACAAAATTGTAGTACACGACAATCTTTATATTGAATTAACAAGTTCAAATCTTTTAAAAAGTTACAGAAGCACTGTTGATGTTATTGTGCGCTTTTAGAAAGTGGGGAACGGAGAGCTGGGTTTTATTACTATGGTAAATATGGGATATGCGAATGCAAGGAGCTATTTATGTACAGTGTGGCCTAGTTGCTTAGTTCAACATATCCGAGACGCCGTCTATGCAGGTACTTCCAGACGAAGTAGCCTATGACTGCAATGGCAAGAGCTCCCAAGATACTGGATACAATTATGGCAACCTGAGCTGGTAGTGGTAGGCCAGCCCAACCCTGTGGAACCGGAATCAAGACAGAATCTATCTCAACGACTCCTCCTCCTGTCGTTGCTTTTCCGACTGCCACTACGCGGCCAATGTTACCAATTTTGCCGCCCTTGACCTCAACAATATATTGGCCATTAGCGATTTCTTTGAATAACACTTTATCGTGATCCGATAGTAGTGTCTCATATTCTACATTTTCGTTGATCATAGGCTTGAGTGGACCAATATCAGATGACTTCAAAATATGGGTCTCCACAATCCTGGTAAGCTGAGTAGGATCCAATAACAATTGGGTAACATTAAGTCGAGCAAATGCTTTGTCACTAGGTGCAAGTATGGTATAATTTCCGGAAGGTAGGAGTTGAGTTAAATTTGCAACCTTGAGTAGCTTAGAGAAAACGCTAGCATCGATGGCTTTAAGTAGATCTCCATTGGTTATTTCAACCGTGTCGGGAATAGCAATGCTAGAGACCTTGTGGGCAACACCATTGGCGAGTAATATATCCATACTTGAAACTGTGTTATCAGGTTCTCCAACCGTAACATCATTTGACGAAGTCCGATTGATTTGTAGCTTGGTACCTGCCAAGGTTTTGACTACAATGCTGTTCTCAGTAGGAAAGTCTGAAGAATACATCAGTGATGGAACTACATGGTGAAATATAACAGTGGCCAATTTGGTTTTGGCGTCGGGATGTAAAAGGTATTTGGCAGCCAAACCCAAGTGAGCAAAAGCGTCGTTGGACGGCACAAAGAGTGTGATGCCTTTCGACTGCATGAGCGTTTGTTCTGCCTTAGCAGCATACAAGCTAGCGATGAAAGTTGACAACTCCAGATCAGTGATGAGTGTACTAAGTATGCCTTCAGGAGGCGATAGTACATCAGATATAGAGTAAATGAGGGTCTCATTGATTTCGGCTACACAGAGAACTAATTAGTACAAACTCTTGAGCATTGTAAAGCTAGCAGACAACTATCATACCTGGTTCTCCATTGACTATTGCATCATCGAATGTGATTGTTTTTCCAGGCTTGGGTTTCAACCAGTAGTCGGAAGGTAGGTTTCCACCGTCGTTATCAACGGAAACCTTCATCTTCTGTGCAGACCCTCCAAGCATCTTGTCATGAAGTGTTGTATCCACCAATAATCCATCTGTTAATTGATCTGGTTTCCAAGGTGTTGGTAGAATATGGTATAGTAATTTTTTGGTAACGTTGCCAGCTTCAATGTCAAATTGTTCAAACGCTTCATTGATTGGGGCTAAGAAAGTCAAGCTCTGACTAGTGTCATCCAAATAACTACCGAGGCCATTCTCATCCATCATGGCGACGAACTTGGTGGCATTCATTCCAATAAGATATTTTCTGGCAGTAAAAAGCAAGTTTCTTGGGATTATGGGATGCTCAATGGTATGAATGACGCCTGCATACTAGACATTAGGACACATAGAATACATATACCGCTTGATATTGACGATGAACTAACCATTGGCTGCTAACTCGTTGAATTCCTTAATAGAAGTACCGTCGATTTCCATTTCCGAGTTCTTTTCGTCGACCCTGACTGTCAGATTGTTGCCACTCAAGGTTTCGACTATATCACCGTTGTGGAAATCAGCAGCATACCAATCCCCACTTATAATGTGATATTTCAAAAGTAACTGCAAATCTTTTCTTCCATATTCATGCAAAAGGTATGACTTTTCGATTTCATTGAAGGGTTGCAATGTCTTCTCTGGCGGAGCGAACAAGGTGAAAGGCTGAGCTTGATTCAAAGTTGACAGTAACTCAGCCGTTTCTAGAATCGTATACAGATCGGATTGTTCCCATTGTTTCATTATTTCCACTGGAATTATTACAAGTCAATTTCAACGTAATTATTACACTGCCAGCTAGCTTTGTAATTACCTAAGGGGGCTGGTGGTGTAAGTAAACGACTTATCACTTGTATTACACTCTGGTTGTTAGCCACAATGTCCTTGTCAATGATGTGCGCGCCTCCAATGTACACTTTGCCCTTTCCTTTACGAGGACTACCCTCTTTAGTCACCTTGATACGCTGCCCATTATGCGTCTCGCCAAGCATTCCTTGGCGAACGTAAAGTGACTCCAATATCTGGCCTTGGTCAAAGTCTTCCCCGAACATTGGGTTTGAGATGATGTGATAAAGCAAAACCTCTTTCGTGACTTTGTCTTTGTACTTTTCAAAAGCTTCGTTGTCTGGGGCGAAAAAGGTGCCGGACGTCAACTTATTGACAACCGGAACTAGTCGCTCAGTTTGCAAGTGCCGAATAAGAGTACTAAAGCGAGAATCTTCCGAAAGGGTATCAATAAACGTCTTGTAACATAGTGCTGGTATAACGAATGTCAATAGAATGAGTAATTGTCGCATTGTGGTTATGTTCTGAGAGACAGGATATCAACAGGCATATCTTTGCTGAACATGCCGAGAGTTGAAATTGGTCACAAGAGCAAAGAGCAGTCACGGTAATTGCGATCGACGAGTTACTGCATTTATCAATGTCAATTTTCGCGACTTTCGGGCCCAAGTGGTAACAGCAGTAATGGCCAGCTCAAGTTCTACGCGATCCGCAGGGATCGAGCCTGCCGCTCATTTGATGTCTAAATTTGAACTGACCGTCGAAAGTACTCGAAAGATAACATCTCTGTTACGCAATAACGAGAAAATCTCTCAGAACATACTGCTCGGAATGCAGCTTGCGACTGACGCAGCATGTGACGCTGAAGAGTACCAACTTCAGAGCGAGGTACAGAAAATTCAATCATTGTGACTCACTTCATCGTATCAGAACACTGATACATTTTTAGGTCAGCAACTTAGAAGGTGACTTACAAAAATGTATTGACATTGAGGCACAGTTTGCTAGACAAGAAGAGTCTCTCAAGCAACTCAATGATAGCATTTTGGATGGTCAGCGGATTGTAAGTGGCTAGATATCTATATAGGAATTGGCAAAGTATAGTAGACTAACTGTATTGTTAAGAAAAACATGGTTGAATATTGTGACGCGCACCGAAAACAATTAGAACACCAATCTGACAGTCAGACTAGTAAACGACCAAAATATAAGGAACATGACGCATATGCAGATTTCAAGCAGCGGATATGGGTAATATATGGGCTGTACAATGATGTTATTTTTTAGCCAATCTCTAACATTGCCCTTGAATTGAAAGGATGTTAATCACAAAGATGAAGAAATGCCATCTTCAGGGGACGAGGATGGTGACGATGATATTCTAATTGGTAGGGCCAAGGTCTCACTTAGATGCCCTCTGACAACAGTACTATTTGAGGACCCAGTCACCAGGTAAAGAGCTATGATTAACATTTCGAATATCTGGCGAGTTGTCTAAACCACATTTCAATATAGCAAACTTTGCAAGCATAGTTTCTCCAAGCACGCCATAATGCAGTTACTGCGACAGCATGGCGAACCAATGCCTTGTCCTATCCCTGGTTGTGACCAACGTATATCCAAAGACACATTGTCCAAAAACCATTTGCTGGCACAAAAGGTTAATAGAGTCAAACTGCTTGAGGCGCAAAAAAGCAAGGACAATACTGAAGTAAGTGAGGAGCTCTTTTATGTTAGTAAATGTCTATATATCTTTGCTGATCGTACTTTACAGTATCACGAAGTCACAGATTAGGGGTTCTTAAATTAGCTGTTGTTGGCCAGATTGTATATAAGACAACGATATTCATCGCTTTCCAAGTAGTGTAAAGTTTAAAGATTGGATTATCTGGAACAAAGTGATACACCAAATTCATATATATGATTGTGAAAGGGCATATGATAAATATCTTCTATAATGCTGTTTATTCTACAAATTGTCATATTGATCTATACTCCAAAGAAAGCTGTGCTTGCAGAGGATTTTGATGTACTAGACATCAAACCCATAGCACGAGCTCTCTTGATTGCCTTTGCTAATTTTCGTTGATTTTTAGCACTGACACCTATTTTCAAGCGGTTAACGAAAAGTCCATTCATCCGATTGAAAGCTTGAGCCTGTTGTACTTTACCTGTCGATTCTCTGGGCAAAATCTTTCCAATGTCAGAAACAAAGTGTGATAGGAGAGTAAAGTTTTTATATTCTTTGAGAGGATCCAATCCAAGAACTTCGAAAGGATCTTGGCTGGGTCTGGCTGGTCGTGATCGTTGCTGTCTAGTTCGTGGCTGACCCAATTCGTCAGGGTGATATGTCGTTCCACTTTGGAAGCCCTTAGCCTGACGCTGAGCAACTCGAGCGGCAGTAGCAGCTTTCTTCTTTTTCACTACATTGCTAGGTTAGCAGTCTATTCCCAAATGATATTGGCAGTCTTCTGAATAAACTCACTGGTATTGAATTCATCCAAAATGTGTAGAACTTCATCCTTGGTGGAAGGATCTGTTGCAAAAAGGTCAGTTTAACCGATTCAAGTTCGCAGTTGAAGTAAAGACTAAGTCTCGTAAAAATTGCGTACCGGCTTCGTTAGTGCTCACAGCCTGATCAACCTTTGCAGAGGTAAACGGACGAGAGAAAATGGTTGATCGCAGTGCCTGATGCCGGATCAATGGCCGAATTGCTGGCAACATTGTTTATATTATCTTCTGTCAAAGGTTATTGTCAACCTGAAAGTCAAAAAGCGATAAAATAGAACGAGCAAAAATTTCGAGGCGTGACGTCATTTCAAAGATCGAATATGCCTTTCGAGACATTATTGCAGCCGCCAGTCTTTGCAGTGAGTCTTGTTGCTGAACAATAGACTATGTATATGCGACTGTCTCTGTTGGCCGTTGCCGCATCTACGCTGTCAATATGCTCTACAGCACTTGGTAAGTGACTTTCTGAAAGCTTTTCTGCCGCGAACGCTCCACAAAGAAACATAGTTGACATTTTGCCGACGCCTGTTTATAGCCAAATCTTCAGTATACATTATCTCTGAGAAGGACTCAGCGAACCATATACAACCCTCAAACAACAACATCCCGGAAACCACTTTTTCGTCCTTTTCTATTTTGCTGTCACATATCTTGGGCACTTCTGAAAGACATCACTTCAACATTCAAGATGCACAACGCACGTTCCGCGCAGTTAACGAGGTTCTTTCATTATCGCCTGCATTAGATCGTTCCAACTTATTTTCAAACTTGAAAGGAAGCATGTTTGTTTCTGTTGGTGGTGTACACGACAACGAAGGTAAATAACATTTGATTTGACATATTTTCATGTATGATGAACTCGTTATTGACACTGAACCCTATCACCAGCTATTCTGCCCACTTACAATCCTGCATTGTTTGTGAAAGATGATAGATCTTCTGATTTTGCAGAGTTGCTTAGCGATCATAATGAGTACCATGTCCAACTGTCTGGTTTGAGGGAGGATGGAGTTACTCGCTTTTATGACGGCGAAGAGGTTGGTATTGTAAAAAAATCTTTTTCTGCATAATGTATATATTGGCTAAACCTCTTCTATGAAAGCTCTATGTTGCCGATGATATGGATATGCTCGAACGCTTCAAAGTGACATATCCTGAGATAAACGTTGATATTTTTGATATTAGCAAGAAGGTATTGTGTTTGCAACAAACTAAATCTCAGCTAGTACTCGTGTTAACAATGAAACAATGTGAAATAGGCGGATCAGACATTTGTTGCTGAAGTAGATCATGTTCATAATACTGTCAAGGATTTTGCCATCGCCAGAGCCAATTCTGTTAAGCAAAAGGCCGATTTTCTTACCATTCATATGACGAGTTTGGAAGTAAGCACATTTGGATATATTATCATCCATAAATATCATGAGAGTGATTGTTGACAAGTGTCCTCATCATTCAATACTCTTTGTTACTTAGGGCTTGTTAAAATCATATGGAGCAAATTCCGAGCAATACAAAGTTGCCCAATCTGTACTCAAAGACTTATTTGCAAAGGTAAGGATTTGCAAGATGCTGTTACGGTGGTTTATTAGTCGTACTAACTTGATAAACTAGACTTTGATCCCAGACTTTGAACAAGCCTACGATAATAGCGAATATGCCCTTTCCACTTTTGTGTTGTCGCCCAGCGTTAAGAACCATTTCCAAAAGAGAGCTCCACCAAGCGCGACTCCATCGCTTGCGCCAGGTGGTACTTGTTATGAAGATATTAATGCATGCGAGGATGCTACTAATAATTGCAATGGAAGAGGCTCTTGCGGTGCTGTTGTTGGCACCCAGTGCTATGCTTGCACGTGCAATTCTACACAATTTGTTGGTGAAGCTTGCGAGATCGAAGATATCTCTAGCGATTTCCAACTCTTGTTCTGGACGACCGTCGTACTAATTGTCATTCTTTCCGGAGCACTTACTGCTTTGTTTAAATTGGGCTCCAACACGGAAGCTCCTCCTATTATTCAAGTGCCTACCAAACAAGAATAAAAAAATAAATTGCTTGTCCTTTTGATTTTAAACAAATTACGCGAAAATTAAAATTGCAAATCCACAACCAATAATATATGACATTGTCGCCAATTCGCACTCTAATTCACATGAGAGATCAATGTTCATTACATGGTGTTTTATTCATTATTATTTTTCCACTCTTTTTTAAAACCGATCATTCTTCTTTTCTGTGACTTGTTGTTGCTTGGCAAATTGAATAGTACGATTGGTAAATTTGAAAAGTCGAATAAAATATCAGTTTGAGCTAATTTCCTTTAATGGGTGTTGTGAGAATACGTTTTTATGCCCGGATGGTTCCTTGAGGCAACTGGAAGGAGTTGCGAGCTCCAAATATATTTGGGTGAGTCACCAAAATCAATACAAGGGCAGATGTTAAAACGACTGCGGAAGTAATGGAGGCGATCTTGCAACGACGGCGCCAGGGATCATCCCAAGTCGTGCTAGTTTTAGATAGATAATGAGAACCAATGATCCAAATAACAGGACATAAAAATCCTGCGTAAAAGAAATAAGGGCCCTTTGAAATCTCCGTACGAGCGACATTGGGTGGCGGAAGTTCGTATTTTTCCTCAAAATCAAATATTTGTCTCATTCGGGGGAATCCTAGAGACGGACCTGCAATAGTGTATCGATTATGAGAAGAAATCAACCCATCACGAGATTTTCTGTTATTGTATTTGATCTTCTGCAATATGCGATATCGCTCCAATGTGTCTTTGAAAGCAGTTGTGTCTCTGACAACGACAGGTTTCGGCTTATTGATCGTTGGGTCTGATGCACATCGGCTCAAGGGTATTTCAAGTGAAATTTCAGAGAATGTATCGCCGTAGTCACTCAACTCATCGCAAGAATAAGATTGGATTATGGGCTCAATGGAATCAAAGGTGCTGTCATGATCATTCGTCAGCTGTTCCTCAGGTATCCATTCTGGGCCTTGCTCCCAATCAATCAGCATCAAAGACACAGGACTGTAAACTTTCTCTTCTGGGTCATTAAACTCCCAGTCAATCATCATCAGTGACACAGGACTATAAACTTTCTCTTGTGTTTCGTTGAGCTCATAATCAATCATCATCAAGGACGCTGATCTATCAGTCTTTTCCGAGATATTATCGCACTCGTTGAGAAGCTTTTCTGTCAAAGCGTTAGGATGAAAATCTGGACCTTGTTCCCAGTTTTTCTGCTTTAATATTCCAGGAATTTGGTCTTTCTCAGAGCCTGTCTGAGAGAACGTAGGCGAGCTGGATCCAATATTTAGATGGGAATCGCTTTTGTGTTCGCTGTTAGCGAATATTTTTTGAACTCTTTCGGAGCGAGTGCCTGGTGCACTTAAAATTGGTCGCGTCAAAGTCAAATCATGCATTTGTACTCTAGGTATCTGTGGAGTCGATACTGATCTTGGCAATTCATCTGCACAGTCGTCGTTTTCCACCAGTGAGACAGTGATTCGTCCAGGTTGTTTGTTAGGTAGTGCTGGTAAGTCTTTAAAGGCGTATGGAGCCTGGTTGCGAAACTTTGCTCTTTCAAAGGTTTTGAAATCTGAAAACTTTTTGGCTCTTCGTGTAGGCTCGCTAAAAGCACCAGCACGAATGTGAGTGGGCGACCAGATATAATCTAGCATTGTCTAAGATGTTCTGTTAGCGGAGTGTTCCCTATGGTTTAGGGAGTAGTAGCAATCGCAGTAACTGTGATCAGTCCTTACCTAGTGCACTGTTTCAGATTAAACGAAAAGAGAAGATACAATCATTGACTTGTAGCTTTAAGAAAAAATTAGCCATTTTTCATTCAATATTAATATCAATTGTAGGTCATTCATTTCGAGCTACCACACCATAATTCAATTGGCCAGTAATGCAATCTCTCACTGTTTTTTCATTGATCTAGAAAATAATTGATCGTTGGACGCTTTCTAAATTTTTGTGCTTGGTTTATTTTCCCTTCCATTGTTACACGATGCAACAAGACACAAGCTATCCCATGACGCATGAGACAAAATAAGATCTTAGTCACTCTCCTTCATATTGGCGTAGAATTTGTGGCAAAGTGAGCAAGGTAAATAAATAACAAGGTTAAATTTGAGAAAAACCATATCTTCATAAAGAAATTTGTTGCACAATAATGGCAGTCATGTTATCATCATTTTGTTGCATTTTAATGACATGGTAATATAAGCAACTCACCTTTGTGCACTGTTACGATCTTGATTAGTTTGAAAGGCATATTGTTCATAAGCCAGGTTATCTTAAGTTCTTTGAACACAGATACTTTAATCATATTTGAAAACGTGGCTATCTATCTTGGTCCGTTCAGATCATGAGCCCATTTTCCTTTGCGTTCGTGATCAGAGCCTTGTGACAGAAGTCAGTGGCCGAGACTTTGATAATCATTTCCAAAAATTGTAGCATCGGATTGTTGCCCTTTTTGATGCTTTCCCGATGCCTTTCCGTATATAACGATTTTCGCCATCTGAGTTGATACTCCACATCTTGCCTCCGGGTTCGTTTCTTAAACAATTTGGATATTAGGAACCCTATAGCACAATAAGCTTTTCAACCTCAATATTCTCAATCGCATTCATACCGATAATTGAATTCAGAAGGGAAAAATAATCAGCTCTAATCCCTGTGCATGGT
Organism: Umbelopsis sp. M5902; assembly: GCA_037039815.1. NCBI lineage: Eukaryota > Fungi > Mucoromycota > Umbelopsidomycetes > Umbelopsidales > Umbelopsidaceae > Umbelopsis > Umbelopsis sp. M5902. Next base: position 471,443 of record JAXQGL010000053.1, read on the forward strand.
ACTGGATCACTTGGAAACTTCGTACTCAGGACAATATCTTCTGCTCGAGGACTCTTCGGATCTGGCATTGTCGAGACAAGAAAATTATGACACATTGAAAGCATCTGCGAAAAGCAATCCTAGGCAGCTACGTGATAAAGGAAAGCAAAAAGTCGCTGCACAGTCGCTCCTTAACTCCTACTCATATCACTGCTTCTCGCTCGAATCACCTTCGACTGGTGCATCATCCACCAATGCACAAGTAAAATCAGGCCACCCAAGTACATCATCAAGCTCCAATAGCCAGGTCGTTACATCAGTTCCGCTCACGACTGCTGTTCCGTCAAGGAATAGGAATAAGAATGAAGCATCTGCTCCTACTTCCGTGGTTATGCCTAGGCAACAACCTCAGTTGACCAATGTCGGTCTAGTCGAGACTAAGAAGAAAGCGAAGTGCCAAACAGCTATCTTTAATCCAAACCTTAACCTAAGTACCCCGTATTTACCAAAAGAAAGAAAAATGGTGGAAAAAGCTGCGCGATTCTTGGAAGAAGAATGGCCATTTCTTTCATCTTCCAATCAACTAAAGCACCAACCGTTTGCGATTAGCTCCAGCATCAACTGGAATGCTCTTGAGCAATCAACTTCAGCATCAGATATTAGTAACGCCCCTTCGTTTTCCATCGAGCATAATATTTTCCGCAACTCCTCGATATCACAAGCTATTCCGATCGAAAATCAAGGTATTAATCAGATGATAGTGCAGTGTCAATGTTATCCGTTAACAGCTAAAAAAAATTCAATAGCTAATTTAATCTCTGCTATGGGTACTGAAAGCCAGCTTTTTGATCAAAGTGCCCTCTATCTCGATTCATCATTATGTGATCGTGAAAGAATCTTTAAAGTACCAGAATATCCCAATCTATTGTCTAATTTTGACATGCCCACGTTCTCTATTGATCGTATGAATCAAATGTATCCGTTGAGCCACGGCAGAACAAGCAATTCCTTGGCTTCAATACAATTTAAAGGGATTGCATCACTAACAAGCGAGAAAGAGAACTACTCACATGACAGCGTACAGTCTTATCAACAAAGCTTAGATAGGCTGTCGTTGATATGTGACAACGTGGTTGCCTCACAAATTAACCAGCAACCCGAATATACCGCAGTCCAACCCTTATTTCAAAATACTCCGAGGGATGCTTATTTATTGGCTTACGACAACATCCAAAATACATCAAAAATGTGGCCGTCAAGGTCAAAAAATCTCGATGTCCAATTTAGTTGTGAGGAGCCCAATCAGCAGGTAACACAAACTGAGCAGTTCCTCGAACATCATAGCCTAGGAAGTCCTCAGTCAGTGTTATCCAAACAAAGTAGGTCGAAGCAGATATATTCCCTTTTTAACGGCAATGTTACACCACCATGTTTGGATAGCATCGAGAGTTTCACGAACTTAACTGCTGCAACTTCGGAGGAAAACTATATCCCTAACGACATTATGTACGACGGTGCCAACTGGCGCTCGGACCCTACTTTAGAACAACAAGCTCCGAGATTTCCAGGCGATCTCTACACACCGCATTGGGTTAAGATTAAAGACGGTAAACGGTGGGGACTTTGTCGGTATTGCTTGGAAGAAAATGTAATACTGTGGTCAAAAATAAAATGCAGCGCATACGGGTGAAGTACAATGATGGGATGTCAACCATTAATCAATAAACGACTAATTTCAAGTACCAGGTATCACATGAGTACTCAACACGGTATATGTAGCAACGGAAAATACTTTGCTGAGCCATTAGAAAAGCGAGCTATGCCTGATGGTTCAGTGGAATTCTATTGCCATGAATGTAACCGATACAAACATGTTCAGAGGCATCCGCAAGATGACATTTTCAAATGGTGGAGACATGCTAAAGTGGTAAAGTCACCCCGTTGCCGATACTTTTTCAAAAGACCACCAAAAAAATACATATATCTAATTTTCAATACTTTTCAGTGCCATGCAAGCAGTAGGAAAGCCAACGTGCATAATAAGCTTAAGCGCTTATAAAAGGATACTTGAGCTCGTAACTTGAGCTCGCAGCTATTTTGTTCATTATTTTCATCTTTCCCTTTTACATACTGTCATTCAAGTTTCCATTGTTTTTGAGTTGTCAGGCAAGAATTTAAGTAACTATATCTCACTATCCTGACAAGAGAGCTCCAATTTCATTGAATAAACATATGTCTTCTTAAATGATAAAGCAATCATCGCTGAATGATAAGTCATAAGGATACTTAACATTGCTGGGCAAAACTCTGACCCTTCCAAATTGAAAAGACAAAAACCAGGTACTCCGACATGAAGCAGTCACAATGACGGTAATATTATAAAAGGTCGGGCTTGAACCACGAAGGTCAAAGTAACCGCAGTAAGCAGTATGAAGCAACGATTCAGTGCCTTAGATGTTCGTGCAACTGTTGCAAACCTGAAAGAGAGGTAATTAGTGATCGAGATTTGTTATTTGCGTTACCTCATTTGACACTTTCAACTTTTACAAGACTGATCGGTCTCCGTGTCCAAAATATCTATGATGTCACTTCCAAGACACTCCTGTTCAAATTCTCAAAGGTAAGGCTCCTCAGTGCGAAACGATACCGAGCTGTATGAACAGTGTGTTGAGTAGCTCTCCAACAGCCCGATTCCAAGGAACTGGTGCTCATTGAATCTGGAATCCGTCTACATACCACCCAGTTCGCTCGAGATAAATCGGCTATGCCCTCGCATTTTTGTGGCAAGGTATTTGAACGAGACGTGAGGGAATGAAGATAATAATGTGTATAATAACATTGTATGCTTCTGGACGTAGCTGCGCAAGCATTTGCGTACACGGCGATTGATCAATGTCCGTCAGCTTGGATCGGATCGCATAGTAGACTTTGAGTTTGCAGGTGGAGAACTTCATGCAGGATACCATATCATTGTCGAATTTTATGCATCTGTAAGGAGAAAGCTTTTGGTTGGGCACTTTCATGGGAGAGAATGACTGATGGCTGATTTGTTGCGTAGGGCAATATCATTTTGACAGATCAAGATTATCATATTTTGACGCTGTTGCGCGTAGTACAACCTAATGAGAATGTGAAAATGGCCATAGGAGAGATATACGATACCAAAACCATTGCTCGAGACTTTCAATCTGTGCAATTAGACAAATTGCAAACCGTCTTGAAATCAGCTGGTCCCAAAGATGTCTTGAAGAAGGTCATTAACACAAATTTCGGTAAGCTCATGAGTTATTATTTTACATGGTAATTAAGAGGGTTGGAATGATCTAACATCAATTGATGAAGATTATGGCCCTTCGCTTTCAGAGCATGCCATCTTGCGTGCGGGATTGGATCCGAATTTGAAGGTAGCAACGGACATGGATACATCTGAAGGCTCCCCCCGAATGCAATCCTTGCTCAGTGCCTTAGAGGAAGCGGACAAATTGATCGAAGCAGTTGGTACTACGGTACCAAAAGGATATATCATTTTGAAGGATACTGATAGAAAGAATGAAGATGGATCGGATTTCGAACTGTAAGGAAATGGGTTTTGTTGAGCTGAAGATATATACGGGTCTAACCAGGTTATGCCATTCAAGATACGATGAATTTCATCCTCATTTATATGAGCAACACAAGTCTAAAAAATTCAAAGAATTCGACACCTTTGACGCTGCAGTGGATCTGTTCTTTTCCGAAATCGAATCACAGAAACTGGATATGAAAGTCAAAACACAGGTGAGTTGCATACTCCTGAAATAAGCAGCTGTCGGAGGGATATGGTTATAACGGTGAATGATTTCAGGAAGAGAATTCTGCCAAAAAACTAGAGGCTGTGAAGCGAGAACAAATGAACCGCATACAAGGATTGGAGAACTTGCAGATGACAAACGTTCGTAAAGCTCAGCTGATTGAATTGAATCTCCAAATGGTTGATGCTGCCATTATGATTATTCGCAATGCCATCGCAACTGGTATGGACTGGAGAGAGTTGGAAGATTTAGTGAAGAACGAGCAAAAGCATGGCAATGCTATTGCTTTAATGATTGATAGTTTAAAGCTGGAGTCAAATGAAATCTCTTTGAGATTAGCGTAAGTCAATTATCATTTGGGGCCTCCGCTATCGTTCACCGATATTTACCGTTTTTGTGCATTGCAGTGATCCTGAATTTGAGAATAGTGATGATTCGTCTGATGACTCAGATACAGATACAGACGAATCTACCAGTGGACAAAAGAAAACTGCAAAAGAACTGTCAAAAGTGGATGTAGATATATACTTGACAGCTTTCGCCAATGCTAGAAAGTACTATGATCAGAAGAAAGCAACTGCCGCGAAGCATGAAAAAACCATTGCAGCTTCAACAAAGGTATAGTTACGATGAGTGTATTATTGCCCTTTGATTCATTTGTTAATGTTGTTGATGAACAGGCTATGAAATCTGCGGAAAAGAAGATCAAACAGGAATTGAAGGAGAATAAGATAACTGCTACAGTCAGTAAAATCCGTAAACCTTTTTGGTTTGAAAAGTTTCTATGGTTCATCTCCACCGAGAGTTATCTGGTCATCGCCGGTAGAGATATGCAGCAAAATGAACTCCTTGTAAAACGATACCTTGGCAAAGGTAAGTGTTTATCTAGTCTTTGGGCATCGCTATCTTCAAACTGACTTTTTTGTGCAGATGATATATATGTCCATGCGGATCTTCACGGTGCTGCTTCTGTCATCATCAAGAACTCCAACCCTGGCCATGAGATCCCACCAACAACGCTGCATCAAGCCGGTATTATGTCAGTCTGCCAAAGTAAGGCATGGGAAGCAAAAATTGTCACTAGTGCTTATTGGGTCAGTCCCGATCAAGTCTCAAAGTCAGCCCCTACTGGAGAGTACCTGACTACTGGCTCTTTTATGATCAGAGGCAAAAAGAACTATTTGCCACCTGTTCAGTTAGTATATGGCTTTGGTTACCTGTTCAAACTTGACGACTCATCGCTCGGCAACCATGTCAAGGAACGTCGTTATGTTGCAACGGATGATGCGGACGTGCAAAACGATGAATCAGTGGATATCTCCACATCTGCAACACCGCCAGTAGAGGAAAAGTCTCAAAGCACGGACGCTGATAAGGAAGGTAATGCTATAGCAGAATCAAATGCAAGCACCAGTGCTGAATCAGTCGACGAACAAGCTTCAGAACAAGCTAGTGATGAGGATAGCGAGGGTGAGTTACAAATATGGCCTCAAATTCAGAGACTCTAACGACGACTATCACATATTAATATATCCTATGCATACTCAGACGATAGCCAAACACCTGATCAGACCACCTCCCAAGACCAGTCGCAAGCTGATGATAGCAGCGACGAAGATGACGACGAAATGGCCTTCCCAGATACACAAATTGCTCAATCTTCTGGCGAAAACACCTATGACAAGTATAATTTGGATAGTCTCGGCCGTGTAGACAGTGATAATGATCAAGACAGTGGTTCACAGCAAGCAGCTGGCGCGGTAGGATATATATAACTGAACGCCTGCTTCATAAACAGCTCAAAAACTCATTAAGTGCATTATATAGCGTAAGTCCTACATTACTGCAAAGCAGAGACGAATGTTGAAGAAAGGCAAAACGCTAGATGAAATCGAGGTAGCAAGTGCGGATGACAAGCCGGCACCGAAACCGTCCACCAAAAAGGTATTTACTGAAATCAATATCGGATATAAATACTTAAAATACTGACTGGTCGGAACAGAGTAACAAGGAAAATGAACCCCCTAAGCCGTTGGCTCCATCACGCGGCAAGAAAGGCAAGAGCAAGAAAATAAAAGAAAAGTATGCGGATCAAGACGAGGAAGAAAGAGAGCTTCGCATGGAACTCTTAGCGGCAAGTATCGAAGCTTTCCATGTGGTACGACATTTGCATTGACTAACGAACGTTCTTTTTTTCTCAAATAGTCCAATAAGGGACCGCAGCCTAAAGGTAAAAAGGCTAAGCGTGATGCTCAAGCGAAAGCTGAGAGCTTGGCTCGACAACTGGCAAAAGATAAAGCAAAGAAGGAATTTGAGCGAAAGCGAGCAGAACCGTCTCAAGTTGAAAGTAGTCATCAAGAAAATGCAGCTCAACAGTCTGAGGAGATCAAGCAAATGTTGAAGGAAGAGAACATTAATATTTTAGAAGCTGACGAAATGGCCAATTTGTCAGTGTTAGACTCTTTAACAGCTCAACCGATTCCTGAAGATATGTTACACTTTGCCATACCGGTTTGCGCCCCGTATACCGCACTTTTGAAATATAAGTATAAAGTGAAACTTGTTCCTGGTGCAATGAAGAAAGGCAAAGGTAAAGTCACTTTGACATCTGCACCTGCGTTAGATATACGTTCTAATTTTTCCTGTCAAAAGCCGTGAAGCAGTGCGAAACATTATTCCTCAATCACACAGAAGGAACACAGCGCGAAAAGGAGCTCATCAAGAGCGTGCCAGATATGGAGTCAATTGGGACCATGATCAGCAAAGTCAAAGTGCTGTCACCAAACATAGAAGCTGATAAGAAAGGCGGCAAGAAGTTTAATAAGAAGAAGAAATAGATCAGTCTTCATTACAGCAAATAACCCATTTTATTGCAATTACCATTGTATCTGGTCAGCTAATAAAATCAAATGAAATACTACAGGGAGATAAAACAGGTTTTGCAGAAACAAATGTGCCATATCTAAGTTTGCGTTATTGGCGCAAATGAATTCACAACAACATGACGAAAAATATACAAGATTATACAGAGGAGGAACAAATAAAAATAAGCGAAAAGACGAGCATCCGGCGTTAACGACAAATCTGCATTATAAGGCAAAATGGATTTCCTTCAAGTGTGAAGAGGGGAGGGCTCAAAACATGCAGAGTGGTGAGCATGATGCAGAGTTATTAGTCAGAAAGGTCATTTCGTGTATCAGTGTTGCGTGCTAATCTTGAGAACCGGTAACGTAAATACTATGTCTTTACCAATACATCATGTTAGTGGTACTGGTATTAGCGGTATTATCTTGCGGTCCTCTCGGATAAGACGAAGTCTTTGACTGATCACCATTATAATAGTTGAAAAGAGTACTATTTGCAGGCGCACTTGGTACATTTTGGGGCATTGAAATGCCTGTCAATATATCAACGTTTTGGTCAGTGTGAATCAAGCTTTTACTCGATTGACCAGCTGATAGGTCGGTTGGCCTCATATTGGACAAATTCGCAGGGTTTGGCGGCTCTGGTGCCATCGAAGGTGAAGAAGTGTCGTTCGATCGGTACATTTGCATTGGTGGCGGAGGATTGCTTTGCTGCTGCTGCTGTAATCCCTGCGATCCCAAATAGCTGTTCCATTCTTCAATATCCAGTGAAGATGGCACACCCCAAAAAGCCGTTGCTAAAGGATCATAGTTGGATGACGATGGACCCAAAACAGTACCTGGAGCAGCAAAAGGGTCCATGGTAGAAGTACCTGGATCAACAGATTGCCCAAGACCCATTTGCGATCCTGCTGGAGAGTATGTGAAAGCCTCGGAGTTGGATGATATCCCACGATGAAACTCTTGATTTAGCTGTGAGCGCGGTTGCATATTTGCTGGCGGTTTGCCATAGCTGTCCGGTGAAAACTGTGGCGGTGGTGTATCCACGAAACCATTTGTTTTTATATCATCAGGTCTCTTATCCAACCACTGTTGAGGTGGTGGGCCACGGCGGCGCTCAAAACTAGTATTGGGGCCAGGTTTCGCGTTATATAACTCCTCTTCTGCCGTCTGACTCTCCGTTTTAAATCCTTTCTGCGTCGTTTCCAGGTCAATTTCACGAACTCCTAATAAACCACTAAGAATATTGCAACTTCTTGCAGCTGTGTTCCAGGTATGCTCAATTTCTTGTAAAAATCGTATTATCTTATGAATGCTTGACTTGGATTCTTGAGCCAAGTCGGGGTCCATGGCGGAAGACGCATTATGTACAAAGATAACTGCGCTGGTAAATATTGCATATATGCAGTAATTGTGAACATGTCTCAATTTTCCAGATTCAAGCATCCCTTGAGCTATATCGACTATAGCATTTGCTGACCAACTACACCGAAGCCAGCCTTGTGATTGTGGACTATCTTGCGGAAGCTTTTGAGCCGGTATCATTTGTCGATATAATAGAACGACGGCTGTATGATAAAACATATGAAGTTGACACTGAGCCACCGGGGCATTGAGACCCATATGATGGTTATTGTTGCCGGGTTGGTTCTGCAGATGGGACGGTAATGATTCTAACCAAGTCGTCAGCTTTCTTTCCAATGTTGAAATGATACCGCCAACAGGTTGACTTAAAGCTGACTCTCGAGCCTTAACGTAGTATGTGTTTTGAATGATGTAACCCAAGATCTTGCAAAGTTGAATCAAGTATCTGAAATGTTCGATGACAGATGTCTCATTAGAGGAATTGCTGGTTTCCGACTCATCTGGTAAATTGATATCACAATCAGCTTCATCGATTGTGAATGAGCGACCATAAGTGGAGCTAGTCAACCGATCAACGACGAAGCAACACCAAAAGACTCGTTTTCTTTCGTCTTTGACGTCGGTCGGTATGTTCCAATCATCACAATTGCGATTCAAACCAATATCTGAAGCAAATCGAAAAGCCTGTTTACGGTATTACGTTAGTTTTTCACGCATAATAATTTACTGCTTAGATTTACCTCACTTACCATTCCGTTATATAACCATGCTCGGGTAGAGCGCATTGCGCCATGCTGATGACTAGACATTAATAATAAAGCTTGAATGGTTGATATTTTTGATACATCGTGTTCATCTCTCAATAAAACGCGAGCTCTCTCAAAGAAGATATCGCCAGCTGTTCCTGCCAGGTTTGGATCACTTCTTACTCGTGGATCGTTCGATACTCTGGAAGCTACAGCATAAATAGCATTCAACAAGATTGGTGGAACCGGCGGAGTCCCTCGAATACCATTTATAGCTGCCAAGAATTTTTCTTTGTGTAGCAATGGTAAAAATGGATAAAAATGTTGAAAATAAAGATCAATCAAGTGTTCTGATAGATCTTGTGGTGGCATTTCGTATGGATCTAGCATTCTCTGACGATCCACTGACATCTCAGACTCATTTCTTTGTTGTAGTTGTCTTCTAGGAATATAATACGCTCCATTTTGAAGAGGTTTTAGCTTCGGGATCATATATAATCCTGAAGACTTGCCTATATATCGCATTTGCCCCGTTTCATCCATCGATAACTGCCCAACCGGTCCGTTTGCCGACTCATTTGATCGTGATTCAGGGCGTACTGATGGGTCATCGTACATCAGTAACGAAGAAGGCGGAGGTAATTCATTTTCCCGCTGACTCGGAGATGAAGAAAATCGTCGAGAAACGCTCGATTCTCTCTGGTGTTCGAGCGGAAAGTACGGAATAGCATTTCCATTGCTCTCACTGCGAGATGAAGTACGTCGTACCGGTCGTGAGTTGATGGTTTCTCCTTGAGGTGTCTCGAGCGGAGTATTCAGTTCTGCTGCAGCCGCCCTGGCGTGTGCACTGTCACTGGAGGCGACCTTTTCAAGAAGTGCTTCCATTCGGTATAGTCTATTCTCAATAGCTTCGATATACCCTTTCGGTGGCCCACGCTGGAAAAGGCAGGTGGCAATTAATTATTTACGCTCTACGCTTCATCACTGCTTGTAAGAGAGACTCACCTTTTTCGTTGTATCCTTGTATGTACAAAGATAGTTGAATTGCTGGCAGTTGCTACACACTGGAATTAGACCATCGCATTTGACCTTCTTGCGCCGACACAGATCACTAAAAGTGGCAACAAAAGAAGAATTGTTAGGGATGAAAGTTCTGAAGTGAGGTCTTGATTGCATTGCGATCACTTCAGTCAGCAGCAATCATAACATTAACTCACCACGCTCGACTAACCCGCTGTCGCTTGCCGCTCATATCGTCTCCACTGTTTGACATTTTGCCCGGTAACTTAACGTCTTAGACGTCGACGTTCAATGGGGAACTTTTTCCGGCTATGCCGTTGACAGCAGAATAGGATTGGAGCAGATGGCTGTGTTGCTTCAAGCAAGCTGGTTGAATGAAGACTGAGGCTAGAGAGATTCACAAATAAGGAGGAGCGAAAAAGTGCTTGCCACTCTGAGAAGTGACCGGACCTGCGAAAGTCAAAAAAAGAGACGTCACAAGTCCTCCCAAAAATTTATCAAACACTAGTCGTACTATTAACTCATCGATTCCTAATCCTTAGAATTTACCCAAAAGCATGAGTCAGAACGGTGAATCAATCGACAAGGCTACATCCAAGCTATCCTTGAATCCAAAGGCCAGCGAATGGAAGCCCAGTTTCAGCGCAACTGAATTCGTCCCCAGCTGGATGGCACAACCTGCAGCCCCTGCTCAACCTCAGGCTGCGGCTGATCCATCCACTACAGCTCCTGGTATGTCTGGCTGGTTATTGATAAACCTCAATATTTGATTCTGGACGAGCAATCTAATTAACTTTTGTTTTCTGTCACAACAGCTGCTCCTAGAGTCATGAAGTTGGGAACTCCCAGTAACGATGCCCCCAAAACCGAAGCACCTCGAGTGATCAAGGTAGGAGCTCCTGCTGCTGCCGAACCCAAGGCTGCTCCCCAACCTGCTGCCGCTAAGCCCGAAGCTCCCAAGGCAGAAACCCCCAAGCCTGAAGCTCCCAAGGTTGCCGAAAAGAAGGCCGACAGCAAGCCCAACTCTCGACCCACTACACCCAAGCCTACTAAGAACGCTTCAGAAGCAGCTACCACTGATGAAAAGGCAGATGTCGATGGCGACCTTGAGACCGTCGATGATGAAGTTTTGGAAGATCTGTATGGTAAAGAACACGTGAACGTAGTTTTCATGGGCCACGTCGATGCCGGCAAATCTACCATGGGAGGTAATATCCTATACTTGACCGGCATGGTTGACAAGCGAACTATGGAAAAGTACGAGAAGGAAGCTAAAGAAGCTGGCCGTGAGTCATGGTACTTGTCATGGGCTTTAGATACCAACACTGAGGAAAGAGCCAAGGTATGTTATCATGGATAGGTGTGGCATCTTATTTGTTTCAAGTAATTAATCAAATCACAGGGTAAAACCGTCGAGTGCGGTCGTGCCTTCTTCGAGACCGACAAACGCCGATACACCATCCTTGATGCCCCTGGCCACAAGAACTATGTTCCTAGCATGATTAGCGGTGCTTCACAGGCTGATGTCGGTGTTCTTGTTATTTCTGCTCGTAAGGGAGAATTCGAAACTGGCTTCGAGCGTGGTGGTCAAACTCGTGAGCACACTATGCTTGCAAAGACTTCCGGTATCAACAAGCTTATTATCGCTGTCAACAAGATGGATGATGCTACCGTACAATGGGATAAGGAAAGGTATGATTTGTCCGTTTGCTCACAGGATCATGCCCGCCTACCTGCCGTTACTTATGCAAATTACTGTTCTAGATATGATGAAATTGTCAGAGGTTTCACTCCATTCTTGAAGGGAACTGGCTATAACCCCAAGACTGATGTTACCTGGATACCACTTTCTGGCTTTACTGGTGCCAATATCAAGGATAGATCCAAGGACTGCTCTTGGTACAATGGACCATCATTGCTCGAGTACCTTGATAACATGCAAACCGTAAACAGAAAGCTCAATGCTCCTCTTATGATGCCCATCAGCGAAAAGTCCAAGGTAGGATTGATAGTCATTTGATTTCTTGTAAGTTTTCACAAATCTAAACCAATATTGTCACATTGTGCAGGATATGGGTACCGTTGTCGTTGGCAAGATTGAGTCAGGCAAGATCAAGCGCGGCCAGAATGTCCTTATTATGCCTAACAAGGTATGTATCAGTTCAAAAATGAAAAAAATTCTAGTTCTTTATCTGTTGACCGTCATCTAACTATCGTTATAACGTTCTTAGCGTGTTACTGAGGTCAGCACTATCTATAACGAAACCGAAGACGAAGTTGAGCATGCCATCTGTGGCGATATCGTCAGATTGCGTCTCAAGGGCGTTGAGGAAGACGTAAGCATCCATCACATCTTACCAATGTATTCAACCCAATCACTAATAATTTATGTAATTATAAAGGAAATTTCAAATGGTTTCGTCGTTTGTGATACTAAGAAGCCAGTAAAGACCACCAACCAGTTTGATGCCCAACTCGCCATTCTCGATCACAAGAATATTATTTGCGCTGGTTACACTGCTGTTATTCACATCCATACCGGTATTGAGGAGATCACCCTCTCTGTAAGTCGACAAGTTTGAAAAATGCATGCATGTTGCAATATGAGAAGTTGACAACTGTCTATTACCAATGTCAACTAGGCCCTTCTTCACTTGATTGATAAGAAGACTGGAAGGAGAACTAAGCGTCCTCCTCAATTCATTAAGCAGGGTCAAAAGGCAATCGTTAGAATCGAAACTGCTGGCCCAATTTGTGTCGAGACCTTCGAAGATTATCCTCAGCTCGGTCGCTTTACTGTTCGCGATGAAGGTATGTGCTTTAAACAAATCGTCCTTCTGACAACACAGCTGTTCTCACACATTACTTTTGCTTTCAGGTAAAACAATCGCTATTGGCAAGGTTACCAAGATCCACGAACCCACTACTGCTTAAGCTACTCCCTCTCGCTTTCTCCCTTATTTCCATGTTTTGCAGCAATCGAAAGAGCTACTAAAAGAAAGCAATATGTAAGTTGTACATAAATGTCATCCAGTTGCAACATGCTTCCGCCTGTGCTCTTTCGACCTATGGTTGCAATTTCATGTTAGATCTATGTAGATTTATTGATCTCAACTCAGTTCTTTTTTATTTTTTATTTTGAGTATACATTATGTCAATGAATCACACTTTCACATCAATTTTCATTTAGTTATGTGCCAATGTTTGTTAGTTATGTACTGATAGTCTAAAGTCTTGACATGTATGGTTATGAGCTTATTGTGCCTTGCTTGGTACATCTGTTCAGATATATCGACAGCACTGCACAGACTAATTGATCATTCTGTAATTTGCACGACATTGATGGTCCACACGTGACGTGCCAATTTTGGCTACCTATTTGAATGATGTTTTATCACTAGAAACATTTTTGACTTCAAAACTGCAACTATATAGTACATCGCATTCAAAATGGCGATGAAAAAACTACAGAGTATGTTCAATACTTTTCATTCGGTGTTTTTTGTATCAAAGGTGGAAAAGTAGAGCGAGAAGTGCAGCTCGGAAGTTAGCAGCCGAACAAAGACGAGTTGCAGCAAGCTGTTGTAGAAATAAGTATGAGGTGGGAATGCTGGCGAACATGGCAGCTTTTCCAGCTTCGCAAAAGTAGTGCAGCTGTCATGCAGCATGATAACGGCTTGTCGGATCGTTGCTTCTTTTTCATTCCTATTGTTTCTTCTTAATTGTGCGCATTAGTCTTACCAATTGTCTTTTTGGTACGCAGCGGAAATCGACCGAGTCCTCAAGAAGGTCTCTGAAGGTGTCGAGACGTTTGATACAATGGTCGACAAGTTGGAAAGTGCTCCAAATGCCAATCAGAAAGAGAAATACGAGTCAGATCTCAAGAAGGAAATCAAAAAGCTGCAGCGATTGCGAGATCAGATTAAGACATGGTTACAATCAAGCGAAATCAAAGACAAGCGCGCACTGACGGACAACCGTAAATTAATTGAACAACAAATGGAGCGGTTTAAAGCCATAGAGAAGGAAATGAAAACGAAAGCATTCTCAAAGGAAGGTTTACTTCAGATGTCCCGCATGGATCCAAAGGAGAAAGAAAAGATGGAGACTTGCGACTGGGTATCTTCCATGGTAGATGAATTAGCACGGCAGCTAGAAATGCGAGAAGCAGAACTGGAAACGTTACAAGGCGGATCAAGAAAGAAGAAAGACCATGCGAAAATGGAGCGAATAAAGAATCTGGATCACTGTATGGAGCGATATAAGTGGCATATGAATCGCTTAGAGTTAATATTACGTCTGTTACAAAACTCTCAGCTAGAGTCAGAGCAGGTAAGAAGGGTATTTTTGAAATGAAATATCATCAAGGTGTAGATTTTTGACTAAATGCTATGGGTAGGTGCTCGCAATACAAGAAGACATTAAATACTATGTCGAATCAAATCAGGTATACTCTATTCTTGTATATTCTCAAACAACAAGGTAGCTTTTGTCAACCACATATGTTTCTTGCTCTTAGGAACCAGATTTTGAAGAAGATGAATTTGTATATGACGATCTCAATTTGGAAGAAGAAGAAGCCCAGTATGCTATAATGCAAGAGGGTCAATATGAGCCACCGGACGGTATGTCGACTAAGAGACAGAGGTACTTTAAGGGAATATAGGCATACTAATTTTTATTTATTTCTTTCTACTTTTTAGACTCTTCAGATCTCAATGACAAGAAAGAAGATGCAAAAATGTCGCCTAAAAAGTCAAGTAAGGAAGACGAAGTTCCACAATCAGCTGTCAGCCCAATTGCAACCAGAGGTAAGCCATACCTACGATATTTGAGGATGGCTTGTCCACAGAATGTTCATCAATTATTTCCTTTATAGCTGAAGCAAAACCAACGGAAGTTAAGCAAGAAGAAGGTAGAAATATGGAGAAAATTGTAAAATCCTTTGCATAGTTCTGACATATTCTATCTAGCACCGAAAGAATCACAGGAACAGGTCAAAGCAACAGTCAATCACGTCAAGTCACCACAAAGCGCTAAGAGCCCTAAAGCTCCAGAATCTACTGGAGTTGTAACATCCACCATACGATATGCCCAAGCTGCGGCGGGAAGTGCACATAGTGATGATGCAAGTAAAAACGGTATGAAGATTATCTATATTTGGAGGCAATATCATGAGCTGTTCAACAATAGAACATTTGTATTCGTTTGCCACGATTTAACCTAGACTTTCGCTTTTAACAGTAACGAATGACACGAAGCACGCAGATACAGCACCGGAGCCAGCGCCTGCGCCAGCTCCAGCACCGGCTCCAATACAGTCTGCATGGGCAGAACCACCAAAGGTGATACCTGATTCAGTGAAAAATGTGGAAGAGAAAACAGCAACGAGTCCCATCGCTCCAGCAGCAACACAAGAACCCATTGCAGCAGCTACTGCAACTCAACCAATTGCTGCGCCAACTGCAGCGCCAACTGCACCAAGCACACAGCAACCCAGTATTGTAAGTGATTTGAGGATAGTTATCAACACATTATTCATTTTCATGTATGCTGATAATGATATCGCTGTAGGCACCACCATTGTTACAAAGTGCAAATGTTGAACCATTGGAGGCAGTTGAAGCTCAGTTCCCATCAACATTATCGGATCTCGTATCTGCTTTCCAAGCTGTTAAGGAGAAGGGTAAGATATATAATCTCAAATGTGGATACTAGGCATGGCACCTTTATTCATCAACTATTTGATAGCTCAAAAACAAGACGACAAACTGTATAAGCATCAAATGCTGGACACTAGCTATCAGTTTGTTCCTGACGTAACGGATTCCGATAGACCAAAATACTATCAGCCCAAAAATCCATATCCTACTCCAAGTTACTATCCTCAGCAGCCATTGTCAGTGTTTGACAATCCAGCGATATTTGAGAAATTTGACACCGATGCACTTTTCTTCATCTTTTACTATCAGCAGGGCACATACCAGCAGTAAGTCTTGATCTTCTTTGTGAGGGGAAAGGGGGTTACCTCTGTATAGCAAGTCGCATTGATTCCATTTTTGCTTAGATATTTGGCAGCAAAAGAACTGAAAAAGCAATCATGGCGGTTTCACAAAAAGTACCTTACTTGGTTTCAACGACACGAAGAACCCAGTGTGATCACGGAAGAGTATGAGCAAGGCACATACGTCTACTTTGATTATGAAGGTGCTTGGTGTCAGCGAAAAAAGAGCGACTTTAGGTTTTCATATCGTTTTTTGGAGGACGCGGATCTCGAATAAGCATCGAGATATCATGGGCCATTTCCGATGGTTAATTTGTTCGTTTTTGTTTTTGAACGAATGTATTATTTTTATTTTTCTTTCGTTGTAACTTCTCTTTTGTTTAACAATCTGGTAACGGTATTGTAATCGTCAATTTCTTGGAAAAAAAACACAATAAACAATAAAAAATCTAACAATATATCTTTAGAGAGAGTATGAGAAATTATTTTAAATGCTATAGAGTATTCTTTGAAAAAGTTATGATCATTTCGTGAGATACAAACCATGGCTAGCCAGAGGTTAACAAGTATGAAGGACGGTGACATTAGTTTTCATGAGTGAATTGTATATCATGATCATAACTGTGACGTCGAAATTCTGAATTTGGTCAACCAGGCAGAAGTCAAAAAACATTTGGACTTTAGAAATTTTTTGTTTTTTGACGTTCATTCAATACAGCCAACATGGTAAAGCCAATCGCTCTGAATGCTAAAGCTAATTGCTGTTTAGTGTACTCATATATATGTTGTTGACCTATTCTAGTCTCGTGCTATCTCCTCATTTGCATCCTCATTGGCTCGCAGCTCCATTCGTGCCTCTCAGCCACGGTAAGATTTGCTTGGTGAATTGCGCAAAGCACCCACTGCTAGTTCCTTTTGATATACTTTCAGGGCCATTGAATTAACGAAGCTATGTTGTATTGCAGCTTTGCCTCTGCTGGCTTGATTAGCGCCAGACGCTTGTATAGCACCGAGAACTTGCCTGCACCTGGAGCAGGTGGCAACGACCCCAAGATTGCCTCCATTGTTGAGGAGATCTCAAAGTTGACCCTTTTGCAAACTGCCGATCTTGTTTCACAGTTGAAGACTCGCCTCAACATTCAAGATATCGCAATGCCTGTTGCCATGCCCTCTGCACCTGCTGCTGGAGGCGCAGCGGCACCCGCTGAGGAAGAGAAGCCCGCAGAGAAGACCGAATTCAAGGTCAAGCTCGAAAAGATTGACCCTGCTGCCAAGGCAAAGGTTATTCGTGAAGTTAAGAACCTTACTGGCATGAACTTGGTCGAGGTATGTGTTAGCGAATTAGTGTGGAAAAAAGTGTAAAGTAGCAACTGTATTTAATCACTTGCATTTGAATAGGCCAAGAAGTTTGTCGAGAGCGTGCCCAAGGTTGTCAAGGATAGCGTTCCCAAGGAAGAGGCTGAGAAGTTGAAGAAGGCTTTGGAAGCCCTCGGTGCCACTGTCGTTTTGGAATAAGTCCTCTCCTGATTTCCCTTGTCCAGTTTTTTACACACCCACTTTTTCCCAATGATTGCACACCATCTATCTCCACTTGCTTGACAGCAATAGTACGAGACCCCAAAAAATAGACCTTTTATAATGTAAATTTCTCTGAAATACAACTCTGATACACTTGTTTTTCTCTCGTAATGCACAAATTGAATCTCATGCCGCACGAACATGAAAGGACGAGAACAAGATTGGCAAAGAATTATGGGGCTAATGTTTGTTAAAAAAACAATTTATTGCTAATGTATTGCGTTGCGAGTTTCAAACCTTGGTATTCTTTTTATTTTGTCTTCGTTTACCAGTCCTTCTTGATGTCGAAAGACCAGGTCCACTCCATATGAGTAACGTTATCGTCGTCGATGAACTTGCTCTGTTTAATGCGATTGCATGGTCAATTCTACATTTCATGCTTTAAAACTGTAGCAGGAGGATTAATTTCCTTACCTTGGCTTCGTAGTGACCGCGGGCAAGCATACCAGAAGGCGCCTCCTCACTTTGGAACTTCTTCTCGTAAGGCTCGGGGTTAGGACCATAACTGCCAATCATTTCCTCGGTCTTGTCAACTATTTAGAGAGTGCACGTTGGTCAAAAACTATTCTTTTTGATGTTGCATATCTCTTTCAAGCAGATCAATTACCTTTAATGCCCTTTCTCTTGACAACTTGAAGGTACTTGAGTCCAGACACAACATCATGTTGAATCCTGATATGACACCATTTAATGCCTGATTGTATATTATTTCACACGTGCAAGGCCATCACACTTACTTGAACTTGACCTTCATGCGATATTCAACACCTTCCTTGATAGTGAAGGGTTGAGATCTTGATTTTTCCAAGGCATCTAAAATTTGATGTAATTGACAGCTTAGCCATTATATTTATATTTCTTGTGAAACTTGACCATAGTCAAATTTGGTTATTGAACACGAGCTCAGATAGAACGCACTACGTATAGCGCCAACTCTTTCCTCGTATTTAATTTTGTGAGCCAACTTACCTGGCGTAGAAAGGTCGACAGAAACATCAGGGCGGCCGGCAACTTCCAACGCAATTCCGAGGACAACAACCTAGAAAGTGAATATTTTAATCATTTAAAATCACGTCGGCGTGACAAGTAAAAAAGTGGCTTGCATGTCTAAATCAATCAAGACACTCACTTTGCGAGGATCGTCAGAGGGTCCTGGTGCTAATGAATAAAGAAAATATACCATATCAGTACTCTGTATACAGGCTCTCGGAATGGGGAAAGAAGGTGATAAGAAAAAAAAGGAAATACACCCAGCACAGCCGCATGAACGACGTGTGTAGATCGCGTTTCCTCCGTGTTTTATATAGCGGTTTCTGAGAAAGCAACAGGAGAAATATTCAATAGCCCATTGAATGATTACTCTTATATGCTTCACTCAACACCAAGTGAATCAATGCTGGAAAGACAGTACGGAATAGATTGTTTGAGTACTTACCAGCAGCTCCACCAAGACCGAGAGACTGCTTCCACTTTTTGAGAGACTCGTCGTTCGCGTCCAAGTTCTGGTACTCCTCCATGGTCTTTTTCTCTCCGACCTTATATCCGGCAGTTTGAGTTGGAGCGAGTTCGTCGTCTTCGTGATGATCAGCCATAATAACTTTTTGTTTTCAAATGGTAAAAGATGAAGAAGAAAACTAGAAGGTACTGAGGATAGTTGAGCCTGAAATTTTTGCTGTGACT
The DNA here is from genome assembly GCA_037039815.1 of Umbelopsis sp. M5902. Taxonomy (NCBI): domain Eukaryota; kingdom Fungi; phylum Mucoromycota; class Umbelopsidomycetes; order Umbelopsidales; family Umbelopsidaceae; genus Umbelopsis; species Umbelopsis sp. M5902. Next base: position 490,470 of record JAXQGL010000053.1, read on the forward strand.
TTGGACGCCCGCCTCGATATTGGGTGTCCGACACCGTCTGTCCCAAATCCTTTGAGTCTTCTTCATGTCAGCAGACGCCTATGGTAGATTGAATTCTTCAACCAGCTGTATAGAGCATGTGCTTAAATAACTTATAAACGTACCTTCCAACCAGATTTCTTACTGAAATTCCTCATCATTGGCGAATCTGGCGCTGGAAAGTAAGTCATGCTGAGAATGCCGCATGTCAAGACTTTGAAGTTATGTCTTGCATAGTCCGAACCATTACCTGACCAGTCTCGCCACTGCAGATCCTGTCTGTTGCATCAATTTATTGAAAATCAATGTAAGGCTCTGGCTCTGTCAAGCTGCATCTCAGATCTGTCATTTTAAGTCGTCAAAACCTCATCAAACTCATTTTCTTTTCTAGTTAAGGATACTTCGACCAATACCATTGGTGTAGAGTTCGGCAGTCGAATAGTCCATATTGCCGACAAGTCTATAAAATTGCAGATATGGGATACAGCGGGCCAGGTATGTCAGATTAGCACCACATGTCATTTTCCTAGGCTACTCATTGAAAACGTGTTGATTACAGGAGCGATTTCGGTATGAAAAGTCAGCTATATTATCCGACCGTGTGGCTGTAACGTGAGCTAACTATACAATTCCATTGTCTCGTTTCCTGTCCATAGGTCTGTCACACGAAGTTACTATAGGGGCGCAGCAGGTGCTTTACTGGTCTACGACATCAGCAAGTGAGTTGGGCATATGCACATGTCAGGCTATGTTTTTGACAACGGGATCATTAATATCAAATTGTCGCATTTGCGCCAGTCGGGACACTTTCGTGGGTTTGACTACTTGGTTGAGAGATGTCCGGACATTGGCTAGTCCAGAGCTAGTTGTGCTTTTGGTAGGGAATAAAACAGACCGTGCTGAAGATAGGGAAGTCTCATATCTCGAAGCCAGCCGTTTTGCCCAAGAGCATGGTAAGATCTCCTTCATTGAAGGCATGCCAACTTCTATTGAACAAATATTAAAGCTATTGATCTCACAGAGTTGATGTTTATGGAAGCAAGTGCAATGACAGGAGATGGTGTAGAGGATATTTTCTTGAAATGTGCTCGATCTATATTAACAAAAGTTGAAACAGGTAAGGGTTGAAAGTGATCGTCAGTCGATCTGTTAGTCTGTTGCCAACTCATCCGTATTTCTTTCAGGGCAAATTGATCCTGAGAAGAGCGGGACCGGTGTACAATTTGGTGACTCTAGCCTTAGACGAATGACGCAACGAACGCGGTCAAGCTCACGCAGAAAGGAACGATCATCATGCTGTTTCTAAGTGTTCTCTCTCTCTCCGTATATTGTAAAAACAGATCTCAATGGGGAATTGTCTCTCCAGTACATTTTACTTATTATGCTTATCAGCTTTTTTTCCCTATCCATTGTATTAGCTTTCTGACAATTTCTAGTACCTTCACCTATTATAACTATTTTCATGCGATGTTGCATAGTTACATACCCTCGTCCTAATAAAGACGACAAAGACTGTTTTTTGAAGATGACTTGCATTTTATTTCGATAAACCTGACAAATGGGATTTTGTTTGTATACAAGAACATGCAAAAAAGGTAAACGAAAGAAAGATTATGATATTAAATTGGTCGAATAAAAATTGAGAGGAAGAAAAAATAATAGTCAATTCTTTAAAGTCGGCTAGTCATTTACGACGCAAACACGGTCAGCTTGCCAGACGTGAGTGCTACTTGGAATGCTTCATCCATGTCCGCTTCATTCTCTAATGGGAGTCGTTCACCCGAGTATTCATCCTTATAAGTCAATAGAGGTTCAAAACCTAGGCGTTCGGTAATTTTATCGCTAAGCACACCAAAACGGCAGTTTGCCGCCACACGGAAGGCAATGATATCGTCTCTAAAAATGATCTTAATCTTCACTGTTGATTGTGTCGGTTGTCCGCCTGGTGGTGCACGGTTAGGCGAAATTTGTTTACCAGCTGATGATGGTTTTCGTGCCGGTGATCGAGTCTCTACTGGTGGTTGCTCTGCAACTGGTGCCTGTGCCTGTGGTGCATGCGGTGGTGGCGGAGAGGATTGTCGACGTTGGTAAGATGAAGCATCCATGCCAGCAGAGTAAGAGTCTCTGGAACTCCTTCCAGTACGCGGGTCATAATCCGTCTCAATGTCACCTTCATTGATACCAAACAATTGCTCTTGGACAAGATAGCATTCAGCAAGATACCTAGGAAGTGCAAGGAGATCCTTGCAGTACTTATCCAAATCACGTCGTCTTTCGGCTGTCACAAAATTTCAGATTTTACTTGTCTATCATGGAGTAGATAGTTAAAGAAAAAGTGTTACTTACCAGTGATTTCTTCGTCTACCTTAGCCAATGGTCCGGGCATATATGGTAAGATTCTCTCCTTATTCTTTTTACCAGCTTCTGCAGGAAACTGGTGTAATAAATTGATTTGAAAGTCGTAAAAGTCTATTTTGGCAAATAGGAGCACATTTTAGGGAGAGGTCGTCAATGCATATCAATGATGGTTGGGAAAACTAACCTTCATACAGACGGTACAAAACTCTGTGTCGACCATTGGCTAAATCTGCATAGACGATGAACCAATATTGGTCTCCTTCCAAGATATAGGAATCCACAGAGGCAGATATGACCAATGCAGAACCATCATGGTATTGGTCAGTGTATGCATCATGATCGTTCAAGGGAGAATTGGATCGAGATTTTGGCAAAGTCAAACTATCTTCTGAAATTCTAGCCATATGTTGCATGCCATAACTATCCAAGATGCCATCCTCGCCATGATAATGATCATATACGTCCTCCTCATCGCCAAGATCATCAGGGTGTCTACCATATTCCTGTGAAGTTTTCATAAGAGGAGGCATTTGACCAACTGTAGGAGGTCGTTCTGGTCTTTGCTGTGACTCTAGAGACTTCTTTTGCTTTTCAATGGAACCAAGAAGAATACTGCTGGCTTCATAACCCTGAGTCATCTTTTTCCATTCTTCCACCTTTGGAATTGGAGTGGAAGGGTTCTGCATAAGATCTGCCACATTTGTGATGGTCCTGCCAGTCACAGCGTCACGAATCTCCACAAAAGATACGGGTATGAGGCCAGGGCCACCTAAACGACCGATGGGCTTGGCTACAAACCATTCAAGATTTGATTGAGCAATGACGATGATAGGCTCACCAGCCTTTGCTTGAAGTTCATCTGCTCTCTCGGCTTGAAAATCATATAAAACAATACCATACAGTGGCTGCATACGTTTTGACTGGTTATGTGGATGATCTGCAATAGCAAGGTTGGATTAGACGATCTCTTGGACCCACCAAAAAAAAAATTCGGCTCATTATACGATAACGATTCGCATTGGCAAAAGACACTTACTTGCGTCGTTAATATCACCAAACCCTGAATCCTTTGTATGTGCATTGGTAGGAATAGAGTTGCCGTCGTTCAAAATACGTTCGGCTTTTTCAAGTACTTGAAAGAAATTCACTGGCACCAGACCCTTGGAATTTGTTGCTGGATTGCAAGCCTCATACCACTGTCGGTCATTCTCTTTTCCTACAACGTGGAAGAAATCGCCTTGTGAAAAGGACAATTCTTGTGGACCTTTAGCTTCGTAATCGTATAATGCCTTGATTACTTTTTTGGGTGGAGCGATGCTAGGTGTATGTCTGGTTGGAAAGCTGACAGGAGTCGAGATTTTCTCCTTTAGCAAAGATCTTCGGGCGCTTTGAAGGCCCTTGGGAACCTTTGCTTTCTCTCTCAACGGATTGGCAGTACTCATGTAACCGTAGTGTAGAGATGATGAGCGGTTTTTGTATGTTTAAGTTTTGCAATAATATAATATTTCTACTTTTTGGTTCGGGCTCAAAAAGTCGGTGTTAAGCGCGCGCGGGGGGCCAATCAAAATTGATTAATGGTTTCGAAACGTTTTGAAACTGTTGTCTTATCATAGGGAGTGAGATGGCCCTTTCCATATGATAATGAAAATATATTACCGAATTGTATAGATTATAATATTTTGTTTTTATTGTACGATGTATGGATGGATAAAAAAGCGATATGGATGATCATTGAGAACAGAGAAAAAAAAACCTCAAGGGTATGTTTACGAACAGCCAGATATACACGAGTTTCTTGCTTCCAGGCATAATCTCAAGTATTAGACCGTCATGGCCGAGCGATTGATATCGACTTTCATAAACTTCTTTGCACTTTCAATCAAACCTGGTAGAGCACTTTTGGTATCAATGGTTCGGTTATCTACAATCCCCTTCGTGCCCAGCTTGTCCAAAAACTTTAGTATGTCTTGCATAGAGTCAAAGGCAAGTTCACGTTGAACAAAATCAATTTCTAAACTTGGCCTATACCTGTAGATTTCCATGGAAATTTAGTTTGTGCAGATATGGATGACCGATACAACGGCAATGACACAATTGTCTTACGTTTTACACATTGTTCGCAATGCATATATGCGTTCTCGTTCAATAAATTGATGTATAAGGTAAGTGCCCATGTTGGGAGTTTCCTTGTAAAGTAGAAAAAAACGATGATAATTTGATGTTGCAATAGACGACCGAACCTGTAATGCGTGATGAACAGCCGTATCCTTTGCCTGCATCTCATTAATTTCTGCCATAATGGCATTGATCGCTATACAAGGAATTTTGTTAATTGCTTTGTTTCAAACCATGGTTTTCCCATGTTCAATGCATGTATTTTACCTGATCTGTTTTGTGTATGCAGCATGTACAAAATGCGGTAGGCCAAAAATTCCATGGAATTGCCAGCTATTCCTTTGGAATACAGCTGCTTAAGCTGTGTCTGACACTGATTATACTCACCCAGGTCACCCATCTCCAAAGCTATCCGCGCGTGGCATTCATATACTTGAACTGTAAACTCGCTTTGGATACGTTGGACTGTTAAATCTTGACGCATTGATTTGAACTGATCACAGATAAAAGTATAATTTCGCTCATCCTTCCATTTCTTTAATAATAGCTCCAGTGTCTGTCGCAATATTGGCAATGGCCTCACGGTGGTGGGATCTGGCGCTGAAGTCAAACGCAAATATTGCTTTTCCAACTTCGTGCTGCTTCCTACAATAGTATACTCATCCCAATCTATGACATCCTGTGAAAACATATTAATAAATACACACATTGTGTTTCTTAATGCGACAGTGTATACTTACCGGGTTGGGTGTTGACGGTGTTGGTGGGGTTGGCGCCGGCTTTTTTACCTTGTTTGATTCTTGGAATCGTTTTAATCTCGCTTCTCGTCGTTTGATCTCATCGGCTGAGGGCATGGATACATTCGATGGTATTGATGCTACATGGTTAATACGATTTCCTAGGCTATGTTTTTTATCAACTACAATCTTTGTTCGCTTCTTCGCACCGGTACAGGCACTTTAATGGCAATGTTAGATAACTTTATGAGACGACTGTTGAGTCACAAAAATTTGTAGACTTACGCAGGCAGGTCTAGTTCAGACCAGTCGGTAGTTGCCATAGTACCTCGTCGATGTGTTTCGATGATGAGTTCCCGTAATTCAGCTTCCAGTGCATCTTTCTTACCCTCTGGACAACAAGAGAACGCAATTTGTACATAATTTCTAAATAATTAACAGAGTTTAATTAGTAGCTCTTATCTTGAAACCGCCTGCAAGTAGATGGACCTACTTTAGTGAATCCGGCCAATTGTCAGATGACATGGCAGTTGCTGCTTGCTCGGCTGTAGCTGGTGGCGGCGGCGGAGTGGATCCATTTTGCTCTGATGCTTTAGGTTTGGTCATCTTTTTGGTCATAAGCATCATCTTCGGCTTAGTTGCTGATACTTCAAAAAAAAAATACAGGAGTTCAAGTGTTAATTCGTGACAAGAAGCTTAATTTTTATTCAATTTATAACAGTCATTACCTGTTGGAGCTGCTGCTTTAGTCTGAGGCGTTGCATACGATGAGACTGTTGCTTTCTTTCTCCAGGGTGGGGCTGCAGCACCAGCATCAGCAGCTACTGCGGATTGGCTTGCAGTGACACCGTTACTGTTGAAGAAAATTCATGTTAGCTTTGACTATAACGAGAAGTATTATTTATACTAAAGAAGAAATAGAGCTGCTTACGTTGGAGGAGCAGCTGTGGTAGTTGGTGGAGGATATTGGCTATAATGACTATATGAAGATTGACCTGTCTGATGGTTAGCTGCTGGAGGGTACTGTGAATAATGCTGTTGTTGATAATGCTGAGGATACTGCTGATAGTTGTACGACTCATATCCTTGTTGTTGGTACCATTGCGCATAGGGATCTGCAGCAGTCGCAGCCGTTGTGCTAGGTGCTGTTGAGCCATTAGTTGCTGCCGCAGCTTGCGGGTATTGCTGATAGTATGCATTATACTGGGATGCATCTTGACCTGTTTGTGGATATTGATATTGCTGTTGGTAGTAAGCTGCGTAAGCTGGGTCAGAGGCGTAGTAAGCATCCCATTGCTGCTGCGTTGTCCTATAACAAAGACAATGTACTTAGTTAAGTCCAAGCTATCGATTAACCACTGTCAATATTTACCATGCGGGATCTGCCTGAGGCGTTCCAGTCTCTGGAGTAGTCATTTCACAGTGGCAAAATTATCTAGTTTGAAAGAACTACAAATGCTGAGACGAGATCTATTTCTCGAATCAGCAATGATTTTGGCGGTCACGTGCAAACAAACAGTCAACAGGTCAGTCAACCAAGCCAGACAATCATTTGTTAGAATAGTAAAATGAGATCGTAATATTCTGAAAGGCTTTTCTTTTTAATGATCAATTTCTAATACAGTAAATGCAATTACGTTAACGGTAAGGGTGGTCAGCTTGCAAGTTTCTTGAATTGAAATAGGAAAAACAATTAGCTTTTAGTATAACAGTGGAAGATTCAATAGATCTAAACATTATGTTTACATACCGTGCAATTTCAACTTCCCACTTGTCACCGTTAGCCAACAGCTTCTCCTTGTTATACAACAATTCTTCGTGAGTCTCGGTGACAAATTCATAATTGGGACCCTCAACAATAGCATCGACTGGGCAAGCTTCCTGGCAGAAACCGCAGTAACTGTGTGGCAAAGAAAACGAATGTCAAATGTCAGTAAATGATTAATAAATTATAGAAACAGTTTAACTCTACACGTACATGCACTTGGTCATGTCGATATCATAACGGGTGGTACGACGAGAACCGTCTTCACGAGGTTCAGCCTCGATGGTGATGGCTTGAGCAGGGCAAATGGCTTCGCAAAGTTTGCAGGCAATGCAACGCTCTTCACCAGTGGCGTAACGACGAAGGGCGTGCTCACCACGGAAACGAGGAGATAGAGCGCCCTTTTCATATGGATAGTAAATTGTGTATGGTGGTCGGAAGAACTGTTCCAAGACGACCCACATGCCACGCATCAACTCAGTGACCAAAAGCCATTGAGATGCTTTGTCAAGGGCACTTGGGCCCTTGCTGTAGTCGACCTGTTGGCTGTGGTCATTGGTTGGTGCAGCGTGTGAGCGGAGGGGAGTTGAACTGAAGCGAGCAGCCTTGATGCCGAGAGGAACCATGGCGCTTCTGAATGCAACTGAAGCTACAGAACAACAAAAGTGATTAGAGTAATGCTTTTTTGCGTTTCGACACATTGTTTCGTTCAATTTCGACATTTGCTGCACTCCAGCTCCAATATGGTAACTATTCGGTGTAATTGTCTGGCAAAGTGGTCCATCTAGCGAGCTGGACAGCAAATGTCAAAGTTTCTGATTGTACAATTAATGCCAACTTACAAAGAGGAGTCATCCTTGGCTGAGCAAGGGACATAGTCCTGGTCAACTTGAGAAAATTCATTGTGAACAAGAGTGGGGAGAGATCGGACAGCTGGCGCTATAGAGTTATAAAAGCAGTCGATCAAATGCTGTTTATCCTGGTAGATTATAGATACACAGCGCGCACTTGACAAAGGCTTGTTTTTCGAACAAGCTAAATGGCTTGCAAATGATGACGTCGACACTTTGCAATTTATATCATTATTTCTGTCACATAAATCATTTTGCTGACGTCAGGACTGCCATCCCAGAATCGGCTCCAGTTTAAGTGAATTGAAGCCTGGCAATCCTATACAGATCCTTTTTCTGCCATGGTATGTACGATGACAATATGATTGAAGATCAGGAGTTCACATCACTGGATTGCAACAATTATCATCGATCCCACACGGCGCGACACTATGGAACCATGGATACGTCTAATTTTGATAATGGATGGATGAGATACAACCTTGCATCCATCCAGTATCAAAGCCATCCATCTCGATCAATTCATATACGCTGATTGCATCGCTGCGACACGCCATCGTCACCAGTGATTGCTTCATTATTCATCAGTTGCAACATCAACCTACCGTCCGATTGGTGCATTACCTCGCAATTCGAATTCCTCATTAAGCATTGAATCCTTGAATCAAATTCACTGACATGCCTTTTTGTAATTTATCTAGACCACCAAGAGAAGAAATAACGGACGTAACAAGCATGGCCGTGGCCACGTCAAGCCCGTTCGCTGTCTCAACTGCGCTCGCTGCGTCCCTAAGGACAAGGCCATCAAGCGCTTCACTGTTCGCAACATGGTTGAGTCTGCTGCTGTTCGTGATTTGGAGGATGCTTCCGTCTATGAAGGTACTGCAAAATCGAATTACTTTTTGCAACTGATTCAATACCTATAAATACTAACGCATTTTGTTTAGTCTACACTATCCCCAAGTTGTACATCAAGCTTCACTACTGCGTCTCTTGCGCCATTCACTCCAAGGTTGTTCGTGTTCGCTCTCGCGTTGGTCGTCGCAACCGCGCCCCTCCCCCGAGATTCAGATTCAGCAAGGTATGTTAACAGAATGTATGCCAGTTATTACCATCAGTTTTCCTTTGTTTGCTCATATGATTGTCTTATAGGATGGTAAGAAGGTCCAACCCAAGGCTTAAGTTTCTGATGCCATCTTGGTATTGATGTGATCGATCTGGAGACTAGAGCTACAGAGACATCATCTCTTTCAACCCTCAAAATATATACAAATAAAATATTTTCGAAAACTATAGGGTATGATTCCGAGTTTTACCGCAAGTGGAGATTTTGACTTATTGCAACTTGGTTTGGGACGTTTGAACCAAAATGATGGGTACAAGTGATTGGAAATCCTTGGCAGCTAAATTATTGGTCAGAGCAACCACCATAAGATATAGGGCCTAGTATCTTGATTTCTCTCATTTGCAGCGTGGTAAAGTGACATCCATAAGCTTATATTCGCACTTTAAAGCTCGGCAGGGCGCTTTATCTATGCGGGAATATGTGGCGTTGAGTTTAATTAGTGCCAGTGCAGTGCTGTTCAACAAGATTATAGTTTTTTGCCGTCAGTCAAATGCCTGGCAAAGGGATTACGGTGTACAGCTACATATCCGTTCCAGGGTATGAAGTGGAATTTACTGTGCCAGAACAACGTGTTCTGCACACCGAAGCTGACAACTTTGACAACCACCATTTGGAGATGCTTTCCTCCAATATTCCTGGGTCACTAAACTTCACGGGACGGTTTGAGTGGAAAGTACTACACAACGGAGAGGAAGTTGCTAGTTCATACAACGACATCAACAGCCTGACCGGACATATCGTAGGAGGTCAAATGAGGGTAACGGCCGATTTCACTCCAATCGTAAGAGATGATGCTATTATCACCTATGGATTTTATAATGCCGGGCCGGGAATAGCAGGGCTCACCAATCATGACCAGTGCTATGTGACCATATGCTCTACTGCTAACAGACGATGGATGGGCAGTGTGGCACCGCCTGGATCTGTTGAAGCTCAAAAGCCATTTTCGAGGTTCGTATTGGCTGCTCCACACGATAACGGTATGAACAGCATGCAGAACTGTGATGCGGTTTTCTCTGCATTGGACACTGATTCTGTGGTGGAGCTACGCAAACACTTACCATACCTTAAATTTTTCGAGGACATCCCCGATCATGTCCTGGTACAAAAGCTGCCCGAGATCGTGTATGGAGTTGCAATCACTCAGAAAAAGAAGTTGCCTATCATGCTCGCCCTTGGTGCTCGATACTTTGAATTCCGCCCAGCAAAACTCTTGCCAATGTTTGAGAAGATTTCATCGCTACCAAACAAATATTACTTTCAGCACGCATGTATTCCAGGATTAGCATTTGACGAGTTCCTCGACCAACAAGTTCAGTTTTTGAATGAGAACCCTACTGAGATTGTGACTATTCATATTCGCTACGATAATATCGTGAAAGATTGCGTGAAACCCACCAATCAGGAAATAGCAGACATGTTGACAGCAGCGTGCGCCAAGTCCACAACTCACCTTACTTGGGGAGCCAAAGAATGCTTCAATCAACCAATCGATACATTACGTCAGAACGGTGTACGGCTCATTTGCGTGATAGAGGCGAACAAGTATGATAGCTGGACAGCAAAAGCATATGCAACCTTGCAGCCCAAACCTATTCTCGATCAATTTGAGTCCATGAATACCGCTGGGCAGGAAAGCACTGATCTGACCGTGTTACAATGTCAAGCTACTTCGCAGTCTATCAAAGAGGTTCTGGTGTACAGTGTCATCTCTGCCGAGGCAGCTACATCATGCCTGACGTCTACCAAAGCTTGGCTCGACATGCATACTCTACCGTGGATCCGGCAAAATGCCCTGGATAGGCTCCAGGCAGAGAAAGTCATTGTCATCATGAATGACTTTATCGATGGTGCAACTGCAGATACGTCGATTGAATTGTCAAAGCGGCGACTCGCAAAGTGAAGACTTGGAGTGTTTGGCATTGGCTTTTTGACGTTCGCTTCAGCACTATGTCTCCCCAATTACATGAAACGTATGCAACCAAGCCAAGCTGTTCTGCTTCCAATCAACCTTATTTAAGCCTTTATCTAATACAACACTGCTGAATGATGCGGTTTGCAAATGTGTGAATAACGGAGCTATATATTTGTTTTGATTTGTTTTGTTTTTTTCCTGATATGAGCAAAAACGCTATGGATATGACATCTAAACTACTACTCCCAGATGATCTACATTATTGTTGGAGCTCGACATAGTTTGCTGTTTCAACGTGGGTCAGTTACGCTGTATGCATTCTTCAAACATGCGCTTTAAAATTTCATTACTTACCAGGGAACAAACCAACGGTTGCACCATCAGGCGCAAGCCCTGACCACCAATCGTCCGAGACAAACTGGATATCACGAATGAGTTCGTTTTCCTTGAAGGATATCTCATTGTCTTCTCCTGCATCATAATCATACAAAGCTACTGCTGAGGGACCAGCAGCTTCTGCCGCAGCTGGTTCAGGTTCTGGCTCAGCGTGAGCCTCCTCATGTACTGGTGCCTGAGCCTCGGGCTGTGATGAGAGCGATTAGTCTAACACTTCATACACGTATATACTAAGTATATGAGATAACGTACCGTTGTTTCAAGCAGTTGCACATAGTTGGAGGGGAAAAGACCAGATCGTGTTCCATCTTCACTTACACCAGACCACCAACCTTCGTCCAATTGCTCGATCTAATTATCGAGGTGCAGCGTTTAAGTACATAAACCTGTATAGAAACAAATAAAACTGATGTCAACTTACATTGTGAATGACTTCTCCCTCGGCCATAGACATTTCATTGTCCTCAGCGGCATCGTAGCCAAAGAGAACAACTGCAGAAAGGCCACCGCCTTGTTGATGTTCAACAGCTTCGTCAGCAGCATGCCCAGCAGTCTGAGCAGCATGCTGTGCGGACTGTAGTATGAGTTAGCAACAATCACCTTTATGATAGGATCATCTAAACAGTCGGCAGACTTACAGCAGCCAGTTCAGCTTCAAGCTGAGCTTGTTCCTCTCGTTGTCTTTCCTCTTCTTCTTGTTGTTGACGAGTTCTTTCAGCCTCCTCACGAGCTAACCTGTCTTGTTCTGCTTGTTGTTGGCGAGCACTTTCCTCTTCCTCCAGACGCTGACGTTCGGCTTCTTCCTCTTGCTGTCGTTGAAGAGCCTCCTCCTCTTGCTGTCGTTGAGATTCCTCTTCTTGGCGCTGACGATCCTGCTCCTCCTGACGCAATCGTTGGCTATCTGCTGCTTCTTGTTGTGCTCTTTGTCTTTCCTCCAATTTGGCTGCATCTTCGCGCGCTCTCTGCTCACGTTCAGCTGCCATGGCTTGCTCACGTTCTTGTGCTTCCTTTTCGGCCCGCTCGCGGTCGGCGCGAACTTGATCTGCTTTGCTCTGATCGTCTTGGTCCTGACCCCACTTACTAGCGAGTTTACCGGGATTGGTACGGACTGGCTGGTGTACTGAGCTCTGTTAAGTAATTGTATCAATAATATGATCATCATTTAAAATAGTGTGAGGATTTCATGCGCTGTCTTACCACTGGAGCGGGTGCAGGCTCACTCTTCATAGTCTGACGCTGCATAGTGGCGATATCTGGAATTTCGGTCCTCTTATAAACTGAGCCCTACATAAAAGGAGTTAATCAACCAAAGTGACTCACGAAGTCCAAGAAACACAACTCTTTACCACAGGTGTGATAGCAGGCTCCATTCGCCGAGACTCTTTATGGAAACTATAGTTGGCACCAGACGATTCGGAAACGCGTTTCATGATAGCTTCGGGATCGACATCGCCTTCGTTTCTGGCATTGATTTGAAGGTGAAAGCTCTTGAAATACTTGGACACATCGTTCAAGTGTGAATTGAACAAGCCCTTTCTGGATTCGGGGACACCGGTTCCGCACTGTAGGAATTCAGAAACGTTAGTTATATAACTGAGAGTCTGCATAAGGACAGCAACTGGCACACGGAGCACTTACCCAGGCGATAAAAACAAGCTTGGGAAGTTCAGTGTTGGGATCGGTAACTCGAGCCAGCGCGTACTGGATTCTTCCGTCAATGAATTCCTCGCTAAGCTCTTCGAGACCATCTTCGCCGGTCGCTTGAACTTTGAGGTCGTTGGTTCCCTTATCATAAGTATATATCAACCAGTTTACTGGGCTGCTAGAGTTGATGACCTGTTCATATGCGCTTTGAAGTTCTTTTGAATGCGTCGAAAATCCCACTTGAAGACTCATGATGAGTGAAGGAAACGTTGCGACGTCATGGTCACAGGCTGGCTGGGCTCTTGGCTTTTGCAAAGCGGTGTCTGGGCAATTGAAACCCCGCACGTGACACTGTGAATGGCTCATCATTGAGTCTTTTTCCTTTATCATTTTTAAAAATTATGTGGGGAAACAAAGTTGTAATATGTATAAAATAATATTGTATTCACAGATTCATTTTTTGACATTAGTTAATAAAGAAATGAGAGGAAAATATAATACAGAGTGAATTTCTGATATGTAACTATGGCTAAAATAATTAGATGGAGAGAATGGGAAAGGCAATGGTTTGATGCATTTAAGCGACACCAGCAGCACGAGCATGGGCATTAGCCTGTGCTTGCAGACGATCAGCCTCTCTTAAATGAGCAACTTGACGGTATTCTTGGTTGGCGGCTTGTTGTCTCTCGATACCTCTCATCTTCAAGCTGTGGCTACAGAAGAGTCCTCCGAAGAATGAGTCCATCTTTCCCTTGGTCTTCATGGATCTGGCGTGAGAATTGCTAGGACCTCTTCCGTTGGCACCGACACCATTACCGTTAGCATGAGCACCAACACCAGCACCAGCTACACCTGCACCAGCAGCGACACCAGCAGGGGCAGCCATACCGCCGTGGTGGTGACCACCAGCGGCGACATTACCATTGGCAACTGGAGCATTTTGGGCAGCACGGGCTTGCTCGGCACGAGCAGCTTCTTCCTTTTGTGCTCTCTCACGCTTGTGCTTGTCGTGTTCATGCAACCCGAGACCTACACCGCCGGCAAGAGCGGCATCGCGTGCCTTGTGATCATGGTTCTTTCCAGGGTGCTGCTTGTCCTCCTTCTTCTCATGGCGGCGAAGGAGCCAGTCAACACCTCCGGCAGCAGCAACGTCCCTGACACCGTGATGCTTGTTGGCATCCTTATGAAGTTGACGATCGTTTTCGTTGTGAACTTTAGATCCGAAAAGAGGCATATTTGATTGTGTGTGTGTTTGATTTGATGTGAAAATTTGTATGAATCAAATGAGTTAAAAAAACTCACCACTTATATAAGTTTTACAAAGAAGCTCATAATGGCTTCCCAAAAAAGAAATGCGTTCAGTTACGAGGGTGATGTCATGATGAACGAGTTGGATCAGCCAAAGCTGCCTTTTTAGGCAATTTTTTGGGCTTCAGAGTACTTCTTGTGACAACACCTCCAAATTAAACTGCGAGCAACCACGGCCACATTACGTAGTTTGCAAGGTGATCCGAGCGTAAAAATCCTGCAATGTCCATTTGCGAATTCCCTTGGTTGTTTCATCGATGAAAACGAAGCTTGATCATGCCAAGCTGACGAATATGTCTAGCCATCCAGTGATGCCGTGGTCGCCAAAGCCAAGCTTTCTTTCTTAAATTTTAACGTTATTTTTTTTTGGGCACATGCCAAATTGATAATCTAGTGGAAGCATATGGAAAGACTTTTCACTTTCTGGACCTGTATATGCAGATTGGTACCTTTCCTGTCAAAATATGAATAATTGCTTATAGCTTATTTCCATATAGCAGCCATATCAAAGTTCTTCAGCAGTGCGAGTAACTATTCGATTGCGATACTCTGTAACAGGAATAGAATAAAATTCTAGATTCAGAGCTTGTACTTAAATTTTTTGTTGATTGATCCATATCTATGACGCTGTTGAAAACCTACACAAAAGCGATATGTACTACCTTGGACTGCGGTACAACCTTTGCTGTCATCAAGGCAATGGCTGATATAGGAAAGTATGGCAGACATTAGAACATGGTCATTGCGGCTTATTTAGATTGTGTGATTGACAGCATCAGGGGCAATATTTATATTTTAGCTAGCAATTGCTAGTCGATGGGCTTTGGTCATTGGGTGGTTGGGTTGGATTTTTACACCCAAGCGGACCTTAGCTGAAACAAAGTGGGTGGATTTCAGGGCTCTCGTACCTTTTTGGGAATGTTAACAGTGGTTTGCTTCAGCCGATCTTATTGGTATTGATATGAAACTTTTTGGCAAACTGGAAATAAAAACTCAACCACGCCACGCTGGCAAAACTAATAGCAGAACTGTAAAACAAAATTCTATCACTAAAGTGTGAGCATCGTGGCCCATCATCCAGTGGGGACCCCATCAAGCAAGTGGAGCTGGGTTAATGTTTTGTCGATCAATGAACATTTTGGTGCTGGTTTAATAAAACTGGTCAAAGCCCCTTGTTGACATATTGTTAAATCAAATAATAACTCGAATAAACCCTCCAATCATGAAAATTATTACCAAAGGCATATTTTATAAGGAAACCAACTTGTTTAAAAGAAAGATATAAAAAAAAGCGTCTGTACTTGGAGCTGTGTATAATGGAAAAAACCAGAAGAATATTGGGGCAAACATCTGTATATAAAACGAAAGTGGACGAAATCACAAAGCTGAAATAGAAACCATTTTTTTGGAGATCAAGGTACCATTAAATGGGACTCTTTTTAACACCACGTATAAAAGAATCAAAACTTGAGAAAACAAAACTGTACAAGGAGTGAAAGGGGGGCAGCACGCGCGCGGTTTGGGGACAGGCAGTTGTTGAAAGGGGCGCGGCGCGGCGAGGTCGCTGGCGATGAGGGTAGGGTGGGGCGGGGGGATATCATTTCTTATGGCCAGGATAGATCTTCGCCAGGGTTGCCTAGAATTGGCATACTAGAGTATCTCTGAACTCCAACATTCATAGACTCCTCATCATTCATCCAGTCGAAATTCACGAGCGAGGCAAAAGGTTGTTGATCGTCTTCCTCCTCTTCTTCAATCATGTGGATCTTATTGGAAAGGTCGGCGTCCAGAGCAGCCAGCTGCAGAACCTGAGCTCGAAGTTGACTTGCTTCACCCGAAACAACATGTTGTCTCAAATGAGTTGCTTGTGCATTTTCGGTAAAGTCGCCACACCGAACCCATCCCTCCGCGCCCATATCCATATAGAAATGAGGTACATCTTCGATTTCGATGGATAATTCAGCCGCTCCCACTGTGAGCGATGAGTTTTGATAATCAATGTTGGAAATCATATCAAATGATATATCCATTTTAAAGTGGTACTGCTCTGTACGTATATGCCAAGATAAAAGTCGCTCGGTCAAGTTGTACTGCAATTGCAAATCTTCTCCTCGCATGCATATGCGATGCCATGTTCCAATGGTGATTGTGTTTGCCAATAGGTAGCCAACTGCATTTAGCGTAGTAATTGGCGGTTCCACACTTCCATTCATATCTAGAAAAAATGGCAGCAATTATGTTCATTTAGCGTCATGTTCGGTGGGGCAAACCAATTTGGTATACTCGTGTTGCGTAGTCTGAGAATGGAAAACCACAACGAGTACTACTGAGTCTCAAACTCTTGGGATACAGAGAAAAACTTACCATAGCGTCTTCCTGATTCATCGGTCATATCAGAGATGGGTGAAGATGAGAATTGAGAGCCATGGCGATAATCAGCCGGGGGTAAAGAAGTCGACTGTTTTTGCCTGGCTGCAGGCATAAGATACGATGCAGGCGGAGGGTGGTACAATGGATGCGGCTGAGGGTGATGATGCATTTGAGCTTGCATGATGTCAGAGAAAGCAAGGGAAGCCATGTCAGCGGCCAATTGTTTATCTGCCATCTCATGGTGAGGAAGGGATGGTGGTGGTGGTTGTTGTTGAGGTAGCATATGATGATGCTGATGGTATCGAGCATAGTGCATTGGCTGAGAAGGAGGAGCTGGGGGTCCCATGGGATAATAAGCGGCGTGATGATTCCAATAAGGCAATGTATGTGCAGCGGGTGAATATACAACAGGTGGAGGCATCTCTTTAGCCATATCATAACTCCATGCACGATTGAACGGCATTCGAGCCGCCACTGAACGAGGTGGTATAGCAGATTTAGGTGCGGGAGGCTGTGACACTGGGTATTTTTCAGCAGCGGTCATTGCATTGCGTTTGATGGACGGCGGTAAACTCACGGCTGCAGCCGGTTTTCTATGGCCTGATTGTTGCTGATGTTGTTGTTGTTCCTTCATTTTGGCTCGCTTTTTCAGCAGTTTCACCTTGGCGCGTCGGTTCTGAAACCAGATCTGTATGCTCCGCTCCGACATTCCCAACTCATCTGATAGCTGTTTTCGCAGTTTACTATCGGGCGAAGGGATATCCGCAAACGTTTCTTCTAGCACTCTCAACTGAGTAAGCGTAGTTCTAGTCCGTTTACGAGTGGCAGACGGTGATTCAGACCTCCTTTCATTGGAGTCGCTCTGTATATCTGGTGTATCCTGTTTATCCATGATGATGACGCTACCTGATCACACTGGTGATGAATTCGATTTGAAAAGTGCAGCAAAAAAAAGCGGGGGAGAAAGAGGATGACGAGTTTGGATATGTGTATGTTTGCTATAAAAAAGATTTAAGAAGGAGAGCAAGAAGAAAGAAGTAGAGAAAGGGAGAGAAAGTTCAAAAAGTATAATTTGTAGCTTGTGTAAACAAAGTTTTTTTTTTTTTTTTTAACAAGGCAGACAAGTTAAAAGCTGCACATTGGGCGGGTAAAATGACAAAGGCGGCTCATGGACATGGGCTTGGCTTGGCTTGGCTTGCGCTGGAAAAGCTCATATAAACCAGTCAGAGCAAGGCTGATTCCCCCATATACAACCAAGCTCTTATGGTTGGTTTAACTTAAAAGGCAGCAGGTTTCCCTTTTTGTACTTAATATTACATCTCCGCACGGTAGTAAGATCAATTTTGGATGGGAAGAGGGGAAAAAATTTATTTTGTTTTGTCTTACTGATTGATGTGCCCCGTTCCATACAACAAAGAATCCTCTCCTTTGTTTGCTATTTACAGCAAAAATAAATTTGACAGCGCTTTTAATATACACAGAGAGCAAAAAAAAATACCATGAGCAAGTGGTATCTAAAAGACAAAAATTACCATATAAGAAAGAAACTTTCACCTTATCTAAATTACACACACTAAGCTAAACCTTCTCACGTTTATATACCGATCATGTGGTAGTGGTGGTGGTGGTGGTGGAGGATGACGATGGTAACCATTGAACCAAGTTGTGAAAGCCAGCTTCATCCCAAAAGAAGGCCACTGTATTATATATCACTCCAAAAAGTTGGGAAATGAGCTTGTAGGCAACAAACGATTGTGTTTTGCGTACGATGAAATCACTGCTCCTGTCCCAGCGTCCTCTTCTAAAGGTCCGATGCAGATTGGCTTGTGCGGATGGGTTTGATGGCTTGGGTCCTCTAGTCCGAGATTTGGGCACCGCCTGCCTCTGAGGTCGTGGGCATTCTTGATCAGTCAATGTCACTGGACTGTTTAGTACGGGGATGCCACCATATGTTTCGAACTCAATGTGGATTCCCTTAGAGTGGGCTTTGTGAAAACATGGAGATGTGATGGCCAAACTATAGCGGCCAAAAGTGGTTTCTTCCATAGTAGCAGTATGTACAGTTTGATCTGATTTCCCCAACTTGGAGCTTTTCAACTTGACTCCTTCTGGACCAAGCGATGAAAGTTTTCCCCGATGATCAAAAACTTCAACTACAAACAGATGCTTGCCGTCTGATATATCCGCCACTTGCCATACAGGTGTCAGCTTGGCTATGGTGGGTGGTCCGACCGTAGTGGAATTTGACAGGTGGGACGTGCCTGTACTACCACCCTGTAGGAGACAAAATAAAAGCATAAACGGGAGGATGACCCCGATGGCCCAGCGGATGAGCGCTTCCTTGAAATTGGCTTTTTGTAAATTTGCTTTGAAGTCAGGGTCTTCCTTTGGATGAGTAACTCTTTGTTTCGCCTTGATGACTTCTCGTACTGTTTCTCGCTTGACTGCCATTTCCCGAGATTTTTTCAATGCTTCGTACACGGCTCGTTTGTCAACGCTGGCAAACTGTTCCACTGTCAATATTTGCCAAGGCGCAGGCATCAAACTTGAAGTCTCCCAGTCTTCTGAATTATCGCGCTTGTTTCGATCATTATCTTCACTACTACTACGGCGTGTTCGTCGATGGAAGGATGGACGGCCAATTTCGAGATTCAAAACATCTAGGCATTGTATTCGGTATTCAGCAAATGTATTGGATAGATAGGTACGATTTTCCATCATTATTTGATTATAATCAGCATTGCTGCTCTTGTGTTGGTCGTATGACCTATGGTTGCCATTCAGGCGTTTGGGGGACGATCGTCGTTGACTCGATCGCGTGCTGACATAGGATCCAGATGACATGGATTGCTGATCTCGGTAGCTACTAGCGTCCAGTTTTATCGATTTTTTAGTAATCAAAGATGACAGAATAGGTAGTACTGGTATACCCATTTGCCGAAGCTTGTAAAGCAGAACCATTTCATCTTCAATTTCACTCTGTCGTTCTTCATCAATTTCTAATCCACTGTAGAAGTAGACTATCAGGTCCACTCCGTCAGGAGTGGCATCAGGATACACGTATCCGTCAAATCGACTGCATGATTCACTTTGCTCAGTCGATATTGACCCGTTGACAGAACTGTCAGGGTCCATATGCCGTATGACATAATCATATATGGTCTCGTGGCTGGCAGCATTCTGCCGTCGTTCATTATTACGAGTAAAGTCTGCTTCAATTATGGATAGACCATTGTCTTCATAAGTTTCTATAGGTTCAACCTCATCAACAATGGGATCAATTGAACGGTCGGTGGTCGCAGTGGTAGAGAGTGCCAAGATGTTATGCTTTCTCTCTTTAAATTTAGTAGGATCTGCGCGTAGTGTGGTGTCAGGAAAGACTTGGCCGGGCCGCTGCAGGAAAATTTCCGCTAATCCTTCTGACAATTTTTTTAATATGTTGGACTTGTCATTATCAGTGGCGCAGCCCAAGTAAAGTACTCGTACTACAGTTGGACCACGCGAAACCGCAGCTGATGTGACATCTGTGATAGCCGAGTCAGGTAGCTCAAGATCGCTATTCGACGTGTCAATATCACTGTCATTATCATCGTCATCATCCAAGAGAGGAGAATGACGACCAATGGCGTGTAGAGTGGGAGTGCCTTGATCACTCATAAGTTGCAATAGAGCGTCAGGATCAACATCATCACTAGAAGCTGACGAAGACAGTGACGGGTCAACTGACTCGTCGTCACTGTCATGAACTTGAGAGCTTTCAGGTGGTGGTGAGGGTGGTGTATAGGTAGGATGCTGTTTGTCTTCGACGACGTCGTACTCGTCGTTTGTCGTGTTGCTGATGGAACTCAGCTGTCGTTCAGTCGGAAGTGACCTGCTATGTGTTGGCCTCGTGTGGCCTGTCATTTTTTGTGATTGACTGTTTTTAAAACTTGTAGTGGGATTTTTGGTCAGATGGTTTTAATTCAAGTTAAAAAAATTAAGGATAATTCGAATAGACATGGTGGTCGCTTTTTATAACATTCTTGACTGGCGTGAATTATCTTGTCACTGACTTTGCACTGAGTCGCTGCCTCTTCACCCCCTGGACGTCTACAACCTCCTGACCTTTCACATTTTCTGGTTTGTCGCTTTTCTTTCTAATTTTCTAACCTCTCCACATAGTGCTCGGCTAGCATAAACAAATTCCGCTTTTTGCTTACCTGATCAAGGCTTGCTTAATATCGGGACAGTATTCGCCAAGTCAATTATTTTTGCTTATTTCAGTGCCTTTGATCGGGTGACTGAGTTGAAAAATAAAAATATTGGGAAAGGTCGTGCGTTGCATGAAAAGGAGGGGGCGATCATATCCAAACCATTATAAACGTATGTAACAACCCAAAAAAAAATATAAAGAGAAAGGTTGCAATAGGTTCAATGATTAGTTATGGTCATTTTACTCCATTTTTCTATGTTTTTCTTGGCCAGTCGCACTGTACCTGGTTGGTTGGAGTTGTGATGTGGCGTGCAAAAGTCAAGGAATAGAAGGTGAGATCGATCAACACTGATTTCCGGTCAATTGATGTTGTGATATGGTTAGAAACTGTTGTGATTTCTGGATTTCGCAAGCTCAATAGACGATATCAAGGGATTTTATAAAAAGATGAAGAAAATTGAAAGGCAAAAAGTATTGGGCCTTTTAGGTCAGCGATATTTGAAGGTGTCACGAGGCATAACCCTAGCCCAATCAGGTGTCGTCACCGTTGCATATCGTTGGCCATAGCAAATTTTGGGTCAAAAAGCAGCCATAATCACTGGGGAAAGAAAAGTGTCTACGTGAAGAAAATGGATTTTATTCATAATACAAAGACATGATGATGGTTTTAGGAGAAAGTGATTCAAGGACATGTGTAAAGTCCGACAGTGTTTGATATACAGCTTTGCTTTTGCAGAAAACGTCGTTGAAACAATAGGCCAGTCCCTTCTGCTTGATATAAATCTGCGTGTCGATTAAAATGATTATACAACATATTACAACAAATCGAAATCGTCCAACTGCAGAATAAAGCAAGCATTAGCAAAAAATTCCCTACATATAACAATATCAAACTGGTCAATTGGGAGCTTTCCGCCTACCTTGTCGTTGTACTTGAGAATCTTGCGCTTGATCTTGGAAGTATCCACCCAAGTGACAAAATCTTCCATGTTTCTAGTGACCATGAATGCAGGGTCTGTGATTGTTTCGGGGCCGACACGAACATGCCCCTGTTCCACAAAAGTGACGGCCTCCTTGACAGTTTCCGACATTTTCAGCCGGCACATGACTATGGGCAGTCTTCGTCTACAGAAAGCAGACACACTGACTTTGTTGCAGTCAGAAAACTTGGCTGTTGATGTAATGATGCCCATGCTGTACAGTTTGTCTAAAAGAGCTTTTTCCTTCTGCGCTCGATATGGATCCCGTGGATCCAATAGGGATATCCGATTGGCGAGTTGTTTGATATTACCTGCAAGTTTGTTGTACCTAGATGGTAATGGAAGATATCATCAGTCATTCGCACGCTTTGATTTGTATGCAATATGAGGGTTGAAGAACTGGAATTTAGGTAGTTTCTCAAACAACACATTTCGAGAATGAACCTAAAGTACATACTTGTGATAATCTTCTCGCTTTTGAATGTGATAACGTCGAATGATCTTAATCTCTCGTACATCATCGTCTTTCTTCCATTGAAGGAAGTCGACCTTCTTCAACAGTTTCTTTTCGTGATGCTTCAGCTGTCTCATTGTTCAATTGAAGCTGTAAAGGTGTAGTTTTGGTCGAAATTTGCTCACAGAAAAAAAAGTAATCGTCTGTGACTGCTTGTAGCTTCTTCACAAGTGATTGAACTGCCTGCTTCAGGTTCAAGGAGAGAACATAAAGATAAAAGGGTGAGTCACTAAACGAATATTGTAGATCAATGTAGACATTATTGAGGCAACTCATGGCACTCCTATTTACTTTAAAAGGTGACCGAGAGAATCATTGTCCAATTGTCGAAAAGTAACTCTCAAATTTTTTTTTATACCAAAGGCATCGTTTTGACAGGCGGTGTTCCAAGTTGCCTTTATCGTGACCAGTTGCTACACCATGTCGACTGAAATCACACTGCCGATCTCTGAGAGGCAAGTGACGAACCAAGATCTCGAGACATTCCAAACATGGCTGAAAGATCACGGAGCTGTATTTGACGATCTGACGTTCGGAGCTGGTGAGTACGTTGGGTCCTGTATTACTCGACTTGTACACAACAAACTTAGCCTTTATATCCTTATGCAGACGAAGACGGTATGAACGGGGTTTTGCTTACTCAAGATTTGTCCAAAGATCAAACATACGCCAGTATTCCATTCAACATCATGATCACCGAACCACTTGTCCGAGAAAAATATCCTGCACTGCACAAGCTATCTTCACGAGCGGTGATGAGTTTGTTCATATCCAACGAATGGCAAAAAGGATCAGGATCTTTATGGAGACCCTATTTTGCCGTGATTCCCAACCGTATTATGACTTCTATGCAATTTGATGACGACGATATGAAATATCTTGAGAACACCAATCTTCAACTTGGAACTATCAACAGAAGGGAATTTCTACGGTCGGAATACGAGCAAATCTTGCAAATAATACCGGAATCTGAACGAAGAGGCTTTACGTGGGACGTCTGCTTATGGGGCTATACTGCCATATCGTCTCGAGCGTTCCCGTACAAATTAATAGACGCTAGTGCCAGTGGCGAGATGATGGTACCGTTGGCCGATTCATTCAATCATGATCCGTCTGTCAAAGTAGCCTGGACTGGCAGAGGAACCAAAACCGATGGTATGCTTGACCTCATTACCAGAGAGCCTATGCAAGCAGGAAAGCAAATCTACACCACTTATGGTCCGAAAGCAAACGAAGAACGCAAGTAGATAAAACTGAGTCATCGTCCCACGCTTTAATTTTTGATTTCAACTAACGGTCATTCCTGTTTCCAGTGCTTATAGGATATGGATTTTGTATCAAAGATAATCCTTATGATTATGTTGTTTTGAAGCCTAACTTTGACCGTGACCCTAATGCAGCTGCGAAGTATCACATTCTTGACAGTTGCGGCTTATTAAACATCACCGAAGATAATCCAGAAGGCAAACCAACGTTTTATCTAACGAGAGATCATCTACCTGCCGACCTTCTTGCAGTGTTTCGCGTATTGATCATGAATGACACCGAAACCACCGCCTATATGCAGGCAGACCACAGAGAGCTGCTAGATTTTGTGGGATATAGAAACGAATTAGCAATGTTGGAGATACTTGGAGCTATGCTCGCACAAAAATACCAGTCATTGACAGCCAATGAATATGATACTAGCTATCAGATACATCCTTGGCAGCAAAGTGCACTTTATTATCGAGAAGGTAATGATGAGGCCATTGCATCACGGCGTTTACGAAGCTGTTTTGTTAACTTGTTTATTTCCAAAAAAGGCCAAATTGCCGTTGTACGACATGCTATCAGTAAAGCGTATAAGCTTCGCTGCCAGCTTTTGGAACGAATGCGTTCAGAATTTGCTGCTGGCCGCATCGCTGGATCTTCGCCTTTGTTAGGAATCACCAATCCCAATGATAAAGATCTTTTATCATTCAATTACAACGAGGACCAAGAAGATGGTCAAGCCATGGATACCAGCTTTCTGATAACCATTACAGAAGCACAAAAACTCGATCCAGACTTTGGAGCAGCCATTGATGTAGGTTTACCGTCTGAGGAAATAGAAGAATTCGGATTTGATAGTATCGAAACCTGCTTGATGCTTATACTCATTCGCGAGAGATACAAACCGCAAAGTCGCTGGAGGAGATTTCTAAACGTTGTGCAAAATGAGCCGTACGTATTATTCTGAAACTCCAAAATACAAGCTTTTGAATTTGAGCTTGCACGTCTCGACATTATATTGAATTTCACTAATGCATTTTTATAATGTCACAGGGTTGAAGAGGGCGATGATGAGCTGCTCGAGCTTTATGAGCAACTGCTTTGTCCAGTGTTCCAGAAATATCCTCAAAAGTTCCACGCAGAGCACTTTACATTTGCGAACCTTCAATGGGCAGACGTGATCTGTCGTACATATTCATTAGATATTGGCGGCGACATGGCAATTGTTCCAATGTAAAAAGAAAAGCAAATTAAAATTTCGAAAATCAAATGGGTAAAATCAGTTATTGTCCATATCTTTTTTTTCTTTCACAAATTGGTTTATATACGTCAGTCTATCATCCTACTTTTTTTCGTGCCACATTTTGTAGTGACTGGCTGCTTTTTGCTTTGGACTATCTCTAAAATACGCAACTATCTGGTGTTATATATCATTTAAAAAACGGATAAAAGGGGGTGCTAATCGATGAAGAGAAAAGAATAGGGAAGATGCGATGTCTTTGAAAATATAAATTGGTCAGAAGTGAAAGAGTAAAACAAAATCATGTACAATAGTGTGAGCTATACGACAACATTGTCATTTGCAGGGTTGAGGAAAGATAACAAAAATAACAATAACAAAAACCAAAGAGTACGACAGTGTATAAGCAAAAAAGGGTGAAAAAAAAAAGGTTCTGTTTCAAAATATACAGTTATGGAAACCACAATGATTTAAAAGTTGATTGTCGTTCCATTCTTGCGATTTGGTGTGTGCTTGGGTTTTCGACAGAATATTCTAGCTTTATACTTGTAGGCCAGGTTGTCCAAGACCTTTTTTACGTTTGCTAAGCAGAGTTGCCTTATTCATGTTTAACTCGAAGGGAGCGCGTCTGGATCTACGATGCTGTTGTTGATTTTCGTTTGTCTTTCCTTGGTATGGATACTTTTTCATCACAACACCGCCAGCGGTTACTCCAGCTTTTCTTCTTGCCATTTCAGCGGCGATTTGATTTCGTTTGTTGGCTTCAAGCAGATCAGCTTTGGACACATTAGACATGGATGTCTTGTCGAGCTCATCTTTCAAATCCTGCATAGAATAGCGAGATTCTTCAGGGTACGAATCATTGTCTTCTTCTGACGAAGACGAGTAATCTAGATCGACTAAATCATCGGCTCTGATGACGGGTATATCACGATGTCCTTGGCCGTGAACACGGCGTCTTTGCTTTTCAGCATCCATTCGTTGCACGGCGTATGTGACATCGAACAATTCTTTCATGGAGCCTACGCCAGGAGAGAAGAGATCGGTGCGCTTGCCACCGGCTGATGCTCCAGGAATATCACTTGGAGTATCAATATTCATAGGTGTTCCAACAGAATTAGAGTAGGCAGAATTGGGACTAAGAGCGTCTCTGAGCAAATCATCTTGTCTTTGATGCGACTTGACTATTGGGGTAATTCCTTGTGGTGCAGCGCGAGCCTGTGGAGGATTGAATGGTTCGTTCTTGATCCAGGGATGGTTCAAGAATTCATCAATGGTATAGCGCTTATTGGGATCGACGCACAACAAATGGCTAATCAAATCCTTTACTGACAAGGAGATGCTATCCCACCATGGGCTCAAGAACGTGTAATAACCTCTTGCAACCTTTTCTGTCAACAATTGGATACTCTCGTCGTAAAAAGGTGGGAAACCACAGAGAATGGTGTATAGTACGCATCCAAGAGCCCACATATCTACAGATTTGGAATAGCGCTGATCTCTGACGATCTCCGGTGCGGTGTAGCCCACAGTGCCGCAAGGCGTCATTGTTGATTGATCCCAAATGATTTTTGAGAGTCCAAAATCGGCAATTTTGACTTTGCCAACGCCACCACCGCCAATTCCAGGACGGAATTCACCCTCATCTTCTTTGGGCTCATCATCAGGATGTCTTGACGGAAAGTTCTTACTTGGTATGATAGGGATAGTTTCGAACAAGATGTTTTCTGGTTTGATATCTCTGTAGAAAGCTTGGTCAGTGACATTTCTGAAAATTAGGTTGTGATTGTCAATTGATGTATTACCTATGAACAACGCCGCAGTTTTCGTGCATGTGACGGATAGCTTCTGCTACTTGAGTGATAATATGGCGCGATAGGTCCTCGCTGAAATACGTCATGCGAACAATGCGGTGGAACAGCTCGCCGCCATTGCAAAGTTCTAAGACTAAATAATAATACTCGTCGGATTCAGAAAATGAAATCAGTTGCACAATGTTTTCATGTTGCACGCTTCTCATGATTTGAATTTCTTTCAGAATGTTTGCTCGCTGCTGGTTATACGGTGAAATTAATCATTTCGAAAAAAAGAAGATTTCGTAAAATAGAATATGGCAAATTCATGGTTAGTCGGCATAAGAAATAAAGGTTTGTAGCGCGGTATTCAGACTTTATACCTCTGTAGCTTTGGTTTTCTTTTTGATGTTTGGATGCAAGTGACTACGACCCATCTAAGAATAGAAAAGTGTAAGACATTGTGGAGATTGAGTTCAAGTCCATACAGGCATGTGCGATATTTACCTCAGATTGATCAAGCTCAAACTTGCGAACAACTTTGACAGCTACTTGTTCTTGCGTGACTGTATCATAAGCTCGATATACATTTGAGAAAGCACCACTAGCAAATTAAATAAAAACGTTAATAGGTTGATGAGAGACTAGGTCAATGCTTTGTAAGCGATGCTTACTCTCCCATTTTTTCCAGAAGCTTAAATCTTTCCAATCCAGGATATACAGGCATTGTATTTTTCTGAATTTTCTCCTCTTCAACAATCTTGGCTGCTTCTTCGTTAACCGACATATGTTGCTTTGTTGGCACAGTATCTGCAAGATTTTGTGCAGCATGATTGAGGTGCTGGTCATCTGGGTGCCTTATCAAGTCTGCATCGGCTTCTCGCTGCCTTTCGAATTTCTGCGCCATTGGTGCCTCATCCTGTGGCTGTTGATCTGCAGCACCCACTGTGTTTTTCCCATGTTTAATAAGATTCTTAATCTGATCCAACATCTCTATGAAGCCGTAATTGAAAAAGAAGTGTTTGTAGAGGAGAAGGGGAGAGACCAGACATTACCATTGAATGAATAATCATCAAATTTTCCAACTTCCAAAAATGGAAGTGACGTATAAATTTGTATCCTCCAACTGTACCATTATTCGATTGTGACGACACACTGATTCGCTTCTTTTTTGTCCCAGCTTCTTGTTTTATACAAAGAATATGTTACAGAACGATTCAAATCACCAGTGAATATGAGCATGTTAACTATATTCTTCTCGACCATTGAAATTTGCAAATAAGGTTGCTTTCCAATGGCTTGGAATCTATTGCCAAATGGGTAACTGACGCAAGAAACATCCAACGTCATTGGGGCTCAACCCTTCTATTACGTTCTGGAGCGAACCTTGGTAAGTTGGTATTGCAGCTAATATTATGTAGTAGCACCGTCGTTCCGGTCCCTCCAGTCAGCCACATATTGTTACTTTGGTAAAATCAGATTACTTCATATGGGTTACATTATGTCGCACATTAGGCGATTTTGTGTTTTCTAAACAGCTATTGATATGAACGTGGCCAAGTGTTCCCTTGGCTCCCATTTATGAAGGGAAACCTGTATCCTTGAACAATTCAATTTGATTATTTGAAAGACTTTTTCATACTCCATTTGATTTATATGAAACAAACTATTCGAGCTGACCTCATTGGTACTAGCAAGTGATCATCGTTATGTATTGTCATTTTTCCCAGCACGCCAGCCCACATGATGACATTGGAGGAGGCCATTCAACTTGAGACGTGGATGATCCACAACTAGTATTGCTAGCAAGGTTACAACATAGTCTGATTGGTTTAATATAATCATTCATATTCTATATCAATGACTAAAAGGCGGTTTCACAATAATGAAAAGAGAGGGGCGTCTCCACAGTTTGAAAAGAACAAGACTTGGACCAATGGCATTAGTACAGCAAGATGCTTATGAGCCAGTCTTCGTTCTGGCGTGATTTATGAGCTCAGCGGCTGGTGTGGCCTGGAGCGGGCTATAACAACACGTTACTACGACTGTTTGTTTTTCACTGCTTTCATATTGAATTGGTCCGTGCTTTTAAGCAAGTTTCAGCTGATATTCAGTACAATTGTTACTGAAATATAAATTCTGAACAGAAGAGTGGTGTGAAATCATTATGTACATGAGAATCTTCGGAAGTGCAACAAGAGAGTTTTGTAAGGGCTTGTTGTTCTTATCTACTTTTTGAGGGATTCTCTCCGGCATATGGAGGAGGAAGTTCCCTCCTGAAGTCCGTGAATTTGATGAGTGACTGCTATATTCCTGAGTGCGAGGATATGATGTTCATAATGCCCATTCCAAGCACCAACTCGAGCTCACAGGCTAATATGCATGATCTTGAATTTTGCATTCCGTACTACAACTTCATATGTTTGTCTTTTATATACTAATTTATTCTTTGGCTAGCTTCAAAGGAAAGACTGAAACAGAAATATTGTATTTCCTTGACAAATGTGTCTATCATACAAGTAGATGTTCAAATATAAATAATCGCTTAGGCTCAAAGCAAGCTGCCGCAGTTTGGTGGAAAGAGTATGAGCATTTAAGCAGAAGTGACCTTGACAGTTGCAGCACCTTCAATGTTGTGAATAGTAAGCACCTTGTTGCCGTTCTCACCATCCTCAATCTTGTGAGCAGCTCCACCCTCGATGTCAACATTGATACCGTTGGGGTAAAGGCGGCTACTGATGTCAAGCGTAGCAGTAGCATCAGACTGACCAGCCTTAAGAGTCAAGATATATTCCTTGGCATCGTGGTTGAATTGCTCTTCCTCATACACAGCAGTGCAGTCGAGAAGGTAAGGAGGGTAGCCATAGGTCTCAACGTATTCGACGACCTTTCCAGCACACAAAGGAATTTGTTGTTGAATAGAAGCAAGGAAAGAGGAAGGAATAGAGCCAGCAATATCGATTTGGGTGACATAGGTGACGGCAATACCTTCAGGTACAGGCGAAACCTTCCATCCGGACACATACAAAGTAGCACGGACATTTCCATAGATCTCGGGTATATCAGCGTCTTCGACAGATGTCATTGAGACATATACAGCATCATCAGCTATATCACGGATGGCGGTACCAGAGAGATCTCTTGGGCTAGCAGAGCAAAAATGTTAGATGAGGTCGAGAATAGACACATTATTAAAACTGAGAGCGCATCATACCTCATGGGCCAGGGGGTCTTGAGTTTGCTCCAGAAAAGGGTTTCACGGAAAGTAAATGCTTCCTTGACCTCGGCAACATCGAACTTCTCGTCCCCTGGACATGGACGAAAGAGTTGTTAGCTAGACGCACTCCCGGCTCCTCCTTGCCCCACTCTCATGATGATCACATAAACTTACAGATTTTACGGCAGCCAGGTTGGGTGGCAACAGCAGCAACTTGAGACAGGGTATAGTCTTTACCAGAAAGAATGATGTCTCCGCGGACAATAGGCAAAGCTTGGCCTTCGACGGTCTTCTTGTACAGCTTGACGCCGGACGTTTCAGACACGAACTCCCAGTCGTCAAGCGAATCGGCCAACTCCTTGAAGTAAGTGAGGGCCTTGCGTGTAGTTTCAGCGTGACGGTTGTCAGATTCAATGATGGTCATGGTAAAGAGCTTTTGAAGATCTAGTGATCGCGTCAGCTCCTTTTCCCCTTTTAAACTTCTCGATGCCAATCGTGACACGAATCCCCGAGCTCGGTCTTCTAACGTTTCACGTGGGATTTCATGTGAAATTAAGCCCACTACTAAATTTATATGTTACAAGTATACTTGAGATGCCAATTCATGGATTGATTATGATGTGTCCACGTTGTGAGTGGATTGTGAGCTGCTGGCTTGCAAGAACTGGTATTTGACTTTGAATGTTAAAGAGTTCTCACCAGGTAGTCCGGGGCATGTGGTGGTTATTGCTGAGCTTCAACTGTTAATGGTCGTTTAAAACATTCATGTGCTTCAGTATGTCGTCGTTCCATTTCATTTGCTTCATCCAATCAAACTCTGCTAGCCTTTGAACAGACAACCAATTAAACTCGCTTACATGCGCCGTTTACCCCCGTTTAATGTCCATTGGGCTTGTACTACGAAGCAGGTCATAATGGTATCTCGGCGGAGCTGCTGCCATATAGCTCCCACCAAATGCAATTATACATCCTAAACATCCGCTGTAGTCTTGCTTGTTAGTTGGATTCCTTTAGCTAGGAGCCTGTAATACTAAAATAGCTTTTGCAACCCAAATACACTGCTACTCACAACCCGGATCATCATGATGAGGTGAAGAATTGAAACTCCGTGGCGTTCCTGGCATTTGGATAATGTTTTTAATTTTTGGTTTGTTCGAGTTGCTGCAGTGCATGACCATAAAGCAAGCATGCAAGCTTATCGAACATGCACTAGGTTAGCGACACCGGTTGTGAAGAAGAGGCCATTTTTTAGTCTTCCCAATGTTGTTCCAAGTTTTCTGGATTCCAAAAGAGTGTATAGTGAACGCAAATTGTTAAAGTAATTCTTCCCGCACCTGGCTATAAGCCTAATGTATTGAGTGAGTACTAACCAACGGCATTCTTGTTAGTTACTCACAAGCACAAGTCTACGACATTGTGTCTAATGTCACCGATTACCACCAATTTATACCTTTTTGCACCCACTCCAAGGTCTTTTCTTCGAGACCTGTTAAAGCTGGCACCGGTAACCAAGTGGTGATGGAAGCCGAACTAGGAGTGGGCTTTAATATTTTTAACGAAAAGTATACATCCATGGTCACCTGTGATCAGCCATCGCAAGTCAAGGTGAGTAGAGTTCGCCGCTAGTTTCATGGTTTAGTTCAGCTACGTTAATACATCTCCATAGGCGGAATCTGCTGATGCTACCTTATTCAAAGAATTGACCACGATTTGGCGGTTTACTCCCAATGTTGAACGGCAAAAGCTCAAGGACCCGCAAGCTCCACACCACCCATCGTGCTGGGTGGATTTCAGTATAGCCTTTGAGTTTGCCTCACCATTGCACGCACAAGCTTCCGGGGTTTTCTTTGACAAAGTCTCTAGCATGATGATGACCGCTTTTATAGATCGTTGTGCTCAGGTATATGGCAAACGCTAGTGGAAGTCTTATTTCATACTGCCGAAGCTGCATGTTGTTTTATTTAAATATAGAGTTTTACAGGACACAGTAGAGTCCATCTCTCCAATATAGATTTGTACAGATATTTAACAATCATTTTATACTCTAAAAGTTGGCACCTCCCATCTTTTTGTCCATATATCCTTCCACCATATCGTCAGCCTTGTTCAAGCCTTGATCTACGTTCTCTGGCTTGGACTGAGACGCTTTAGCACTATCGCTTTGCTGGACACCGTGATCTACTACTGCTGTGGCAGTACCGTGTGATGCCAGGTTTTGTTGTTGCTCAGTATTTTCTTTGGATGGTTGAGCAGATTTTGACTCGAAAGGAGGTTGGTGATAATTGCTTGGTGGTCCGTTTTGAATATCCATGTTTGATGTGTAAAAAGTTCTTCAGAAAAGTAAAAGGTGTTATAAAGTTAGTGTGAGCTTGGTATAGGTTATAATACATAGCTGACTTCATTATGACGCAGTATTTCAGGTGTTTCTAAGAAACTAACAGGTGGCTCGATACTACCCATCATTTCTTGAATATAAGGATGCGGACTCGCATACAAATGTTGTCGTACAATCGTATTTGAACACATAGTCCTCTCGTGATTTTTACTATGTCAATCGCTGATGAGACAAAGGTGTCCCATTGTGCTGAAAATGGAAAGGTTGCGAAATACGTCCCCAACAAAAATTATCCTTGATGTGGGCTTTAGACTGAGGGTGATATCAAGTATATAGAGTACTGTTATTAGTGTAAGGAGTATATGATAATCAGAAACTCGAGTCATACAGATGTTTGCGATTCGAAATTGTTCAAATTTCTTGAAACTTGACTGGCATTTTCTCCCTTGAGAGGAATATAAGGTGCCCAAGGATAAATCAAGGAAGCAATCAAGCAAAGACGTGATATGCGAGTTACTAATGGAAATGTATTGTAAATGATTATGCAGTTTTTGAAAGGCAACTTTGGATATGATTAAGATGGTACACAGTGAAATATCAAGGACTAGTCGACTACGAAAATACAACGACACGTTAATCGGAATCAGAATCGCTGTAGTTTGCCAACATGCCAAGGCCGTTACTGACACCATTGGCAGGTTTCCCGGCACCATTGGAAGAATTTGCAGTACCGTTGGCTTGTTTCTTTGCGGCATTGTCTTTGGGTTTAACCACAATGTCTGATTTCGGCGCAGTTGCCTTCTTTTTGACACTAATGCCCATCGCATTCAATTCTTCGGCTTTTCTCTTCTTTGCCACCAAGGGAGTTTTAAATGACGGTAGATTGTTCACCAAATCTGGCTTGGACACAAGGCTGATGGCTTCTGGCTCTTCATCATCGTTCAATTTGCGAATTTTCTGACCACTAGCCGACGTAAAGATACTGGCCGCTAACCGCTCGTCCTCCAACTCATCTTCATTCAATTGTTTCTTGACTACACCCTTGTCTTCTTCCGACAATTTATCAATTACTTCCTCCACATCCACTCTTTCTGATCTTGCATTCCTCGTCCGAATCTCGTCCAGGGCATCTAGGATATCCATTTCTCGTTTTGAATCCATTGTGCGATTCTCCAGCGCTTTCATTGGATCATACTCTTCTTCTTCTTCCTGTTGTCGCTTCAAATCTTCGTTCGCAGCTTCTTCGTCTCTCCATGGTTCAAAGTTACGACTGACACCATTTTCCGCAACGTAGTCGGTATTTTTAGGATCGGTCTTGAATGTGATTTCTGCTGAACATCGAGTGCATCGAATGTAGAATCGGAAGATCTTGATCCCAAGATACACCTCACCCTCTACAGTCTCTTTTCGAGCATTGAACTTCTTTCCCTTGTAAATGTATTCACCACACGTATTGCATCTCATGGAAAACGGTGCCATGAGACGAACTTTGTGCTGAAGATCTTTTGGCTTTTTTCTGTTGTTTGAATCAATTAGATACTGGTCGGTTAAGCTGTTGAGAATTTGTTCATATACTTACTGCCTTGGGATCTGCGAAGGATCAAAATTTGG
Organism: Umbelopsis sp. M5902; assembly: GCA_037039815.1. Classification (NCBI taxonomy): domain Eukaryota; kingdom Fungi; phylum Mucoromycota; class Umbelopsidomycetes; order Umbelopsidales; family Umbelopsidaceae; genus Umbelopsis; species Umbelopsis sp. M5902. The sequence goes on from JAXQGL010000053.1 coordinate 524,209, forward strand.
TGGAAAGTATTTATTCAAAACCTTACGTTCAGACATTGTGAACCGAAGGAATGCAAGGGTACAGAGCGATTAATTAGGTGAGCCTGCGCTGAGCTGGAGCTTTTGTTCGCACAGCAACTTTAGAGGGAAAAATTTGGGCCAATTTAATTTACTCAGCAATTTGTCAGCTACAGCTTGTCAAATCCAGTCCAAGGTGACTCTCCAAATCACAATTGATTACTCTAAACAGGGACTGAAAAGTGATTAAAGGTGCAACAAGTGCAGGTCGAGCATCTACTTTGACCTGCGTATTAAGCCTTTAATAAAAAAAAAAAAAACAAGATAGCCTTGAGGGAAAAAAATTGGCAACAACGCTATACTGCGAGTATGATTCAACAATAAAGAATAAACATGGAGAATAAAGAAAAAAGTTTAACAATGGGAAATAGAAAACAAATCTTTTTGAGAAGAAAAAAAAAAGTAATTGGTAAAGTAAACGACCCAGCTTGCAAACTGAGTAAACCGCGTTATCATTCGAAGAATCAGCTTTTTTGTGCGTACTCTCGATATATACATTCATCCGGCTACAAGATAGCAATTCGAGGTGGGCAGTTTAAATCATCAATCTATTACTCTAATATGGTGAGTAGTAGCCTCTACCACGTCCACGACCACGACCACGGAAACCAAACCCAGCCATATGGCCATGGTAAGGCGCACCGCGGAAACCACCACGTCCGCGGCCACGACCGCGATGAGAGAATCCTGGAATGTTGGTGCGTTTTGGCGTGACCTTCAACAAGCGTCCACGGAACAGTGACTCATTCAAAGCTGTCGCGGCGTTTACATGCTCGGGTTCGGCAAATTCCACATAAGCAAAGCTATGGGATGCAACGTATTAGAGATAATATATCGTTCTACCATTCTTTTCATCATATTCTTACCCTTTGGGATGTCCAGTAAACTTGTCGCAGATAATGGTTACTCGATTAATCGTTCCACATGATTGGAAGTGTGCTTGGAGCTCTTCAGGAGCGGTGCCATAATCAACCTATAGACAAAAATGTTATTGATGTGTCTTACCTAGGGTCGGCTCAACTCACTTGAAAAAACGTTTGCTTACATTGCCAACATACACGGACCGACTGTCGACAGCCTCTTTATCTGAATGTAAAGCATTGTTTAAGTATTGAACTTGTGATCACAAGTACTTATGCTCCGGCATGTCAACTAACCTTCTTCTGGTCCACTCATAGTCTTCTCTACCTCAGCTGTCATATCACGTAATTTTGCAGCTTCTCGTTCCATTTCTTCTACTCTAGCCTTCATGGCAGCCAAATCCTGTAACAGATTGTAAGTGTCAGCGAGTTAATCAAAAACTCGTTGGGATTATCGAGATAATTACAGGATCGTCTTCTCCAGCAGCACCATTCTCAACGTCTCCTGCGGGTCTTTCTTCAGTAGGTTTTTCTTGAACCACAGGATCTTCGGTCAACTGTGGAACAGTGGTTGCTTTCTCTGGTTCTGACATGATTTGTACAAGAAAGAATGAATAAGAAACTGTTCTCCTCAGGCTGGCCGACAGCTATGTGTTGTTTGTGACTGGTAATTTGGAAGAAATTGATGCCCATTTCTGGCATTGCGTGGTTGCTTTTATTTTTATTTCAAAAATACTGAACAGCCTTCAGATATGTTCATTTGCGCTGGTCATGGTTTTCACTTCAAACAGCTTGCGATTTATAGCTCGAACTGTCAGTAAAAGTTTCTACATGTCAACGAAACTGTAGTTATTTTATGATTTCATTCGAAAACGTGTTTAAAACGCTGTGTGATTTTAAGAAGTCGAAAGGCGCTAGCTTACAAACCGATACAAGCATTCTGGATGTCATTAAAGAAAATACAAAGGATCTGCGTGCTGTTTGGGCTTGAAGCAGAATAACAAGAAATAAACACCTTAGCAGGTGATTGGCCATAACGGGGGCCATGCGGCTGAAGCCTCCGTCTCTACGGCGGACTTTATCGGTTTCGACAATTATTGCTCGTACATATCAGTGATGAGAAAGGAAGGAATTCGCTGTACATGCCATGTAATTAAAAGTAGATGCCTCGAATATTTGATGTTTCGGTAGATAAATGATTGTATGTCTCAAGCAAGAACTACTGGAATTGCAGTGGGCTTGGCCCGTGACTGTGCACCCATTATTAACTGTGTCGTTTGGGCTAAATTTCCCCCCGCCCGAGTAAGCTGTTGAAACCCACCACCGAGCACAACTTGGTATCAGGATTGGGACATTAAACTGAATTTTGTCTCGATTCTGACCTAACTTTCACTGCCACTGCAAAGTTTGTTATTTGCTCCTGATTAAACATGCCAGCAGAGACGCGCTTGGTCCGTTTAACTGTCATCGCAGCTGATGGGCTGTATAAAAAAGACCTTTTCAAGCTACCCGACCCATTTGGTAAATTCCATACTGACTAATTCTCTTGCCCAAACGACTGTCAAATGTCGCTAAAAAATACTTGTTCTTCATACAGCCGTCGTTACTGTTGATGGCGAACAAACTCATACAACTACTGTCATGAAAAAGACATTAAACCCTTATTGGAACGAAAGCTTTGATGTGTAAGCAGCAGTCTACACCCTATGACCCTAATACCATTCTTCATTTTTTAATATTTTCACTTCCTGTAGCCAAGCTACGAATCAAAGTGTTATTGCTGTTCAAGTTTTTGATCAGAAAAAATTCAAAAAGAAGGGCCAAGGCTTTCTTGGCGTTGTCAATGTTCAAGTCGGAAATGTATTCGACGTGAGCATTGGTGGTGATGGTATGCACTGAGCGTAATATTGTAAAGACATATCAGTGTCTGGAAATATGTTACTGATGTCATTGTTTTATATTGAAAGAAATGCTGACCATGGACTTGAAAAAATCAAACAATAACGACGTCGTTAATGGAAAGCTCATATTCAATCTTTCTACAAATGTGAATGCTCCTATAAGAAACGGAACCAACACTCTTGCCCCCAGTGCTGCGAATCGTGCATCTTTGAATGTTGCCAGCACATCTGCCATCCGTCCAGACCTGCGAAATAGTGTTCAGCCATCATCAGCTCCACCCTCCTCTCTACCCTTGTCCAATACATTATCCGGACAAGCTGGCCCACAGCCGTCTTCAACGTCTCATAGTGCTCAAACTGATCTTCCACCTGGGTATGTCTACATTCTTTATGGCTTTTGACATATTATCATCTACTAATACATTTCGTTAGATGGGAACGACGAACTGACCATCTTGGTCGTCCATATTATGTGGATCACAACACGAGAACTACTACCTGGAATCGCCCTCAGTATGTAATTTTAAGTCACTCTCTTTCAATCAATTCTTCAATATTAATGAATCTTGCTCTCCAGAGCGGGAAGCACGCAGTCAGAGAGAACACAAGAGCAGCAACAACAAACAGAGATGGAAAGACGGCGTCATAACGCACGAATGCTGCCAGAGGATCGGCCAAGTGCTAATGCCAGTTCCACATCTCTAGACACTGCTAGTCAAGCACAAACCCCTCCTGCACCATCGAGCGTTCCATCTTCTGGAAATGGACCTGCTGCAAATGGCGTGTTGCCTTTGAATAACAACACGACAACAGCAGGTAACGGTCCCCTACCGTCAGGTTGGGAGATGAGAACAACTGCGGAAGGAAGGCCATATTTTGTCGACCATACCACAAGAACCACGACTTGGGTTGATCCTCGACGACAACAATATATCAGAACCCTTGGTCCTGGCCAAAGTAACCAAGTTCAAGTCCAGCCTGTCTCACAGTTGGGTCCATTACCTTCCGGTTGGGAAATGAGGCTCACTAGTACTGCAAGAGTGTACTTTGTTGATCACAATACAAAGACCACCACTTGGGACGGTATGTTGTTACTAATGTGGTGATAGTCACTCTAACATAATACTGACATGGTTCACTATAATCCAGATCCTCGCCTACCAAGTAGTCTTGACCAGAATGTACCGCAATATAAGCGCGATTTCCGTCGCAAATTGATTTACTTTAGATCACAGCCAGCACTTCGACCTGTGCCTGGCCAATGTCATATCAAGGTTCGAAGAGAGAAGATCTTTGAAGATTCATTTGCAGAGATTATGCGGCAAGCTCCTGCCGACTTGAGAAAGCGTCTAATGATCAAATTTGATGGAGAGGATGGTCTCGATTATGGCGGTGTTTCCAGAGAGTTTTTCTTCTTGCTCTCTCATGAAATGTTCAACCCTTTCTACTGGTACGTATACAAGAAGGGTTAAGTCGACCTGCATATTTCGTCGCTAATCAATTTATCATCTAAAGCTTGTTCGAGTACTCTGCGCACGATAACTACACGTTACAGATTAATCCAAACTCGGGTGTCAATCCTGAACATTTGAACTACTTCCGGTTTATCGGACGTGTAGTAGGATTGGCCATCTTCCACCGTCGTTTCTTGGACGCCTTCTTCATTGTATCATTCTATAAGATGATGATAGGAAAGAAAGTCGCCGTTGGAGACATGGAAAGCGTGGATGCTGACTTCCATCGAAGTTTGGTTTGGATGCTGTAAGTCAAAATACCTTGATTGCAGTAACAATGTGTTTTAGCCTCACTAATACTGTTTAACAGTGAAAACGACATTACCGATGTTCTCGATTTGACCTTCTCTGCAGATGATGAGGAATTTGGCAAAGTCGTCACAGTGGATTTGAAACCTGATGGACAGAACATCGAGGTTACAGAAGAGAACAAGAAGGAATACGTCAAGTATGTATGCTTTGCAAGCCTGTTTATGTTCATTGATACAATACTTATCGGTATCCTTTCACAGCCTTATCACTGAATGGCGTATTTCAAAGAGAGTGGAAGAGCAATTCAAAGCGTTCAAGGAGGGATTCAATGAGCTTATTCCACAAGAGTTGATCAACGTCTTTGACGAACGCGAACTGGAACTGCTCATGGGAGGTATCGCCGAAATTGATGTCGATGATTGGAAGAAACACACTGACTACCGTGGCTACTCGGAGCATGATGAAGTCGTGCAATGGTTCTGGCAGGTGAGTAAAGAGGTGCAAATGGTTTAGTATATAAAGGTCTTGACTTTAACTCTACTTGCATGCAGTGCGTACGCTCCTGGGATGGAGAAAAGAAATCCCGTCTGCTGCAATTTACTACTGGCACGTCTCGTATTCCTGTTAACGGATTCAAGGATTTGCAAGGCAGTGATGGCCCTAGGAGATTCACAATTGAAAAGGCTGGTGAAGTGACTCAACTTCCTAAAGCTCATACTTGTTTCAATCGTATCGACGTGCCACCCTACAAATCATATGAGGCTCTTGTTGCCAAATTGACATTCGCAGTAGAAGAAACAATGGGTTTTGGCCAAGAATAGAATCCAAACATTATGGCCCTCACACCCTCTCTCTACTTCTCTTCCGTCAAAAGTTACCCTTATGTTGACTGTCACCCCTGCCTCTTTAACTCGTATGTGCTCTGGATTTTTGTTTCAAAACCCAGTGCTTCACCCCATCCCCTTGTCAACTGTTATTTTTAATTGCTGTGATCTCTCCCAAATTTCTCTTTCCAAGTGCTTGTCTTGAAAATGACATTACTTTTCAAACACATTTATGTATAATGGAAATTCTCTTTTTTTTTTATATAAAGCTACATTTGTCCGCATACTAAAATGACCTCAATAGCTTTTTATATTTCTTTATTTTTTTTATCTACAATCGGGATAGCAGTACTAGTGCCCTTCCGATGGTGGTGATAGGGAACGGCCATCTTGACCTGGAGGAGGTCCGTAACCATTCGGAGGTGGAGGTCCGCCGGGACCACCAGGGCCACCTAGACCACCTGGACCACCATAGAATCCAGGTGGAGGTGGACCTCGTTGACCATATGGAGGTTGGCCACCCATTGGTGGAGGACCGGGGGGACCACCGTGTGGGCCACCTGGAGGACCTGGGTAGCCATGTGGGGGAGGGCCACCAAGGCCAGGAGGACCTCTCATGCCAGGTGGAGGACCCATAGGTGGTCGAAATCCTGGCGGTGGAGGTCCACCATACATTGGAGGTGGTGGATATCCAGCGTACTGTGCGGGTATGCCTAGTAGACCAATGAATAAACATGGATCACGCCACTCTAACTCGTATCCATAAAAATTCCTTACCTGCAGGTCCGCCTGAGCCTTCATAAGCTTTTGTGATCTCGTCAATGATGGATTGAGCTTTATCCTGGCCCAATTCTATATTTGCGATCAACATGGTCAGTGAAAGTGCGTTTAAGATTGAATCAGCTTTTAAATTAGTGACATCTTACCAGCATAGTAATTTCGCACGTTGGCTACATGAGCTTTTCCTGCGTTGTGTGCTTTCCGAACCGACGCTTTGTAAATGGATTGTAATTAGTTTGAATTACTCCAATAATCGACAAAATATTCAATCACTTACAACTGTCGTGTGTTAGGAAAATGTCGCAGTACTCTAACGAATTCAAGGCAATCAAGTAAGTATATGATACACATATCAGTCAGAATAGCTTTTGATGGCACTTACCACAATAGTACTTTGGCATTTATGATCTCGAATCTACGGTGGGCTCACTTTGCACTGGACACACTGGAAATTTTTGTCGCGAACCTCTAGGTCACATGTTTCTAGCTCTATAATTTCTGGCCGTTTTGACATTTCTGCCAACTTTTCACCGCCAATTAAAGATATTGAAATATAATAAATTTAGTTCTTAAGTGACAAAGAGTTCGTGCATTATCGTAGAATAATAGCATCTATGTATGGTTATTAGGTTTATGAATTGAAACAGGCTTCTTACATTTAGATTTTCAAGCATACCACTGACGAATGTTCAATTTGCGACCGTATTCATGGAGAATATATTACAGATACTTATTATATGTTTACCAGCATTGCGTACAAGCATGTGTTTTGTACTGAGATTTTTTGTTATGCAAAACTTTGCATGCTTTGCCGATCAGGTCCGCATTATATATGATACTCCCCATAAGGGCAAAGGAATGCCTTATTTATCGCGTACCTAACGCTGTTGTTGGCAATCTTCCTTTCCGAAGTCTGTTTTATCACATTGGTGCCATGATCACTTTATTAATGCTTGAGAAAGACTGGTGGTCAATCGTATCGTCAAGAAGAATGTATCGTTGTACTTACCCGGTGTTTATGGTGTTCGGTGGCGTTCTGTTTGAATGCTCAGCACATGTTACCTTTACCAAGGTACATATCGCCGTTTTCTTGTTTTGTAATCCAATTTACAGGGCCACTTTTTTGTTGGTGAAACCACACATGTTGTAAATACCAGCACTTACTCACACTTGCCTTCTCTATTTCCTGCTTGACCGCCAGGTGCACATCAAATGATCCCGCCATCAGTTTTCTCAGGCCGAGAATAATTGATTCGGCCTATGCAATATCACGGTGTGTCACGAATCTTATTTTACGTGCAACGACAATTTTCCCAATCAAATTGGTTTGAACTTCAACTTTTAACAGATTGGTTACACTATCCTTTGAAAAACGGGCGCTATGATTCAAGGGGCGATTGTGTTACTGACGCACAAAGTATAAAGATCACACTGCGGATTGGTATAAAAAGAAAAGCCTGACCCAAAGTTGAGTATTTTATTTTGCCGTCGGCGTCCTCGCCGATAATACCTCAAATCCTCATTATGGTCAACAACGAACCAGATCTGCTTAATATTTTCGGTGTCATTGCAGCAGCCGCTGATACCAAGCCTGTAGACGCTGAAACCTCCACTACCAAAACAGAACCAAAACCAACGACAACTCCAAAACCCGTCGAGAAAACTACTACCACCGCTGCACCAGCCTCACCTACTACACATACCACACCTAAAGCAACAACCCCAGCACCTCCGGCAAGCTCCACTCACTCATCAGTGGCATCTTCCAGTGTTGCTTCCAGCTCAGTACCAGTCAGTAGTATTAGTAGTAGTGTTGTTAGTACTAGTGTCGCGCCTTCCACCAGCACTGCCATTGTCACATCCACAACATCTTCCTCAAGCCCACTACCTACTACTAATGCAGCAGCTTCCACACATAGCAGCAGTAGCAACACTAATCTTATTGGCCCGGTAGTTGGAGCAGTAGCTGGAGCTGCTGTTCTCTTGGGTGTTGGTATACTGCTGTATCGAAGACGCCGGGGCAAACGAGAGCAAAATGATGCTGATCGCACCTTTAGCGACTACCTGGCAGGTAGCGAAGCCATGCATGGTTCCGGTAAAGGCAATTGGGAACAAGCTTACAATGGAGGAAACTCTGCAGCCATGCGTTCGCCTGCTTCCATAGCTGCTGGTATTCACCAGCAACCGTCACCACGAATGATGCCTGCTGTAGGTGGATTGACAGCTGGCGCTATAGCTGCTAGTCAACAAAATTGGAGCACTTCTAGCCACCATTCACCTGATAATACTCTTGTTGGTAGCCCGCAGATGACCCAAATGTATCCTGGAGGTAATTATGGCCACTACGACTACAACGGATATTATAATCAGCCAGAGTATCCTCATGGCCAAGGATACTATGAATACTCTGCAGATCCATATCAGTACCCGGGTGACTACCAGCCTTATTTCGATCCTGAAACTGGGCAATATGTATATCCTCCTTCGGGATCGGAAGCTCCTGCGCCGCCCTTGTCGAGTGCTTCTCCTACTCAGGCACCCAATACATACGACCAACAGCCACAACAGAGTAAAGCAGATTATAGGACCAGCCCATTGCCAGCACCGCCTGCAAGCGCACATTCGATCCGTTCTTCCATGGACGAACCGCGGTTCCCTACTCATAGCCCGGCATTTCAGGCTGCTCATATGCCAGAACAAACCTATACAGCAGTACATAAACCAGATTCAGGTGCTGCTGGCCAGAACTGATTTGGTTAATAGTAATTTGTAGCTTATGTTATATAATACGTAGAACCTATATTTTGTGTGCCTGATTTTGAAATATAAAATTTGCCTCCCAAGGTAGCAAAAAAAAAAGTTGAGTTAATTACAACTCCGATATCACGTGGACAGGGAGTTTATGGGTTTTGAGAGAGGGATCGGTTGTATGTTAGGATTTTTAGATATCGCCAAGCTTCACACTCTCTGCTACGATAGAGAGTTGACATCCGCAAAGAGAAAACAATCCAGGACTTGATATATTAAAATATACCAACAAAAATGGCAGGAGAGGATGCTTTTACGTATCAGGAAAACAGGGAGAATGTAAATCACCTGGATGCATCTGGAATCAAACGACAAGCTAATGACAGTCTGGAAGAAGGCAAAACGAAAACAAGACGGACTTCTGGCGAAGAAGAAGACTTGGGAGATAGTGATAAAGAAAATGATATGAAAGACGATTTGAATGAAGGAGCGGATAACCATGGTGATGATGACTCGTCAATAAGTAGTCAGCTTCCTATGCTCACCGCTGAGCAGCAGCAACAGTTGCTTCAGACATATGCCCAAGCTAGTGGACAGGATTTAGCACATCTCACCGCGTCTTCTCTAGCCCAAGCCATGGTATCACCAATAGCAGTCCCCGGTCTGACTACTAGCCTTTTACAATCGTTGCAGGGCGGAAGCGTTATTACCTCCCTTCCCGGCCCACCACATCTTACAGGCAATATACGCCATGACGGTACAGGAGAAGACGATAGTGACAAGAGAGTCAACAGCACGCGCAATCTTACCAATGATGAGCGACGGCAGCGACGTTTGTTCCGCAACCGAGTAGCCGCCAAGGAATGTCGTAAGAAGAAGAAGGCGTCCATACAGAACATGGAAGAACGGATTGCACAGTTACAAGATGAGAATGAACGCCTGCACAAGGAGTTGGAAGAGGTTAATGCCAAAGTTTCGCTGGGAGCAATGCAAGGCTCCGATAGTTATCGTCTAATGAAGGAAGTTGAAGAGCTGAATGCAAAGCTTGGGCTCAGCCAAATGGCCAACGCCGGACATGCACTTACAGCTGCTGTTGTAGCAGCTGCTGCTTCAGCGCATCATCAACAACAACAAGGAGGAGAATCGTCAGCGGAACAGCAAAAATTTGCTCAACAATTGCAGCAACAATTAGCAGAAAGATCCAATGCTAATGAGGCTTCGAAATCCAAAAATTGATCCTTGAGACTACAGTAGTTTTGTACAGACGTCTAATTGTTGTTGTTGTTTTTTCTTTTCATCTTCCCTAACGAGTAATTCATATTTTTAATCTTATCATTTGTGTGTATCATTTGTATTCGAGGGCCGTTCTGCAATTTCACTCGATGGCTGAAGAAAAATAATTCTTTTTGACTCGCACTAAAAGAATCACTCAGGCACCAATGTGCGCTGCTTGTAAACCAATGCAACTTGTCTTGCATGTCGATTATAACGAATATGCAACATCTGTGCTGCGGTGGAACCACTGGATTTATTGCCCGGAGACTACAATGTCTTTTAGAGTTTAGGCAGCGTCTTGCCGCAGCATCAAAACATAAAGTATAAATTCTCAGGGTATCTTAGTTATTCCAATAACAGGATCAATACCGGGAATATCTTAACTATTGACGTTTCTATCAATGAGCGCCACTTACACATATACCAGTGGACTCGACCATACACTTCGCCAACTAGTGGAATTCAACAATGTTGCTTTTCAGGGCTACCTCAAAAACATGACAATAAGCGTTGAGATGTTTGAGCTCTTCCTTGTTCCACAACATGTGGTGCATGGCTTGTGTTTGTACATGCACACCAGCGATGGTGAATTTGTGGGATTGTCAAGAACTGGTCTACGTGGTACTCGTGCATGGGTGGCTGGCGTAGCAGTTGTGCCAGAGTTCCGAGGAAAAGGCACTGGAAAGAAGCTAATGGCCGAATATCTGAGGATATTAAAAGAAACCGGGCGAGTCAAGACAGTGACGCTGGAGGTACTCAAGGAAAATTCCATTGCAAAGCGGCTTTATGAATCATTAGGATTTAAGGAGACTTCTACTGTACATAAACTTCAATTTGATGGCAAGATGGATGCGACAGACAGTGATGGATCACTCAAGGTCACTAACGGAGTCGACATAACATTGCCATGGCTGCAGCACGAGATCAACTATATGTGGCAGCGCGAATGGTGCTGTGTTAGCATAAGGGACGATGCTCATACCGTCCAGTATGTTAATAAGGACGGAGAGACTGTTACGTCTGTTATCGTCTATCATGATGAAGCCAAACACGCATTGACTGTTCATGCATGCGCCTTCAGCAAAAATACCTCAGCGAAAGATCTACAAACCATCTTCGCTCATTATTGTGATCAGAAGGCAGTTACCCGCATCATAGTACCCTACGAACCAGTAGACTCACCAGCCATATCCTTGTTTGAGGAGATTGGATTTGTTGAAGATGATATGGAATATGTCATGCAAATAGAGTTGTAATCAACATCACAGTACTTAATATCATAGTATTCATACTCTGCATATACAACATTTTTTGATTTATTTTTCATTCGAACATGGGCTTCACCGGTTAAATGGGACTTACCCATTATTGGTCACTCCCGGCTATAAAATCATATATATAAACACATGCTAATAAACCTAACATGTACGACATTGGACCCGTCCTTTATGCTCCAAGTTGGTTAGCAGCTTCGCCAAATAAGCTGCCAGCATGACTGAAATCCTGATCGGAATGACCATCGATTTTAATAGGGGCGTACTTCAGACCATGCGCTGTCAAACGATCCAGCAGCTTTTGGTCTAAAGGATGAGATATACCCTGGTCAAATGTTGTCTTATCAGACAACACCACGGCGAACAGCTTTCCTTCCAACGGCTTCTCGTCCCTAGGGTCCGATGAGAGGAAGTGTTTCTCAAAAACCGAGAGAGAACCACTTGAAGACAAGGTTGATTTAGCATAGGCAGTGACATTCAAAACATCTAGCATGTTATACTACTTACGTCGTGGAGAACAAGAATGCATCAGCAAGGAGCAAGTCTTGATCCAAGTTGCTTGCTGTAGAGCTAGCAAAGTCGGTGGAAGCAGCAGTTTGAGGTTTGTGAGCCAGATCCCTTATTTGGACAGTGTGGCTACCGGAAGAAGCGACACCTTGCTCTAACAATGGAGCAATTCTGTGTGACTCACTTGAGCTATCAGTAAAAATATTGATCTTGACCATTTTCTATAGTATAACTTTAAGAAAAGAGAACAAGACTTGCCTCGGTTTCGGCATGAATAGTAATATGCCCTTGGCCATCGTCGGTATTATGTCATTTAGCAGTCACATCTGCACGGCTTTTTGTGTTGTTTATAACAGACGCGCGTTTTGGGCTGACCATTAAATAAACTTTTTTAACTCTCTACTAAATATGGGTGTTACTGTTGAAACTATCAATCCTGGTGATGGCGTGAACTTCCCCAAGAAGGGAGACCGCGTTAGCATTCACTACGTCGGTACTCTGGAAGATGGCACCAAGTTCGACTCTTCTCGTGATCGCTCCGAGCCATTCAGCTGTGTTATTGGTGTTGGCCAAGTCATCCGCGGTTGGGACGAAGGTTAGTGTTAAATAGTATGTAATATTGGTTCTTGATTGGATCTCTGACTTTCTGTACAGGTGTTCCCAAGCTCTCCATCGGTGAAAGAGCCAAGCTTACCGCCACCGGCGATTATGCCTGTAAGTATTGTTACTTTTGATATGAGACTTATTACCATGTCCTATGTACTGATCACCCATGCCATCCAGATGGTTCCCGCGGTTTCCCCGGTTTGATCCCTCCCAATGCCACTCTGATCTTTGATGTCGAACTTCTTGCCATCAACGGCAAGAAGGCTTAAGTTTGACTTCCATAGAGCAAAAAGTCAAACGTAGACTTCAAATAAAAAATATATGATCAATGATGGACGCCAACGTCCTAACAAGGTCCTGAAATACAAATGATACTATGGGGCTGCAAATGACGTGACAAGTATGTAACATTGGGGAGATATGAGGTGTGTACAAAGGGGTATCGTAAAGGACATGGGCTCAGAGCATGACGATCCGGACGCCGTTAAAATCGGCTATAGGATATTTGAAGTCCTTGCCCGGGCAAGATATAAACATTAGAGAAGGGGGAATATCAAGTTGTCTCGAAATAGCTTCGACAATCTCAGGGTTAAAGGTTCCTTGAATGAAAAGCTTGTACAAATGTGCCGTTAGAAGACATCGGTTGACAACTGCAGTATGAACATAATAAATACTCACCAAATCAATCTGAATTTTTGGGTATATTTCGTCTATCATGCGATGGTTAGCTTCAAAATGTTTAGGGATATCATCAAGGGTCTCATAGACATGGATAATCTTGATGTTTCCCGTTGGTTCGTTCTTTTGGCAATACATTACTGCCTTATTCAAGATATGCGGCTCGTCTGTTTTAGCAAAAAACACCACCGGTTGTCGTTTGGCATTTTTGATCCAAAGCAAAATTCGCTTTTCGCATGCTTCAGACAAACTTTGAACACGATGAAGTAATGGAAGTTGATCGACCAGCCAATAACATAGCTTGAAAAGCCACACGCGGTTGATCATTGTCAAGCTGTAGAAATCGGCGTCAGTAAACTAAACAAGCAGGTTATCGCTGATGGAAAGCTACCAGAATATTTCCTTACATGATCAATAATACTACACCGAAATATATGATGAAATACACCATAATGAAGGGACTGATGATGATGTTCCCAACGAGCCCGGTAAGGACGAGTCCACACACGATGAAGGCGGTCAACAAGTTTACCGACACAAATCTAGGCAGACGGTTTCGCTTGTACTTCATCAATATGTTGAGGATTGAGAACATCAACAAGACAAATAGAAAAGCGACAGCAAAGACACCAGAGAGCGATGTAGTATTGCCACGAACAATGGAATACAAAGTAACGCTCAGGACTAGGAATGCCAGGATGATGTATTGCGCGGAACCAGTGTATTTGTTGCGGATCAGGAACAGACTTGGTATTATGCGATCTCTGTAAATTTAAAGAAAAAGAATGAGTTGTGTGAAAATAGAGAAGATAATTAAGTACACTAGATTGGTATTCACCCTGCCATTCTTTCGACAAGTCCAATTGCTGCAATGAGACCCGTCAAGACTCCAGCACATAGAACAATGACTGCATCAACCATAATCCAAAGTCGTAACCATCTGCTTCCACCTGCGGCATACTCTCCTAAAATGGAGACGGCTACTGCAGGATTGGCTTTCAATACATCGATTGGGACAAGTATCGTGGCCAATAATGTAATTGGAGTATTCAAAATAGTCAGAAAGCCAAACATGTTTCTCATGACTTTTGGAAAATCGCTTGGCTTTAACTCTTCTATGAAATTACCAGCAGTCTGGAAAAAATAAAAAGCCATCCTAAATAACTATCGGACAACGGTATGCAATCAACAAGGCAGAACGTTCCTTACCTCAAATCCTGTAACACCTAACAAACCAATGCAAAAGCCATTGAAGATCATTTGAACAGCTGAAACGTTGTCCGGGTACGGATGGTGCCAGTTGGCAATCAAAGTTTCATTGCCTATCTCACCCCATCGAACAATAGAGGTCACCATTACTCCTAGTAGCGTAATTAGATGGAACAAGAAAATCACCAGCGCGACCGTAGAAGACTCTTGTATTCCGAGAAAGGCAATGGCGGCGAATGCAACCATAATAATGATGGATAGGGCAAAAGCTGGTAGATGGCTGGGAAGTGATACCTCTGCCGCCAAATAGGATGCTGCCGATGATGCAGATACCACACAAGTGGCCAAATAGTCGAGAATCAAAATAGATGCAACAACACCAGCTAGCCATTTCGAGCTGGAATTAAGCATTGCACTGTAAACACCTACGATAAACAAGAATCAATAAAATCATCTCCAGGTCAATGTGCATTTCAAGTCAAGTATATTACCTCCGTTCAAAGGAAGAGCGGTTGAAACTTCGGTCATGACTTTTTTGGCTGGGTACATCAGTAAAGCAATCAGCGCCATAGAAATAGGAGCATATTGGCCAGCTTGTACCACGCACGGCCCAAGCGAATAGAGCACAGAAGCAATCAAATCATTTCCAGAGATTGATGTTGCTCGCCATTGGCCAATCAATTTTTTACTCTCCTTTTGCGATGCAATGTCACTCGGCTCGATTTCCATGTAGTATGTGCTTCCCCAGCTGATTTGGAAATAACAAATAAAAATAAAATGAAATTTTGTAAGTCAATAAGAGAGCATATCTATGATGATGTGATGGGCTTGTTGTAGTACGAACCCGGCAAACTCCCACTCGTTGCTGAGGGTAGGGTATCGAGACGGTGCCGACGACCACTTTAGTAAGTTGGAGTTGACTCGCTTCAGTTGCTTCCTATGTATAGTTTGGAATTCCGATTCCGCGAATGAAGGAAGTACAACATTATGGGAGCTTGTCAGTGACGGGCTACGCGCTATGCAAAATCGAAATGTAGGTGTTAATGAAAGTTGACATGTCTGCTCAAAAAACTGTTAGTCTTATTACGTACCTCGTTGCATACCTCTATGCACGTTAACCGATTGTATATCAGTTGCCTGGTATTCCGGCATGTCTTCAGCTAAGCTGACACTATTGACTTCCAGAGAGGCCCTTGAGGAGGAGTCCTGCTTTGACATTTTACTGAAAGTTTCTGACCTGTCAAAAAATCCTAGCCAGAAAAAGAACAACCGTTGTTGGAATAAAATTAAGCTCGCACTGTCGAGTCACATGATTTCCGCATTAGCTCATATCTCGGGTTTCGTTACAAAAGTTGAATGCCAGGCCGTCAAAAAGTTGCTCAGAGTTGATACATGGCTGCGCTGACATTACAAAATGCGCTGCTAACAAATGAACAGCTAGCAAGTTCTCCCTCACGACGGGATGGCATCCCGGAAGAAATCGAGCGGATACTTTTAGATTTTGGATGCGAGTTGATCCAGAGCGCCGGAATTCTCTTGAAACTGTACGTGATATTTCATATGATACTTAAGCATCCTAAAGTCTATGAGCTAACCTAAAATAATAGGCGACAGGTAGTAACATCAACAGCACAAGTGTTATTTCATCGATTTTTCCGGATGACTAGCTTCAAAAGTTTTGGTGTGAGGGTACGAACCCATAGCCAACTAAACAATGCTGAGCAAAGTTGCAACCAACTAACAAATCGACTTGATTAGGAAATTAGCATGGCTTCATTGTTCTTGGCATCCAAGACTGAAGAGTCAATGGTGCGCATATCTAGTCTTTCACTGGTGTATAATTTTCTCATTCAAAGGGCGCGACAACTTGATCCAGTGCCGCTGGATGGGTTTTCGCAGCTAGCCTACGACATGAAGAATGATCTAGTTGTTGCCGAGATGCAAATATTAAAGCATCTAGCCTTTGATGTCAATGTTCAATTACCATACAGTCTGATGGTAAACTATTTACGTATTTTGGGCTTAGAGGATCATGCCACCGTACCAAACAAAGCATGGGGGTACCTAAATGATGGGCAAGTAGTTTCGGACACGTATTCTTCCAAGTTATAAATAATGATAACTAATCATATGCTTCAATATAGTTTACGAACCATAGTTTGCGTCGTATATCATCCTCCCGTGATTGCCTGTGCATCTATTTGGCTGGCTTGTAGAGATTGCCAAGTCAAGCTTCCGACTAATCCTGATGCTCAATGGTGGGATTTGTTTGAGGCTGATATGCACGATATTCAAGCGGTTGCTAGGCATATCAAAAGCCTATATTATCTTAAATATGACCGTAAAGCTGTACCGTTGACTGTAGAAGAGTTGAGTAAACGACTCTGATCGAACTAATGCCAAAATGCGATTTAGACAATACTTGTATCTCCTGTCATACCATGTAAATACATAAAACAATACAATACTTTTCTGTTGCAATTCGTTAATACTAGTGGTATTTTTTATTGTTTTGCAGTGGGATTGATAACATCGACAATGATGACAGGTGGTGACACATTCATGTCTACAGATATAGAAACATCTATGTTGGACATACGCCGGATGATTTGAGCAACGGACTGCGTACCGTTTGGCACTTTGATACTGTCTGTTGTAGCATCATTACTAGTTGTCAGTGCTGTGTCTACGTGCAGTGGAGTTTCCATAGCGGACGTCCATGCTGCAGTTTGATCATTGGGCAAATCGGCCTCCACGTCTTCCAGCAGAAGTTCGTCATCGCCGGCACCATACTTTGCCTCTTCTACCGGCCAATATAAAGTGACTAAATTAGACTTAGCGTCATAACTATGCTTGGCTGTAATGTCGTCAAAATACAACCGCTGTCGCATATCATAAGCAGGAATATAGATATCGATACTGTCATTCTGAATAGAGAAGACACAGGCAGACTCTACGCAATTATTAGCCGTCAAAGTTTGCCTATTTAAATAGGAACAAAGATATAGTCTTGCGCTTTGTTCTGAAGCATTTCGGCAAGCATTTTCTCGGACATTGCAGTGCAATGCGAGTTTTTCAATAATTTCCTTATCGCCATTTATCTCTTTATCTTCGACATAATTAGTGTTGGCAACGGCAGCATCAAAAGGTCGACTTTAAAAATTAGTTGACTTTGAACATACCTTGTTTTAAAGCAGCCTCTAACTGCCTATGCACCACAATTGCAGCATAACGACAGACCGGAGAAGTAAAATGTGTATACAACGAGATTCCATGGCCATGATGGAAGTATTTGTTTATATCGGTGGTTCCAGCTGAGAAATATAGCCCAGGTCTAGCTGATTTGCCAGCTAAGAATCGAAGCAATGTTTGCTCTTCAGTTTTAGTCAGCCCCAGCAATGCGGCCTCAAAGGCATCTTTGCTCAAGGAATTCATATCAAGATCTGCATCATTGGGAGCAAACGACTTCAACAAAGTATCGATGATAGGATCTTGCCGTCGGAGCAATGCGTGATCTGGAAAGTGCTTTGTATTCTTTTGAGCAACACTGACATTGGCCATAATGCACAATTCCTGATATGCGTCTTGGGCTTGACAATGAGTTTGCGTAGAGATGGATTCAGGGAATCCGTTGGCATTGAGTTCAAATGTCAGCCTGGTTTTTTGTCCAATTGCCGACAGGTTAAGACCCAGCCTTCTCTGCCTCAACGATGATGCGACTTTAGCCATATCTCGCAAACCAGACTCCATGTCAGTAGATACGCAATCGTGCAACTTGATTGATTCTGCTAACGGATTTCCTGCCAAAACTGACTGGACTTGAGCAAAGCTGAATTGTGCGCATGATCTAAGGTAAAGAGTATTAGTATCGAAGCTACTGCTGCACTAGCAGACGTCCACTGACTTACTTTAAAATGGTCTTTCCAAACCATGTATCATGAATGCGGCCATCCAGATCTATTGTCCAAATGACAGAGAAACCCAATCTGTATAGGGATCACATTTTTTTCGAGTTAGCTAGTTGAATCAGAATCATTTCACCAGTAGAGCAAGAAAGAGCTTACCGTTTACGACCAGCTCTGAAACTGCACAAATTTTTGTGAAGTGTATCAGGAAGCATGGGTATTGCCTTGTCTTCTAGGCGCACTAACAATGCACGCTCTCGCGCTTCCTTATCTATTGCTGACCCTGGTTTGACGAAATAACTTACATCTGCAGCGTGCACACCAACTTCGTATACATTTTGATTGAGATGGGCAATGGATATTGCGACATCCATAGCAGCTAGGTCGAAGATGCAATATTAATCAATGGAATAACATTAGCAGCAGCACAGCAAGTGCGAGGCTTACCATGTTTGAAATCTCGGCTCATAGTGAATACTCGAGTGCCTGGTCCATTTACGTCTCGACGCAATTTCATTTCCTGTATTGGTATTGGCCATGGAACGGCAGGTAGGCATTTCAAGCTTTGCTCCGAGAATCCATCATTTTGTATATTATTATCAGCTAAAATTGCCTTCTCTTCAGACACGAGTTCTCCAATAAGACCGATTTCTCGGTCTAATGTACCAAATGGATGCAAAGCATTTGCTGGCCACCTACGAATAGTAGCCACAAACAGCCGCTTCTGGTATTCCTCGTGATACTGCAAGAAACCTTCTGGTGCCTGATCAATAGGTATTGCTACTAATGGCAGCTTTTTGTCTCTTGGTCGAAGCCAAACTATGTTGGAACTGCTTTTGCTTTCTGTGGTAGATGCGGAGAACGTTTCAGAAATTGGACTCTCCAAAGGCTCCTTGCTTATGGGAGTTGGGCGCTGGCGAACCAACGTTCTGATAATAATGGTTTAGAAAAGGCAGCGAGCTCTAAACACTCGAGAAGATTTAGATATTTACCCTGCTATCGATAGGTTGTGCAATCTTTCTAGAATGGCTACAACAACTCCACAATATTTTGGAGATTTCGCACTTCCATTTTCGAATTTCTCTTCTTTAATCTCAGTCCAGGATAACCCAAAGATAGATGACCTTCGTGTGGTCAGCGATCTACCCTCTCTAGAGCTACGGCTGGCATTTTTCTCCTGCAAGGTAAGATCTACATCCACAAGCCTTATAGCGACGGCATCTCCATGCAAAGCTCGGTTGCGGTTTCTAGAGCCATACACATACACATGGGCATCCAAATCGTCGCAGATAACATATGCATCCGAGCAATCTTGCTCATCCACGGATAAAATGCCCCGGAAAAGCTGCCTTTCATCTAATTGCCGTAACACTTCGGCATGTGGAAGATGAGCTTGAAACACAGATCGGCGTCGGCTTGAAGAATCATTTGTATCAGTAGATTGAATGGAGGCTACTGAAAGTGAGCGGCTTCTTTCAGCTAGAATAGATAATGATATGAGTGCTTAAAAACATGATCCAACATTTCTGATAGGAAAAAGTGTGGCTAATTTACCATGCGGCGTATCCCGAGTTGCAGAGCTAAGGGGAAATAAATGCGGGGTTACACCAACCGAAGACATGTCAATCAAGGAGGCGATGTGGGGAAACCTTACCTAGAAGCATAAGACGAAACACTCTCTTTCCTTCGATTGAATTGATATGAGTTTAAACGATGAGAAAGAGATCCCGTATTGTTATGGTCATGTTGATGATAGCTATCTATGGAACTCCAGCTTTTTGCGGCTGGGAACATGCACTCTGGTGAGGTTGGAGAGCATGGCAATTGTTTTGACTTGAGCATATCACGATGGAATGCATCTTGGGGATCAAGGGAAGTGGGAGATGACGTTCTTAGGGACGAAGAATGATCGGAATGACTTTTGATGGGTATCTGCTTCAAACTTGAAATCATTTCTTGGACAGAGTGCAATGCAGGCGATTCCTGATCATCGTCATCAAAATTGAAGCTCTTGCTACCACTACGACTACGGCGGCGCCTTCTTGACTTGTCAAATGAACTCTTTGCTTCATCTATCATCAAGCTTTGAGATCGCTGCTGTTCAGGCATCAGGTGATTCATTTGCGCAAGGTTGACGGACTTGGATCTGGATCTACTACCTCGCCTTCGTCTTGATGAAGCATCGGTTGACTGTGGTTCGGTCGAGGCTGGTTGCCAGCTTTTAGACTGTATGTGTGAGTTGCTTGCGGCAGGAGATAACGATATCTGCACGGATTTTCGTCTTGTATGCTTATTATCCCTCGGAGAGGAGATTAGAATTGATTTTTTTCGTGGCCGCGTATTGGGTATATCGACAGCGGCTGACCTCGCTGGGTCAAGGGGGGACTGCGTAGACTAAAGTTAATATGATATTGACATACTCGATGTTTATATAAGCTTTAGTCCACTTACAATCTGAGCTTTGGCCAATTCCGTCTCCACGTCTTGCTCAGATGCGTGATCCATAATTTGAGACGCCATTTCGTGTGAAACGCTTAGCGGGCAATGACAGCAGGAAAATTTGACTCCAAAAAAAGAAATTCTTTGGTTTTGCTTTTTGTAGCCAAGTTGGGGCAATTTTTTTTTTATTTCATCCAAAAATGACCGACAGTAGATGATCTACAGTAGAACACAAACATATTAATCGGTAATTCCTTTGAGACCAGCCATAATAATATACCAAAACTATTGCTTGAGAAACCATTCAGATGTTAGAGTATGTACTTGAGAAACTAATTCAGATGTTAGAGTATGTACTCGATTAATTTTTGGCCATTAAAATTACTATAACCAGGTTATACACGCTACTTCATAGTTAAAACCGTCGGGCAAGGGAAGTGTGCATGGTAATGCAACATCATGTTGCAATTAATTGGTGAGGATGCACCCAAGATACATATAAAACGTCCCCCGGTACATTTAAACACTACAGCGTCCAATGCACTCAACACCCGATGTGCCAACATTGTTACATACGTGCATGCAAAGCTCCATTAGAGGTATTTTATTCGAGACACTTTCACCCTGTCAAGAAAAAAAAGAAATATCTGTAATTAAGAAAAAATTATAATATCACGCATTATTGGGTACATTTGCAGAGTAAATCATAAAATCACGCATTATTGGGCATGTTTGCAGGGTAAATCACCTGGTCTTGTTTTCGTGATTACTCCATTAAGGCTGTTTGTTGCAAATTGAAAATCCTTGCTCAGGGTTTTCCGGAGTGAGACAAAACCAAAAATGCAGTCACATTAGCAAAAAAGTGGTCTGATATTTTTTCCATTGTCGTTCCTAGTGGCGTGACAAGGACTCTACCGGTGGCTCTGTCTCATCCACCATTCCGATATATATTGCCCTGCCACGAGTTTGTGTTCTACTCTTTCTTTATTACAATTAAACTCTTGTCCATGCAATATCAAGCTTGCCCCACCCCAGCCATTACTGGTGACTTTCAATGGCAGAAGTCTGCCCTTGATGACAGCCAATTGAATTGGGACCTTGATGAATCTCAAATACGACCGGACTACAACACTTCCACCGACACCGACTCTCATCCACTTGATCGCAGTTACTCTTCAGATAGCACCTTTTCACTTCATAACGATACATCCTTGGAAGCTGCTTACAACGACCAAAAAATCAAAGGAGAAGAAAATGGTCTCAGTCCTACTCAGTTCGATCCAGATAATTATTTTCCACCAACCAAAAAGCGCTGCCGTCCTGACTTTGAACAAAATGCCCAAGACCCATTCAATATGTGTCCTTCCATCGTTATTCCTTCTAGTCCTCGAAACCGTTCTGTGAAAACAACTCCCACTAGTGGTGTGTTCAGCCAACCCATCACTCCTCTTGACTCTCCTCAAGAATTGTCATATACAATGCTTGTGCAAGATGCTCTGGATTGCTTTCAGCCTAAGCCAGTTAGCGATGGCTACTTCCCCGCTGATCAAGACATTGAACCTCATAACAAGGTCAATAGGCTGGCCCACAATGCCATTGAAAGACGTTATCGCAACAACATCAATGATTGCTTGAATGAACTAAAAAATGCAGTCCCTGCTTTGAAGTTTGCAAAAGTCAAAGATCATAACATTGATGACACACGCTCATGTGTCAACGATGGTATGGATAACGTTGAAGAACTCATTGATGGAGTTCCCGTAGCCACCAAGCTGAACAAGGCTACCATTCTTCGTAAAGCTACCGAGTATATTACTCACTTGAAGGCTACTCTTGAACAGAGTGAAAGCGAAAACCTTGCTCTACAAAACCTTATCTTGCAATTGCCTCGCGGTCAAGAAGTTGTCGCTTATTATCGCATGCAAAAGCAACAATTCCAAATTGCTGAACAAGAAAGAATGGCTGTCGAACGTCAAGCTGCCTTTGAAAGAAGACAGCGAGAAAAGAGAGAAGCACGTCGCAGGTCCAAATTGCTTAGACGAGGTCAATCTACCCCTGGTGGCCGCAGAAATTCCTCATCCTCCAATTCTTCCACTGGTCAGACCTTCATGGCATTGTTCCTTGGCCTTACTTATTTCTCTACAACCACCTTTAGCAGCGTGCAAAACGCCTCAGACGCTGCTCATACCAAGAACAGCTCAAATCTTTATGCTTTCCAGAGCTATGACCTTTGGTACGTATCATTGTAGACATCTTTAATTAATTAATTTTTCGAATTTCTTTACTTACATTTATTGTTCAGGCAATTGCTTAAAATTTGCTTCATCTTGGTTATCATGTTTAGCATATCCAAATTCATTTCTAGCAAGAATTTCCGCGTCAGCAAATGCGACAGCCAGTGCGACAGCCAGTGCGTCAGCCAATGCGACTCTACTGTAGCTGAACGCGAACCCGCATGTCATTGCGAATAAGCATTGCACACAAATACCCAAGCTCTGTATCATAGACCTATAGCATTCATTTATTTTTTCCTATAGTAAATTACTATCTTTCTAAATATGTCACTCTTTCATTTCATGCTTGCATACTTTTACTTCACCTTCACACTCACCAACACGTTTTTCTATCACTACTCTGCCGCTCATTAAATATGCCTATATTTACAAGATGACTTTTTTCATTTTGCTCATTTAATATGCTATTATTATCAAAATCACCTTGTTTCATTTTTCAAATTGTTTCGAATTGTTTGAATTTTTCCATTATTTAACCAAGTCGGTTGTTTCCGGATCGTTGGCTTATATAGAAATTCTGCCAAGCTCTTTTTTTATGTCCTTCTGTATTTTCTATGCTATTGCATCAATCAAGCTGGGTTACCTATGATCTTGGTTATCTATCCTATTGTTTGAACAAAACTATTTGCGTGATTCTATATTATCTATCCTATTTTTTCAACTTAAGTGATGTATTTAATTTTGTATCGTTTGTATCGTTTCAATTGTTGTGATTTTTGCCTTTATCTAATTAAGCGATTGTTTCCAGGTAGTTGGATTTACATGTCAATCAGCCAAGCTTTTCTACATAATTCTGTAATGTCTATCCTATAGTTTCAACGTAGCTTTCTACAGACTTCTGTATTGTCTATCCTATTGTTTCAACGTAGCTTTCTACAGACTTCTGTGTCGTATATCGTACTGTTTCACATAATTAGTTTATTATGGTGTTACAAGTAATCTCAATTGCTTTGTCTGCTCTGCAATGGTGGATTGTTTGGACGCCGGGAAAGCCCAGTACCTAGTTTACGTTTTTTTTTAGGCACACCATTTACATCCGAGTTTTCTCTCACCACGTTGGCGGGGCGATCACCCGATGCTGCTGGGGATGAACATGGTTCTACCTCATTGCTGTCCGCGGATAACGGTGTTATATTTTCTGTGCTGTGCCGATTAGCCTGATTAGCTGGGATTTCTCCATCTGACTCATCCTCGCTGGTGGGTACACGACTGCTAGACCTGTAAACCGGTACGGTGGTAACCACCGGTCTCACTCGCTTCGCTGCTTGAGGCATTCTCTTATTGTTAGTTACAGTTTCTTCTCTCGAGATTTCTGCCGTATCATCATCGCTACCAAGTTCATTAATATCACTTTCGTCACTAGATTCCATTGGTATCTTTTCATCGATAAATATGATAAGTTAATACAATAATGATTTGACAAAGACTTTTTAATAAACTCACTTGTGAGGACACTTCTGCTCCGGTAATATCTCGATGTTTTAAAGCTCCTGCAAAAGGCATGTATTTAGTAACAGTTGAGACCATATGTTGTTTTTAGTTACTCACCAAGATAAAATGCATCAGCTGGAGCATTGTTATCTGTAAGCAAGGCTTTAGCTTGATAGATAACAATTTCTAATGCCTTTTTGAGGGCCGGTACGGATGATGATAACTGAATGTCACGGACTATTTTGACATGAGAGCAGACAATCTATGACACAGCAGTTAGAAAACCTAGAAATAAATGTTCCATGACTTGGTTACTACTTTGCAGTTATCATTTACAAACCTGTATTGTTTTCGTTCCAATCTGAAAGCGTTTGAGTATACTGATTACTGCGGAGCGATGCGTCTTGAAGCGCGAACTGAGGTATGAAATGGTTCGTTTTGTCATTTGTTCAATGAATAATCGACTTGACTTTAAAATGACGCTTAGCAGAGCCCGATTATCTTTCGATCTGATGTAGTTTGTCATTGCTTCAAAGCATTCTATGATCTGAGACAACTGTAAAATACACATGTCATCACTTTCTTGATTCTCTTTGAAGTTGCAATGTGCCTTGACTACTTCGGTGGCAAGAGCCTGATAGAACACAGGCAAGGTATCTTTTCTTAAGAGGGGATGAGCTTCCAAAGTATCTGCATCGCCTTCATCGAAGGCGGGCAGAACGGTGGTCAGATATGATCGAATAATGCCTAAGCTTTGGCCATTATCCGCAATCTCTTGCTCTAAAAGGTAGGAGACATGTTTCTGCCAAAAGCTTGAGTTGAAGTCGTTTTAATGCCTGGAGAGACATGGATACATACCTTCATTTCCTTTAAGTCAGTCCAACTTTTGGCTAGTATATTCTTGGCTTCCTTCTGCACTTGAACCGATAGACTTCTATCCGTTGGAGAAAATTGCCTGATACCACACATAACCTTCAGCAGCTGCACTGCCGCTTCCCCTCGTTTCGCTCGTACAGCAAAGGCATGCATATAGCTAAATGCATTTCGGACCAATCTCTGTATATCCTGCAGTCTATTCAATGTCGAGTCCAATCGTAAAGCAAAAACACATAATAATGTCTAAACAATAGTGAGCTAGATGTCCCATAGGTGATTGCTAAGTGATGTTGTTACCTTTTTCAGGCTTTCATTTGCCACATCTTCGAGTTCATGCCATGTAAGTAGCTCAACAAAAACATTTAGTATCAATGTGATACATTCATAGGTTTCGTTCTCAGTCTGCAGGCAATGGTTTGATTAGACATGAAACATGTTGCGCATGCATTCAGCTACTTACAATCTCCTCATCCTCATTGGCTTCTGCAAGCATCAGTTCCAATTGATCAAGAAGACTCGGTAGGTAAGGGAGCGCCTAAATTTGTTGTGAGTATCAGGGTGACAGACCTTCTTCATGTATGCATAGCGATGTACATACCTTCTCTACTAATTCCGATGCACTCATGCGTTGAAGATAACTGATATCTGATCGCATATATAAAGAAGCTGGATCTTTCTTTTTCTTACCAAAGAACGAATTGACCACTGGTGGCGCCAGTTTCGCCTTCAGCTTCTGTAATAAGTCGGTTACAAGGTAGTTGAAGGAGTGCAGCTGGTAAATTTACATTAGTATTGAAGTTACTATTTTCTTTTTTACTACTGAGGCTCTCTTTACCTTGAGCGGATGTAGAATTTCAGGGCTTTGGCCAGTGTGTAGAATCTGAAGAGTTTCGATCTAATCACTTGATTAAAAACTGAAGCAAACCATTCACACAAAGCTGTGCTAAAATTTTTACCTGAAGTTCTCTCATCAATGAGCGGACCGTATTGATATCATCGAAACATGCAATGGGCTTCGAACTCTTTCTATTCGATCGTGTCATTGTCTGTATAGACTCATTTTCCGATCCTTCACTTTCCGCATTATAAGGTCTTTTACCAACTTGTGAAACAATCTTGGAATATTGATATAAGTAAACGCGCAAGTAATTTTATAAAGCCATTTTCCATACCGTAATCCCTTTCTTGGAATTGTTTTCTTTGCTTCCAACTTCATCTACAGTCGTTTTTAGTGTATATCCTTGGATGAGAAAAGATGGAGTACAAGCTAGCAACCGCATGAGCTGTCCTTCGAGATCGTGTATGTTGTTCAAACGAGCCACCATCTTTTCAACAGTAGCTAAATCATCGCTCTCGCTAAACGCATTGAGAATTTCTCGCAACCTGGTTACAAGTTCAATGGTTATGATTTGTTTAACATCTATTGAAAAAATACAAATGCATACCAATTGATTGCAAAAAACAGCATATTACATGCATTTTCTCTATGTTTCACTTCCAACTTCTCAACGGCCAAGTCGCTTTCAAATAGCAGCAATCCACAACCTAACAAGGCATCAATATCGTCTAAGCTTCCATCGTTGGTGGCCTTCTCACTTGCTTGAAGCAAATTGAAAAATGGGCACATTGCCACGGCCGGGTATTGGTGCTTTGTCCTTTGACCATCTGAAAAATCATCAGGTGAATCAATTATACGATACAATTGGATCATAATCTGTGCATCCTATTGTAGAAAAATATATAATTAATTTCGACACACAGCCCTCTTCAGATTACGCCACTATAGCACTGACCTCTCCGTCAAGATTAAACCACATCTGGGGTTTTAACGGTGAGTGATTTTCCCGTTCAGAGACATAGACTTGCATCTCGTCATAGTCGAATGCATAGATGTCAGGAAATGCGTATACCACATTTTCTTTGATCCAAAGCTCTAATCGCCTGTCAAGAATATTCTTTGAAATAAAATATGATAATTCATCATATGCTAAAGCTAAACAAGCCTGTTCCACATATATCAGTAACATTCTTAAGATGCAAATTAAAAGTAGACTACGTACAGAGTATCCAGCACACGATCTGAGCACCGTCTCCAACATGGATATAGCTTGCTGTAAGGTTGGATGTCTGGTTGCTTGAGATGAACTTATTTGGGCTATAAACACCATATTAGAATCACAACTTCACTACCAAATGACATTTTATGAGAGACTTACTTGAGGCACTGCCTGCAGCAATCTGCTTTGTAACCTCAGCCGAGCCCATCGCCTTAACTACTGACAAAGCCCCCATAATACCAATTTTCTTGTATCTCTCCAAAGGGTTAGACAACTGCTTTCTGATAACAATCTGCATGTCGTTCATCAGATGGAACAGACTTTGGTCGTCAGAAGCACTATTATGCGACTAAGGAATAGTGGTAAGCCGGCAATTCAAGTCTCAAAGTCATTCAATGGTGCAGGCACGTACCTCAACGGCTATGGAGCTGAAGACATCAAAAAGTACACCAATCTGATCGATGGTGAGTTTATCCAAGTAATCCAATACTCCCTTGATAAATACAACGAATGGCGAGATGCTATCTGGATCTTCCTTCACAAGCTCCAGTAATGTTTTTAGAGCCGCATCAACTTCTGCAAAGTAAAAATTCCAATGGGCCGTGATCAAGGAAAGCGCACTAAAATAAAAAAGAAAATAACAGATACAGTGGGCATGGTAGGCTTTTAAAAAAAGGATATTGTTCCACTTCCAATGTGGGTCACGAGTATTCCTATTATTTCCTGAAGTAAAATTAGGCAATGCTGCGTTTGCCAGATTTTGTAGACGAGCGCACTTACTTGTCTATAAAAGGTGCTACAGACTTTAAAAGCATTTCGATATATCACTGAAGACACTGCTACAATTGTTGTTTGAGTGGGATTGGATCTCAATAGTGATTCTGCCAGAGAAAGAATGGTGTTCCAAAGACTAATATTCTTATCAGCAAGACGTTAATGAACAATCGCAAAAATTGCTTCCCTGACTGACCTGTTGATGCCTTCAGCGTGATGCACTATCGTTTCTCGACATAAATCTGCGCTTAAGACTTTGGAGACTATTTTTTTCTTGAAAATTTGTTCCACTTTCTTTTTCATTGGCGCCATCGAGTGTAAAATGAACATAACCAGAACATCGATAATTTTGTATCCATTCTAGAAAAAACCTTGGTCATCCTATACAATCGATCAGAGAACCACATTACATTGAAATCTTACGGGTGTTTCTTTGTCCGTTATCACCTTCAACCACGCATCCGATATGAATTTGTGAAGCTGTAATCCGAGCATGATATTTTCTTTGAGTTGGTGGTAAAATTAGCGGCTGACGAAAACAGCGTTCAATACAAAGTGGAGAGATAATTACCTAGAACCAGTGCTTCAGGTACTGTACCTCTATCTGACGTTTTATTGGCTGCCTTGAAACTGACTACATCCCTCTGTACGAGTTGCAATTTAGCCAATGCTTTAAAATCCAGCTTTTGACGTATGTTTAGAATGATCTACATATTATGCTTTAACAAACTAGTCGCAGGAACATTCAAAATTGTTTAGTAGTATACCTGCTCAATCGTCTCAGGAGTGGAGGTTTGTAGTAAAAATTTCATAATAATTGGTAGATCCCCCATGTTTGCTGAGTCTAGTTGATTGATCATGGTCTCACGGATATCATCCTATTCAATAGCAAGCATAGACAATTAATAACATCGAAAATTTGTCTGCATTTCTGAGTTTGATATTCTACCAGATCTTCCGGTTGGAGATTGAAATTTGACAGAGCTTCCAAAATGGAAGCAATAAGATCTTGGTCGTTTTGCATGATAGTCGTTAGACAAGCAACCAAGCCCTAATGATGGTTTGTCAGTCGAGCATTTGGGTGATCCAGAAATGAGGCAGCTATTTACCTTATGTTCCGAATCAGTAACAATATCAGGTAGTACTATTATAATTTCGTATTGCATCTGTTGAGGAATAACTTGCATGACCTATTTGACCAAAACATCAGCAATGTTAACATCGATTGTTCCATCCGAGCATTTGATATACCTCTACTAGTTTGTTCGTCAACTGTTCAGGGTCCACTATATAATCCAACCATTTCATCTGGTTCAAAATCATTCTAACAGTACATGAGCTATCATTACTTCATTTCAAAGAATGCAAGAGAGTCAGCCAGCGTTATTAGAAAAATAAATTATATGTGATTTGACATACTTCTCTTCCAATTCATCGTAGAATTCCGGAAGTCTCTCCAGCAGATAACTTATCAATTTGGATTGGATCATGTCTTGTAACAACATGCTTTTTATCAAACTATCGCAAGAAGTTCTAAATGTCGAATTAATGAATGCCATAACTCTGGAGCTCAATACGGATGTTCAGACTTACTGAGACGAAACCGCGTTGTCTTCGATTACCATTGGCATCAAACATTGTCTTAAGACGCCTTCGTTATCGAGATATCTTTGCAGCGACTGAAAAAATTCGTCAGCACCATATTTCTGCTCGACACTCAGTGCTTTTGAAAGAGATCTACGAAACACAGTAGGCTCTGTGGCTATATTGCAATTCAGCTTGGGGTGGTCAAAAGAACTTCAATTCTTGACAATTGCTTTACTCACTCAAAACCACCGGAGCATTGCAATTCTCAGATAAAGTGCACCCAAACTCTCTGAGGATTTCAGAGATTGTAAGGTCTGTCATAATGTACCGTCGAAAATTCTGACAGTGGCGCGGTCTTGCTGGGCCAAAAAAAAGGTCAATTCTTCGGTACGCGCAGCGACGCGTTATTTTCCATCACGTGTAATGATTTTTTGTTTCTTAGAAACGCGTCTGCGCACAGGACTTATTTTCTCCATTCTCTGACAATGTTGGCATCGCAGGACGACAATCAAGTAACCGCAGATACTGAATACCTTCACGTCAAAACAGCTCTACTTCATTCTCCTTCCCTCAGCATGAAGTTAAGATGGTACTACTCCCTATTGTCATGAACCTCTTGCTTTTCTCAGGAACAATACTGATTTAAGCCGTAATAGTAATACTTGGCTGAAAATGGAGAACATGCAGCCGTCAGGATCTTTCAAAATAAGGTAGCTACTCCCGCTTCTATTGATTATACATATTCAAGGCGGCAATACTCAGACATGTATTCAGAGGAATCGGCAATATGTGTATGAAAGCCGTAGAACTTCGAGGACCATCTATACATTTTGTGACGGCAGCAGGTGTAAATACTTGCCTGGCAGTGGCATATGCAGCAAGACAACTCAACGTGGAAGCTACTATTGTTCTTCCTAAAATTGTGGATGAAAGGCTCTTTGATTTGGTAAAATTAGAAGGTGCAAACCTGATTGCGATGGGAGAGGTAAACATTCGAGCATTATCAGATGTAGCTCTTTATCAAGCAGTAATTAATGATGGAGCTATTAGGATTTTGAGCAAGCAGAAGTACATGCCAGAGCACTTTTGTCCAAAATGAGAAATGGGTAAGGGTCAATTTACAATACAATACCGCACAAGACACTCATTTAACAAAGTTGGTAATATACCAACAGCATATATATACCTTCATCAGACAACCCGTGCATATGGGAAGGTAATTCTACCGTAATCAAAGAGCTCAAGACACAATTACGAGGAGAGCCTCCAGCAGCAATAATATGCCCGGTTGGTGGCGGAGGATTGCTGAATGGTATAATAACGGGACTGCAGCAAGTCGGTTGGAAGCAGGTGCCGGTGATAGCAGTGGAAACACATGGAAGTAACTCATTTCAAGCTGCAGTTGTTGCAGGAAAGATAGTCACCCTACCAAAGTCTAAAACGATTGCGAAAAGCTTGAGCGTTCGGACGATCAGCTCCAAATCACTGGAATTGAGTTTAGATCACCCCGTTGTTCCATTCGCCGTGAGTGATGCCATGGCGGCTGATGCAGTACGACACTTTGCAGGTGAGTTCAGGAATATTTCAGCTGAGAAGTGAGCACAGTATATTGTCACCAATGCTGACAACAATATCAAAGATGATCACAAAACGATGGTTGAACCAGCGTGTGGTGCCGCCCTGTCATTGTGTTATACACAAGTGATTCGAGATATCTTACCTTCCTTGAGCGAAAACTCAGATATTGTTGTTATTGCAACTGGCGGTTCGGATATATTCCTAGATGATTTGGATGCTTTCCGACGAAAATACGCTAATCCGCCTATCGTTGTCAAGAGCGGAAGTGAGGTTTTCTTGAAACTGGGGGATTCGCTGAGTAGCATAGCGGATGTAGATACCGAAGCGGCGGCAGCGGCTGGTGTTGGTATGGCAGTTATTGACAATATCAGGAATGACAGAGATCCAGGAGCGCTAGATGGTTTTACGCGGGTGGTAAACTCGGCAAAGTCCATGGCCAGTGATCAGCAAAATAAAGCAGAAATCTCGAACATGGCAGATAATGAGGGCATTGCTAATGAACAAGCTTCACT
Source organism: Umbelopsis sp. M5902 (assembly GCA_037039815.1). Lineage (NCBI taxonomy): Eukaryota > Fungi > Mucoromycota > Umbelopsidomycetes > Umbelopsidales > Umbelopsidaceae > Umbelopsis > Umbelopsis sp. M5902. The sequence goes on from JAXQGL010000053.1 coordinate 556,147, forward strand.
TCCATCCATAAAACAAGAAATCATACCAAGCCCGTAGCACCAATTGTCAATAAAACACAAGAAGAATCTAATAACATAAATTTTAAATTTTCATTAACTTTTGGTCTCTACTGTATACAACACTGTGCATGTTACAGGATTCGTAAGACTTAAATTACAATATAACAGCTTTTTCTGCATGCGTAAATCTAGTAGTCCTGGCTCTGCTCAAAAAATCATCACGGTTGAGATATGCGCCAGACAATCTTCGATGTCCCGTAAAACTTGCACGGCCATGCAGAACTCTCCAGTTGTCAAACACGATGGCCCTCCCAGGCTCAAGAGCCTCCCAATATTCGGTTTCTGCGCTGGTCAGTTCTGTATTCCACTTTTTCAATGCATCATAAAATTGGTCGACTTGATCAGGGCTAAGATTGCTCAGAGTCGAACGGTCATCGTTGTTGTACCTTACTTGGTATAAAGTTCCATCAGGTAAATGATTCAAAATCGATTGCTCCCGCGGGGTAGGTACGATCATGACATTTTCATCTCCGGCGGAGTGAGTTGGTACCTTTAATGTTGACAGGCATTCGTAAGCTTCAGGGTGCTTTTTCTTCAGATTTTCCGCAACCTTGAATCCATCGACAAAAAGAGATTCTCCACCAGTTCCTCTGAATTCAAGTTTGTGGAACATTTGCAATCCCACTGGATCTGAAAAGTATGTCGTATCCGTGTGAGCGTTAAGTGCCAAATCCGTATAGGCAGTGTCAGCAAATGCAAGATTGGAAGTAAAGTCCCATATGCCTGCGGCATAGTGGGATTCGCGAATAAAGCAAATTCGGCGTGCAAGCTTCTCTGTAGCTTCCAAGGTTACTGGTACACCGTCAACAAAAGAAAAGCCATACACTTCAATGTTGTTCAGCCATTTTGCCAAACCAGCCTGGGTATTCATTGCTTCCTCGAACTGTACTATTGGCGGGTTCTTAGCGATTTCTGCACCCCACAAGATAGGCTTTGGTGGTGTCAAATCAACCTTTCCTTTCAATGGTGGATTATAAGAGTGATTTCTCAGCCAATCCCAGTCATAAACACTTTCGTGATCATCATTTTCCCAAACAATGGTCAATCCATTTTCTGTAGCCTGAACGCTTTTAGCTTGGATATTTTGCGGGATGGCAAAGGTGTTCACCAGGCGCTGAAGTGTCTGAGGGTGAAAGCATTTCGGGCAGCGGCAATGATCGCGAAGCCAAACGTTCTGATATGCGCTGGAGATGTCAGCGTCCCACTGTACCTGCACTTGATTTGTACCATTGGCTTGAGCCTCTATGTTTCGCCAAGTATTAATAATTTTGCTGGACGAGAATTCTCGAAAAGTACACATAAGAGATGCTGGCCCTAAGTTTGTGGAGCGTTGGCTGGTCACTTGCCTCAACCTTGTAATAGCAGGAGTGATCTTTGATGGCCGAGATATGATGGAAGAAGGCTGAACGTATCTGGCTAAAGTTCTCCACATTATGAGCTTTGTAGATAATACGTATGTAGCTTATATAAGGTTATATAATTGCACAATGTCTGGGTCGGAATGGACAGAATGTACTTTAAACTGGGTGGATAGAAGCGTCTCACGTAACGGACATATGTAAGTTGCTACTGCTAGGTGTGACTGCTGCACGCGGAGCTGATCAGGAAATCCGAACAATTTCAGGCGCTGTGGCAAGAGGTACCAATTGGCAAAAGTGTGTGCAGCCAGCTTTCTGTGATTTCATGTCGCAAGCAGAACAGAATGGCAACAAGTCGAAACACAATCTCACTAACCTGGCGAAGCAGATAGACAAGCTATATCAAGCTACAAATCCTGATACGACTTCACTTGATTCCAACGACTTATGGTCTTCCCTACCAGCATTGTTAACAATAAACTTCCCCATTAAGAATGTTACAGATCAGGTATATTACAATTATAACCCACTAGTGCTAGAATGTCAGCACCTAACAAATACTGCAGAAATTCATCGATCCAATAATATCGGGAAGTAAAAGTCTAAATCACGAAAATGAACACTTTCAACAATTTTGCCTCTTGGTTTATAAGACTTTTTCAAAGCAAGTAAGTGCCTTTTCGTATAAATGTCTATGATCTATTATAGACAATTTACATCCCAATTTGATAGGTCAAACCATCGGCTTTGAAACAGTCAGCATATGTTTCCATTGTAACTTTCCTGCTCGAAAGTTTTGGCGAGACATCAGATTTCGAGAAGAAAGTAGACATTTTACGAACTTTGAGCATTATCCTGTACGATAATCCACATAATAATGCAAAGGTTTGTATTTACATATACATTGATATAATTCGTTCCTCGATGCTGATGCTCGAATAAGGTCTTGGATGACTTGGTCCCACTGTTGATAAAGGCAGCAGACAAATCTTCTAAACCGCTGGAAGTGCGTAGGATGGCCATCAATTGCCTCGGAAATCTATGTTGTAACGCAGGACCCAAGCTCCAGAACCATTATCTATCTATATTTGAGGTTATCATGTCCAACATTAGTAGCGTTGAGCACACTTCTCAAGGTACTGTGATGATCGCTGGGAAATCACTGGATCTCAATGACCAAGCCCTGAGAAGAGTAAGTTTTTTTCTGATAATTTAGCAACCTCTGTTCAGAATTCTGATATGGCAACAGGTCGCCAGTAGCACCCTGCGTTCTTTGCACTTGCTTCTTTACGAAGATAAGACTATCATTGCCAACAAACTTGTAGATACTGTAGAAATTATACGTACCTTTGTCTTTTACAACATCAACTCCAACACATATAGACACAACTCGGCATTCATGCCTTCAAAAGACGACTTGAGCTCGTCTCTGAGCTCAATGCAGTTGCAACCTCATCAGCAAAGACTATCTCATTTGCGACAGCAAGAGCAAAATAGACGTTTGGCAACTCCTTTGCATATCTCAAACAATGTTCCATGGATGAAAGACATTGGTGCTGTCAGTTCTGATTCTGAAATTTCAGATACAGATTCAATCAATCCAACTTCACGAAAGCAAAGAGATAATGCTAAAATCAGAATTAATGCACTTTTATGTTTGCAAGCAATCTCAAAGGTATGAAAACAAATGTTTAGTTTTCCTTTCCACTTTTTTGCATGTCGTTTTTGATTGATTGCTCTGTAGACTTCACCCCGCGCATTCTATCCATACTGGGAGAAATTTATACCCCATAATTTTGATCCGTTTGTTTACAGTAACAAATCGAATGGACCACCAGATGTATCGCTTATATCACAACTGACTCACGCTGATCACCCACAATCTATCTTTACCATACTGCTATTTGATCCTGCCTCAACGGTACGACTTGCAGTCAGTAATTTGTTGATAGCTATTCTTGATGGGTCCAAGCAGTTTTTAAGTGTTGCAATTGAAAGGTTTGTTTGCTGCCCATGATTGATTATTTGTCTGACGAAGAAGGAACCAATACTTATCGTTATGCTATATAGAGATGCCAAATCCACTTCATTCACTTCCCTTTCTGAAAAAGTCGCTGCGATTGCACGCGATCTTCACAACGGTTTATGGTGTGCACTGGAACTTGAAACAATGTATACCATCACTGTCCAATTGTTAAAGGTACAATCGCCGCCTGAAGCCTCATAAATCAGCTATCTCTTGTATTGAAACAATCAATGCTAACGTTGAAAAACAGTGTTTTAGCCTCCTGGTTCAAAACTGTTCTTACGATAGGCTTGCTAAAGGATATGTCACCAAGGTCTACTATAAATTAATGCAGTATGTAGAGCATCAAGGTAAGTCTTTCACTCCTCAGCATAGACTAGATCATCCGTCAATGATATTGATTGAGATATAATAGATCAACGAATTGCCAGCGGCGCAATCTCTGCTCTGCACTCTTTGTTGGACAACAAATCAGCGGCTGAAGAAGTTCGAGAATGCATTGGTAATATAAGCGTAACCGGCTCCGAAAACCTATTCTCTTATGTGAAAAACATCATTCGGCAACAAGAAAGTATCAGCGCTGAACAAACTACTCATTCCGCTTCTGCTTTAGAGTCGTGGAATATACTCTGCGCATGCACAAGAACACAGCCTTCATGGCTGCAGTCAATTTGGGAGATAGCTAAGCCGAGCTTTCCTGACATTTTAAATACGGAAGACATTGCTGTACGTTGTAGCGCGATTCGGTTCCTCAATAGCTATGCGGAAGCATTGAGTGAGAGAGTCGCTGAGGAATCAATGAACAACGACGCAATAGATTGGTGGACAGACGTATTAGAATGTTATTTGCAGCAGGCTACACAAGATGAACATAGTCAAATTCGAGCACTAGCTTGTGACTGCATGTCAGCACAATCAGAACCAATTTTCGAGGCTATGAGTCCACGTCGCCAGAGGTTGTGTATAAGCTTATTGCTTCCATTGGCTGAAGATGAAAATGCCGATGTACGAGCAGCAGCTTGTCATGCATTGGGTATTCTCGTCGTTTTCCCGAGCTTAAGAGAAGTAAGTATAAGGCGCTGGCTGAAATTGAACAATGCCTGTCACTAGTCTTGAACTAATACATTTTCAGGATCCTATGTTCGCAACAGATGTGGCACTTGCAATGCTTCAACAGATGGAAGACAAGAGCCTTTTTGTTAAAGTCCGGGCGAGCTGGACACTGGCAAACCTCTGTGATGCACTTGTATTGGAAATTCAAAACAATGAAGACTTTGATATTTGCGATACTTTCTCATTAGAATTATGGTGCAAGATTGCAACGGCTGCTGCACAGGCAGCAAATGACAACGACAAGGTAATACGAGCTCATGTTAACAAAGTGTTAGGAATTGTGCCTTTATTAATGCTTATATTTTAAATAGCTGAAATCCAATGGAGTACGCGCACTTGGAAGTGCTACTCGTATAGCACCTTCGAAGTACTTCGATAGTGTCTCCGGTAGGCGCTGCACTGATCTCATTATGGCAGCTGTTACGAAAAACATTGAAGGTGGCACACTGAAAGCTAGGTGGAATGCATGCCATGCCGCTGGTAATATTTTACACAATACTGCTTTCCCGATTGGCCAGAACAATGGAACTGGTAGCCGATGGACTGTACACTTTTACGAGGCCCTGCTGAAGTCGCTCAAACAATGTAAAAATTTCAAAGTTCGGATACATGCTTGCTCGGCACTTGGCGTTCCAGTCCGTCTCACGCAATTTGGAGACCAACAAATGTATGACAAAGTTCTGGGGACCGTGCAAGAATGCCTTGACAATATTGATCTCAATCTGGCTGACATTTCGTTTATGGAGATGCGATATAAGGAACAACTTAAAGTACAGGTACGTGCGAACATAAGGCACCTTGAACTGTCAATCTATTGCTAACATTATATGTCTATTTAGCTTGAAGTAACACTGGAACATTTGAAGAGCATAAAATAGACAATTTTGAACTGCTGGAATTCGGTTCTTCGATATACACCAACATAATAAATATTTAATATACAATGTTACTGCAACACAAGGACGCTATTAAATACGATAGGGTAAAAGGCGTATCCTGTACCTGTCCTAACCAGTGGAGTGCCATCTTTTTCCAGGTCCGTTCATCTAAGCTCGCGTCTACACTCTTAGCCAAATCTTTTTTAAATTCTGGCCCATATTTATGCTCATTTGAAATGTTGAAACGACAGTATTGTTGGACCCATCAGAGCCTGCGTGAATTTCCTTGCCAGCACTATATTTTTGATAAGATCTTGTGGTAAAATTGTTAAGGGCCAGGTTTTTGGATTTCACATGCGGCAGGGATTATAATCACATGCATTTCCAAGTCACGTTGGCATTACAGCCTTGAGTCGAAACGGAAATTTGGATACGTTATTGCTGGTTTGCTTGCTTTATGTGCTAAACGCCTTCTGCTGCCATCATCGCCGTTCATGCCCAACACTTATTCTAAATTGGCTTCACTCGGCCAACATGGGGCGTCTGCTTCTACTCAAGCCAAGCTTCTCTTCAAAGAGCTCATTGTGCGCTATGCTAACCATAGAACTACCATAAAGCGCCTGGTTTTGGCTGCCCTATTGGCCTCTACTATCAATCGAATCCGAGGCACCATAAAGAAGAGTAGCAAAGCGTCACCAGCAGCAAAAGACCAGAGAAAGAAAGACAAAGTAGAGGTTGGTGTGCAGTCCGCCGCTGAGCTTAAACCATTAGAAATGCATCATTGATCGTATTTTTGACAGGTCGACATGGTGTTCTTCCAAAGACTGAGGCGACTTTTGAAAATTGTTATTCCTGGAATCCGTTCCAAAGAACTCTGGCTGCTAGTTGTTCACTCTGCGTTTTTGGGTATGTGCACTTTGTTTATAGATTTGGTTTATACAGAACTTTAACAGCTATCAATAGTTTTCCGAACCATCTTGTCCGTCTACATTGCTGCTCTTGATGGTCGTATCGTCTCTGCTCTAGTAAGTGTTGTTGTATACCAAATTGTTAAACGTGCTCCACTAAACTAATGATACATTATTTTAGGTCCGCGGCAAAGCAAGAGATTTCATCATTGGAATTATCTGGTGGATGGGCGTAGCCTTGCCCGCAACATATACCAACAGCATGGTAAATTAATATAGGCATTTTTGTTTTCAAAGCTTAACCTTAAAATGCTCATCCATCTTCAAATCTTAGCTTACATATATGCAAAGCAAGCTCGCTATTCAATTCAGGACCCGTTTAACAAACTTTATACACAATCAATATCTCACTGATATGACTTTTTATGCTGTGGGCAATTTGGATGACCGCATTAAGAATGCCGATCAACTTATCACAGTCGATACCATGAAGTTCTGTAAATCGTTATCTGAACTTTATTCCAACTTGGCGAAGCCTATACTGGATGTATTCATCTATAATTGGCAGCTTACCAGCAATGTTGGCTTTGAAGGTGTCTTTGCTGCAAGTCTCATGGTACAGTTGTCATCTCTCGTTCTTCGAAAGTTGACTCCACCGTTTGGAAAGATGGTTGCTGAAGAACAACGTCTGGAAGGAGAATTCCGTTTCACTCACTCTCGCCTCATCGAAAACGCTGAAGAAATTGCATTATTCAGAGGCCATAATATCGAGAAAGGCATATTGGACCGCAGTTACTTCGGCTTGATTAGACACGTCAATCGTATTTTCCGCATGAAGGTACCGCATGGCATGCTTGAGGATTTTATCATCAAATACTTCTGGGGTGCTTGTGGTCTATTGCTATGCTCAGTCCCGGTGTTTTTCGAGATCCCCGAAGCAGCTTTGGGTGGAAAGCTGGGTGACTTGGGAAGTCGAACAGAAGGTGAGATAATTATGTTTCTAGTCAGCTGTTTATTTTGCCTCTCCGCTGACATGTATTGTCATTTAGGTTTTGTCACCAATCGTAGATTGCTTATGAGTTCTTCTGACGCGTTTGGACGTATCATGTACTCTTACAAGGAAATAACCGAGCTTGCAGGTTACACTGCCAGAGTAAGATTCAATATTTGAGTATTTGCCATGATGGATATAAAGCCATTAGACATTAACACTTTATCTGCATTTGCTTTCAAAGGTCACTCAATTATTGGATGTTTTCGAAGATGTCAAGAAAGGACAATATGACAAACGTCTCATATCCTCTGCTTCTACCGAAGGAAATGCAAAGGTTCTTTCCGGAAGAGGAAGAATCGTTGAAAGCGAGAATATTGAATTCACTGATGTACCAATCGTGAGCCCTAATGGTGATGTTCTTGTCGAGAAGCTGACATTCCATGTTAAACAAGGCGTGAGTAGTGGCAATGTTATATGTTTTTATTTATGCGTAGTCTCTAAACATGTCTGTAGATGCATCTGCTTATCGTTGGACCCAATGGATGTGGCAAATCGTCACTCTTCCGCATTTTGGGCGGTCTGTGGCCCGTATATGGTACGTAGCACTTCAGTCGTCTATAATTGAAGGCATGATCTGCCAAGATCACTAACCCTTTACTATTAGGCGGCACCTTGTTCAGACCCAACCATAAGGATATCTTCTACATTCCACAACGTCCTTACTTATCGCTTGGCACACTGCGTGACCAGTAAGTACCCTCATAATCCTGATTCTATGCTATTGATCTGTCTGCTAATTAGATAATAGAATTCTTTACCCTGATACTGTTGAGGAAATGAAAGCTCGTGCGTACTGTTTCATTGCTTTCTCTATTATTTTATCATGCACTAATGTATCTTTAATAGGTGGTGTGACCGACAACGATTTGTTAGATATCCTTGATGTTGTCCAAATTCGTGGTATCGTGGAACGCGAGGGAGGTTGGGATCAAGAAAAGGAATGGACTTTGGCACTTTCAGGAGGTGATAAGCAAAGAGTAAGCGCAAAGTGGATAGACTAGGTACATAGCATCGCCGTTGTTGACAAGCTTTTTATCTTAGATTGCGATGGCAAGACTTTTCTATCATTCTCCTAGATTTGCCATTTTGGATGAGTGCACTAGTGCTGTGAGCATGGATATTGAGAAGATTATGTACACTCATGCTACAAGTATGTATTATCGATCTGCTCGAAGCTACAGTACTTCATAATATTAACAATTTTATTGCCATTATCTAGAACTTGGGATCTCCTTGCTGACTGTCTCTCATCGACCCTCTCTCTGGCAATACCATAATTTCATTCTTCAATATGACGGCCAAGGTGGATATGTTTTCACGAAGTTGGACGCTCAGAAGAGACTTGCTCTTCAAGAAGAAAAGAACACGGTATGTTAATTTGTCATTAGCGTCTATATTAAGAACGAAATTAATGTGTAAATTGCTCTACAGATCGAGCATAAGCTCCAAGAACTGCCCAAGATGCAAAGTCGACTAGAAGAGCTTCTTGCTTTGAAAGCGGAGGGCCATAAGCAATAGACTTAATATAAATAATTGGAAATAATTAATATTTTATAAAATGCAGCTTACAAAGGGTACATTCCTTATGCTGAGTCGATATTCACAAAGAGTTGTGGTAAAATTGCTCTTGTACGTGAAACGAAAATTGTCAAACAGTTGGCGGAGGGCCACCTGGAATCATTCATTCGTATTTCCAAATCTGAAGTGCACGTGATATAATTTCTGGCACTGCTGGGCTCAGCAAAGCCATATGGGGCAGAAGATATCGAAACTGAGAATCTCCCTCTACCTTCTTCAGAATCTCCAAGGGTATGTAAGAATATATGTCTATACATTGTCATTACGCAACCAACTAACGGATGGATTCACATTTACTTTGATTGTACCAATCTTAACTTCCACTCGTTCACCAATATTTTCCGATCATCCATCCATCCATCCATCCATTGTCGAAACTCACACATACATCCATACGATCTGCTCGTCATCTATACATTGTTCATTGATTGTTTACTCAACATCGCCCATATCTGCTTGAATCGATTGATATTGTTACCATCACATTCAACACATTTTGGAACTCGACCCAATTTATATATTTTCAACATTAGACATTTCCAATGGCCCAGAGAATCACCTACAGACGTCGTCTCTCGTACAACACCCGTTCTAACAGAACCCGTGTCGTCAAGACTCCCGGTATGCACTATTTCAATTCGCCAAGAGTTTTCTCCACGCACCGCAAAGCATATAGATAGCACTGAATTTTCTGCTATGTTTGTGTGGTGACATGGACGATAGCTAAAGACTTGAAAATTGTAATGGTGAAAACTAACCAGCTCGATTCTATATTATTTAGGCGGTAAGCTTAACCTCCAATACGAGAAGAAGCCTGCCTCTGCTCCCCGTTGCGGTGACTGCGGTGAGAAGCTCGCTGGTGTAAGTAGTTTTGCAAGCTATTGGATTGAAACAAAGGCAGCTTGGCTTTACCTGATATTAAATATTCGACGTTAACAGGTCATCTCCCTTCGTCCCCGTGAGTATGCTCAAGTTTCCAAGACCAAGAAGACCGTCAGCCGTGCCTACGGTGGCTCCCGTTGCGCTCACTGCGTTCGCAACAGAGTTGTCCGCGCTTTCTTGATTGAGGAACAAAAGATCGTCAAGAAGGTTCTCAAGTCCCAAACTGAGAAGAAATAAATTGCACGACTTCAAAGTGTAATCTAATTCTAACCTATCACTTGAAAAATATCAAGCTTTGTGAAAAATAAAGATTCATGAGCTTATTCAATAATCAACCGGTGCATTAACAAATATGTTGAGAGTCTTGCAATTATGGACAGTGGTCATTGACGGGCCACATTTATTACTAAAAAGCTGTTCTACAGTACTTCCTACAGTACTTTTTAATTTCTATGATGCTATATTAATTGCTTGACTTGTTTCGTTTGCCTTTAGGGCTATCAGTGTTTGTTGTGGTCCAGCCACCCTTTCGCTTGACAGAGTTGACCAGCGCTGCTAATGAAGCATCCTTGATCTTCTCTTCAGTGGCAGGTTGACCAGTAGGGTTCTGCAGGATATTTAATTAGAAAAGTTTAATTATATGATATGTCCAATCGACAACTCAATTCTTACCTTGTCCTTCTTATCTTTTTGAGCTACCTTGCTGTTCTTGGCCCAACCTTCATCGTTGCCGTTGCTGTTCTTTATCTTTTTCTGTCTGGTTTCCATCAATTTGCTCATAGCCTTGGTCTTCTTGAAGTGTGGGTTGGTAGGATCAATAGCAAAGTGATGAGATTCATGCAGAGCAGCAAAACGAGGGTCTTGTGCATCAATTTCAAAGTCATCTGTTTCCTCCAACAACTTCTTGGCCTTCTTGCCCAACTTGCCCTTCTTTGCCGCGAGTTTCTCTCGCTTCAACACTTCCTTCATATCAAAGCCATCATTCTGACCAGCGGAGTCACCAAGCAGCAATTCGAGCTCAGCCTTCTTACGCTGCTCTTCCAAGCGCTCTTCTTTGGTTTGCTTCTTTGCTCCCTTAGATTTGGCTAAATTATGGAAAATAGAATAGTTTAGATATTTAACAAACTGACTATATCATATTTCGTGGTACACCTTACCTTTAGGCTTTTTGGCATCTGCACTCTCAAGAACGACATCGTCCAAAGCTTCCTTAAACCATGGATCTGATGTGTCGATTTCTCCCTCGGATGATTGCTCTTCTTGCTCTTCATTGACAACATTTTGTTTTGCAAGCTTCTTCTTCATTCTCTTTTCCTTTCTCTTTCGCATGTACTTCTCGATGGTGGTCTCCTCTGCTGGCTCCTTATCATCTTCATCCTCAACCACATTCTTCCTTGATATAGCAGCATTCGCTGCTTCGCTAAGACCAGGAGTGAAAGTAATCTCCATATCACCTTCAGCCTCTTCTCCATCGTCAGCATATCGGTCACCATCACCGTCTCCACCATTTGATAAACTAGCGAGAAGCTTTCTATACTTTTCTTGTGACGTTTCAAGATCCTCGTCAGAATCTTCTTCCTCGGAAGATGCAAGATAAGCGCTGAAGTCCATATGCTCAAGATCTTCTTTAGTGAACTTGCGGCGAGTCATATTCATTCGCTCGTGATCATCCTCGTCCCAAGTCAATTTGACGCGAGAGTGTTGAAGTGCCTAGATTTAGAAGTATGCATGAAGTTCATAAAAGAAAAACTTTTCCGAAACCGATCATTTTTAAACAGACATACCTCAGTCACATATTCCACAGGCTTGTAGTTTTCTGGCGCGTGGGTAGCGCTATCTCTAGCTTCATCTTCAAAAGTCATCTCATCGGGTATATAGCGAAGATCGAAAAAGTTGGCACTACGTTCATATTCAGCTCCATCGCATGATTGATATATAGAACGAGCAGTGTCGATTGTGTCGCACTCAATAACAGCATAATAATACCTAGGTTGTTGGAAGAATTAGCAAATTTGATATAAAACGTGAGTTGCTCGATGCAAAACTATTGCTTACTTCAATCGATCCAATTGGTACTTTCTAAGAGCCTCTGAGTCGAACTCTTCGCCATCCTTTGTCTGCTCTGCTAGTAAAGACTTTTCTGTGACCTCTTCGTCGTCATCTTCACTATCAGAACCGGCACCATTCTTCTTCTTAAAATCCTTGAAAATCTCTCGAGGAGGGCCCTCTACTTCTTCCTTAGCCATTCTTTCCTTGCCGAACTCGGACGGGTACACCGTAACTGATTTGATCACAGAGCCACTGGGCTTGAAACCGTTCAACACCTTTAAAATATCCATTGCTTTAACTTTGTCCCAATCCAAATTGACCAAGGCCAAACGGCGAGATTCATCACCAGTTGGAACCTGAGAGAATCTGCGTTAGATGGATTTCTACCACAAAGGAATCATTCAAGATACTTACATCTTCCTCTTCCTCTTCTGACTCTACCTCTTCGTCAGAATCAAGCTCTGACTCTGAAGAAGAAGACACACCCTCGCCACGCATGGGATCATAGCGAGGTTTCTCTTCGTCATCTTCATCACTGTCAGTGGCTTCGTCCTCAAGATTGCCTTCATCCTCGGCTAACTCCCTCTCGAGCTGCTCGACAGACTTGTATTCGTCTTCATCGGAACCAAATTCATCGTCATCTTCATCTGAATCGCTCTCCTGTTCATCATCCTCGTCTAACCGATAAAACCGTTTCATCTCATTCTCCTTGGTCTGTGGCTTTAATTTTCTGCCATACTTGTCAACCTTGGCTATAAGAGATTTAGTGTTTGAAAATTTCGCTTTCACATGGCTTATACAAAGGGTAACTTACGAGCTGATCCAAATTCGTCTTCATTCAACATGGTAGCGAAACGTTTGTCGATCGCAACTTTGCTGTCTTTATGCTTTGGTCTCAAGAAACGAGGATCCCGGTGAACATGAGCGAATCTTGGATCGGACGTTACAGGACCAGTTGACTGTTGTCCCTGTCTTTTTTTGCCGCTGGTTTTCTTGTTATCAACCATAGTAGAAGGTGAGGTAGTAAGACTAAAAGTAGGGCAGAAAAAAAAAAAAAAAGTTGAAAGAATGGCAGGTTGCCTTTTGTGACTGCTTACAATTCCAATTTGTGTTTCTGAGACCTTTGAATATAAGATCAACGACCTGGCGATCCGACAGTCGTTGGTTCGTAAGAAAGTTCGATATATAAGATGGTAAGACGACTACTTCTAGGCAATGCTCTGTGCAATGATTTGATATCTCATCCATCCACATCATTAGACTGTTCATACACTTTTGCTTGTCCAACCAACCAATAACCTAGCGTAAGATTCCGAAAGACATTCCACGCGCCGCTTACAGACAACCCAAACTAACAATATACTACTAATTATGCACGTAGTTCAAGGACTTACTAGTAAGAATTTGATATTGTGCCCATCACTAGGTATAATTTAGGTGCTGACTATTTTACTAGTGACTTTAACACCGTAGGCGAAGCCATGGATCGTAAGTTGACGAAAAAAATTGAGAATTGTTTCTTAGCTACTAAAAGTTGTTCCGGGACTCTCCTGTCGTAGATGTTGCAACATTGTACGAGCAACGTTTGCAAAAGGAAAATCCTCGGTCACATCAACTTCAATATAGGTATGTGCTGAGACTTGGAACATTAGCAATGATTTGAGCGGACGACTAATTATTTCAATGATGCCAGAGCTGAGGACCTGTTTCGATTTATTGATGGTCATAGAGAGTTTGTTGCGTTGGTGTTCCTTCCCGCAAGTCAGGTGAGTTGGATATACTGCACAGTGGGATTGCAATCCCATCAGGGGGGGATCTTAGATGCAAAATTTCTAAAATATTTGTCGTCGTTCAGAGTTATAAACCTCACGATAAGGAGTGGATCAAAGAAAAATTGTTGAACCATTTGGGACGACAACAACCAGCACCATCATCAGGTCGTGGACCTGCGTCTAATAGATCTAATATCCAAAGTCGCTTGGGCAACCAAAGGTTTTAAGCATAAAAATAAAATAAAAGGAGAACCAGCACGTTGAGAGTTGCCTTTTCCATATCCCCTTCAACTCCACTCCTATATTTTTTCTTTCTGGTGCAAGCAGTCTATTTTCAAGTCTGTGCTTTTCTTTTTCTACTTTCTCATCAGATGACGGACACTGTTGGTTATGCTCCTGTAATCAAATTGCCAAGATCTAAGAGCTCATCTTCAAATTTCTCAACGCGTCGGGATAAGTCTGACCACTTGGTTTCCGATATCCTCTATATTGAAGGTCTCTCTCGAACTGACCAAATAACAGAGGATGACTTGATGGATTTGATGCAGGATTGCCAGCCCCTCGAGTATGTCTCTGTCAATTAATTATAACTCTGATTCAAATAGGAACTGATGATGAGGACCGTTTTTATTTTAGGATCCATCTGGAGCTGGACGGACAACTCGACGGCTTTATAAAATTTGCTAGTAGAGACGGAGCAGACAGAGCTTATTCCCTATTCAATGGTATTGGGTTGCCCGATGGTGATAAACTTATATTGCATATCAACCATCCTAGTGCCAAAGCTAGCCCAAAACCGGAGGCAATAATTCTACAGGCCAAGCATTTACCGCTTCATACGAACAATAATTCTTTGTACGACCTGTTTCGCCCGTATGGACCAATCCACCTTTGTAAGACGGTGGCGGAAAATGGGTCGGCTTTCGAAGGTACTGCTCTTATACAGTATTTCAGACAGCTTGATGCTGACTCTGCTCTCGGGGCAATGGTAAGATTATCTGTTAACGCCGCACATGACGAAAGCGCAAACTAATCGACTTTCTTTAAAAGAACGGCACTGAGGTTGATGGCAACATTATGTGAGTAGCAAAGTGTTAACAATAGTAGAAACTACTGTTAAACATTGCAAGACTAATCCCTTTCAATATATAGTTCAGTGACTTCGTACAACCCCCCTACAGCTAGAAAGAGACCCCAGTCCATGATGCTACCGCCCACATCTAACATGTCTACATATGGCAATTTCCCAGTAAGTAATTGCATGTGCTGCAGCAAGCCTCCCCTGCAAATTATACTTACCCATGGGCCAGAGCTCCACAGGTCGAGAACTCCAAGATAATCAAGTTGATTTCAAAAACCTTTATATCAAGAATTTGGATATTGGCATCAAAAGCGCAGATTTGTTCAATCTTTTCAAAGGCTTTGGCTATGTAGTATCCGCGAGAGTTATGAGCAACCCACAAACTGGTTACTCCAAGGGCTATGGCTTTGTCAGTTATACCAGTCCTGTGGCAGCATCCGCTGCTCTCCAGGAGATGAATGGTCGTATGGTTGGCTCCAAGCCGCTAGTTGTTGCCTTCCATGAACCTAAAAAACCTAAAATAGATAAGGGCCAACTACCAAGTCTGTCAGAAACTTGGTCACCTTCAAGCTATGAGAAGGATTCATACTTGGCTGAAGAAGGAGACGAAGAAAACATTGCTAGTCGATCCTTCAGCGAACATAAAGAAAGAGTGGACACAGCAAATGGCCGTCCTGTAGCTGAGCCGTCGGACGATGCTACTAAGGTGTCGGAGCGAATGAGGGATCTAGATATCGGTCAACAGGAACTGGATGCTTCAAATTTAGCAAGCATAAAGAAACTACAGCAAAAACAAAATGATAAACCCCGGTCTTTGGCTTCATTGGCCTCAGGGACCAGTATTTCGCCTTCCCCACCATCAACAACGGCAACCGGTTCTGCTTATAAAGTGACTCCTGATGGACGACCATCACTCCGACGCCGAAATTCTTTGGAGTCAGTAAGCTCTGTAGTCACCGAAACTAGCTCTGCACTTAAGCGCCAAAAAATGATGGAAGCTGTTCTTAACTGCGGGGAATATGGCAATAAGACTGATGACATAGTTGACATGCTTTTGACTCTCAAGAGGAAAGATAGATCTTTGTGCCTGTTCAACGAAGAGTTTTTGCGCGAGAAAATCGAACTAGCTTTGGAAGCCCTGGATGCTTTTGATGAAGAGGACGACGAAGAGCCCGAACTATACATTCCCCCAAGTACATCGCGCCGTTCCAGCAACATTACCTCCCCCGATCTAAGTCGCAACAAAGCTAATCATCGCATGTCTCTGCCACCCAATTTTGCCTTTGTTATGCCACGCAATGGAGTGCCTGAGTTTTCCTTGCCAAAAAGAGAATCCAAAGCTATCCCAATTGTTGCCCCACCTCCGGAACAAGTGAAAGTAAAATCTGAAACCAAAAAACCAGCTGTCGCTACAAGCAAGGAGAAGGAGCGAACTGATGATATCGACAAGTTCCTGGATGGTATACAAGATAAGCCAATACATGAACAAAAACAACAGCTTGGCGATCGACTTTTCCCGCTCGTCAAGGTAAGATAAAGTTTATGCAAGCCCCTTGATGATATGGGGACGTGAGAACTGCTTTTACTAAACCTTGACGACAAAATATATAGGCAACAGGTACAAGGCAAGCACCGAAAATTACTATTCGACTGCTTGATACGATCGATTTAAGAGAGCTGGCTCATTTGATGTACGATCAGAGGTTACTGGCGAGCAAAGTGGAAGCAATCTTTGCCACGCTTTAAGGGAAGCTTCATTCGACTATGCTGATATCATTAGAGCTATAATTTGGACGGAGCATACCAGAAAGATAGCTTCGAGTATAGCACAAACATGGCTATATAGCCAGTAGATATCCGATATTTTTATTCCCTTTTTTTTCTCGCATTTGCTAATTTACATTGTTATAGTCTGGTAACGTTTGTCATACTCGGATTCGCAGATGCGAAGACGTCTTACAAAATAATAGAAACAAAAAAAAAAAAGAAGATGCTTGTTTTGTTTACCTCCTGTAAGAGGGAAGCAAGTAAGAAAATACAATACCCTTATTTTGAAGGCTTTTCGGAGGTCGTTTGCGGTGCCTTCACTATGGAGGATGGATGTTGTTCGTAGTACTGTCTCAGTCTTTGCAGTGAGGAATAATAGCAGTGTGGGATATGATCCATGAACCAGAAGGGATAGACATCTTCAATGCATTGAATAGGATTGCTACCTTTCATCCATTTGTCCAATTTGTTGAACCAGCCTTTCTCATCCAGCTTCTGCAGGAGCATAGGGATTGGTTTGTAAGAATCAAGCATTTGCTTGTCGCCTGTACTCTGCCGACGTAGCTTTGTTAATTGTAAAAATTGAGATCCAGAGGGTGAACTTGACGTGGATCCGGTACTAGTTGGGGATGATACTGTATAACTCTCCTCATCCTGAGAAAATGGCTCTTGACCGTGGATATCATTCGTAGAGGAAGAATTATTGTAGGCGCCTAAAACCACCTGTACTTTTAGACTTGGTTGATACGTTGACGGGTATATTTTGACCGGCTTCTCATGCCATTTAGACAATATCTGTATAGCTTGGCCGATGTGCGAATAATTAAAAAAGTCATTGCGAGAGAAATATCTTCCAATAACAGGATTGTCGGTTCCTATAGGTAGACGTGCGACAATATCGCTTTGGTTGATAATTCGCCATAAAGTCGATGTCCGCGAATATGGTGTGTTTGTGTAAGAAGCAAACCCAGCTGCAAAGTCATTATCGCCCACTGCTGGCGTTCCAATGGTGTAGGCATCTCTCAAAATACAAACTTTGCTGTCCAAGTCATCCGGGCAACGCAACCATCTAGCAAAAATTAGGCATGACATAGCTGACCCCAGAGAGTGGCCGGTGACCCAAACATTTACGGGGTCTTTACTATTTCTATGATCTTGTATCTTTCTCGCTCGTTCATGTAAAGCTGTGAGGATTGTCCCATACGGGTCTCTAGTATCACTTTCAAAACTGCCCGAGCTCGGGAACACAGATTCATAAAATCCTTGATGGCATGCTCCAAAGAGAAAAGCACGAGCATCTGTACGCTATTTGCCGATCGCTCCTTGTTAGATCTCCATGTTCATATGATATGTCATTGATATATGCATATTTACCTGAATAGCAGCATCCAACATTATCTCTTCATAATTATCAACCGTAGTGCCTTTAAGGGTAACTATGATACAATTATGCTCCGTTGACCAGAACATACCTGCCATGTGTGCGTGAGATAAAATTTCAACTTCCCACATGATGACCACGACACTTACCACAAAATGGTCCACCCAAGGACTTGAGTTCGGATACACCAGCAAAGTGCAAACCCCATCGTCGAGCAATTTGACGAATGCGCTTCTCTGATTCCCATAGAAGCCGTCGAGTTCTATCTGTGACGTCTTTGTTATCTATTTCCTCTGATGTTTTCGCATCGCCGGTTGTTTCGCCTGCCGTTGCATACAGCTGATAGGCATCCTTTACCTTGTTTGCATCTCTTTCGTATATTAGTGCAGATAACAACGTCAATACCTCCGCTTTGGATATATCAAAGTACCGAACATGCGTCGAATTATTGGTTTTAGTATCACTAGGCAGTTCCCCAAATGTTGGTATAGTTGATAACATGAGATCCTCAACACCAGGTCCATGGAATAAATGCGGTGTGGCTGAAGACAAACAAATCTATGTTTAGTAAACTGACATGCGGGGAAAAGGTGGCGATTGCTTCAATCATAAAAAATCATTACCCCAGTTGACAGGAGAAAATCCTACACCAGTCATAATAATGTAAGTGTCTTTCTCAATATCGCCTAAGCTCTATAAATCAGTGTCTGCAGCTGACTTACCTCCTCCATATCTTACGCTAAGATAAGTCACAAGGGCTTGGCCACCAAGATAATCCAGGAATACTTTCAGGGTCAACTCTACCGTAATCAACAGTACAATCATAAAAGGATATACCGTCAGGAATAGCAAAGCATTCACAGGACTGAATATCAGCATCTTTCCATCGAATAGGAACGTTAGTGCAAGATTGGTATAGGTACGGATGACGAAATTGACTAGTGGCCAAGACTTTGCACGTCTAGGCTCTGGCAATCCATCTTGTGGGATAGCACGACGAAGGAAACTCGTAAAATTTCTAAATAATTTCACTGGTCGAGTAGCAGCTTCTCTTGCTTGAGCTTGTATTTTGGCTTTATCCCGTCCATGATGAGCTGCGTTTTGTATTTCGTAGAAGTGCTCGATAGAACTCAGCAGCTCGTCATAATCGTCATCATGATCATTTGTGATTACGGATTTGTTTGATACTTTGCGGCCGAGCATATCAATACGCAGGGTAAAAGGCTCTTATAATAAGTATGTAAAGAACAAAGACAAAATGCAAAGAGAGCTCAGCTAACGGCAGCGGCAAGTAATTTTTATAAGCAGAGGCTGAGAATTCGAATAACAGTCAGGAGGGTTGGTAGTTATGGTCTGCACATGCTGACCTGATAGCCTTGTGCCACAGTGCTGTATTCTTAGCACTAGCCAATTCTAAAGCGCGCGAAGAGAAGCACCAGCCAAAACCATTCTACCAGCGGAAAAACACTGTCAATATAGATATCTGTACATCAGATTATAGAGTTTGAATAGGTTTTTGGTAACCTATAACATTAGCCAACGCGCAGTTCAGTGCTTCGACCGACTTTGTCATAAAAAACCCAAGTCCGCTCCAGGCAAAACAACCATGCTTGCTTTTAAGGCATTTCCTTGCCTAAATTTGTAACATTTATAATGTATTTTCGACCAGAACGTAGATGTTGTTTGCTACGTACGTCGCCATCGTTGTCAGTAATTTTTAAGCATCATTTCCCTTCTTTATTGCCTCAAAACGTGGATAGATTTGGTTTTTTCATTTAGCATTCATTGGAGTTTTCTTCGACTCTGATTTCTGTATTTGTGGAATAATAATAACCAATAAAAATAGCTTTGGCTGTAGCAATGCTCCTCGCTCTTCTAAAATTCACATGTTCTTTGCGACTAGGTAAGAGTGAAGACATCCTCGACAAGATCGAAGAGAGGAGACAACGCCAAATTGATGAAAACAAGAAGTCGTGTAATTGCTTCATGATCGTTGCCGGATTTCTTTATCCTAGATCCTGGTCGACAGACCAAAGACCACTTCTGCAGACACATTGATTACGCTCACATCTACTTCTACATTATAACGAGTTTTCTTAATAAAATACCACGATGATTTGTTCTATTCTTTTCATCTAAAACTGAACATTTCACATCACCAAAGGCGCTATTCTCTGACACCGTTTCTACCAGAAATACGATCATCGCGTAAAGTGACGGGAAACTTCAGCGCATCATCACGCGGCTACAAACTCTCATCTTGTAAGGCCGTCACAATTCGTCAAATGCCACAGGAAAGTCCCACATTGTCAAGGTCTTGATGAAGTGGGAACACAAACACTTGTTAAGTTTGCCGTGAATGTCAAGCACCAATCAAATAGTGTGATGTGGACATTGAGCCAGAGTCTTTCATGACCAGCGTTGATCTCCCTGGCCATCAGCATTTCGTACACAAAGGTACGAATAATACGTGCCGCACAATCTGAAACAGAGTGTCAACGCGGCACGAATTCTGGTGCGCTACCTGGAGCTCTACTTGGTGAAATGATTCACTTAGATCGCTTTAGCGCTCCGCTCCGTGGCCGACAAGCGCGCGTAGACGATGTCGTCTTTCAAGCGGCCGCGTTCGTGTTAAAATTGGATATAAGGTATTAATTAATATTTCATTGACTGATTATGCCCCCTTATCCGTATGTCTTCCAGCCTGATGACATTTCAGTACAATCTTTATTTAGAGCTAAGACTCCCCCCCCCCAGGTCAAGTTGAAATTATAACTTTCTGCACAAGGCCCTTAACTTCAAAATCCTTAGATTCCCTTTGTACCGCTCTTTTACTTTCGAAATATAACCAGCAATATCAACTCTACCCTGCCTAGAAACCCCTTTCCTTTTTTCTTTTGACAAACCAGCTATAAGATCATCTGCCTCTTTTAGTTTTACAATCGATTTTTTTTTATCATTTATAGTTGGAGGCACTATACCTGATGGAGCCTACAATGAAAATCATAGAGAAATTACCCTTAAAATCCAAAAAAGGTCGAATATGGCTTCGTAGAATCTTTCCAGCCGTGATGGTCATTGCCATTCTTGTCACCATTGTTGGTGAGTAAGCGTCGCAGAAATGTATTAAGTTATCATACAGTTAATCAATCATTGTCGTATATTTCAAAGTTCCTACTTGGCAAATTTACACAGAAGAGAGCCGGTAAGCTTTGACGAATGACAAAATACTTGACATATCGTTTGTCATACTGATACATATATATCAGCCAAGGCACGCTCATGAGTTACCAAGAACCAAATGATCGTGGGGAGTCACTGTACATTCAAGCTTCTCTGATGGATGTAGATTTCACAGCGAAAACATACAAAATTCATTTTCTGTTAGAACCAAACGGCACGCTGGCTGGCGACAATGGTGTATTGAGGTAGCTCTTCTTTCCAATATTGACTAATGTAACGATGAATACCATGATGTAAAACGCTACTAATGTCGTAAAATTTCGATAACAGCCAAAATTTGACGTTATCATTGTATTCGATGAAGTATATCCATTTCCCGGCCGGTGAGTCTATGGAACCAGTGGAAATAGTATTCGACTACGACTTTGGAAACGATGTCGATTACCCATTTGATCAGTATTCCGGTTATTTCGAAATCATGGCAGCACAGACCGGTAACATCTCTGCAACCATCCCCATTAGTTTCAAGCTGGAAGCAAGCGTTACGACATATAGTTTCAATCCAAGTCTTCGACAATTCAATTATGAAACTGATAAGATAGGGTTGAAAATCGTTGCTGGCAGATCAACAACCACACTTGGATTCAGTATATTCATATGCATACTCATGTGGGCTCTATCTCTTGTGATAGCGCTCATTTCCTATCAAGTAGTCCTACGTGGTCGCCGAGTTGATGCGCACTCAACAATGCTGGGCATAACAATGTTGTTTGCTCTTCCAGCTCTTCGGTAAGTCGATGGTCTTATCACAAAATAGTTTTTGAGGAAACCATATTGACTAATTTACTGTTCCAAAGATCTGCACAACCTGGAATTCCTCCTGTAGGATGTGCTGCCGATATACTAGGCTTCTATTGGTACGATACAACTACAAAACTTTCTTATCTACACACATCCATCAGCTAACAATTATTTTTTGGCTTTTACTATACAGGAACATGGCAATAATTGCTTGTTCAGCTGTAGCCATCACAATGTGCTGGGCAGTGAGATGGCGGCCAGACGCGAACGATAAGATGAGCATTATGTCTATAGAGGAGGCTCGCTACGATGATACCCGCTATGATGATAACGCTACTGCATGCGGAAGCACCTGCCCCCCAGTCAGGAGATGCGCTGACAATGTAGATGATGATATATATGAGATAGAAGATGAAGACTCTACAACCATAGCAGCTTCCAGTCCAAGCACACCATCAGACAGAAGACACCAATATTAAATTAAATTAGAAAAGAGTATTTATAAACCCACACTCAAGTGTGGTACCGTTGTTCAATATGTATGTATATCACTCAATTTTTTTTAGAGCCAAATTATATCCACATAAGATGTATTGGCTAGAATGGAACTTATGACAAAAAGAATGTTTATGGTTCATTCAAGAAAAGAATACAAGACAGGCTGAAAGATGCATAATTACATACGGTTCTCAAATTGTGAGAGCAATTGCACTAATAATTACATTGTGAAAAAAAAAAGTAGAGGAGTTCTAGTTTTTTAAGGAACATGAATCTCTTTGAATGTGATGATATAGACTTGCACCTTAAAATAGCAAGTAGAAGCATTCTGGTATCGAACCAGAACATTGATAAGAAGCGTCCCTGCCAACTCATACTTCACTGCTCCACGCCACAGCGGGAAGATCAGCTAAACCAACACAGAGCTCAACATGGGGCTCAGCGGGTTCCTTAATGACGCTTCGTATAGCGAGGTCCATAGGAAATACAATTTCGTTACTGGCATCAGAAATAACAATGCGTTTCCCTGGCGGAGGAGGTGTATTCATTTCGATCTCTTCAAGTATATCTCTAAACGTGAACGTGTCACTGATGGCCAAGTTGCGAACGAAATATGTAGTCATATTCTTCCTCGAGTCATGTGAAAACTGAGGTGAACTTTTAAGAGAAACAGTTTCGACAATTTGAGGGCCTATAATTGGCTGTTGATGGCTTTGATAAGGATAGTTACTATACGAGCTGCTCGGCGTATGAGCTGCAGAACTTGGTTGCAGTCGCAGTTGCTGTTGCATTATAGTAGACAAGGATGATAATGAGTTGGTGTGACTGTGACCACCTCGACGAGGTTTAAGCGGTGGTAACTGCGCAGAGTGTTGTGGATGAGGTTCATGAGCGTGCTGATGACCTGGAGGTTCGTAGAATCGGACAGTATTTCGAACTGGCTTCTGACCACCATGCTTAAGCGGGGTGGATATAGTTTTTCGTGGAAAAGGCTCATCTTCGGCATTTGCTTGCTTTGCTCTTTTTCGTTTTAATGATGCCGATGTCGTTGCAGTCGGCTTGATAGCAGGCGCAGGGCCATCTTCTGGATTTGGAAATGTCTGACTGTTCAGTCTTCTTACACGATCTGCTAGACCGCCTTCTCTAATTACAGAATTTTGCAGTGATTTGCGAGGATAATAAGCGTCGCTGGCTGATAAACTAGAATTAAATACCCCTTGAGAAAATTGATGGGGTTGTTCTACCTGCTCATATGTCAAAGAGCCTGGTGGAGGAGTTTCGACACTGGCCGAGTCTGTGGGAGATGGTGGGGCTTCGGCTTTGCTGATGTCTAGCAAGTGTTTCTTTTTTGCCCGATACAACGTACTACTATGAGCTTTACATAGAGCAACTTCGGCTATCATATGAGTTTCAGGAACCTCGCCTGAATCATCATGATAACAAGGGTGTGCATTTTCATTAAGCCATTTAATGGTGAAATCATAATCTTCCTTGTCCTTTCTGTCCAACTTTTTGGCTCGTGAGTCAATATACCCCTTGGGCAAGTTTTTTCCTCTTCTGGGCTTTGATTCCTCGCACTGGCAAAACTCTCCGTATTTCTGATGAAAAGCAGATTCGATGTGAGCTTATACTATAAAAACTTTTTTTAGTTGCAAATCGAATGCTGCAAACCTGTCCACATGTGAAGCATAAGTTGCAAATGATGCAAGCGTTCTAACCGGACAAGATATACCCATAAAAAAAAAGGCATGGAAATAACAAAAAAAAGTTATTAGTTCTGAGACCATATAACAATAAGTGAAACTTTGAACGTTTGCTGCAACCATGCTGGCCAATGCTGGCAACACAGCACGGGGCACGGTCCATTGCAATTCAGCCGAGAGTTTCAAGATCTCGTACCTGTCTTATTCTATACACTTGGCGACCTTCAGTGTGTTGCAAAGGTTGAGTGGAGTGAGGCTGAGCTGGCATTTCTGAAACGACTTGTGCAAAGTGAAAGAGGTTGTTTTCAGACATGCAGGAACTACGCCAGACTTTTGAATTTGGGAAAAGCTCAAATGGCAAAAGGAAAAAGGAAAGAGAAGCAAAAAAAAGGTTATGACGCCTCAACCCCCCGTTCGGTGAGCGCGTGAGGGTGCTGTGCCTGTGAGGCAAAATGCTACACTGTTCGATTGGCCCCGTTTCACTTTCCATTTCTGTTTTTGAAAACAAGGCCAATGATACGACTACTTGCCTTTTTGAATAGCCAAAATTACATGCCATTTGCTTTTTCGTTATAATGAATGTACTAGTAATGTATTATAATCAGTTGTAAAATGAAAATAAAAGCAGAGAATTAGCTGTATTCATGATATTTGCCCGGTATACAGGGTCCAAACTTGGCTCATATGATACTCTGCAGGTCAATGCGTGCCATTTTGGTTGCTATCGCCGTTACACACATTCTGTCCATGTGCCCCATTATTGTGATTTCTCCTTTAGTTCTAACATCCAAACCAATTTGGCCACTGCAACAGTATCCAGCATACGATCCTTAATCACTACTTCATGCTCCACTTTATCCTTTCCGCTGAAAGATTCAGGAACCCTGAATTCGGATGATGCAGTCAACAGCCCCCTGGCCTTCTTTTTGTACTGGAAATTACATATCCCTTTGTCAATAGGGTGATATGTGTGGTTAAGATCAGTTGGAGTTTTCTCTTACCTCGATATTCAGATTGACCAGGATAGCTCTGTCATCATTCTTCAGCGTACTGAGTGCGGCCAATCCACCAACAGTTTCTGCAAATGTCGCCAACGCTGTTGCATGAAGACTATGGTTTACATTTAATTTCACATTAGCTTATTGTATTACAGCGTAGATCTGGTGTGACCAGATAGAGTACAAACCTTTTAAACGGATTATGAGCGCTTTTTCGATCCTATAAGATAATGACATCAAAATGACATGTCCGCATTTTCTTTTTAATTCATCATGGATGCCTTTAAGGCTTGTACAAACCCTCATAATTCCTGTGCAAAACCCTTTGGACAACGTGGAAACCCGAACATCTAAAATTATCTCGAGAATTAATAACCTTTTCTGCCAGACTGTATATCCCTGTTATGAGCTCAAGCCCGGCTCATAATCACATTAGCATAAATGACT
Organism: Umbelopsis sp. M5902; assembly: GCA_037039815.1. Lineage (NCBI taxonomy): Eukaryota > Fungi > Mucoromycota > Umbelopsidomycetes > Umbelopsidales > Umbelopsidaceae > Umbelopsis > Umbelopsis sp. M5902. Next base: position 581,684 of record JAXQGL010000053.1, read on the forward strand.
ACTCACCTATCGATCCAGAATAAGGATTAACGTTTCGTAACAATGTGGCAAAAATCCACCCTCTGAATAATTTGACCATAGGTCTGTTGAGCTTTTCCCATACGACCAGTGGTTGCTTGGAGTGCCTTAAAGTCCATAGCAAATATATTACAGAAAGAAATGTGGCGAATGCCACCCCTACAATAAAACGTGTCAGGATGGTCCATTCCAGCTCGAGTGCCACACGGACAAGATTGAGCGACGCATCGATATGCTCATGAAATGCAGCGGCTAAGAGCCCTTGATTAGCTTGGTTGGCCATTGCGTTGAGAATGGTCTGCTGTATCTGAGAAACGCTTGAAATTAATGCTCAGCAGCATTGTCTTTTACCCGCACGGGTGGCTTGTTTTTGCATGAGCTATCATAAAATGCTTAACTTCAACACAGACGTTTACCTTGCCTCAGTCAAGATAAGCAAATGAAGGCTTATAACGCAACAAGGGTGAGGTATGCGTGGTATAACTATACGATTAGCGAAATTATATATTTTATTTTTCGAAGTCTGATATTTTTTGCGTTAACAACAGTCGCTTGTCTACCTCTCCAATCTAGGACATTTTGACTGTGTTCATGGAGTTGCTTTTATTGACCTCGATGTTTGTTCATAATCCCTGCAAGCTAGTAAAAGCACCAATGTACGCATATTATAAAGTACTCAAGAGCAACACTGCGGATGGTACTAGATCTATAAAGAAGTCAATACCTGCAATACATGCTGCCATAAACGCTGCCGGACATACCTAAATCTTTTAAGCTCTTGGAGTAGTCGTCAGGCTGGAATGTTTTTCTGAAAGATCGACAGTTACTGAGATATTCTGAAGCTAAACTTCAGCTATGTGACTATATGTACCTTGGGAATGATGTGGAAAGAGTAAAACTCTGCGCGTGGCCATTGTCTTTTATGAACGTTGCCACATCTTCCAGCTGACTGGTAGCTGGAAAGGTGTGAGTAATCGGTGCCCCACCAGGAAGACGAATCTAAATGTGCCAAAACAATATGACGTGAGAATCCAATTTTACAGCTCAAACACAATCTGACCATATTCATACTTGTAATCTACTGTCTGTATACTCCTTCTTAACCTTTGGCGCTGCTGCAGCTTCTGCAGAGGCTGCTGCTGCCTGTGCTTGAGTAGCCTGCTTCGCCGCGTCTCGCTGTATATGACAAATGAATATGTATCCGTTTAAATTCGTTTTTACTTGTTGTGACAAGTAAGTACCTTGGCAGCTCGTTCTTTCTTATCAGCTTCAATCTGGGCTTTGATTTTGGCTTTGGCGAGTCTATCAGCTTCCTTTTCCTTCTTCTTGGCTTCAAACGCCTTCTTGAGTTGCTCCTCCTCCATCTTTTCCTTTACTTGAGTCAGCTCTTGCCCCGTCTTTCTCCTAATTTTTTCGTTGGTCTTCCTGTCTTCTTTTTCTTGCTGTTCTCTCAACGCACGCTTCTCACTTAATCGGGCTTTAAGCTCAGCAAGCTTTTCTTTCTTCTCTTCCTCAGTGAGTGGTTTAATGGCCTGCGTGCTTTCCGAAAAGTTTTGGTGACTGGTGCGTATAGCATGTCGTTCGGCGGCTCCCGCATCTCTGAATAGCTTTTGACAATCATTACAAATCAAACTTTGAGCTGTCTGTTCACCATCTTTGATCTCGCCTTCTATTCCGTACCAAACATAAAATCCTGTTATTAAATTGTATATATCCTTATTTTTGTCTCTTCAAATAACGATACTTGCCATCTTCGTTGGCGCCAGTCGTGGTGGCGGCTGGGTTTGATGTTGCCTGCAAGCTTTGTCCAGTACTGACTTCCTCCTCGTCTATATCAGCATCCTCAGAGTGCTCCAATAGCCTGTTTTTCTGTATTAGTATGTTCCACGACAATTCTAAACCCTGCAGTCTTTCATTACCAGTCCATTGCGGGCTGCAAACCAGCGCCATTGGTTTTCTTCCATGCTTTCTCACTACCGAAACTTGAGTTTAGAATACTGCCAACGATAGCTCACAGGTACTTTGTCACTTACGCTCTATTTCTGGGGAATCCCATGGATACTAGGGTTTCAATATCGGTTGCCATTACGTGAGTTAGTTGCGTTACGTGTTCACAAGTAGTAGCGGAGCTGAAGGCCGTGGGTGTGCAGGCACCGCATTTCATTGTCAAATCCCATGTCACGTGCTGGAATAATTTTTTGCAAAAAACTGTCGCAAGGCACACTCCATTGATTTTTTATAGTTCAACAATGTCATCGATTGGCCGAGCGTTGAAAGCATCCCAAGCAGGTAATGACTCGAGCTCGGTTAGCTTTTTGACTATAGTTCTATATCTCAACTAAACAAATTTTTGTCGCAAAATAGCATTACAATGTCGGTCATTCCAAACGTCGGCAGTTGCCTTCGCTAAAAAGCACCCCAAGCAGATTAAGAAAGAGAATTTGGCCAAACGAGCTGCTCTCGCTGCTGAATTCGAAAGAACCAAACCATCACCCGTTGTTGCAGCACCCACACCTTTCTATGCTTCCCTTCACACTCCTGAAACCGTCCTTCAATCCACTGAGGCATACCAGCACGGTCTCACCGACGAAGAAGCAAAGCTTTTGTTTGAACAAGCACCTGAAGCGATCACCGACATCACAAAGAGCTCTGTAGTTCGAAGCAAAGAAGAGGCTCTCAAAGACGAGCAACACAAAGGAGACATCGTTAAGAAGATCATCAGCTTGCAAAATGCCAATGCGAAGGCTATTCAGCTTTGGAATACTCAACGATGTATTGAATGGTTTGGCCGCAAGGAAGGAGACACTGGAAGTCCTGAAGTGCAAGGTATGTAAAAAAAAGACGTTATTAACATTTATTGAAACCACGGGCCTGTCTAATATATATTTGTGACCCATAATAGCTGCTATCCTGAGTGTTCGTATCCAAAACCTTCATTCCCATCTTCAGAGCCATAAGAAAGATAGACACAACTACCGAGAGCTTCGCTCTATGGTTCATCAACGTGCAAAGATCCTAAAGTATCTCAAAAACAAGAGCTTGACAAGATACCAAACATGTTTAGAAGCATTAGGCTTGCAAGCTAGAGCTGTTGAGGGCGAAATCATTGTATAGACATCCAAAACATTGTATAAGTGATATTAGAAAAATGCTTCCATTTTAATAAAAGACAGGCAAACGTGAAACTTTTTTGAAAAACTATAATTACAGTCAGAGCTGATATGATGGCGAAACATGCAGACAGTAAAATGCAAACGAAGTAGATATCTGTAACATCATATCTAGAGCGCTATTTTGTGCAATTGCTCCTTGATTCCAGGCATATCAAGCATTTGAGATGCCAAGGTATGGTTTACTTTCCAGTAAAGGGATCAATTCCTCTTTTCTTTTTCTTTGATGATGACATACTCTCACCACCACGCTTCTTGCTTTTTGGCGTCGCTTCTTCTGCTGAAGAAACTTCACCATCTTCTGCTGAACCATGTTCGCCTGACTCCTTTTTCTGATCAGGATTCCCAGACAATGCACCTTTCACAAATCTGTGAGCGGCAGCTTTGTCAACCGTTAATGTAGCTAAGCAGATTTAGAAATTACTGTCAATGTAAAAATCATCGCACGATAGGTTATAATTGATGTATTTACATTTCTTCGATCCTTGCGCAGCCTTTATCTTTCCAACATACTGTGTTACTCGTTCCTAAGGAAATAGAAGTCAATACTACATTAAAACAAAACTGACTGGGGACTGAAAGCTAGGCTTACAAGTTCTCGTATCACTGCATGTTCTTTTGGGTTTTCTCCTTGCGTTTTTAGGTAGACTGTGGAACAATTACTGGTGAGCAATACATTTTTTTAACGAGATTCGTCGCAATCGCGGCACTTACTGAAAATGGTGGTATTGAGAGTATATGAGAGTAGGACGTATAGTTGGCAACGTTCCAAAGTTGAAAGTTTTCCTACAGTTTCGTTCAGAGGCGCACTGACAAGTGGATCTAAAAGCTTTGTTATGGAGTCTAGTCGAGAATTAAGAGCTTGGACTACAGCAGTTGGAGCTTCAGTTGCCATTGAATCCGCCATGATTTAAAGTTGTAGAATTCGTTAAAGCCTTTCTGAATAGAGAAAAAAAAAATCGAAATTATAAAAGTGACTCTCGTGTACATTTCCAACTCAGCAAAGCACTGCCTTTTCAGCTAAGCTGTCGCGTTACTTTCAGTCCTTATGTCCAATCCGACAGAACGCAAGCCCAATTCCAATTTGGCGTCAATCGCTGGACTCAAGTCACTGCTTGATGATATCTCTGATCAGTGGCACTTGGATACTGACGCTGATCAGCGCGCGGGCTCGCAAATCAATGTTGTAGGCGGCACAAGTAGGACATAAATCACGATAGATCTGGAGTCCATGACACTATGCTGATAAAGATCTACCATTCACAGACTTGCATCCCTTTGGTACCGTCAATATTGATAAAGTGCGTCAAGACTTTCTCAAATTAACGACTGCTGTACGAGCAAACTGCTCCCAGTTCGAGAGCGAGGTCATAGGGGATGTGACAAAAATTGGAACGGGAGCTGAACCTGCCTTTAGGAAACATTTGATGCATCTAAAGGTAAGGCATATTCAAAACTAGGCGAAAATGAGATCGCATCAATTGACTCTCTTGTTAATTTTGCTGGTATCGTTTCAGGAACAAGCCAACTTTGAAAGCACCGTTGTGAGAGTGAAAAGTAACCTACAAGGAACCGTTCGAAAACTAAGCAGCGCACTCTCAAGCAGCGAAGCGAACACCTTTGCATCTATCAAAACAAAATCATTGCAGGAGATAGCAGAAGACTTGGAGTAAGTTTAGCTCGAGATTGATGTGCTATTTGTCTGGATGTTATTAATACTGGGGTATGTGTTTTGTTAGTCTGGCATGTTATTTAGACACATCTGAAAAACCAGGTTTTGACTCTCCAGTCACCACAATTACCACCGCTGGCAATATTATCGTTATTGATGTAAGTTAAGGTGGAAATGGGTTTATTTGCGCTTGAGTGCTGACATTAGCAATCATAGGTTGATATAGATGATAAAGGCACAGTCCTGAAAGCAAAACTTACATATGCTACTGAAATGCACCAAGATGATAAGGTAATATATATACCAGGTCTATGAGAGTTGTGACATTTCTGGCTAAAGTTATCGTAGGTGGATAGGATCTTGCTTGATAATTTGAAATCAGACGACCTTGGAAGGTTTCGTGCCAACTTGAAGGCACTGTCATTCATCGATAAAATGAATACCAAGTACTCTCCCATTGATTTTTTCAATATCAGTAAGAACTTGATGGAAGATTTGAAGACAATTTATAACCAGGAACTGTAAGTTATCGACTCAAACCATCCATATAGCGAGAAACGATTGACACATTTTGACTGTCTGCAGGCTTATGGCTAGCAATAATCCCAGCCAGGTCATGAACGATGGACATGGTATACCGCAAATGCATGTAGATCACCCTGGTCTTTCTATATTCTTTTGGGCTGGCCCAGTTGAGATGTTAGAAACAGAGTGGGGTCAGCTGGAAGCATCAATAGAAAATGGTATAGGATGATGTTTCGCTTGTAACTATACAGTTTACAGACGGTTAATTAACGCTTCTCTCAGCTGAAATACCGGCTACCTTGAAAACCGCGGCGAAAATGTGGATTTCTTACGAGGATTCCAACGCAATGACGACGTATCCTCCAGCAGCCAAATCTCACTTTTTGCTATCATTTGATGAAACTGCAGAAAGCATCTTAGCTGAAGAAAACGGGTATGTAGCACCATCGCCTGTCAGATGCTCTGCTGGCTACTAATTTGTGTAATCATTTGCTAGTGAACATTTCATGATTATAGATGAGCCACAACAGCAAGATACTGGAATCAATATACGCTACCTAAAAATCTCACCCAACCATCCGAATGCATTGACAGTGCCTGTGAGCTTTGTGGCGAGGTTCGATCATCCCATACCGGTATCAGCCCATACTTGCTCACAGTTAGCCAACATCCTGGGCCTTCCAGGTAAGGAACTTACTTAAAGAACAGTTAAGTAGATTCTAGACATGCATTAAACCAATTTGACGCCTCAAAGGCATTAATGCACTCAGCGGTGAACGAGATCATAGTGCCGACCATCAAGATGATGTTGGCTTGGAAGCATTACTGGTAAATGCATTATAAAATGTATATGGTGTGAATCCGGTTCTAATTGTTTATGTCAGGTTGATGATTGTATGTATGGCACTGATGGCGACAAACCATCAGTCGGTATCCAAGATTTGCTTACTGATAATGTACGATGGCAAGTCGAAGTAGAAAATACCAAGCAAAACTATGTTTATATGAATTCAACTGCAAAAAGAGGCAAATTACTCCATCGTATACCATTTGGGCATCCATCACAGCTTTATGGAATAATGCAGGTACGTTCAACTGTCAATTAATCCTATAGCCACAAAGCATATACTAAATTCGTATCAGATATTGCGCAAGCAACTGGTTTTCAATCACATATTTCATAGCGTTTTCAACGCGGAAAGTATGCCAAAGGAAGGTTCTGAATCTGCGCTGAATAGCGAGATCACATTGGATGATCTTTTGCAAGGTAAAGTAATCATACCATCGTCCATTTTGTTATGGCGCCAGCTAACTTAGTTGCTATCTAATGTCAGATAAAGAGGAAGATACTATAGAATTAGAATTATCTATCTTTGAAGCCCCCACCTCGGTGCAGGTGACTTTCATGGCACCAAAGACTGAAACGAACACTTTTGCACTGGTGTCTTTCACAATTACTGTTCCTGATTCCGCACCCACTGCACCAGTAGTTACGCTACAAAATCCCATATCCGAAGATGATCAACAGCTTTCTTGGAACAGCGACATTTTCGATCAACAAAAACTCAATACTATTATTCAGAAATCCTACAGCATACCACTGTTGGTGCGCTGGCTATGGCTTAAAATGAAAGATGCTCCCGAACCGTTGACGGTGAGCAGTCCAAAGAAGAAAGTATCTGCCCGTACAAACTCCTATTTTGGTACACCAGAAAAGACCACCAAGCGGTCTCGCACTTCTTTGTTCCCAAATTCGAGTCCGGCGACATCAAGAAGTATGGATTTGTCTTAGACTAGATTATGCATATATCTCACGTTGCTATTTCTCGAGGAAAGAATAAGAAATTCATCTTTAATTTAACAAATATTACAAATTGGAAGAGCCAATTTGCTCGTTAAGATTGGGGTCAAAGTTAGAGACAAAGAATTGTGTAATACGGTTCCATGCTGTCAGCCTGTCATCCTCTTCTTCCTGAATAATATCTTTGTTTTTATCTACCATGCCCAACTCCTTTCGCATTTTGACACTCCAGGTTTCATCGTTCAAAAAGGCGTGACCAAGTTCAGGATATCTGTAGATCTCCACGTCCGCTCTACGGTTGGCAGCGTTTCGAAGATTAAATTCCAAGGCATCAACTGTTGCTGGATCGCTTAATCCTTCCATAGTGTCCTTTGTTTGAAGGATGTCAGAATCTTGGCAATCCTTTCGTAGGTTCTTTTTAGAGACTTACTTTTCCACCAAAGTGACCTTGGACAGGAGTCGTCTTTGTGATCTCACGAACATCGAAAATGTCCTTGGGTGGGGTGCCATAGCAGGTTACAGCAGCTTTCAGAGGATGAGATGTGCCAGAAAGATGTTCAGCAAGTGCCAGAGACAAACCGCCACCCATACAAAATCCAATTGATCCGAGTTTGCTAATGAAATCCATGGTTAAGGAATTGTAATTCTCCTTACTTGTTGCATTCTGCGTATACTTACGTGTATTTTGCTTCGCGCAACTGTCCCACGAGCTCGTCAAGCTCACGCATGGCCGTTCTCCAATCCAACCCATTCATGAGATGGCTGGCTTCCTGTGACCCACAAATCGTGAGACTTTCAATATTAATCTAACTCTCACCGCGCATTGACATACCTCTGCGTTAACTCCCACTTTGCCCTTGTACAAGTCGGGAACCACGGTGAGAGCACCCGTCCTGTTGGCTAAATGTTGAGCATGAAGCTTGATTTGATCATTGATGCCCCTGCAAAGTAATTGATCATGACATTTATTACTTTTCCAAGAATTCTCTCATATCATCGAACGTAGACATACCACCACTCTTGAAGCACCTAATAAGCAGATCGGCGTTAGTTATTGATAATGCTATAGGACACGTCCAGAAGACACTTACAATAATGGCTGCTTGGTTCACCCTAGCTTCAGACTTGGGATGAAATTTGAAAATTTGGAAAGGTAGCTGTTTTGCTGCGTTCATAGTTATCAAAGCTTTTTGAAAGTGTGTTGTAAAGCCAAAAAACGAGAGTTGCAGTTGCAAGGATTCGAATTTTACATTAAATCGCATTTTGCCACTGTAAGCGTGATCTCATATCACGTGGCGAGTTCCATTTTACTGCCTCTGCTTGTATGGAAAAAGCCTATTTCCTCTTGGGTCTTTCGACAGATACACTTGGACACTTTTACCTAGTTTAAACTAGTCGTAAGAAGGATCAAAGGACAGAAATCTCTTTAAACTCCTTTTGACTGACTTGTTCTCCATTTACATACATTTATTATTCGAATCACACCTTATTGCTCTTGTTATCCTTGGAATCACCTCGTACTTCAATGACAGATAAGGACAAAGATATATTTGACAAGGAAGAAGGCGAAATCGCAAGTGAAGATGATAGTTATCAGAACGGCAACCATTACGATAGATCAAGCAAACGACATAGAACAGAAGATCGCGGTGATTACCGGGCTAAAGCTGTAAAGCTTGACGATCGCTCAGCTCGCCAAAGTTATAATTCAGAGCGAGAACGTGAATCAGATCGATCTTACAACAAATCTGGTCGTACAGCAACAAATCGGGATCGACCGTCTGTCTCTTCTACTTATGTTGATCAACGAGAACACCATCAAGACTCAAGGCGTCTCGAATCAAGATCCAGCGCGATGGAGATCGATCATAAAGTTTCTCAGGAAGCGAAGTCTTCTGAGTAAGTGCGCATTCCACTGCTTAAGACAATTCTATTGCATACCAATGCTGAAAAAAATTACTTGTATCGTTTCAGACATGAAGAAGCTGATGTAGAGGACATTGATCTTATGGACGAAGATCAGAAAAAGGCTGAAGAAGAGAGACTAATCGAGGAGCGTCGTAAACGTAGGCAAGAGATATTGCTTAAATATCAGGCCAAAAAAGCTATCTCGTCCGATGGCGATGGTGGCAGAGGTAGGTGGAAATAATGTCCCTGTAATAAGCCATATCGATTAATACTAACTAGACTTTACGTAGACTCGAAAGCCAGCTCCCGACAATCCACGCCTCAATTTGATCTTGCCAAAGATGGCCAAGCAAGTAGAGCTGAAAGCACAGTGTCTACACCAGGTTTATCGGCGTCTGAAGGAGAGGCATCACCGTCAGCGCGACCTAGTGATGTCGAATCTCCAGATCAAGTTTCAGCTGCTGATTACAATCCTGCCATGGATAGAATCGCTGATGACGAACGAAGACAAGCTGAGTTGATGCACAAATCAAATAAGGATATAGAGCTTTTGAAGCAGAAGGACAAACAGGAATCAGTCGTAGGTGGTAGCGTGAGTCAAAACGAAAGTATGTTTGCAGCGGACTATACCGAGAAACTTGAAAGCGTCGCACAAAGCAAACCCGCAATTCAAGAAAGCAAGGAATTCGACATGTTTGCCGAAGATGATGATATGTTTGCGCCGGCAGACGCCGTTGTAAAGCAGAAAGCAAATCCAAGTGTTGCAACTGTACCAGTTATTGCACAAAACCCTTCTTTGTTGGATAACTGGGATGACCCAGAAGGTTACTATAGTAAGTATACATTCGACCAAGCAATGTTCGCAAAGCAGCCATCTGACAACCTATTGACAGGCTCAATCATTGGTGAGACACTGGATGGTCGATATCATGTACATGCTAATTTAGGAAGGGGTGTCTTCAGCTCAGTTGTTAAAGCAAGGGATGCTGATAGCAACAACGAAGACGTTGCTGTGAAAATTATTCGAAACAATGAAACAATGTAGGTGTGTCTATTTACAAAAGTCAGTTTACCGGCTGTTAGCTAAGCAAACATATAGGTATAAAGCTGGCATAAAAGAACTGAATATTTTGAAAAAGCTTATGGAGGCAGATCCTGAAGACAAGAAGCATATCATACGTTTACGGCGAAGTTTCGAACATCGCAACCACCTATGTCTTGTCTTCGAAAGTCTCAGGTAAGCACTACACACTGCAGATATACTCCAAACTTTTACTGACCTTGCTCAACCCAATAACAGCATGAACCTACGTGAAGTTCTCAAGCGTTACGGCAAGGATGTGGGTATCAATATCAAAGCCGTACGGGTATACGCTCAACAGCTTTTCCTTTCATTGTCTCTGCTGAAGAAGTGTAATATTTTACATGCTGATATCAAACCTGATAATATCTTGGTAACTGAGTCAAAAAATACTCTGAAGCTGTGTGATTTAGGCTCTGCTTCCGATGTTGCCGAGAACGATATAACGCCATATCTTGTGTCCAGATTCTATCGTGCTCCAGAAATTAGTAAGTACATATATCGTTACACAGAATTCGGTAATATATTGTTTCTGACTTGTACTTGTAGTTTTAGGTGTACCTTACGATACGGCGATAGATGTCTGGTCAGTGGGGACTACATTATACGAATTGTATACTGGCAAGATCTTATTTCCTGGAAGAAGCAACAACCAAATGCTTAAACACATCATGGACGTCAAAGGCAAATTTTCCGCCAAGATGTTACGTAAAGGTCAATTTACTGAGCAACACTTTGATGATCAGTTCAATTTCCTTTCACAAGAATTCGATAAACTGACCAACAAGGTAAAATACGGTTTTGAGATACTTCGGCTTGAGAAACGTTTGTGTCTAACTGCCTTTCATTGTTCCAGGAAACCATCAAAAAAATGGTCATTGTGAAGCCTGTTAGAGACTTGAAATCTAGAATTGCTCCAAGTGCGAAAGCCTCGCCTGATGAGATCAGGCTGATAAGTTCCTTCATAGATTTGCTTGAGAAAGCGCTTCATCTGAACCCTGAAAAGCGTCTCACTCCTAAGGAAGCTTTGGCTCATCCTTTCATCACAGGAAAATTTACAACTTAAGCTTCATTAAAATAGACCTTTTCTTTACCACGTGTACAGCAAGACAATAAATTACACCTCGAATTGTGTTAAATGTACTTGAGAATATTCCCGCCAATAATCAAACTATAGTCAAACCTAACATCTATCACTTCCTAATATTACATGCCAGGTCTTATCGTTTTAAACACCGAAAGAATCGCTTTGAAAGGTGCGAATCGATGACCAGATTTATAGAATACGCCCCATTAGTACCAATGCATCTGTTCATATGATTTAGATGCTGCTATTAAGTTATCTTCTTCTTTAACATAAATGTTGTTCTATATGTTTCCTCTCGTCAGCCTCTCGTTAGCCTCAGATGGGACAATCAGGTATTAAAAGGTCAAAGATTTTGTGCCAATTATAAGAGAGTGGTCTTTTTGACAAGAAAGATTTCTTGGTGTAGTTGGTTATCACGTCTGTCTAACACACAGACGGTCGGCGGTTCGAATCCGCCAGAAATCATTTTTTTCTCACATCTAGATTGCCAGTCACAGAAACATGGCAGGAAAATGACGGTTGGAGTCAATATACCCAGATTTTTTGCCAAGTGGATGTCGCTACTGAAGCTCTTTCAGGTACATAAAAGCTTCACTGTCATTCAGTGATAACACACATGGAATTTGGTAGTCAGTAGTAGTACTTTAAGTTTTTTTTAGCTAAAGTGGGTATCGATGGAAGCAATTTCTAATCTTTGCTGTGCTAGTTTCAAAATTCTATTCAACTTTTCTATATCTTGATTTTGCGCTGCCTCAAATACAAAGTGTAACTCTTTACACGAACTCCATTTTTCACTGACTTGTCTGATAATTTCGAAAGAATACGAGATCGGTGGCTGGTTAGTCACTGATTTGGAGCTTTCCAATTCCTGCAATAAGCGTTCGGCAACGCAAGTTAGCATTCCCCAAAGAGTTTCCCAGTTCCATCCACTATTGACCAACAAAATATGCTGGCATGTTTGTTCAAATTCCAATGAGTCCATCATGTCCTTGACGTCGCTGATTGTATGTCGAACGTCAGCCAGATCATTCTTGAGCGAGTCGTTCATCATATGCAAGTTGGATGCGTTGCCCCAATTATGGTTGATCGAGATAGTCGCACCAATATTTTCTACCTGATGCCACCAACCTGACGGTACGAAAAGCGTTGTTCCATCAACTTGATAGATAACTATACGCTTAGCCTCAGCAAATCTTGGAAATTTACTTTCGTCCACATCACGTATATCGTAGACAGTATTGCCAAATCTATCTTTGAACAAGTGTTCCTGACCCGGGGCAAAAAGCGTCCATCGTTTGATGCCACAGATATTGCTAGACCATGAATATGACCTAAACATTGCTTGTGTTAGGTTGAAGCTTGACCAGCCTGTTTGTCAAATTCAAATTACCTATATACATCAGCGTGGAAAGGTGTGAATGTTTTATCGCCGCCCATATACACGAAACGGTAATCATCAGGATCTTCGGTGTTCCGCGTTGGCCAATACTCGTTCATCCAATCATCTATATTAAAACTGCTATCTTAGCAGGTACAACAATCATTACAAAGCGAATTGAGGAAACATACCCTCGAACAAGTAAGGAACGTCATATGCGTGGTAAGTGGGAAAGGCTTTCGTAAAATGCCAGTCTTTCAAATAATAATGACAAGCACTGTCAGGTTCGGCAGATCTCCAAGAAGCAATAAACTCGGCGAAAGTCATCTCTCCTCTTTTCTGATCAGTGAAGTCTCGCTCAAGACAATTAGCCACTTGCACCTCAGCAGAGCCGAATGCACTATCTAAAAAGTCGTAATTCGGCTGGGTCGCTGATGTTGGACTGCCAGATCTCAGATCGAGATCCTGTCGATCAATTGGATGTACCCATTCCTTCCTAGCCTTCCAATTGCTTGTCAGAGATGGTCCGATCAACGCTGGGACATTTTTCATCAAATGCTCTTCTAAAAAATGCTGGTATGAGGGTGGTACTTCATAGTAGGGGATATCTGACATATCAATGTATTCTCATGAAAATTGTAGCGAAAAAAAAAATGTAACTACATTGAAACGATGGCACTAAAGGCATATTAAAGTCATTCTAGGTAAACGTTTAGACGTATTATAAACAAATTAACGCATCCCATCCCTCTCTATATAATTCTCTATAACGCATAATGCGCTGGAAATGGAATTACCGTGGGTGTCGTTGTCAATCTATGGTTCATTGTATGTAGCCACTGTCTTTGAGTGATTTCTTTCCATATATCACTGCATCCGATGCCACTACCGCAGCCATCAGCAATGGCAATGGTTTTTTTGATTGTATTGCACTTCGCAAATTCAGGAAACTCCAAGTTAGACACCATGCTATCAAGGTACAAGGTCAATTTGCATGTTGGTTTAGCGGTGCTAATATTACATGGGCATACCTGTAGCAATACCAGCTCCATTCTCTGCATCTCCAGTGTTTGTTACATAACCTGCTCCTCCGAAAATGGCTGAAAATGCTGCGCACTGGAAAAAGGAAGGTACACCGGGCTTTTTGGCTAAGGCTGCTGGAATGGCAGCTAGCGCTAATACACATTTGAAGTGACAATGGTTAGCTAGCCTGGTTAGTGGCTTTGCGTAATAACAACTACCTACATAAGGCAGATATGGCCCAGGCAGGATAAGGTGATTCAGCGGCAATGTCTAGCGAGGATTTTGTTGACATTTGGCAATCAGAAAAAAAAAAAAGCAAGTTGGTACCTTTACAGTCATTCGCCCATTTTGGTAATGACAGTACAACGGCAAATGTGACAGTAACCGGCCTTGTACAAGTAGAAATGATAATCCAACCGAGAGAACAAAAATACGAAGCACAAGGAACACAATGAAGCTTGCTCATTTGCAGCCGGGTTTCTCTGGAAAAGATATGGCCATACCGATGACCGACGACCTTTCTTTCCAACGCTATAAAGACAGCCACACTCAACACAAAATGTAAAATGATGCAAGTCCGCTTCTCATGCTATCATTATCTTTGAAATATATTTTACATGCTTTAATGCGTGGCTTTAATGCAGTGTTATTGATGAGCAATGAGTAATAAGCTTACTTCATAAATGGTATATTTCAATAGCCATTGCCGCCAAGTGTGCAGTGGGAGTAGGCATGTATTTACATCTAAGTAGTCTATATCTTGTGGCACTTCCCGCCAACTAATCTCATTCAGCAGCTAAAAATCCCACGAGACAAGCGTCCAACATGAATTCATAATTGACCCACGAATGAGTCATCACTATGGACGCAATGTTAGTTAATAATGTGTTTTTCTGGCGAAAGAAGTTCGACAGCACTTACTAAAGAGTTTTGTACCATCCCTTCCTGCTATTCTCATGATATCTTTGATTCCTGAAATGGCACCAATTAGACTACTGCAAAATCTCCCCTTGGTTTGCATGCTTCAAGACTGTACTTACCACCGGGATGGAATTTGACGTATGCTGACATGTTGTAGACTTTGCCATTGAGAACTGTCCAAGCATCATCTTGCGTTCTATGCTCCCTCACTTCATCTAAAGTATATCTTTTTAATTCGGCAACTCCCTATAAAACCAAGTGGTGTGACACAATATGCAAAAAATGAAAGTTTAGCAAAGCAGGTTTGATGAACATGGATCGTCTTTGAGGAGTCCGGCGATCTCTTACCCTCAGATTTTTCCCTGAGCTCTTCAACCTAGCCCAGTCTAACGGTGAGTGTCCTGGCTCCAATATGACTTTTTGTCGACGTTTGGGTTGTGGAGTTGCAGCAGCAACCAGTCTTTGTGGGCCATTCCTCGCTGGAAATTCAGGAACTTCCATCACATTGGCTACACGCAAGAAATGTTAATACATATTCGGTCATGGTGCCGCTCCATTCCGATTACGAACATACCATCAGTATCCGATAACACCATAGTGGGTGTGACATTGTTAGGGGTCAGGTGTTGTGAATTAGACATGCCGATGTTGGACAAAAAATATGTGGTAAAGTGGGAAAAAGTGCGATTCTGATCTTTGTTACTTTAGTGGTTCCTCTTTTTAAGATCCTTAGCCCCACACAGACAATCTCCATTCCTTCTCTTTCTCTATACCTTACAACATAGCCCACTACCACTGTAGAACATAGTCTATATACTTCTTTTTCTTATTGTTTAGGCATTTATGTTAGCAGCAGCAGGCATCTACGAATCACCGACAGACAGGGATATCTCGGGTCTGATCATAGCCTATTCTATCTCTGGAAGCCTTCTAATTGTCTCTGAACTCTTGCAAAGGTGGGCCATTTTGTAGCTTTATTGTCATATATCGGACCAATTCTCCATCTGGTTAGATGAAGCGAAAAATTAAACAATTCTTGGTAACTTTAGGTGCTGCAATGTTCCAAGTTCTATAACCCGCAAAATCATTCACGTAGGAGCGGGGCTATGTGTACTCTGTATTATTGGCTTATTTGATCATTGGCAATATGCTGTTATACCCCATACAAGCTTTATTGTAGTGAATGCCATGATCAGACGGTGGAGAATACTCAAGAGCATGGAGCCTCCTAATCGTAAGTGCATTTGACAGGCGTATTCGAATCAGAAGCGTAAAAGTACTAAGGGATTCTTACAGCAAAATCTTGGGGAACTGTATACTTTTGTGTCAGCATTACTTCCCTCTTCATCCTTATTTGTGCTAGTACATACAATGACGGCTTGAAATGGACCATGCCACAATACGTATATCTTACAGGAGTCATAGCCATGACACTAGGAGATGCATTTGCAGCTGTCATTGGAGAAAAGTTTGGTCGAAGGAGGCATTATGCAGCTATTGATACCGATGCACCTCCAGAAGGCAAGACCTACGAAGGATCCGCTGCATGCTTCGTGGCTATATTTGTCGGTGTCCTATTTGTGGGCTATATTTGCTCAGTAAATGCCTGGGCTGATGCTTTGATCAGCGCAGCCGTAGGAACATTCTTCGAAGCTATTTCCCCATGGGGAACTGATAATCTTACCGTACCATTTAGTGTGTGTAGTGCCATTTATGCCATCAGAATGTAGATGTATGACTTTATAACCTTTAGTTTTTGCAATGTTTGTTTCGTATTTATTATCAGTTACCACCAATAGCAATACACAATAAAGCATGATTGTGTGGAACGCAATCATTAACCTCGGAAGACTACCTAATACTTTTTGTATGGCAAAAATTTGCCACTCATGGTTATCTTCACCCTGTCCCCCTTGGGATCCTCTTCCTGTTCGCAAATCAGGCACCTGTATTAGACATTGCTAGACTGTTCCTGAATAAGTGCTCACTAGTTTACCTTATCAATATGGCAAGTATAGTCAATTGCAGACATGATACCGTCACCGAACTAGAACAACACGTTACCAATCATTTCTAGACTCTCAACACCGGCCATCGTCGTTCTTCTTACCTTTTCGTGTATGACAGCCTTCATGGGGTAGCCATAAACTTGCAAAATCTCATAAAAGCGGTAGAGGGTAGGATCGGTTGGTGGTATAGACATCAAACTGAACACAAAAAGTCGATCAGCAGACCAATCTATTATGTGGAAGCCTCTTCAAATATTTACCCGCCGCGATCCGGATAGAATTCTGGGCCCATGTCCTCATTGATATGAGCTTGCGGTACGTTGAGAATTTGAGAGAGCTTTTCTCCATCCTCTTGTGTAGGTTTTGCCTTAAAGTGGACTGTGAGCTTCAATTCGAAATACCTCCGCTCGTGTTCATACATGTGGTGCGTTTACCTGACCATAGAACACAGCTGCTACCCAAACTTCGTCGCGTCCCATCTTTTGACCAATTTGCTCAAATCTAAAACCAATATAATCAATGACTATGGTGCTTGTAGCTATGAGCGTATTTTAAGAAGGACTCACGTAAGTTTCTTTTGGCGTTTGGCTTCGAACAAACGCTTGCTGAGTGGGGTAAGTTTGCTATTCGCCTATTTGGTATTGGGAGAACAACTCTGTGAATGTGTAAGTCATTGCGCTTTACATCTCCCGATCCTTACGCTCATTGCTTTGAAAGTATGCAAAGGATAACAGTCGTGGGTGAGATACGCCCTGACACGGCGCATATATCGTGAATTGGATCCGTGACTGCCTCGATGTCATACTTTCGCAGGTACTCGGAAACTCAATTCAATGAGAAGCAGCATAATGAAACAAATATCCGGTTATTATCCACTGCCCAGCATGCTTATGACAACAGGTTCTACAACAATACCCTTCTCTTCAAAAGTTTACGGCCGGTGTGGCAAGGCGGAGCTTCAAATAAGCATCACAGTATTGATATCCGACAAAACGGTCATGCCACTCACTTTTCAGTGATTTCATTACAAGTAAATATAAACGATACAAAAGTTATGCTAATCAAATAAAATACATATAATACAGTATGTGGAGATTTTGAAACATAATATTACAACCGATAATCCTCAAGTTTCAATTTTGTTGCATCTGTCGGGTGTCTGACTACAATGCGAGCCTTGATGAGTGTTTCGATATATGGTGGCCAGTATGTGCCTTCCTCCAAGCGTAGGTAAGAATTTGGAGAATTATAAGAAGCATTCATCAATTCCTGTTATCTGATGTCAGTTGTCTGTAATAGTGAATCCAATAAAAGATGGCGAAGATTCTTACCATAAGCAAATCTTTAAGCGAAAACTCCACTTCCATATCCTCCTGCACACCAGGCGGCCCTCTCGCTGATATCTATATAAGAGTGTGAGCCAGAAATCTAGTACGATGAATTCGTGAGCTATAACATACCCGAACAGACTTTGGAGGATAAGTTTGATCAAGAAAGTCATGTAAATTGTTCATGATTCTCCTATAGTTCGCGTTCATGTCACGGTATTCTTCCCTCAATTTACTAAAGATGTCTAGGGTCAGCCAATATGTTGTAAGAGGTAATCTTAAACAATGGGGATTTAATTACCCTATGGGAGACTCTTCTGAATCAATTGCTTCCTCGACATCAATCAACTTCTTTGTCAGAGCATCACGCACTTGCTGGTGTTCTTGCAACATCTC